>OX638119.1:18112500-19312500 GCA_951804975.1 Anthophora plumipes
AGCCCAAGGTGTTCCAAGTCAGGACAGGGAGCTCGAAATCATGGGGAGGGAAAAAAGAGGTCTCTGTGAACATACAGTTTCACCAGAGACAGCAAGGAATCCAGATAGCCGAATGGATAAGCAAAAATCAGTGGTCCCGAGATAAGTTTGGAGAGTCGAGACAGGATCGATCGGCTTCGTTCCGGCTGAGGAGGCTAGGCAAAGGTTGTCGGACACCGCGTGTATGTGCGGGCACATACCAAAGCGGAGATACTTGCTAGCTGCGTGAGATACAAGGGGTTGTATATCAAGGAGCCACGCCTAACACGAGAACCACTTCCGGTCTAGACACGCGAGCTTGCTTGCCTGCCAGCCTAGCCCCAGTCTTGAACGATCGAATCGGTTTCCTAAATACGTCGGCATTTACAACCTCCTATCCAACTATTCCTGCGAGTTGGCTTAGAATTGAGTTCTCTCTCTCTGCTGGCGAGGGCTTAGAGGGCCAGGGAGGCAACTCAGGCCTCCGCTTGATATCTTTATGTGACTACGAGCCGATTGAAATCTTGCGGAACAACAATACTCGACGTGGTATAACCTTCCTCGAGCTCTGACAGATTTCTCCGGTCTCTCACGAATTTGTGAGCTTTAGCTTGGCTGCATGGGCGAGGTCGAACGATCTGCAGTGGGGAATGGAAAGCGGAACAAGAGTTCAAACGATTTCTTCGTCGTAAACAATCCAAAATATGTGGAGTTTTATTGAAAAATCGAACGCAGTTGCATTTTTCAGCTGACAGAATTTAATTTTGTGGCAGATTGCTTAGTGTTTGGTCGTGTAAGACTGAAATTTGTCGCAGATTGGTTTCTAACGCAAGTTTTGAAGACCCTCTGGCGGTCAGATCTGCCAAAAGAGCTATAATTCTACCTAAAATATAATAAATAGTTTGAACAATCTGCCTACCCTCTCGACGAGTCAGTCACTCCCAGAACATTGAGAAAACACCGACGCACTTCGACCACCTCCACTGCACTGCCAGAGAGAGAATAGAAACGCATACAAAGTGTAAGAAACAGACACTTGAGAGTAGATTCGAGATTCAATAGAGCGTACCGTCTAAACTTTCGACATACACGTCAGTAAATTGTGTTTGTTGAAATATTTCTAAGTTAAATATATATGTAATAGAGGAGAATGTATGAAATAGAAAATAAAAAAAAAAATATTTAATTCAGCGTGGTTAAAAATGATTGAAAATTCTCAAGAGAAATAATTTCTGTTTGGAATGTAACGTTGAATCCATCTAACAAGGAACATCACCCAAACGTTACACACCGATTTCGATGAAACTTTTATATGTTGTAGAACTTGAAAAAATATTTGACACGTACTTTTTTTATGCGCGAATATCCACTCTAAAGAGGTAAAAATAGCCCTTAAATTTGGGGTTGAAAAAGTTATTTTCACAAATATCTCGGAAACTATTAGCCGCAGGTAAGAAATTCGAAATGTAAATTTTGTTGTTTTAGAAGGCCAATTATTATTGCTTGCAGAAGCTAGAATATTATGTATAGAAATCAGTCGTACACCCGAAGGGAATCGACAGATATAAAATGTGCGTAGAAATCCAACTGTTAGTATGTATTTGATTTAGCTCGTGTGTACTATCGTACTGAGCCGACTGATAAAATTGACAAATGCTTGTTGCTTTTCTAACTTTGTAAAATTTATTCTATGTAGGACTAAGTGCTCGCTTTTACTGATAGATGGTTTCGATATGGTGGTTTTTTCTGAACTGGTCGTTTTTCGAGTGCTCGTCTTAGCCCTCGGAAGCGTTGGATTAGAAGTACGCTGATTGGTGAATATTTTCTAATATTCATCGCCAATCAGCGTGCCTAATTTTCTCGCCAACTCTTTCCAATGCGCCCTTAGCGCGCCTTTCCATGGTGGAGTGGGAGATGATTCTAAGGGGTAGCCAAATGTTTATAATAATTCGGGAAATTCTTCCGGATGACTCATCGGCTAGCGGACCGTTACAGACAAATGTATCCTTCGGAAACTCGTGGTTTATGGCATGTTCGTAAGCTATTGAGCGCGAAATACACGAATGGCTAAAAGCTCTAATTAAGTAATTCTACCGGCCTTCTATAGTATGGACGTTAAAGCATAAAAATAATAAATTAAATCCTAAACTCAAAAACGGCCTGTTGGTGCGATCGTTAGGATAATAAAAAGATAAACTGCTACTAAGAAAACCTAACACCAACCATAACAATATCCTTTGCACGAATGAAATTAAAAGTTCCGATCTATCCGTATTCTTTGTTTAGAATTGTAGCTTACATATGTGAAAGTTGATAAAAATAGTTCAACATTTTATAAAAAAAATTGGCATAACATGTTAATTTTTAACATATTTTTTAAATAAACTAAGTTTTCAAAAATCTGCTTACGCCATATTATTGGCCTTCTAAAACAACAAAATTTGCATTTCGAATTTCTTACCTGCGGCTAATAGTTTTCGAGATATTTGTGAAATAACTTTTTCAACCCCAAATTTAAGGGCTGTTTTCATCTCTTTAGAGTGGATATTCGCGCATAAAAAAAGTACGTGTCCAATATTTTTTCAAGTTCTACAACATAAAAGTTTCATCGAAATCGGTGTGTAACGTTTGGGTGATGTTCCTTCTAAGTCTGAAAATATAGAAACTCCGATTAAATACTTACCTGTGCTTAATCACATTTAATTACGTTACACATTGTCGACAAATTTATCATAAAATATAATCTACAAATCTGTAAATTTCGTGTCGATATGTTTCAATTGCTTTAAAGTTAATTAAAAGAGAAACCTAAAAAGAAAAAAATACAATAGTATAAAATTGTACGTACCTGTAATAATCTGTAGGTAAAATTCTAAAATAAAATAATGCAATAGATACAGGGAAACCAGTAAGAGTATACTCACATATCAGTCTGAAAATTCACAGAAAACATTGAAGGATTAAATACAATTTCACTGGTAATAAAGAAGGTATGATAACATCATTTGCAGCACAAACAATCGATGAGCAAACAGCGCGATGCATCGATGCACAATCTCTATAGGAGAATTCGACATTTGTGAACAAAAGTGCAATTACGTCTTTCGAAAATCGGCGGTGAAACGTTGGTTTAGACTTCGTTGACGCGTTTTTTTTTTTTGTTTAAGAAAACCGGTCACCAAAGTGGCAATTCTTCCGAAAATCGGCGGTCAGAAGCTTGCTTAGCGTTTGTTGACACAGTTTTTTCGACATTATCGAGAAAAACAGCCACTAAAGTGGCAATTCTTCCGAAAATCGGCGCTAAAACGCTCGCTCAGCGTTCGTCGATGCATTCTTTCAAAATTATTGAGAAACACTGGCCCAATAATAAACGATTTGCAAAATAAACTCTAAATTATCTGTTGCAAATAGTATTTCACTAAAACAAATAAAGCATAATAAGAAATTCACGTTGGTGCCATAAGCAGGCCACGTAATAGCTTATTTTTGGTAAAAAGGAAGAACAAAGGAAGTTTCTTTGAATTGGAGCCCAGACTACACTGAAAACTCTTCATTACGAAGTGCTTTCGCAGCGAGGAACTTCCATTCGCGGATTTGAACTCGCAGAAATTCGTTTTTTACGCGAATTTTCAAAAGAACCGTAACATTTGCAGAAAAGTTGAAGTGATCGGAGTTCAAGGAATAATTTAAACAATGATGAAGATCCAATGATGTCGAAAGAACGTTGGGAAAGTGCGGGAAACTATGGACTACACGTGGTAAACGCGAGAGGAGATAATTCTTTGGGAATTTTGAGAAAAGTTTCTGGTCGCTTTAGCAAAAAGTTACACGACCCAATTAAATCAGCCAGCGATCCAATTCAATTTCAGCCAGGAGGTGTAATTAAATCTCCGGCGAATTAGCGAAAGATTTCGGCGACTCGAGTAAATTTCAGTCCGAAATTAAATTTTTGACGAGTCAACAAAACTTTTCTCATCTCCTCGGC
This sequence comes from Anthophora plumipes, assembly GCA_951804975.1. Lineage (NCBI taxonomy): Eukaryota > Metazoa > Arthropoda > Insecta > Hymenoptera > Apidae > Anthophora > Anthophora plumipes. Next base: position 18,116,504 of record OX638119.1, read on the forward strand.
CGCAGCTGGGGTACAACTCTGCTGCTCACTTGACCAACGTGTTACACAACCCCTTTCTACCCCCATATCATTTTCGCCTCTCCGTGTGTACGGTAGAAAAAAAGAAAGAGTTTCGTTTCAAGCGAAAGGTTAGATTATAGAAATACGATACATCTAATGCTAATATAATATTTTTTCCTTGGGTCCCTTTCAACCCTTAAGGCTCCAGTTATTTTTGTAATATTGTCATCTACAGGTCTCACACTTTTCTACTGCATGTGTTTAAAAATTGGTGCTTTAGTTTGTTCGAAAGAAAAAGTAACTGCTTATGAATTTTTCCTTTTATTATTTAAATATATAAAACTGTGAAATATATTAAAACTGTGTTTCTGTCGATCATTAATCCGTTAAAATAAGGTGTCAACTTGCAGACAACATTCGTTGAAACTTCCGGGTCCACCAAATAGAACTTATATAGGATCTTCCAGTAAAAGCGATAGAACTTTGAATTGAAATAAAATGAAAAGTACTTGAATTAATCTAGAGCTCACTATTTTATTTTAAAGTGCATTCGATGGCATAAAATATAGCAAGGATACACGAAAGTATTACACCCTCGATACGCTATCCTTGACAGAATACAGCATCAACGTTACTCACTGTTGCTCCCAACTAAAAATGTCTATCACTAGTGCTCATCAGGCCTTAAGCTCCACTATCTATGCAAAGATTTCTATTATTATCCCCACGTAACCTCTGACCGCTCACGTGAGCCTATGTTTGTGTCTATCGGTATTCATAGATAGCGGTGCAGGTGTTTACGTCGTTTATTTCAAAGGATCGCTCGACGTTATCGTAGCGGTATCAAAAATAGCGATAAACTGACCGTAAAATCAGCTACTCTATCGCTATGTTAATAGCTGTTGTACCTTTATCGTTGATAGAACGATGAATGGCCACAGTGGAGTATTTGAGAGCACAGAACTAACTTTTTAACAACGTTTTACATTTAATTTTGCTGGAACTTCCTTTTCTTTAGTATAATAATTAATTAGGCTGTCGTGACGTTATTTTTTCACGAACAATCGAACCAAGAAGCGATTGAATTTTGGACTTCCTGTTTGCACCATTGTGGAGCTTCAGAGCTCCTCTATTTTGCCACGTTTAACTTGTTTCTTTTTTCTTTATTTCCCTATAATTTTCGAAGTACGCAGTGTCATCCTGTTGTTCGAGTTTAATCGAGGTTTTACTTGAATCAATCATTCACAGGAAAGAAAAAGGAAACGCGTGATATCAACCTAAGCAATTTATCTCACGTTCCGTGTATCTCTCACAAAATGCACGGTTGCAGCGGAGGGAAAAACGCAGCATTAACAGCGCCGGCAAGAAAAAACGCTACGAGGCAAAACCATCGTTCAATCTTCGCCGAGAAAATCGAGTATCTTTCTAAACAAAGAAGCGCCCGCATTTGTTTGCTCGTACAGCAAATATCCAACGTTTCAACTGTTTGTATTGCACCGAAACTTGTTTCTTTATCGCTCGAATTATAGTCAACCTTTCTACAACACGCCGTTCTTTTTCGTTCACATGTATTGCTAATGTTTCCGTCATGTTGTCTCGATTAGAGACACGTCTGGCTTTCTTTCAAGTTCAAGTCGGAGGCGGAGGACGAAATTCTAAATTTCGGCGGTTTTCTCAAATTCCGAAGTTGAAAAAGAATTTTGGCCACAGTGTTTCAGCAGTACGATTGTAAAAAAAAAAAAAAAAAAAAAAGAAGCATCATCTACTAGTCAAAAGTTCACAAAATCCTTACAAACACATTTCGATCAAATGTTAAGTAATTTACGTACTTTGAGAATTATATTAATTTAATATAATTAATGATTTTAAAAAAAATAGGAAGATTTTATTTAATTTACTTTTTAATTAAAATATTAATCTGTCATTATCTATGTTATAGGAGAGATAACTGTACCAGATCAACAAATTCACCAATAACGAGCATACGCGAGCTATTTCGAAGATCACTAGAGGAAAAGGAAGCACGTGTACGTCAAAAAATTCTCTATTCCTCGATCTGCAAGCATCCTAAGTGTTGTTCCTTCAACTTGACCCACGCAGATCTGTGAAATTATGCTCTGAGCGCTTCAAAGAGGGACGAGCAACGGTTTTCCCCATGAAGTAGTTGCAGGAGGCTCGGTTAACACTAAACCTACCACTACCGGTCAAACTGACCGCTTTCAAACTTTCGTACAACTTTCACATATTTATTAAACGTGATTATATCGCTATCAAACTTTATACCTTTTGTTCCATATTTTTCAGTATTTACTTCTCGTTTTATATTTTTTCCTGAGATATACGAATTGGTTTTGATACGCGCTTTCGTACGATATAAAAGAATTATACAGGGTATCCTGTAACTAGTGTAACTCCCGATAATCTTGTTGAAATTTTTTCATGTTTTTTCTTTTTTTTCATATTTATCATTTACAAGAGTACCGCTGGCTAGTAAATCTGTGAACACCCTGGATATTATTTATATATTTAAAAATAATGTGTACGTGCGTGTACATATCGTGTATGTGAATGAAAGAAACTATATAACTACCACTACCGTTAATTTTTTTGTTTGGTCTTTTGAAATTATATAAAAATAAATTTGTGTCCTTCATTTTATAAAAGTTGTTCATTTATTAAATCATTCAATGACAAATTGACTATTATCTACGTTTAATTATAAAAACAGTAACTATCTTTTTAAGGACCGAGCACGATAGGAACAGGTATACAAGAAGTGTCGGTCGGTTTAGCGTTAAAATCGTTTCGAGTTGAATTCGAGCGTATCGCGATCGCGTAACAAGGGGGACAGCATCCGATCGTGATACAGATAGAGCAGTATCGATCCGATCAATCTATCCAGCATCCCTAGAAACGCAGTCGGTTAAATCCCAGCTTGATCGTCTTACACAGTTCACAGGACATCGCTCACAGTGTAATATGTACATCCGACAAAGTGAGTGCGCACTCACGTTCAGCTATTGGACGGTAGCGCTTCCTATACGAGAAATTCCACGCTGTTCGCAAATATTGACTCACGTGCTGGGATATCTGGCTGCGCCTGAGCTAAGTTCGTGCCAGCCAGATTATGTATTTTGCCGCTCTGTCAATACCTTCCTACGAATTGCGTAATGATACGTGTACACGTGTCGTGGTTTGCGTTAGAACGTCCATGGCAGGTGTCGGACGCTCCTCGACGTTGTTTCGTCAAATTTACGCGCAACTCGTCGCGATGTGACTTTCCAGCGACTACGGGAAGAAAAGTAGGAACGTTCGTCTTGAAAATAGAGTGCTAGCCTCTCTGCTAAAGCTTCCAACGTCTTTGCTCGGTCGAAATAGTTTATGCAGCTAGGTTTCAGCCTATACAACGGCCTGAAATTCGAAAATACTCGCCAGGACCATGAAGAGACCTTCCACGTAGCAGTGGAACACATGTAACAATGATTTAACCACTTTTGCAACGTTAGATGTGAACACTAATCCCTTGTCGTGCGAATTCTTGGTTGCTACGTATGTGTTGAGACAGTGCTCATTGCAATTTTAAATAAAGAAAGTCGAGATATGTGTCAATTTTTAGTTACAATTCTTCTACCTTGAATTCAAACTGAAGTTAGAACAAAAATACTAGTTTGATAAACGTATATATGTATGAATACTTCTCTTGTCAAAGCTTGATCATAATCTGTTGTTATACGGCGAGGGTTAATTCAAAAAAGGAAGAGATTAATTTAGAAGAAAGGGAAAACTTGAAACACAGGGAAAAATTAAGCACCACGCATTTATATCATTTATTGCACGTTTAAATCGTCAATCACAGCACACACTGTGTAATTATTTACAAGTGGGCGCGAATTTGAAGTCACATACTGATGTATCGAGATCTTGCTGATTTATTTAATTTTTATTCGAAAAGCGGTGTATAGATCTTGTTATGTAATGCTTTGTTAGTGCTGAGTAACATTTTTGGTGATCATTGTCAACTGTAAGCTGAGGTGTCGAGGTAAATCCTCTTCTGTCTACAGACAATACAGTTTTCTTGGTTAGTTTATAGAATATCTGGTGATAAGTGTTTTAAGGAATTCTCAGAAAGTAATTCGGTACACTGTGGGAATTCAATTTTTCTAGGACACTGAAAACACAACGTAGTTTCGTATAATAGTATGGGAATTATAGAAACGATTTGATCAATCTTCCTTTCAATATTACGAAAAGTCTAAGAATTAGGTTGCGTTTACAATTATTCATAGAGGCTACTGATTTCACTGTCGGTGGCTTTGCCTAGTTCCTGTCGTTACTCGTCCACTTTTCGAGGAATTTATAGAAATTTTATGAAAATTCTGTGCACATGCAAGTTTCATCACCCTTACGAATCTTATGAATAAAAATCCTCTCGTCAAGCGTTTATTCCACGTACTTCAATAGTAAAAGTTTCCACCTTGAACGAAAAAGGAACTTTAACGAAACAAATGTGACGTAACCGTAAAACAAAGCTCGAATAAACGATAAAAAGGCGGGGGAAAGATATAAGAGAGTGAGAGAGTGAGTGAGTGAGAGAGAGAGAGAGAGAGAGAGAGAGAGAGAAAGAGAGGAAAGCTCAGGAAACATATACTTCGAAGATTTATTTTAAGGTCGTGTCTGTTTTATTTCGGTCACACGTTTCTAGGTCAATTCTTTTCTAAATAATCGATCCGGCCAGTGATTCGCGTCCGAGATAGCATGCAAGCAGGTGATTCAACGCGATTCTCTCTCTCTCTCTCTCTCCCTCTCTTCTATGTCGTTACGTAACTCGCCGGATCTGTCGGTGTTTATATCATAATCGTACGTTTATACCGCTTTATGCAGCCTATCTTTTGGCTCCGTTCGACCGTTCCGAATCAGATTTATAACTTCGATATACGAGAAGAATTTCCTTTCGAACCCGGCGTTGATTTAAGCACGCGACCAGGGAAACGCGTATAGCCGGCGATAAATCGACCGGTTGAAATTTATACAGAACGAGTGTACGTATACGATTCGGAGAGGTCGATTCCGCCCGAACCTGGGTTTCGCGACAACTGAAATTTTCGTTCCAGGAACGGAATTCCCTAGCCGGATGCACGTATCGATCTAGTAGCGTGAACAGTCGTTTTTTCTGTTTCGCCTGGGTGGCCTAGTTTCGTGTTTCCACGCTCCACGACGCTTGTTTTCCTCGAGGAGCGACGCCGCACCCTCGAGGGTGAAACGCACCTTTTGAGGATATAAGGAGTTCAATTTGTTGAACAATAATGTAAATAAGTAAAGCGAGTATGCAGCTTCATATGCAGTTTCGCGGCTTTCGATCTTTCTAACCGTGGGTCAATCTAAAATAAATTCAGAACGATGGTTAGGTTAGTATACTGCTACGGAAAAAATATAAAAGTAGCCACATCTTTTTTTCCAAAGATATCTATAAAATACCTTAAAAATATTGGTTTTTAATTTTTTTTTAAATTATTCCTGTCCCTTTATTCATTGTTTTCCTACTTTTCCCATAAATTTTCTATGGAATCAAGACCTGGAGCCTCGAAAATACGTGGAACTGTAACCGAGTCCCTCAGAAATCTGTCCAATGACGACGAACAAAAATGCGTATCACCTGACGATGGTTGGTCACGTGACGGTTGGAGCGGCAGATTATGTTAAATTTAATCGATACACAGGGCTGCGATAACAACGATAATGTCGACGACAGTGGTCACGATAGGACGACGATGATCATCGATGATAATAACGAGGATGCCAATGATCATGGCGACTGTGTAACCACGTGCGAGCTTTCAACCATTATAAACCCTGAGCGAAGTGTGATCGATTGAATTGTTATTTGGTAGACCATATTGAACAGTCTACGAGCAGATTTGTGCTCGTTCTGTGAATTATTATTATACATGTTTTCTGAAGCTTCCATCGATCGTTCATCAAATCCAGTCGCGCTACTTCCTGGACCGACTGCTTTTTTAAAGATAATCTCGGTTTCAACCTGTTATCATAAGATAGAGGAAGGTTGTAGAAAATGAGGATGGTACTGAGTCGCAAATAAACGAATCTGGTTGAAAAAGGAAGGGAGAAACTTTCTCAAACGTCTAGAAAGAACGCCAAGTGAAAAAGAGACGTTTGACGCAGTTTTCGTGGAGATGAGGAAAGTCCACGTGTGTTCTGGTCATTTGGAGTGCGATTCAAAACATTTGAAAAGAAAGGATCGCTGTTGGGACTTTTTAGAGATGAATATTTCTAATTATTCGCGAATTGAGTGCCTCTTTATAATAAAATATAGAGTGCGTCACTCCTGTGAAATCAACTCTGCAATTTCTAGCGTTAAAGAAGCGACAGTTTATTTTACTGCAAAATTCGCTCTCGTTTATTAGAAGGTTTAGCTAGCAGGTGATTTTGCTAAAGTTATTTAACAGAAAACACACATATTACTTCACAACCCCCCTCAACGAATGGCTAAAAATCAAAACAATAGGCTTGTCGATTACTTCAAATAATTTACATACAATTTTATCATGCACAGATTTCCAAGCTTCGAGCTCGACAGATCAAAAAGTGCATAGAGAATGGTTTAACACGTTCCGTGCCGTGTGGGGCGTATACGACCCCCGCTGCACTTTATCGTTCAGGTCATTTCGAATTCTCATTGAAAAACAAAGAATTCTTAAAAAATTTATTGTAGAGTCAAATATAGACAACAAAAAATGTAAGGCATACGTCTTAAACAACTTTTTTTAATCTTTAAAGTGTGGGTCGTATACGCCCCACGCGACCTGAATGGAAAATCTTCAAAAATTGCCGTGGCACGGAACGTGTTAATCAGCATTTATTACACACCATGGAAAAAAAAGAACAGAGAACAAACAACGCTTATTAATGATGCTGAAAGTCTCATCTAGAATAATCCATTTCGGTTGTGTCGAACTGAATTTCGCAAGGATCCGCAGCCAATAAATACCAATAACCCAGAACGAGCAGGACCAATTGAATAACCAGCGAAGCTGCAAACGCGTGCGTCATTTATCTCTTCGGAGTTGAGAAGAACAGGCAACTGACCACACTGGTTCCTGCTGAATTAGAGTTCCAGTCACGATCGGAACGGGACTAAAGGAAAGCCCTTCGAATTGTTAGCCTGGTATAAAAATTTCGCGGGCATATCATGTCCAGTCTAAAAAAGAAACCTCGAGGAACACGTAGAAAAGAAAAGCGACGTTGAAATACATTTAAATAGAATCTAGTACAATGACGCTTCCGGTCAGCAGGAACCACCATAGTTATGGGAACCAGGATCTTCCTGCTATAATTTAGCCCGTGCTTTTGCTTATAAAAAGTAACAATGGGTAACAACGGGTACGTGCAGCCGGAGCGAAAGTTTGATTTGTTGTCCCGCTGGCTGCACTTTTCGCAGACCCTCGTCTGCGTACGCTCCTTATTCTGGGTTAGAAGCCCATTATTTATTACCCTGTGTGTTTCCTTTCGATCACACAACCTTTTGTGAGAAATATTTCAGTTAGGAATATTAGTAATATTTAGAAATCATTGCTTGGGACTTCAAAACTCCTGAAAAATATGAATAGAGCTATTTTTATATACAAAATTCCTCATTCGTTCACTACCTAATTATACAATTTTATTATATAACAATTCTCCTATTGAAATAAATGCTATTTTATTCGTTAATATCTCAGTTAACTGTTAGTTTTAACCACTATTTAGCATATCTAATAATTTGTTACTCAGTGTTTTTGTATTTCATCGAAATCCAGAAGAAAATATTGACTGCATCGCTTGAAAAACGGGAGGAATACAATTTCAATGCTTCTATAAATATTCGAGATACCAAGAAGCTCATTATTTATTGCTCTATGTATTTCCTTTCGATCACACAACGTTTGTGAGAAATATTTCAGTTAGGAATATTAGTAAAATTTAAAAATCATTGCTTGTGACTCCAAAACTCCTGAAAACAGTGTCGCGTAGCGAACCCCAGGTACCCAGGTATTATGCGTTCAAGGACGAGCAGTTTTTAATATTCAATTGTACCATAGAATTAAGAAGTTAATTATTTTTTGTATATTCTAAGCTTTAGACGTAAGTCCGTTTCGTAGCGACAATAACTTTATGATACCACGGCAATCGTAGTTTTTCGCTTTGCCCTTTGTTTCATTTCCAGAGAGACGCTTCGTCCTTTTTTTTACGGTATCTTTTTCGTGCCCATACGGTCACCAGAGACGACGCGCTTCTTAAGGTTATTGTCTGCTACGATCATTGTTCGAGACATTCGGAATTTCCGCGTGCGTCACTCAAGGGTACGCTTGGTACCTGAAAGTGACGAATGGCCTGGGGGGTGGCATTTTTGGTTAGTTTCTCCCCTTTTATTTTAACCAATAGGTTGTGTTAGCCACCCTTCCCCACCACAATCGAAACATAGATTCCACCTATCCGAATGTCTCACCCCCGCGATGATCTTGTCGAAAGGAGAAATGGAGAGTAACACACAAGACTTGGTAGAGATAGTTTCATGGGAATCAGCATAGAGCAATTTGTAGTAACAGTAGTAGAGAAGGAAAAATTAAAGATTTATATACAGTCCACTGGGTTAATTTTATTCTGATAAATTAACACGTCCAAGAGTACGAATTGCACTATTCATCAAGCAATAGACAAGACGTACGCAACAAACAGTACTAACGCTACATTTACGCTGAGCAACATTCATACCCCGAAATTTCTCTTAAATTCTGCCACCTGAAGTGTAATTTTAGAATAACTGCGATTCCGTAAACTCTGCCTGCCCTGTAATACACTTCCTCAGTACAACGACTTCTTTCTCACAATTTGTTTAACTGCAAATATGCGGGCAGATGCGTAAACAACTGTTCCACGAAAAAGCTCGCACATTGGAGGCCTGAATGCCAGGAGAAATCCAATTACTGTGTGCATGGTTGTCGCGAGAGTAAAAAGGTATCTGGTCTCTTCGCGGGAAAGTAGAAATGATTTTTATGGAAACCGGCTGCGCAAGCTCCTTCCCCCCTCTCTCTTTTCAAACGAGTTTCCTCCTTTAATTTGCAAAGGCAAATTTCCGGAAGCCAGGTAATAAGAATCCGGAGTAGCCTCGATATTCTCTCGTTTCCCTTATATCGACGATATTACTCGTCAGATTGCGGCCCTGCGGCCGCAAAATTTAAATCAGTTTCTACGGAAGCGAGCGGCAAACGAGATGGGCGCTGTAATATATTTCTTCATCGTCGTGCACGCTCTGCTAGATACGTTGCCATATGTACAGGGTGTTTCCGGAAATGCGGACAGATTCGCGTGAAGTAAGAACTTTGAAGATAGAATTAGACAAACGTGGAACGTTTCAATCTTAACCAAGCTTATTATGTCGTTCTTAAGGCATGCAAGTACACATTTTACACGCACAATTAACCCCTTGGGTACACTTCACGGCTCACACTCGTCCTGGAACTTCGAACACTAATTTTGTGTGTTAATAATATTGTACAGCATTTCCACGTATTTCTACTATGTTTTTCTGCCTTTCGCACGTTCGCTACACCTTTCTGAATCTTTATTTTTTAGGTTTTGTGGGTGGAATATTCTTTGGAAATACCCCCTTTGATTTGCTGAACCAGCAGACATTCTACGTCAAATTTGAAAGTTGAAACGCGTTTCTTTGCTTTTCCCCTTGCACCCAGCATATCTCCGAAACTTTTCGTCCATTCAACGTGATCACATTTCACGCGACCATCCCTTGAATCGATCAAAAGCACAATATCTTTTTCAAATTTCCATAGTTTGCCCGTAAATTGAAATATGAAATGAAAGCGTGGAAACGCGGAGGATCGTCGCTGTGGTAGTTGATGTTTGCCACGCTTTTAATTCTGCCATTCGATTTCTCCTCGTTACATGAGTATCTTTGTAAACAAACAAATATTTCCATTGTACCGTTAACGTCAATACAGAAAAGTCAGCCTTCGATCGCGTTGCATTTTAAGGTAGAATCGCGAAAAATTCAATCTGGTCAAATGGACGCTTTGTTAAATGGAAAATTCATAGGATTGAAATGGAAATTAGGTGGCGAAACTTTGGTACCTTGTACTAATTGTCCCTTCTTTTCCTTCTTTCGTTTCTATTCCCCATGCAAATGTTCCTATTTCGTATATGCAGATTAATCACGTCTCTTGCATCGGTATTAATTCAGGGAAAATGTAGCTGATAAAAAAAAAAAAATATCAACTTGGGGATTTTCCATAGATTTATTGACTGTCGGGTCACTTTTGACTCATACTGGAATGTTTAGTGTACGTATTTTACGACTAATCTTTCGATATCATCTTTATATTAAATATCATCTTATAACGCAGTATACAGGGGACGAGAAAATGTAAATGTTTTATGTTTATATGCATTGCATTTTTTTTTTAATCATACATACTTCATAGGTATTAGAAAACGCAACGAACATTCGTTCCAACCCTCCAGTACGTACAGAAGGCTCGATAAAGTTGAAGAATCTTCCGAAACAGAGCGTTATATTTCTTTTTTATAGCACTTGTTCAAAAAGCATATCAGACATTTGCTTTGATCACACTGGTGAAATGATTGCGAAAGCCTATCAGTACGTGTTTCCGATCGCGATTCATGAAATGAACGAAATACCCACACATGCACATTTCCTGCAAACCGAATCGATACTGTGCATAATCGTTGTGTACCGAAATACCGCAATTAACGTCAAGATAGAATGCTCCATTAGATGTTATCCTACCGATCTCGCATTTCCTGTAGATGTTTGCCCATTCACATGACCTAATTCTCGATGTAACACACGTAACTTGTTACAGTTACCGATGTTCGAATACCTGATAATGTATTGTTAACGTATCGTGGACGGTTCTTAATTAATCTATTCATATAGGTTGTAATTAGTTGTTTAACTCGAGATCGCTTCTACACTTTTATTCGATACGCTGTGCGTTTCTTCATTTCTCTTAGTGTACTGTATTAATGGTCTCACGGACAAAACACATAAATAAATCAGTTTTCTTTAACAAACAGTGCTTGCAAGAAAAATCATCGTTTAGTCATGGTCTGATATAGAACACGTAGTACCAAGTACAAATATTGCTCATTCGATCACTTGTAACAAAATGACTACTATATTCCAGAACTTTATTTCTCTGTTTATGGGTCAGAGTAAACCTCTCAAACTATTTTATTTATTTTCTCGCTTATTATTTAACACATTTGAACGAAAATAAAGACACAAAAGAGCGACAGACCAGATTTAGCTGTGGTATTCTTTCCAGAATCCTAAAAAAATTATTCAGGGCAGAAAAAAGAAATTTCATATCGTTACCTTTTCGTTTACCGGTCGGAACAAAACCCTCAAACTGTTTTATTTATTTTCTCGATTAACACTTAACATATTTTAACGAAAAACAATACATGGAAGGCTAATAGACTAGCTTTATCTGTAGTATTTTTTCCAGGACCGTAAAAAATTATTCAAGGCAGGAAAAAAAAATCCATATCGCTGAGGGTCGAATGTAAAAGTTCGAAATCGCGAAATCTACAATACAATAAAATTCACCCGCTTTACAAATGATCAGAGTACTTTCCAGCCTTTAGGAATATTTGTACAGAAAATTAACCAGTATTTTTTTACCGAAAAATAACCGAGAGAGCGATCGAGAATTTCCCGGGGAATTTCGCTGGGAAGAATAAACTTATCACGCGGATAAATTCAACGACAGATTAAAACTCTTCGACGAGCATTGGCATTTGCGATTCTCTGTTAACGCAGCAAAAGCCGGTGTACACGATGGCGCCGGCATTGCACCGTAAATCGTCGCAACCGTGCTTGCCTCTGGCGTGCATTAACATAGAGTTACGAGTTTCATTAATTTTAGAACGGCGCTGATACAACGACCGCAAGCCGCCCTGTAAAAAGTTTCGTAAGCCCATGGTAACATGAGCGAACGTGACAATATTCGCGGTACGAAGTTACACGCGTGTATACCGAATCTCGGCTGCAACCTCGATGCAACTCACGTAGTCTCGATCGATGCCATAGATACTACTCGAGGCATGCCGTAATTTCACCTCGCAATATCGCGTACTGCCCGCTACAATTCGCATTTACAGTTTACACAGTTATCTTTTGCGCCTCCTACTGTCTGATAAGAATCCGAACTTTGTTATACACCCTTTCTTCTCCACGAAAAAAAAAAACAAAAAACAAAAAGAAACAAAAAAAAAATGCTGAAACCTATGCTGCCTGATTTGTTTTTCTGCCTTTTATCGTTAAGTGGAATTTTTGTTTCTTCTTAGCTTTCAACGTTCGAGCTACGAACGACCTATTCTATATCTCTTTACGTTTGAGGGAAACTATTATACTGTTATTTTTGAGAGCCTGAGTAGTTTCATCAACTTCACGATCAGAAGAAAATTAAGTCAAACACTTAGTCGATTTCTACGCGCTTGTCAATAGCTATTGACGTATCGCAGTTTTGTTCGTGGACTAGAAACGGACAACAATAGGACGATACCACGGTTTACATGCCATAGCGTCAATCGTCTTCGACTGAGTTTGAAATGACGATAGATACAACGCAAAATGTGCAGAATGCAGCTCATAGTTCTCAGGACAACCTTTATGGTCGAGAGAAAGCTATTATCTGACTTAAATCATATTTTCTCGCCGAAGTCAGTGCCATATATTAGTCTAAATACACACACGCATTTACACTTCTAAATTCTAGCATGAACAATTTTTTTTTTCGTATAATTTTAAATTCATTTTAGTATTACTTCTTTTTGAGATAATTTTTTAACGCCTTTTCTGCGTCAGATAATATTATATTGCACTTGCAAGGACAACAAGGCTTGCTTTTCATTTATTAAGCAGATTTCAGTAGACCATTAGTAGAATTTAGAGGATTTTAGCAAACGTAGGTGGATTTAAATCGAAATAGGCAAGCTTCGAGAGATTTCAATTAGTCGAATATACTTTTTAAATAAAATTCGGTAGATCTTGGAAATTTTCGTAAATTTCAGCAAAGCTCAGCATACTTCGATAGATGCCGATAGAATCTTCGAAAATTCGGTAGATTTCAATACTCTTCACATTCAGGTGTCCTAATACGCATAAACGGAAGTGCAGATCATACATTGTGTTCCTCGAAACGAGCAAATGGGAAGAAGTTAGAAAAAAATGCAGATTTCAGAACAGAAAAACCACTTTTCTATTCTACCATTTATAACAAACCGATATATTTTACAGAATAAAAAAGAGTACATCCTTTTCTGACCGCAATTTGCAGTATTATCAGACCGTTGAAGCGTGAACGCGCCAGCTGACGGAAGAACATCCCAGAATCATTCGCTGAACCGCGAGAAATATCAGTGAAAAGTGATAGTGACTTAATTCGCGGAGGCAAAAGTTACCGACTCGCTTGTTTTCCGGCTCACCTGTTGTACAGCCTAGATAAAGGGACGAGAGGCCTAGAGGGTAGCCTCGGTGTCGTGCAGAGTTATCGAGCAGTGATCAATTTTACGAGCTGATCATCTTTTACGAGCTCCCATAGCCGACTTCCTCGCCTTTTGCCCCAGCCACAAGCCTCGTCCTCACAACTCACCCGCCGATTGTCATTCATGGCAGACATTCCTCATAAAGCATCCCTTTCCTGGTGGTTAGGTTAGGTTAGGTTACTCCTTAGCGTTTTTGACCGCGTCAGCGTTTTTCCTCCTTCCCTCTCACCTATATATGCTCCTTTGGAAACCTAACGATTCGACGAAGACGTTCTGCGAAATTCCCTGCGTCCCTGATGCCCTGGACAACTGTGCTCAGAGTCTTCGAAGCGTCACAGCCCTAGCTATTATGTCTCAGGTGTCAGAATCGCGGGATTTTTGCGCGCAGGAGAGCTTGGCCAGGCGCTTGGTTACGTTGGAGTCCTCGCGGCGGTGACCTTGGTGACTAGAAGTGGCTCCTAGGCAGAGAGGACAGCTGGGGAACTCTTCTTGCGGGAGAAGACTGAGGGCTTCGCTAATCCTGTCTCAGATTGGACGTACGAGGTTCTTACAGCTTCAGATGGACACATACGCGAGTCCACAGCAGTCTGAGGGTTAGGGAACACAAAAATGGGACAGGTCGTTGGTTGACGATCAGTTCAGATGGCGAAGCGGAGTCAGGAAAGAGGGAAGAAGTTAGGGGAGGGTTTTTGCATCGGACGAAAATGCTGCGCCACGGAATATTAATATCGCCATTATTTCCGCAATATCCCGGGGAAACGAGGAGCACGCATATCCGCCGCTTTCTCGAGACAATGGGAGCCGAAACGGAACGAAGCGGAATTCTACTCGGCCAATATCTACGGTATGACGCCGAAAATTAAAAGCACCGGCAGATGCGCCGCGACGCCCGCCGATGGTGCCGGTATTAAAGCGGCGATGCGAACCAGCCACGCAGACGCCAAAAAGAAGCAGCGAGAGGAACTGAGGGTGGGGGAGGAAGAGGGTAAAAACAACATTAGCCTAGCCGAATCGGGCTAGTTAGCGGAACGGTCGCTCCGTTGGGGACTAAGGACTGCACGAAGTGCAGGTAACGTTTCGAGAAAGAACCCTGCGCCAACTTCCTCCTCTCTCCGATTTTTCTCGGTGTTCTCTGACCCCTCTTTTCAACATTTTTCTTTTTTTAAACCTTCTTATAACGATTTCATTGATAACGATCACTTAGTAGCCTTGTAAATTTTTTTTTATAGTTTTCTAAGTGTTGTTCCCTCTCGTTTTCATATTTTCGTAAATGTTGTATGTATATTTTTTTTCTATATTTTCGCAACTGTTGTATCCTTTTTTAATATTTTCCAAAGTGTCGTACCTTTTTTCTATATTTTCCTAAGTGTTGTACCATTTTTTGTATTTTCGCAACTGTTGTATCCTTTTTTATATTTTCCTAAATGCTGTACCTTTTTTTTTTTTGTATTTTGGCAAGTGCTGTACCTTTTTTTTATATTTTCCTAAGCGTTCTACCTTTTTGTGTATATTTTCCTAAGCGTTATACATTTTCTTTTTTATATTTTCCTAAGCACTGTCCCTTTATATTTACATTTTCGCTAGTGCTGTACCTATTTTTTTTATATTTTCCTAAGTGCTGTACCTTTTTCTTTACATTTTCCTAAGCGTTGTTCCTTTTCATTACATTTTCGCCAGTGGTGTAATTTTCTTTCCCCACAACAAACGTAAAAGCGGGCAGTTTTTAGACTGCAAGGCGTTCCTAACAAGACTAACGATTAACAGAGGACTTGCCCCTAGTACAAAATAAATTTAGGCATATTATACGCTCAGCTTTCCAAACTTAATCACTTCAGGGTTACGTCAAATTTAATTAATACACTATTCTACTGCAAAATGTTCTTTTTTGTTACTGTCCCGTTTTTCATCATACAAAAGAGCACTTTAAAAATGACTAAGGGTGACACACGTCGCATACGCGAAACAGAAAAGAAACTTGATACAAATTACATCTGGTAGCCGCGGTCTGTTGCGTTTCGAGCCAGCCTTCTCGTTTCTGTCAATTTACTGAACAATTTCACGCGCAAAAAGAGCGCGAGAAAGACGCGAAACGAGAGTCGTAGCCGAGAACGAAACGGTAAGTACATCGTCACGCGTCTTGCCTCGCCATCACTAGCAGCTGCGTCGCGACGCGAGCGTCGTTCAGCCCTGAGGATGCGGAGACGATGAAAACTAGGAAAAAAAAAAAAGAACAAAAATAGGCAAAAGAGAGGCCCAAGCTGGGACCACAGACACAGATAACTTGCACAGTTTGTATATTGTTATTAAATAATTTACTTCTACAGGAGAAATGCCATCGAATTTACTTTAAAATGAAGCACCAAGAACTAAATTATCTCGTGTACCTTTTATTTTATTTCAATTCAAAATTTCATCACTCTTATTGGGATGGTCTTCTGGTTCGTTTCTAACAAACCTCCTGGAGGGCGACGCGAATCTCTGGCCGCCATATGCAGCGCGATAGAAGAGGAACGTAATTTGAAGTAGCGATACAATTTCTTAGGGCGAGATAAGTGGAATATGCGAAACAACGCTCCTCTATACGTAGATAAGCTTTCAAGAAAATTGATACACTCCACGAAGTATGCAAATACTCGTTTGCTAGAAAGGAGCAGCGACCTGCAGATCTTCGGACGGATGATACGCAACACATAAGGTCTGTCTGAAAAATAACAGGATTGCCAATACAATAATTCAAACTGTTAGTATCTATTCGATTTAGCTCGTGTGTACTGCCGTACTGAGCCGACTGATAAATTGACAAATGCTTGTTGCCTTTTTAACTTTGTGAAATTTATTTTCTGTAAGACTGAGTGGTTGCCTTTACTGATAGATGATGTCGATATGGTGACTTTTTCTGAACTGCTCGTCTTTCGAGTGCTCGTCTTAGCCCTCGGAAGCGTTGGATCAAAAGTACGCTGATTGGTGAATATTTTCTAATATTCATCGCCAATCAGCGTGCCTAATTTTCTCGCCAACTCTTTCCAATGCGCCCTTAGCGCGCCTTTCCATGGTGGAGTGGGAGATGATTCTAAGGGGTAGCCAAATGTTTATAATAATTCAGGAAATTCCCCCGGGTGACTCATCGGCTAGCGGATCGTTACAGACAAATGTACCCTTCGGAAACCCGTGGTTTATGGCATGTTCTTAAGCTATTGAGAGCGAAAGGCACGAATGGCTAAAAACTCTAATTAAGTAATTCTACCGGCCTTCGCTAGCATGGACGTTAAAGCATAAAAATAATAAATTAAATCCTAAACTCAAAAACGGCCTGTTGGTGCGATCGTGCCATAAACCGTTACTAAGAAAACCTAACACAAACTCTGATGGTATTTGTTAAAATTATTCGTTTTATTCACAATTACGTGGTTCTGGTTAATAGATCTCTCGTCCCTTGCCAGAAGATACCTGTTCTATTGTTTGATCATGTTTGAACTGATGTATTGGTCATTCGGTTATCTTTCTGACAGACTGTGTGAATTAATTTCTGCGTTCTCACGCTTATTTCGATATTTGCGAGTGAAAATTGGCGTAAATAAAATGTCAGAGGAAAATTTTGTTGAACATTGTCAAACGTTTTCAAATAGTGATAAATATGGAAAATTAATCCGTGTTTCTGTATCATTTTTGCATACTATTTTTAATTTGAGTAAGTTTAATTAATTTTACATCAACGTCTATTAAATCTCTCGTTAAATATTGCATACGAAATTTTGTTAATTTTTTATGTATGCGGTTATTAAATATACATAAAGTACACATGGAAGATGCTTTTCTGTAAATACTGCTGTCTTAATTTATCGAAAAACGATTCAATGTTTTTTTTTTCAGAAGTCCTTATCGCTATTTATAGTAAATACATATATCCACAGCTTTCATAGTTCGACGTTTGAACCTCTTTTCGATAAATAAACCGAAGAGTAAAAGTTTCGTGACTGAAATAAAAATTTCAGCCGGAAACATATTGGAAAAATAAGGAAAATAATTCACAGAATTTTATAAAGCTTCCACTCTGACTTAATAAATTTAGAATATCTAAAAAATTGACCTACTGAATGCTCAATGGAATTATTTACAGCTGCTATGATACATCGAACTTTTATAATAATTATAATTAAACGTACTTTTCAGAATGTAATTAAACCACTGATTTGCATCAAAAAACTACTTTGTGTATTATCCAGCTGTCGAAGAACTTCCTTTCCCCCTGGGAAAAGAAGAACACTTCTCCGCATTATATAAATCACAGTTTTTTTTACAAAAACGCCTCGTTGTGCTCGCGATAGGTTTCATATCGCGATATCAAGGGAATTGCGCCCAGCCAGTTCAATATTAAACGCATTTTATTCATGCAACAGCGCACCTTTGATAATATTCCGAACAGAACGTTATTATCATTGTATTCGATTACATTTGTCGAATCCTAACGCTCGTAATGGAAGGGCTGAAAAGTCGCACGGATAATTCCTCTGCTTTGCTTCTCCCTTTCTTTTTCACAGACTTCGTAGCTTTCTTTTCTCCTCTTTCCTTATTCACGATAGTGAGAAAAAATTCCACACAGCGTTACCACACAAAATTCGAGATGATCTTATCACATTCGCATCGGGAAACAAGAATTCTCGTTTAAAAAAAAAAAAGTTGATAGAAAACGAGAAGTGTGTGCTTTCCTGATAAATTCTTAAATAACAGGATTGTGTATTTACAGTGGTACATTCTTAAATTTGTTGGTGCATATGTTTCCATTAATTACAAGTGTTTTTCAGTAAATTAGTTACATAGCAGTGGCTAACATGTAAGTTTAATTTGTTTCTTACCATAATGGATAAATTTGATGGACTTATTTATCTTATCTCCAAACTCTCAATGCGTACTGATAATTAATCGATAAAGAATTAAATTATTATTATTAATATTATTCTTCGAAATAATATTCGGATAAGATTATAAACAAAAATACATCAGCTTCGATTATATATTTTTCCTTCAAATTATTCTATCATCCTTCAAATCACACGTATTAAAATTCTATATTCAATATGCAAAAACCATCTCTCTACAGCAGCACAAATTCAATCTCAAGCTCAAAGTCTCTAAATTCTATCTCAAGAATTAAATTACTATTATTAACATTATTCTTCGAAATACTATCCAGACAAAATAACACAAAAGATACGTCCGCTTCGATTACTCATTTCCCCTCCAAACAATCCTTATTTCCTCCGTACAATTTGCATCTGCAAACAATACAATAGAACAACCTCGAAGCCCAAGAAACGTCGTAGTTTTTCAAACAACAGTCCGCCGTCCGTCAAAATTTTCTCATTTCCGCGTCGAATTAGGGCACATCGTGTCACTACTAAAGCTGCAAAAGCTTCCCCGGTTCGAAATTTCATTTCCAACGAGGTTGTCGCAAGCCGAAGCAAAAACCATCCAGAAATATGCTAACATTTCTGACGTTTCCCGGCGCGGATGGTCCACCAAATAGCCAGACAGCAGGCGCAGAGTCATAGAGAGAGACAGTATTACAGGGTGGTGCATTTCTTGCAGAATTTCTGGACAGATTATTCATCCAGCTGTGAATTAGTCGAGTTAGAATGTACGTTTCTTTCTCTCCCAGGTTCCCGAACGCAAGACAACGTCCCCGTAAGAGGCGAACGCATTTCTAATATCTGCCTGGCATCGATGATTCCTCCTCATCCCCATTCGACCTAGGTGTATCGGTCCCTCTCTTTCTCCAGCCGAGCTGGAGGCTCCTCTTTTTGCCCAGTCCGCACACAGTGGGATCAATAATGCACCAACCACTCGCTGCTCGCCCCTCTCCTTCTCTTTCCTCTTGAAAACCGTACCAGCAACCACCCACCCGGTCCCAACACGCTTGCTACCACCCCTCCCACGTCTCCCAACCCTGCATCGCTCTCTCCTCTCCCAGTTTCCTCATTCTCGCCCACCCGCAGCTCTCTCTCTCTCTCTCTCTCCTCTCTCTCTCTCTCTCTCTCTCTCTCTCTCTCTCTCTCTCTCTCTCTCTCTCTGCGTAGCCTTCTTCCTCTTCTCCTAAACCCCAAACTCTCTCAGCTCTCCCAGCGTTCTTCTTCGTCGAACCTGCAAGTCCCTTTCGCCTCCGTTCCTCTCTGTCGAACTGAATGGTTCCTCCTTAATGACTCTTGCCGTTTCTTTCGAACGCCTTGCGTCTCTCCTCGCTCGTTCTGTTTTCTTCTCGCTACCTTGGTTAAAACTGCTACGTTCAGCCTCTTTCGTTCGTCCCTGTTCTACCAGGTCGTGTCTATCCTCTTTCATTTCGTCCTTGACCACCCTCCCCTCGAGGTTCTTCGTCTCTCTTCGTGTTTCAGGTTACTCATCAGCCCCTTTGTTCCTCCGCGTTGCTCTCGTATCCTTCTCGGCCTTCTCAGCTCTGTCCTTCGATTCGCAGCGGCATCCTGGACGGGAACCGAGGACCTGACTGGAGGAACAGGCCTCCACCCATCGAGTACGCTGGAATTTACGCTTTGATGAAATCTCCGTCTCGCTCTCGTATCGTAAGGCATTTAAACGCCCTCTTTCCTTGGCCTTGTCATTCCAGGTCTCCTTCTTTCGCCACCTAGGCCCTCTGCTCGTCGGGCTGTAATGCTTTCTTCCATTTTCCTTTGTTGTATCATCGCTACTGGCACCGTAGCCCGCATACCGAGGAACATTCCTGCTCGGCCGTCTTCCTGCGCGTACGCGACGCTCTTGCCTCCGTATCATCCCACTCTGCGCCGTTTCTCCGACCAACTCTGCCTCAGCTGAAGCTTCTACGCTCCTCTCTTTCAGTCTCATGGGGATACGAGGCCTCCGCGACTCGTTAAAACGGTTTGCTCGCCCATCTCCGACGGAATCGAGTCGCTGGACTCGCTGCGCGATCCTTCCCATCCGTTCTTCGCAATTCCCTAACCTCTGCCAGGCCACCTTTCGCTTCAGAATACCCTGCTCGACAGCCTCTGCGCTGCACTCTAGAAGGAGCGTCCAAGGCACGGTAGAAATTCGAATGGAGGATCGTGATGCACCCTCTTTGCTTCGTATTGATGCAATAGTGCACCGTGTTCGATTCTCAGCGATCTTCTTTCAGTCGAAAAAGCCTCTGTACACCTAAAATTAGTGTTTGCAGGAACTTGCAACGTGCAAAGTGAAGTATAAATCATTTTTAGGCTACTCTATAGGGAAATTTGTTGAGAATTCATTCATTCGTTGAGAATTAAAATAGAGAACGAAATGAGGTCGACAAATCTGCGTGCAGAGAGGAATTGAACGGGTTAGATCGATAAATTGACCAGAATCTTTGCAACTAGGACTGAGATAGTACTCAGAACACAGGTACAACTCAGTTCCTTGCCTATCAGATATCAGCAATTCCTCTGCTCCCAAACCGCCATTTACGCAAGCTCAGTTGAAGTTTCTCTAAAAAAAGAAGGAGATGTGACTCACAGTAGCCTGGATGAAGGTTCCAAGGTTGATTATCATTCGCTCTTCTCGCGTGATGGAAAAATTTCGCCTGGAATTCGAGAATGGGAATAATAACGCGAAGGAAACGGCGCGACGAGAGATTCCGCTCTGCGGAAGACGGAAACGAAGAGGAAACGCGGGGAAAGTACCACGCGAGATGAACGAGCTAATAACTTTATTTAAGAAGGTCGCTCGGAACGCAAGCAACTGCGGATAATGCCAGAATTCCATTACTGACAAGCGTACATGCAAATATAAGATATTCTGCGTTCCAGAGTTCAAGTATCACGTGCACTTGTACCACAGATTCTTTCCGATCCTTTCAGATCCTTTAACCCTTTGGCTATGGCAGTTTTCCGTAGAACGGCGCGGAATTTATCAAATTATCTTCGGGAATTTGAGAACTAAAAATTTCGTAATTTGTAAAAGTGCAGAATTCGTTTTGTCAAATTAAAATTCAGGCGAAAGGGTGTGGTAAACTCAGTACGAGCCAAATTTCCACAATCCTATGGTGCTTAGGGGTTTTTAAAGGCGCCTACAGTAATTGAATTAATTTCAACATTCACTTTTCTATACATTCTGCATTTATCAAAAGCGCAAATTGGAAATTTATTGTTTCCAATTATGCATGTACGTTTGAAGCTTAAAATATTGTAAACTGTGGTGGCTATAAGCAGATAATTCTACGAAAAATACAGTTCTTAATGTTCAGATACGCATCGATTTGCTTTGATATTAAATTCGACAAAATCTAACTATAAAGTCTTGGAACTGAAACGAAAAGCACTGAAGACAATCTTGGTACTCCAAAGCAATGCCATCGAATGTACTTTAAAATGAAGCAGTGTAGCAAATTACCTCTCGTACTTTTTATTTCACTTCACTTCAAAGTCCCATTGCTCTTACTGGGAAACGTATTATTATATCTGTTAAATAATCTCCATTTGTTAGAACAGCTATTAAACAATCGTGGGAAAAATCTGATGGCAGGAAACAAATGGGGATAAAAGGAACGAATTAATTCATAATTTATAATTTTAATTTGAGAATATTTGAGTTTAGAGTGTGTATTACGTAAATTAACGAGATACCTCGCGAAAGTTTCGTCAATATGGAGTCTGGCTTTAATATCGACTAAACCGAGGCTCCTTCCAGTGCTGGAAGTGCTTTAATTCAGGCTATTTCGCGTAGAACAATTGTTTCCCGATGAAAAACAGTCCTCTGAGTAATTTATAAAATTATCATTCGATCACTTACCCATATCAGAGCATCTAACGATGATAATTTGTCTCTTACCTGCAACAGAAAGAGCAACAATGAATTAGATGTTAACTTTATCCACTAAAAGCCTATTAATCGGCTTTTCCCTGTCGGAACGCAACAAATTAATTAACCCTCGCTCAGCTAATGCCGGGTCACTTTTGACCCATGTTTTAATTACAGAGAAAGTGAACAATTTCTAGCGAATTTTCATTGAAAAGTTTCAAACCCTTTGCACTCGAGAAGTGACTTTTAGGGACGACAATAACTGTTCTATTCTTATTTTTTTTTCCTAAACAGATCTTCCTTTTTACATTTTAAGGGGTCCATGCACTTCGTGACACAGCATTGTGTTCAATTAAAATTATGATCTCACACATTAGCCCATTCAAATGATGACGATGAAAAAAAGGGAAAGATTATCTTTTATTGAGTGGAAACGCGTGACGGAGATAATTATGCTGTTTGTAGCCACGAGAGCGAACAGCTCCGCGGAAAAAGGTAATCTCCGTGACTGTCGGGTTAGCGTGTCCACGGCGCGTGGTCTCAACTTGTCGCCGTTAATATCGATACAACTCGTTGACACGTGACAGCACGTGCAATCCCGCAGGCTTGCTCGTGCCCCTGAACTTATGAGCTTCGAGATATACCCGTCCCGCTCTCCATGATGTCTAACTTTCCTCTGGCACCTAATCTCCTAAGTGGAACATGCGCTGGACTCGCGATGGCCGTTCTTCCAATCGAAACTGTGCAAGGAAGGAGTTGTATTCGCCTTTCTCTTGTTAAAAATGAATCGCCGTGGGTGTTTAAAGTAGCTCAGCTCTCAAATCCTTGTTAATGTATGCATAAACGTAGCGAATAACCAGCAAAAGTGCACTCGCGACGAAGGGGAGCAAAAAGTGTCGCAAGAGTTCCTTGTGGAAGGATTCTTGGAAGAACAGTTTTGTGAAAGAAGCATACAAACGAGTAGAATGGTCGAGGAGGCTTGAAACGATGCAGAATCCATCTACTGTTGACACGGTGTTGATCAATCACAAGTTAACTCTGATTAACTGTTTTTTGACACGCAGAGTGATGTGGAATATTGCAAAAATTTTATTCGCCGTGTTTAATCGTGTTGGTTTTATTATAGAGAAATACTTTTCTTGGTATTTAAGGGTTTATCACAATTCTAGTGTTACAAACAGCGCAGCGGGACAAGATACATTGAAAATCCTGCTGTGTACTATGCAGCAAAAAAATATTAAACATATAAAATATGTAAAATTTTATATTAAAAGTTCTGTGAAAGATGTGTTCATATCTTTATCATACTTAAAAGATATCAATAAATTTCTATAGGTTCCGAGTTAAATAGATAGTTAAATTTATTAAATATCTAATAATTTGTACTTTGCCCTCGAAATATAAAGTATTCATAATTAAATACATATTAATTTATAAATTATTTATTAATCATAGGCAGTTTGTAAGTTTATAGATGACTGTACACTTCCGTAGACTTTAAAAGTACACAGACAGTGTAAATATTTATTAGCCTACCTTATTATTTATGAACGTTATTGAAAAAAATTTCAATTCATTAGGCACAAATAGTTCATTGAAATTTATTTGAACTGATTCGCTTCCACATTTAATCATGAAATAATATCCAGTGACATGAGTTAATGTTGAAAAGGATTTTATACATTTGTTTCATTATATAAATATCCTTTTATCTATACCGTTAGTGTCTCAAACTGAAAATGTGCTGCTTCAAAAATAAATAATGCTGTGCAATGTTAAATTCTTGATGCTAGTAATTCTTAGAGTGTCTTATAATTAAATCCATCAGCGTATGGGGGTGAGACACGTGGCTGTTTTCCCATACAGCTTGCGAAGTTTGTAACGACAATAATCATTTTCAGCGACTTTCAATCTCTGTGAAAGCTGTCGAATTTCACACAGTCTGAAATATATTAAAAATATTTCCAAAGTGACACCATCATTTTTTCGAAGATTCAAGACTGTTTGAAACATACTATCCTTGTTAATTAAACAAACATACAGCGGCAGATGTGAGCAATTACACGTACGCGCTTCCTCGACGCTTGCCTTCGAATTTATAGTTTCAATACTCCGATATCGCGTCGATTTCGTTACAAAGCGTATCCGCTAATGAAATTGGAAACCAATAGCGGAGTCCAGAATTGATACAGCTACTTATTCGTGGAACTTTTAACAATTAACTTTGTTAATTAGATTAGAGTTTCATTTAACGGTATCGCGTTGCGTTCTTCGTTGTTCGAACGATAATATTCACTCTCTGAGTTTCTCGCGGTTCAGAACTTCTTTAGAAAAATCGTCCGAAGTTCAGAGAATAGAGATAGATCGTGTCGAACTGCGGAATTTACCGTAGTGGAATAACTAGGCTGAACGTTTGCAGCGTGTGTGCACGAAAATCGTAGAATTTAGCTGTTGCAGTTGGGAATGGTAGAAATGAAACATTGCGGCGTTGAAAGTATAGGCAACAGCTTGTCTATTAAACCTGTCTGTTCGTGCTTGCGACTTCGCGACGCGATGCTTGATTCGACAGGCGCGCAAAAATTTTACGAAACTGCTCTCGCGGCAAATTAATGGCACGAGTGCTGTTTAAAGGTTGTCGATGAGGTTTTGTGATGGGTGAAAAAAGATATAATTTGTACACGATAGACAATACTGGCTGATTGATGGTGACTATTACTTTTTATTTTTCGTGATGTTTGAAAGTTGGTGATAGAATCTGATGATAGAATCTGTTTTCGCTGTGTGTGTTTTTGTTTTTATAAGCTCGGTATGTACAGTGATTGGTGGTGTGAAATGTGTGAGAAGTGGTGGGAGTGTCGGTTGATTGGTGTTTTGGACGTGTGGTAGGGTTTGTCTGGTGGAGTCGAAGTGGGGAAATTGTTGCTAAAATTGTTATATTAGGGGATGGGAAAATACTGAGGTCGGAAGGTGGTTTATGAGTGTAGTGCATGTGGTGTCCAGATGTAGGGTCTTCGACTTTCTAAGGTAATAAAACAATTTGCTGATGGCGAGGAGTGAGACCAGGTTACGGAGAATATTATTTTTGAATACGGTAGGGCTCCATTGTTCGAGTCCTTGGTATGGTCGAACACTGTCAATCTGTCACAATCGTGGAACAAACGAAACCTCACTGTCCTTTCAGAATCCTGTAGATTTTCTTTCTCAACGAAGCAGAAGCGCAACAGAGGAACAATAACGAAACGGTGCATGGTTAAATCCTCGTTGCAACGTCGAACAGCGCTCACTTTTATCCAAATTCAAGGGAAAATTTGCAAAGATCGTAAATTCACGCGTGCAGCTTGTAACAATTCGCTCGGAGAGGGCGTAAATTCGTTGCACGCTTGCATCGACCGGTTCGCCGCGTAAATTTAGGATGAAATCATTGTAAATCACTGTTAGAAACGAAGTACGTGAAAAAAACGGTCTGAAACTAATAATAGCAAATCTGCCGCGACAGACGCGTGAAATATCTACGCGAGTCACTGTCGACCCGCGTTTCTAAGAATCCCGCGAGTTCTTTCAAAGAAACGCTAATTTTCGTTGATAAACGAGTCTTCGTTTCACTTCAATTCGAAGTTCCATTGCTCCAGGTGCAAGGATCTGCATAAAACAAACAGTGTTTGCAAATGAGGAGATTCTATCAGCGATGTGGACACAAAAATGTCTGAAACAAGCATCTACACATCATCCACTTCATCTTTAGACAAATGAAACGTTCTCAGCAAGGGAGTCTTCCTTAATTTTCCCAGCAACTCGTCCGTTTCACCGTCGATCTTTATCTTTTTGCTTTTGTACGCGCCCAAGATCGTAAGAAGGGAAATAAATCGGACCATTAATTAAAGCGACAATCGGCGAAAAAGTTAATTAAAGTCAGGACGTTGCTTGAGGTCGTGCGACCATCGAGGCGAGAGCAAAGCTAACAAGAACCGGGTGGAACGGTTCTCGGGCGAATTCTCTGCCCTTCTAGCCGTCGTTCCGCAGAATGTGGGAACAGCCAGCTGCAAGCCGGCCGGAAATAAGTCGAGATACGTATTGCAACAACAACGAGAGCCAGAACAGAGGATAAAGGCAACAGCGGCAACAAGATTGAACCGTTCCTCTGCGCCGAATAGTCGAAGTATCAGGCAGCTCTAGACAAAAACAAATGGAAAATATTCGTTGTTTCGTTGACGTGCGGGATTATTCAAATTTATGTTCGATATCTGCACGACAGAGATACTAAATGTCCCAGCGCTTGCAGCCTTTGTAACGCTCTGGAGAACTGAGCTGCCATATGTATCAGAAAGGAAATGGAAACGGTCAGATTGTATTGCTGTGAAATTCCTCCTGACTTTCATGGAGCTCCGTGGACTTTAAACGAATTGCACCGTTGAAAGTATCAATTTAGATTAATTTTAACGTGGACTGTAATGACAGTTTTACTTTTTCTCGCTTCCAAGAAATCTGAGTGCAATTAAAATCCATCTTAAATATTTTTCAAATAAGTTAAATTATGGTATTCATTTATTATCCACCTATGAATTGCTGAATCGTGAGTACTATCAGTTACGAGGACTGTAACGACAGTTTTACTTCATCTCACTTCCCGAGAGCAATCAAAACTCATTTTAAATATTTTTCAATTAATTTAGATTATGATATTCATTTATTATCTATCTACGTCTTTCGAATTGCTGAATTGTGAGTACTATCATACTTACAGAGTTAATTTTATGGTCGTACACTATGCGGACACTTAGCAAACATAAAAAAGAAAAAGCACTTAGGAATATTTTTCATTTATGTTCAGCTGAATTCATTGTGACACTATCTTGCATCTATTTAGGAAGAAGTTTTATTTTTCATTGCTTAGAAATATAATAAATAGATAAAGAATGTTACTATCTGTTGCGGCACGAAAACTTTGTGGTACTTTTCGCATCGCACCTTTCCGATAAATTAATATTCGGAAAGTTCGCTAAGGTTGAGTACGTTATAAGTGTTTAATTTGTAATAAAGAATATTATGTTCTTAAGTGATGTAGACTATGCGAGTTCTAATGTGTTGTTGCTTCGAAAGCTGAACAAGTTCTGTCTTCCCTGTCCTGTCTAGTCTTTACATCGAGCTTTTTGTGTTCTGATTGGTTACCTTCTATTTTCTGTAAGTGGGTGTATGTGTTGTACTATTGGTCGTAATTTGGTGATAGGAGTATTGCAAATCTCGCGAAGGAGTGTTGATGGGGGTGAGTTAGACCTGGGAATTTGGCGGGAATCTCCTGGGAGGGGGGAGCGAGTGCTGGACGTTGTCCCCCAGGTGGTTGCCTCACGTCCAAGGGTTGCGTATTCGGTGGTCTCACGAACTTAGAAATCTGCGTGCCAGACTTCTAGCCGTTTACACGCTGGTTTATGAGTTTATGACGGTTGAGCGGTCACAGATCAGATCGGTACGAACGCTGAACACTATCCATGAAAACCATCTCCCAGTATTTGTGGATCAAGAGAAATTCAGTTCTGGGAAATAGGAGAATCCTATTTTTCCGTTAAACACTTTCAATAGTAATTTATTAGAAACAAATCTGGCCAGAGAACTGATCTCAGTCAAGCTTAAAGTATTCCACTCTTAGATTATCATTATGGCAATTTTATTCTATCAAATCGATGGATTAACACACGTAATTTATCTCGAAGCGTGTAATGGGAATGGTAAAATTCAAGCAACAGAACGTTTCTAACATGTGAAAAGTATTTCTCGCGAAAGTTGTTGCAGAGAAATTTGTTTGAATAATACGTTTCGTTTGTGAACCACGTGTAGCTGCCATATTTTACATAGGGACGTCTGGTGTATGAATTTTTAATTTTAAACGAAGCATTTTTCAGCCTTTTAGCATCATTTATCAAAGGCTTTATTTTCCCTTCAGCCAGAGGGACTACGTTATCGCATAATTTTTCAAAGTAAGACGTAATCTCATTAGAGGCAGAAAAAATTTATCTACGGGATTTATAGCTAGGCTAACGTGTAAAATTTTTTCTGCGTTTCTGAACGTATATCAAACGTTGTGTAAACATTACAAACGAGATTATCTTTTAGAAAACTAAGTGAAATGTTTAAGAGTAATGCTTGCTCTCTTAGAATTGTGGATATCTTGTAATTGGATACC
Organism: Anthophora plumipes; assembly: GCA_951804975.1. Taxonomy (NCBI): domain Eukaryota; kingdom Metazoa; phylum Arthropoda; class Insecta; order Hymenoptera; family Apidae; genus Anthophora; species Anthophora plumipes. The sequence continues at coordinate 18,145,044 of OX638119.1, forward strand.
AAATTTATAATTTGAATAACAAGGAAATATATTTTTTATCAATTTTATCAAGCAATATAATATTCATAAATAATTTCTTAAATATATTCATAAAACTCCTATCATTAGGAAAATTAATAGAAAAAGGATTATTCGAAGTACTTTCGGGAAAATTTACTTAAATTCATGGTTTTAAAGTTGTGCTTATTAGAAACAATTATTGGACACAAAGTTTATAAATTAAATAACAAAGAAATATATTTTTTATCAGTTTTATCAAACAGTATAATATTCATAAATAATTTCTACAAATATATTTATAAAAGTCCTACCAGATTCATTTACAAACGTGGAAAATTAATAGAAAAAGGACTATTTTAAATATTTCCACGAAAATTTATTAAAATACATTAATTTATCAAATAGCAAAAATAAATAAGGTCAAAAGAGTAATTGCAAATTCGAAAAACGCCTAGGCACTATTAAACTCCACCTGTTCGACTCGAAAATTTAATCCCCCCCCAAAGGAAATTACAAACGTTCCTGAATTTTTATACCGTCATTTATTCCATCAATGCAAAGGAAGTTCAAACGTGGTGCAAAGCGTTAATCGATTCCTCATTTCTTCTGTTACAAAGCTCGATAAATCCAGAAGGTATTATAACGGCGATTTACGTCGTTCATTATATCCGTTCTAACATAACGCAAACGTAGTAAATCTTACCTGTGACTGGCCTGCAACTGGCCGCAATTGATGGGTGTATAGATCTTGTTAGTGACAAGTGATATCTCTGGTGTCCTACCAATGCTCTACGTGTATCCTTGCTCATAATTGAATCTTCTCTGTGATAGAACTATACGTCTGAATATTAATTATCGAGCTGAATGTCATTTACTTAGGCGGGACGATTATCACACGTAGTAATCGCGAAACGAAGGAATCACGATAGCCGAAGGATAATTCAATTTTTATGTACTTATATATTTTTATTAATTAAAGCATCAGATACGTCAAAGCTTTTTAACGCGCGAAAATGAAGAAACTTTTATTTCTTCTTCATTTTATATTATTATATTTGTAATTATATTTGCAGTCTGAGTTTTTCACCTCTGAAATGTCTCATTTTTGTGGAAAATAGAGATGATAAATTATCAAACGAATCTGTTCATTTGCAATCGATTTGCAATTGCTCGTTTGACCCTATTTATCTTTGCTATTTGATAAATTAATATATTTTAATAAATTTTCGTGGAAATGTTTTGTCTGCGCAGCAATTTATGGCACGGATGTAATAACCGAAACGGTTATTTTTGAGAATGGGACTTTGATAATTGGCAGCATGTAATTTTAGTAAAAATTACGTCCCGACGAGAGAAAGTTGGGTTTACAACCCTCTGGCCTCGAAGGCGCTTTCCCTTGTCCTCAATAACTTAGCCCTGCCATAAAAAATGGGTCTTCCGAAGGGGTGAGTCACGAGTCAGCGTGTAACGGTCAAGGGACCGAGGTGACGAACTCGGAGGAATTCCCGCGCTGTTGCCAGACACTCGTCAATTTGACAAAGGACATCGCCTCTCTAAGGAAACGCGCGTTAAGGGCGCAAGATAAGGGTGTCGCGATGCATCTCCGACACGCCGATTGGTGTTTTCCAGAAGCAGGAAAACAGCCAATCGGAAGAAATTAGTAGTAGCAGCGGCAAGTCGACGAGCGTCATCGATTTGCGAAGACAGTTATCTCTAAGCAACGATAGAGCGAAGTCCTAACTCTGCAAGCCCAGCAAGCAGGCTAGGCCCATAGAAACAATAGAATCTCAGAAAAGTCATTTCTTCTGGGTGGTCCTCCGAGCAATAATCCAAGGACGCGAGCGCAACGGCAGAGCGCTCAACTCCCCCACGTATTTCAAATAAACCTTTTTCTATTCATTTTCCATATTTATAAATGAATCTTATGGGAGTTCTATAAATACATTTGAAGAAATTATTTCTGAGTACTATATGTTTTGATAAAATTAACAAAAAATACATTTCTTTGTTATTTAAATTATAAATTTAGTGTCCAATAATAAGCACAATTTTAAAACCACGAATTTCTGTAATTCTGGTGAACTGACATTATAATCTAAGTAAATTAAATTATAATAAATTTTGATGTTAATATTCTAAAATTTACGATGCTATTTTCTTGATAACTTAAAGTATTATGAAATGGTAACTGTTTAGTAAATATAATTAAGATAATTCGAGCTGAGAGAAAGAAGAATTAAATTTATTTAATTACAAAAAAATGTTCTACAATTAAATCCTCCAAATAAAATCCATACAAAGATACTCATGAAAATAATACAATTATCGATTTAAAAGGATCAATTTCTATTATTCCACCATAGTGAAATATTTTCAGTACTCCAAATAGACAATTCTGAGAGAATCTCAGGGCGCAAGGTCCTTTACAAAACGTTCCTTATCTAATTTTAAGAACTGTACTTATGTATTTCTGCTACATATCCTAAAAAGAAAACGCTCAATTTTCCATTGCTCAATTATTTAATACCCTGCCTAACAACAAAATATTCATAGAGCTTCATCAACATACTTTTCTGCCCTTTTAATTTCCGTTCTGGCCCCAATACCCTCCAATTACGTTTGCTAAAAGCAGTTAAGAGTTAACCTGACATGAACCCCTCACAATTTCACAAGGGAAGCTCGTAGAAAAAGACCTGAGGCATTAAAAATAAGAAGAAACCGTATAAATAGTTACGAAAACATCTTTCACGAGCGAGAGCACAATAACAGGTTGTAGCAACACTGACGCTTTCGAATTTGAGCAAAGATCGCTCAGGTGAACCGAAAAGAAGCCATTACAGGGGAGTTTGAACGCACGCCTGGGGAAATACAGCACGGCAGAGTGATGCAGAGAGGTCGAGGAAGGAGGGATCGAGAGGAAGAAGGCGTCCAGCAGCGGAAGGGTCCTGTTTCTGCAGGATCAACGAGAAGAGAGGAGCGAGGCAACCGAGGCAAAGTCTCTGAGGACACGGTACGCCCTGATTACTGCATTCAACACAATCTCCGCCATTGTTTCTAGCGCAACGAGCGCTGGAGAACGTATTAATATTACGTACTGGCCCAGAAGATGTCCATTCCGTGTTATATAATCTAAAGCTACCGTTCCCTGTCCAACGTACATGCTGAAGAGCTCGCTGTACTGGTAAATTCCACCCTTCTCGCCCTGTCCTCGTCGCGTTTGGGGAATCATTCGGAAATTTTGAGCTAAGAACATTCAAATGAACTGCACACTTACGAAACCTTTGACTATAAGAGCATTTCTAATTACATTGCAAACTGTTTCAGATACTACTTGTGCATCACAATCAGCTTCGATCATTCTTGCCAGTTTCCTAGCACTTGTTCATGAATTACAACTGATTGTTCGTAGAATAGCAAGCTCACATGAGCCCACGTTCTTTGAGGTCGCTCTGTTTCTTGTCGATTCTGAATTGAGCAACTTTTCTGACTGTTGCATCCAAATGAGCTCACGAATTGCGAGAGCCTCTCCGTTCGCAGGCAGGCAAGGAACTGGCTGGTACTCGTCCTCAGAGTACTCTCCCAGTCCTCGCTGTGCAACTCTGCTGAATTCCCTAGCTGTGAACCATTCCTGACGTTCAGTAGGTCGAAAAAGAGTGCTTTCAATGACGAATAGCTTCTTCTGGAGCTAGATCGAGATCAAGTCTCAAAACTGAGCAAGGGACTATCTGGTACTCGTCTTCAGAATACTCTGCCAGTCCTCGCTGTGCAACTCTGCTGAATTCCCTAACTGTAAATCGTTCCTGACCTTCACCAGGTGGAAAAAGAGTGCTTTCAGCGACGAACAGTTTTTTCTGGAGCCAGATCAGGTTCGAAAACTGAGCACCACTGGACTCCCGTAGATAAGTCCGCCCTGGTGATCACGGCATCACGCCACTGTGCCACCCAAATACTTTAAAGCAACCAGCGGCAAAAGAGTGGCTGGCATGGAAGGGTCGAAGTGGCGGTAAATGGTATGGGGGCACTATGGGAGGGCTGGCTCGGAAGCAGTAACATTCTCCACGCTATGGGAGAATGGTACGGACGAGCCAGCCGCGCGCCACAATTCCATAACGACCTCTCCACCCCTTTACATAGATAATGTCTCCCACAGCCCGGGGCGCCCTTCGCCTACCGACTGCAGAAAGAATTTCCATATGAACCGTCCTCTCCTGGCATTCGTTCTTCCTCCCAGTTGCATTTTGCAACACGTGCTGCCAGGATCCACTGAAGATGCACAGGAACGCAACAGCGTCGACGTGGCAGCTCTATGGGACTTGGCTCTCTTTTGAAGGGGCAAATACAATTGGAACTTTCAAAAGGTGCAAATCTTTTCGGATTACATTCTTGAGATGCTGAACTAGCAATTTATGCACAGAAAAAGAGATTTGCTCTTTTTGAATTATATTTTCGAGATGTTGAACTGACAATTTATATAGAAAACAAAAGTTCAGAAAGAAATTCGAAGCACTTTTGAAGCTATAGCCTCCTGTTATCGTTCTTTCGAAAGAACTTCTTCTTTTAAACAAGTACCTCGAATGACTCTCTCTTAGAGCAAAAAGGTGTGACGATTTTGTTCGAAAGCACCTACTTTCGAACTTCAATTCTTGCAGGATGAATTGATTGTTTTGACGATTCATTCCGAGCTTTTTTTGTGCGATTTTAAGTGTGCGACAATTAGTTACGAGTGAGGGCAAATTATTTAACAGGAGAATTGCGAATTTGTTATTTCACTATTATCAGCGATAATCGTTCGTTCTTCTTTTATATCGCGTGCAATACGAACTCTTGCGATAGTTACCGATATAACACAAAAATTGTGGTTCTGTTTGCAACAATAAATTTAGTTATATGCAAAACAAGTCTCTAATTTGAATAGTATTTCGAAATATTGGATAAAAATGCTCTGGCTTGAAAGAAAATGGAGCTGAACAAGATCATAGAGAACTGATCTTAACCAGTATGATCCCAAAATTTTCTTTCAAGTATTGGATAACCATAGGAGGCTTTGGAAAGCCAGCTATCTTTTGCCTAAATTACTGATCGATCCCTCACGTTAAAACCGCTAGAGGAACCTCATAAACTTCTTCAATTACACAGTCGCTGAACAATACACAAGACCCATATAAAGCTGTCTAAAGTTGAAACGATATCGATTCGAAACAAAGGGCTTGCTCGTTTCATTGAGCAAGCGAGTTGAGCGCGAACTCCTGCGGGACGTGCAATAAACAAAGCCGGCTAGCTAAATCGTCGCTCGAAGCCAATAAAATAACGCGCTAACTGGTCGACGAGATCGGCTTCTAATCTCTGGCCCGACGGGACCGAGTTACTGATAATTGCACCAGGGAACTCGCGAAACGGACGATAAATCACAGCCCTGTGTAAAATATAGGAAACGATCACCGGTATCGAAGGCCTGTAGCCGTAAGCGATAAGGCGAGCGATAAATCAGTCAGGATGCACCTGCCCATTCGTGCAACTAGCTTCGAAAGCCAGGCTTCCTTTTGAAAAAGAGATTCGACTGGATTCTCCTGGACAGTGACGCGTTTATCTCAATCGTTGACTAATAATACGCTATTGTTACGGGAAGTATCAAGGTTAAATGACCTTTTGCATTAGAACGTCTGCTTTCAGGGGAGTAAGACAGTTTCTTTGTAATTCTACGAGATATATTTAGGCGACAGTAGAGATTTTACAAATTCCTCGTTCCTTGAAGCTCTCCATTCGAATATAGCGAGAAAAGAAATTTATACTGGGATATGTGATAGGGGAAAGAAGGTGTTAGGTAGAATGCAGTTTTAGTTCTGTTTATTCGTCTCCTTGAATTGGAATAAGTGTACCTTTTTTGTGCAAATGCTGCTTATGGCTGTCTTTATCAACCAGGAGCTTTAATCTGCGATGGATCATTGGTTCTTTATTGTTTCTCTTTTTTTTATGCATGGTACGTAGGAATTTAAGGCACTTAGTTCCAAAAAACTAATTCCTCCCGTAATTTTTATAGATTTTCGCAAAGAACAGTGCTTGGAAACACATCGTTCAGCCTTGAAAGCCTCTTTCTCTTTAGCCTGCAGTTTCAGTCTATTTATCTGCTTAAATTGCAGAGTATCATGGTGAAGTGTACTTATTGTACCGCTTTCTTCAACTCCTTTTTGCGTACACTAACAGCTCTCCACCGTTCCAGTGCACCTTTACACAAAAAACAGTCACAATATTACAAACGACTAGTACTTGACGATCCCCAGTCTTAAATTTGTGCAAAAGTACAAATTAACCAGGCACATAATATCTCCGCTGGCACATCTCGATCGTAACTTCCACTGCGAGTGTGGCTCTGTCGTTCCAAGGTAAGGGGTTAATCCGATCTCCATCGATCACTCGAAACCGTGAGAAGAATTGAACGTGAGAATCGGTGTCACGAGACGGCACCAGAGGGAGGAAAGGCACCTCAGGACAGAGGAGAAGTGGGAGACAGAGGGGCAAATTACAAATTCTGAAATTCAGCTCGCGGGAGATGGTGCAATTCTGGCAACGGGGCGAGTTAACGAACTGTAAATTTGCGAAGTTCGCGTATCCTTTGAAGGCGAGGTGCTGAAAGTGCAGGCGAGGTAACGCGGAAATGCTGCTAGTCGAGAGCGTGGAACCCGATGAATAGAAAACTAGAGGAGGTGGAATTTACGTTTAAATATTTGTCGAATTTTCCACCGTCTTTTCCCCCTCCCTGTCATGAAATTTCAGCTTTCCACCATAAGAACCATACCGATCAAGTTCCCTGTGAATCATCGAACGGTGGACCATTTGACGACGTGCTTAATATATTTAGCTACTGAGTAATTAATTATCAGCGTTGGTAGCTTCCTGACAGAAGCGAACTTTCCGCACAAACACTTCTTCCCTTCCATTTTGTTAAAGTAAAGCATTAGTAATTCTTGTACTTCGTAGAAAACTCCACATCCTAAGGATATTGGGAAATAACGGATTCTTTTTCTCGGCTGTTTTATATCACGTCGGCCAATTAGGGTTTGGAGACGTCTGCGAATATCCCAGGTATGAAAGTACGCACTGTCACTATGTTTTGCAGTCAGTTCTACTTGTGCGCCCGTCTTATACACATCACTTATAGCGTCTTTATATATTTCTTTCATCGGTTTTTTTTTTTTTTTTTTTTTTTTAAATATAATTATTACATATCTTTTACTCTACACGATCCTTTTAATTCACATAACCCCTCAACACATTTTTATCTTTCTCAGTTCATTCAACCCTTTCATCTATGATTTCTTTCGCTGATCACACTGTTTATCGCTTTCGTGCCGTTTCATACAAGCAGTTTAGTTTAATCACTGAGTGTTGTAGGTCAGAATTAAAAATTGATGTTTATTACTAATACAAGTGTTTCTCATGGATCTTAACCAGATTCAGAATCTTTATGGGGCTTGATACATGTGAGATAAGTGAAAGTTTTGTTCTCTCGTTCCCAAAGTGCCTGGAACAAACGATTTTTGTTGTTTCCTTTTTATCAGAAGAGGAACCTTATCGTAAGAATAAATTCTTCAATTCGATCAACTTTTTCTTTCTCTCCAGCTGTTTACAATGAAATCAACTACTATAGAAAAGAAGAGAGCTCATTTATAAAGGAAAAGAACCATCCATGGAAACTTTAGCAAACAGCCAGTGTTTGGGGAAGTGCAGAAATAATCGTTAAAATTGTTTCACCTGCACTTCTAAAGTTCTATCAGCAATAGAACAATCTGCCAATTGTGGCTGCCAAGATCTCGCTTCAGGAAGTATCACTTCTGCGACAGAATGATGCGACCTAATTCTTCCTCGCAAAGAAAATCATCGCAGAGATGATTGTACTGACTGATCGTTGCATTGGACACTGCAAGATTTGAAAGAGACGTTCGCGAGCTTTGGAAACGAATGAAAAGAAGCTGAGAAGTGTGTGAAACAGTGAAATTTCATTTAATCCGAGGAAAAATAACGCTAGACAAGGAAACGTCGCCCGTTCGCGTCAGTGCATCTCGCAATGTCGAGCATAATGGCGCGATTCCGCGGCTGCTGTTTGCGCTCACGCGTAAACCGGTCAACCGAGCTGATTTATTATTCGTAGGAAATTTATTATTTACACGTAGCAGCGGCCACTGGCCGGAGCGTTTTCCACAGAGCCGCGAGGAGAGTGTTGTATAAAAGAGAAAATCTGCTGAGCGATAAATTTTCGTGAAATCAATTCGATTTGCAGAGCGACGCGTTAACGGCCGCGTCGGCTAATATAATGGTCGGCCGATAAATAATAATTACTGCGAAAGGGCTAATGCGGGACGCGGAACACATCGAACAGCCCTGTGAAAGTATAATCGATGCTCCCTGATAATTGCATTTCGAAACATTGCCGCGCGTTTTCGTCGTCGCAATTTCTATTGTCTAACCGTGCGCTTATTGTGCTGCGGAAACAAACTGTACGCTGTTCTTCCGTTGTTTCAGTCGTGATACTTTGAGGTACTTCCTAAGGACGCTCTATCTCTAGAGAGTCTCTAAAGATACTCTTTCATACTCTATGAGGACCCTTTTGATATTTTGAGGTACTTTCTAAGGACACTCTCTCTCTCTCTAGACTCTATAAGTACTCTTTTGAAGCTTTGAGATATTCTCTAACGACACTATCTCTCTAAAAACTCTTTAAAGATACTTTTTCACACTCTATAAGGACTCTTTTGATACCTTAAAGTACTTTTTAAGGACTCTCTCTCTCTCTCTCTGCCTCCCCCCTCCTCACTCACTCTAAAGACTATCTAAAGACACTCTTTCTAAAGATTCTCTAAACACGTGCTCTTCTTTAACCCTGTAAAACGACACTTTTTAAGGATACTACCGGAAAGTCACTTTCAGATTCTGCGTAAAATTTTCTAACACTCAGACTTGTAGTTTACACGATTCAATCTCTTTCTTATATCATACATATAAACATAAATCAGTGAGGACGTATATATACGTCTTCCGTAGTCAAAGGCTTAATTGCTAAGACCAAATATCCCTAATCGTGATTAATCTATACTCCCATTAACATTTCGTGTGTAAAATGGCACAAAAACAATAAGCAGTTGGTGCTCAGACTCACAATCAAGAAAAGAAACCAGAAACGATCAATATATTATATTAATACTTACATTTGCATAATTAATTGCCTATGAAACTTCCACTGGCCCCTCCTAATATAATAGTCCTAATAAAAAAATGTGGTTCTTTAGCAAAACATCCAACTTCATCCCCATAGAAATATGTCGTACGGAGGGGATCGACAGCTGGAACGCGAAAGGGAGTGATACGATCCGTAAAAGCGAAACGATGCTAGCGGAATGATCCTGTGGAATCGGGACGAAAACTGGGATCGTTCGTGGAACGGGCTTGGCCAGTTCGTTGAACTCTGTTTGGCCGGATGCCTAATCAGCGTGATGGGCGTCGATTTCAGCGTCGGGACTGCAAATGGCCCGGTCATTTGGACTTGCAATTACCATGATTCTCGGGACAAAGGAGCAAGGGGACCGCAAACTCTCGCTGGCATTGACATCTATTTGTAAACGCAGGAAAGAAGAACACTATCTCCGTTTCTCTTCTTTATTTTTCATATAAGGAGAGCTAGATACGTGTCAGTAATACACCAACTCGGTAACCCTGTGTCGCGGAAACTGTGCCATCAACGTCGAATATACACCATCCTCAAAATAATTCCATTTCTGTCGAGAATTCAACAAAGGTGGCGCAGAATAACGAAACTGTTGTAACGATTCCTTGGTAATTTGCTTCAAATTATTTCTCAATCTGTCCTAAGATCGTGGTTTTATCCATCAGACCTGGAATGGAGGGTACCTTTCTATATTTTGATGGCTAATGCACGCTTTAAACCATCGTGCTATCTTTTGTATGGTTAACTATACACTCGAAGCATTTGTGCTGAAGTTCAACGTTTCTTCATTTCTTTCTGGAAGAGTTACTTGTGCTTCTGAAACTGAAGAACTGATTCTGCAGGCTTGGAGACCATTCTGTCTTTTTCAGATTCGAACAGCACACAGTGATGCACAGTGGCCAGTTATTTAACTCTTTCAGTTTTTGGAAATTTGCTTGGTGCTCTTCTGCTGCCGCTTTTTTGCCTTAATTCAAACCTGAGCACCTTCGCCTCATTTTTGCGGAACAAAGCATTAACTTCCGCGAATTTGAAGCTTGAAATTCGGCGAATTTCACCAGACACATGTCAGATACTAGAATCTGCCGCAGCCAAAGGGTTCAGGCCTTAAATAGTTCAGGAAACGAACACTGCTAACGTAAATATCGCGATAATCCCCATTTTCTACGCCTCGACCAACAAATTTACCAGATTGTGCTACTGCAACGGCGGACAGCTGGTTAAAACCGATTCCTGGCTCAGTTTCACATGAAACAATTGCGTCAGCTTCAGCAGGAGTCTTTCCTGAAGCGCCACAGTAGAACAGCGGAAAGAATCAACGAATTTGATCTTGTAGTCGCTCGCGAGAAGCCCAAAGCTTCGTTTGCAGTTGGCCAAGGATCGTCGTAATGGCAGAGTGCTCTATTCTCGCATGAATCGCTTTTTCCTTGGACTTGTGCTCCTCTGATAGCTCGATCTGCGAGCGGAGCTGATTTCAATTAGCATTGTTTGCAGCTAGCTTCATTAGGGATCTGAGGACACTCTAATACTGGCGTGCGTCAGAAAATTACACTCTTTTATAGTACCCAAGAGCATGTTTTGGATCACTGATCAGTCAATCAAGTATTAATTGGTCAGCTAATCAATTAAAAAGTGATGAAGCTGATGAAGGTAGCTGCAGTGCTGGTGAAACTTTGGGAGACTTATCTTCCTGGTTACATGGCTTAAACAATACTAATTGTATAGAACCGGGCTGTGAAAGCCTCAAAACTCTCATTCCGAGCTGATTTCGTCTTCTCCTGCACGTACTGTCTGTCGCGTCTGATACAAGCTTAAATGAAAACGTCCTCTGCAAGCCAAGCCGTGATACGTATCGCCGATAAACCCACTAGCATGCTGACGGCAGCAGGGGAAAAGATACTCGAAGGAGACGATAAGCGTGCAAATATTGGCATCCCTGAAATGGGTAGGCTAGCCGGTCGTTCGAGCGACTCGTGTGCTTTTAATTCTGCATACAACCGGCTAGAAAATCGCTGTTTGCATCAACAGTTTGAGGTAATTGAGACCTGAGGGCATGAAATTTCGAGATCCTGAACTCTCCAGGGATTACAGAGTCTCGGCACATCTACGATACGGGACAGGCTAAACCCTTTCCCTCTTTCCCCCACCCAAAGAGACTGAAGTTTGCGTGCAGGACGTTGGAAGCTAGGCATAAGCTACTGTCGAAGACCAGCCGCAAGTTTTCGTGAATATTCCTTCGTTCGCCAGCTCGTTTCGCTTCGCGAGGCATTGCTACGTCGAGCAACAGCAAGGCAGCAGTTTATTTGCAATTATTTAGGCAGGACTTTGTAAGAGCGCGAGAGTGGAACGCAAGGGAATCTCCAGTCCTCGATAATTCCTGATTACGAATGACATGCAGGGCTGGCTGCGCGATTTAAAAGTAATTATGGCCGCCTTATTTGTGTCGCCTGCGGGTATCGATCGCACTATTTCACAGGGATTTAGGACGGGCAATTAACAGATAAAATCTCCCGCTATTTTTCTGCCACCAAAGGAGCCTCGTTTCTTTGGGGACGTCTGGCCAGTACACACCGACAACAATTTATACAAACGTTAAAAAGCCCTGCTTAAGCTTCCTTTTTCTCTTTTTCTCTTTTTTTCTGTTTCTTCCTGTCTCCTTCTCTTCGCTTCCCCTCGTTGACTGCTCAGTTCTCGATTTATTTGCGATTTTCATTTTCTTCAACAACTTTCCCTCGACTGGAAGGGGTCCTTGTGTATCTTCGAAAGTCTGACTTGATGTTTAACTTGCTCTGAGAAATCCTTGTGCTTTCCATTTGCCGAGTGTATTGGTTCCAGGATTTCTTCTCTTTCAGATATTTTTGTTGTACTTAATTACGCCCCCATGCAGAATTTTAACGTGCTTTTTAAGTGGTCAAAGGTGTAGCCTGTTCGATTCATTATAGAATAATTTCCCAACAACGGCGAATGATAAAAGCTTAATTGAAACGCGATAAACGACGTTCACTCGCGACTTGGCGGCCGGATATCATTGTCGTATCCTCGTCGACCCTGTGGGATTCCATTCGTGTGCCATCGATGAGCACAGGATTTCCCTGGGGAAATCGGCCTCAGGAACAACCATCAGCTATCGCTGATCTTTTCTTAAAATCGTCTAGCGTCGAGTACATCAGTGTCACGCGCTGAATGTGAAATACTAGCTTGGATATGTTTTAATTTAAGCAAGTTCCAAGTTATAAATCATTTACCAACCAATGGACCTTTGACGTTCAGTTAGTGTTGCAGAGAGATCAGTAACACGTGGTATTGTTTGATTCTATTGACGTTGTTTATTATGGCAGTGAAAATGTACAATGCTTTCGCGTGAATAGTTCGCAGAATCTCTTTCTCAAATGGCAAACCTCAGAAAAATTAATGACAGCAAAATTTCGTAGTGTTTTAGTGATTTTCCAATTTTGCAATGTTTCAGAGATTTTCGCGTAATTGCGATGCTGTGTATGCGAACAAACTTTCGACACTATCTTGCACAGCTTTCCATAGCATACTTGGTGTCTCTAGTTCAATATAAAGCTACGTTTCGACTTTTAGTAGAGCAAAACTTAAAAATTAAGCGAAACGTGAAAATCTTTTTAATTAAAGATCTGCGAAAAAAAAAAAATAAAGGTAAGAATGCTTAAATATACATGTCGAAGGATGAAATAAGCAACACAATTGGAAAAGCAAATGAAATAAAAGTATGTCTCAATAAAAGCTACACAATGAATAAAAAAATGCGAGTTTCAAATGCAACGCTCTATTATACTTTTTCTGCAACAAATATGCAAACTTTATGATAAATTCCTGCACAGGCAACCTAGAATGACGACTCCCTGCATGGATAATCTAGAATAAATTCCTGCACCGAATAGGAATTCCTTCAGACAACTGTTTACGATATCTGCTCCAAAATAACACATTTATCAAACAGGTACGACGTAATTAACGAAAGGAAAAAACAATGCATCAGAAAGATCAATACAGAGCATACAAACAAACAGTTCTGAACAATACAAATTCCATTTTTCTGAACCGCAAACAACGTTTTATACAAGCATTTTCACCACAAAGTCACTTGCAAAATTATGGAAACTTTAGTTGCATTCCTCGACTACGTAGCTGAAAAAAAAGGTGGGGGGACGGAGCAAATAGAGCAACTTTCTAATCATTAATGCCAAGTTTAGAGGAATGGTTTCGCCATCAGGCAACTAAAACAAAGCACACAGGAGCGATTCCTAGAGATAAGAAGGAGAATAACACTGCATATTCTATTTCTATTCTTTCTTATACCCATCCTTAGCACTTTCTATAATTTCTCTAGGTTGCTGCAGGGTCTAGCCTGAGCCTAGAGTCTGCTCTTCGCTTTTCCTATTTTTTCAGATCCTTTTTCGTGATGCCTTTTGCTCTCCGAAATTTTCCGCATCTTCCAAGCTCTCTCCTACTCGATTTTCTCTCCTCTGTACGACTGCCTTCCTTTCTACATCTTCTCCCCTGTTCTGACGAGGGACTTTGAAAGGAAGATTGAAGAGGCTAGCCAGGAAGTTGCAACTGAACCGTTGTATGGTAAAATAAATTATTATGGAGGCATTTATATTACCCTAGCCTTCCTGTCCACAACAGCATCTGAATATCGGTAAAGTATTCATAAAGAAGCGCAAGCAGAGCGGAACTTATGGCATCCAGGTTCTGTCCAATCTTCCCCTAACACGGTCCGCGTGAAATTCCATGAATTTCGAATGCTGCCATGATATGGCAGGCCGAAAGTACATGCTCGTGGATACGTTGTCAGGCTGCATATAAATAATACGAATTTTCCTTTCCATCTTCGAGCATTAACGTCATATTCCCCTGGCAATGATGTTGTTCGTCGATTTGACGAAAGATGCACCATGTACGAGCTTCTTTCGGATGTTTAACGAAGAATGAAACAGATTCTACGCAGATTGGGGGAAAGTTACGTTCTACGAGCTGAAAAGTGGATTTTCTGTGGAGGAAACAAATGAGCGATTTGATTTGAAAGTGGCGGTGGAAATTGATTGGAAAAATTTCGAAAATGAGCTTATCGAATCCCGAAACTTTTGCGACAGCTGGCAAAATCTGGTGTTCGCTGAACGACTCGAGAAATGTCACCATGAACTCGAAGTTTTTCAGATTTCTGAGAGGACTGCGGGGAAACTAGCAAAAGCAGGTAAGTAGGACAGAGTTTCTTAGAAAGAAGAGGGCAAAATTAAAGTGGAAGTGCACCGGAATATTTCAAAAGCTCACCAGAAACCTCCTCAAATTTTAAACGACAAATAATCACAAGTATCGAACAAAAGGAGCAATATTTTCTACTATAGTTGCAATTTTTATGATACTGTATTTCATTTATAATGCCATAGAATGTGCTTTAAAATAAAGCAGAAAGTACTAGATTAGCTTCCACACTTTTCATTCTACTACAATTCGAAGCTCCATCGCTCTTATTGGAAAACCCTATATATTACTTTTTGCTATCAAATAACACGCTAAAGAACATTATTATTAAATAATACATTTCATTCCTGAATTTGTTAATTTAATAATACATTCATATATTTCAAATCACGAACAAATTTGTTTTTGAAAAATATGCTTACGGGGTTAAGCCTACTTGGGATCGGGAAAATGACGTAACTTTCAAGATTTTTTTTGCCATTCTAGTAAATATTTAGAACGAAGTGAAATATACTATCGAAAAGTACATATTTTAAAGTAGTTTTAAGATTTTTTTTATGGAAAAATATTGAATAATAAGGAAAATACAGGTCTTCTCGTAGAACGCCTTTTTTCCGAGATCACTTGCGGTGGCCACGGTATCTTCCAAATCGCATATCTGAAATCGAAACCAAAGAAGATTGGGTTAGTGTATTGTACTGTTAAGGACCTGAACGAAGGGTTTTAAGAAATTTTGACTTTTACCAAAATTACAAGAATTTTACTGAAAAATCCCACATTTGAGGTGATCAAATATTGTTTTTATGCAATAAAAAAAAAATTTCAACGGAATTAAAAATCCTTCGTTCATGCTCTGCTCATTATGATAAAAAATAATCATGCAAAATTTGAAATCGATCAGTCTGATACTTTTTGAGAAATGTTAGTCACCGCAACGGCCTTTTTCAAAAAACACTGTTTTGAGATAATCACGTTTAAAGTTTTAAGTTCATGTTTTTTATAGTTAAAGTTATTTTCTTTCAACTTACATACTGTCATCCATTCCAGGGCCATAAATGAGCCCTTCTGCATCTGCAGCTGACTACAGATAATCAAGTTGGCGTTGTCTATGAGTCGTTCTTCCTTCCCTTGTGGCCTCTTGCGCGTGCTGCTGTGCAACCGTAACCCTGGATTCGTCCTCCCTAATCACACATCTATGGACATTTTGGCCACAGAGTGCGCTTAATGCCTCGAAAATCCTCAAAAGTGCAATATTACCCTAATTAAAAATGCAGGCAGATGCATAGGCAGCAATTTTAACGGGAAATGACCCGTCCGGAAGACTCTTTGGGCTGATTTTCCAGATGAGCTGGTTTTAACTTTCGTTGTTGTTCTGCGTGAATCCGCCAACGCATCTATCAAGTAATTCCCGTTTTGAAAGATCCACGTAAATTGACTTGATAGCTTTCAAAACATCTGAAGGAAGAGGCTTGTAAGTGTGCTGGAAATCTGTTACTTCGTTCTTCTTATCTTCTGCAACTTCACGCTGTGATCTGAGGTAGCACTCAATTTTTGGGACGAGTGCTCCGATTCTTATGAAATATTTTTGAGAATATGTATTTTAAAAAATACAAAAAAGAAAAAATCGATTTTTCCGACCTACCCAACTAGGCGTAACCTCTTAAGGAATTCAAGCAGAATCCATCACTCATCAATTTTAATATTCTTAGCAATTTTTCAATTTTTCCCCAATGCATTTCTAATATGTACTCCTTAAATTTTAAACAACAAATATCATACAAAAAGAGCAATATTTTGTACCACAGTAGTAATTATTCTAATACTGTATTTTATTTATAACACCATCGAATGTGCTTTAAAATAAAGCAGCAGGTACTTTTCGTTTGGTTCCAATTCAAAGCTTTATATCGACTCGGTGAATGAAAAACAGTTACACATTTAATCATGAAAATGTTCGAACAGATAAAACCTGATCTCCCCGTTTCACAAAATGTGGATATTCCACAATAGTACGATTTCACGTTGAAGGTTTCCCCGTCTACTTTCCATCTCAGTTCGAAGCACATCGCTGCAACCATAATCGTGCTCGCTATCGATAGGAAAGGGGCCATCGTACTGGGATCTGTATTCTATACCGATGGCGTTATGTTACGTCACGTTGCGTTCTGATACGGGGAACGGCTTCGGCTGTAACATTATTCATAAGTGGAGGACTATGCACACTTCATAAACATGAGCTACCATAGTCCCATGCGTTTCTCTTGCTTTCTGTCGTTCGCCTATGGAAATGTCCATAATATTCACGGTTTTGCGATAGCTTGAGGAACAGAGAGAAAGAGACAGATAGCAAAGGAAATCGATGATACGAAGCGCGACTGCTGAATGCTCGAGGCGATACTGATAGACGGACAATAGGGAAATCAAGGGCGTCCATTGTACAAAGCGTTCCGAGCTTTTATGGTCAATCTCGTGTATTGCTACCCAAGAAGATTCGCTATGCGTCATTTTTCAACGGCTAATTAGGGTACAATTATACTAAGCTAACCTGGCGAGAACTGCAAGCTTCATTCTAGCGTTAAAGTATCTTATATAAAAAAATTGTATTACCTGCATTTATCATTAGTTACCCCTCAGTGTATGTATATTTTTTTTATACGCTATGCAAGCATATAAGTGTAAATATAAATAATTTTATTGTTTGAATTTTAATTTAGTCACCCCTTAATGCACATATATATTTTCTTATAAGCTATTCAAGCATATAACTATAAATATACATATTAGAATAATAGTTTATGCAAGTATTGATCTATGAAATCAAGGATTAAATAAAATTGCCTATTCCATTAGAGTTCACGAATACTACAAGGGACGAAAATCGTCACACTAACCATACATTTTCTGAAACTTGAAATCCTCCCCCGAAGCGTTTCGAAACGCTTCTTAATCGTGTCGATTTGCACGAAGCACTTGCGAAAACATTTTCAAAGGCTCCGCACGAAGGTGGGAAGTTATGATTTGGCAGGAAGCTTAAAGGGGAACCGAATCACGATTCGTTCAATGGACATCCTGATTGATCAATCGTGGAATGATCGACGCAATCATGATCTATCCTACTCTCGCAGACGGTAAAACGTTTCTTATAAAAAAAAAAAGCTTGAACTTCGTAAAACCATTCCAGGGGCGAAAAACGTCACGTTCAGTCGTAGAAAGTGAATCTACAATGGCCATAAAAAGTTTTTAACCAGACGCACCCGTGCCGTTTCCGTTTCTTTAACGAAGTACATTGGAAAGTTCAGCGCCGGCTTTATCTGCTCGGAGTTTAACGTTCCCCCATTACAAGAACACCTCTAGCCCCTTCTGCTTCCTCTAAAATAGAATGAAAATCATAGTTTATCGGCGGAGAACATTTTAAACGGTCCTAGATGAATTTCAAGTAATTATCACAGCCGATTAGATCGAACCGTTTACTCTGTCTAATTTAATTAACGTTTTACCCTCGAACTTGCTTCAAACGCGAGATCCTTTATAAAGCAACGTGTAGATTAAACAGTACGCTCGAAAAATATTTGCAGAAAATCGAACCAACTTGAAAGGAAGAAAGAAATAGTGGAAAAACGTGCTTGGCCATCTTCAACGTTCAAATTTGCCCGAAAAAACTTCGTTTTCGTTACTTTTTGCTTGCAATTTGAACGTACACGTTCGAAACTTCCAAATCACTTAGATTATTTGCTGCTACTCCAATGAACAGCATTGTGCATTCATTCTCGCATGCAAGAATTTCCCTGAAAGAGATAATCGCAAAGGTAGAGGTAGAAAATTTTGACCAGCTCACCAAGAGAAACTACGAACAGCAGAGAGACGGAGAGGAAAAAGAGAAAAGAGGGGAAAAGCGTCGAAAAATAGAGCAGTTGAACGAGAAGGAACGACCGTGGTTCGTTAACGCTTTCATTGGAGAGCGATTCTTCACAAAGCCAATATAACCGGTGGACCCTGTTCTCATTTACTCGCTTGTACATACAGCAACTGCGATAGTTAGGTTTACCCATCGGAGACTTCTACGGCCCGTGTGATTCGCTTAAGTCACGAACGATCGATCAGGGATATCTTAATAGCCGGTCCTTGCTTTCTCTACCTCCAATTTCACGTATCTTCTTATCGACAATCGTACACTTTACGAGTGAAAATGGAACATCTACCTTTCCACCGAAACCTGCCTAAGCAGAAAGATTAGGGAAGGCTGACAGACTGTCCATAGAATTTGATAAATTAATGTTTGTTTAAAAAAGAATTCGCTTAGGAAATGTGCTCTAATTTCGTGTCAAAAAGATATTGCATTTGATAATGATAAATAAACAAATTAAACATCACGTTCTCTGTTTCTGAGATTATGAAATGTGATCTTGAACTAGCCATTTAGGCTCACAATATGTTGTGGCGTGATGTTGTAAGAGAAGCACGAGATGAGATAGAGAGGATCGGCAGAAAAAGGAAAGGTAGCGTTTTATCCTGGGTCCCTAGTGGACTCGCCAGTAAGGCATTCTAGGAGATCCGTGCTTTAAACGCGGGGGACTGACGGACTCAGGTTAGAAGGTGTATACAGGGTGTCCCAGAAAGAGTGTAACATCTGGAAATGAGAGGTAGCTGAGGTGATTCTGAACAACCTTTTTCTTTACCAAAATGTTGTTTAAAGCTTCGTTTCTGAGTTATTAACGAAAAACACTGGCCAATCAGAGCGCCCGGAGCGCACGCGCTCAACCGCGTAAGCGTGGCTCTTATTCACGGGCGCTCGGTCGAATTCTGAACAAACGCACTGGCACAGCATGGGTATCGCGGAAAATGTTATATCGTCTTAAATTAAAAATAATGTGAAATTATTCGTTATTCATGAATAACAAATAAACCAATGACCGCGGCAGGTAATAAATTTACAATTAGACAGTATCCCGACTCTGACAAAAAATGTTGGAAATAAAAAAACCTACAACTATAAATGCCAATATCGACAAACAGTTCAGAACGATGAACACACAAAACCTTTAACACTAGAGAGTAAAATTACGATGCTAATTATCAGTGGCATCATAAACTAACAATAAATGGTGTACGAAGCAGAATCAGTTTTCGAAGTTACATGTTATAAAACAGGAGTTTCAAAATTTCAATTACCTGCGTACCAGAAGACAGAAATCTTGTATCTACAATAACCACGAAGAAAATAAAATTCTATTTTTCAATTACAGACAATTCAGACGATGTAATATTTTGACTAATTTGGAAATCGTGCCGAATCGGCAGTAATTGAAGGCAGTATTCATATAATTTTGTATCTTCAACATACTCGTACATACTACACACGTACTATTATACCTACACGATATCAAATTCATTAATTCATAGGTATGGTTAAGAACTGGACGTGCGGCTTAAATACAGAAACGTGTGAATACAGCGTTTGATTATTACCAATTCGGTAAAAATACCAAATCGGTTACAAAAGCGCATCGTCTAAACTAACTATTACATGTATGTAGTTATGTATAGTCACATTTCGAGGGAAAACTTATAGGTGAAATATTGATAGTTTTTATTCCTACCACTTTATTGATGAGAAATACCAGCTCATTTACAATTTTACAAATACGACATGAAGAAATTAGAAACGTCATTGCTTGTAATTCAAGGCTTCCGGACTGTTGCAAAATATTAACTATTTTTATGGATATATTTCCGTAAAAATGAAATGACTCTAAACGAACAATCACTTTTACCCGAACGAAATCTTAATTACGATCATAAAGTGACCGCGCTTCGCATAATCATAATCGTCCTTAGGTCTTCCGAACAACGAATACTACCATACCGAACATTTTTACCTGCTGTGTTAACCTTTGCCATCCAAGAGATCATAAAAAATATGTAATATAATACAATTTACCGAATATTATGTATAGAAATCAGTCGTGCACCCGAAGGGAATTGACAGGTATATGTAAAATGTACGTATAATTCCAACCGTAACAATATCCGTTGCACGAATGAAATTAAAAATTCCAATCTATCCGTATTCTTTGTTTAGAACTGTAGTTTACATATGTGAAATTTGATAAAAATAGTCCAACATTTAACCCCAAAAAATGGCAAAAAATGTTACTTTTTAACATATTTTTTAAATAAACTAATTTTTCAAAAATCTGCTTACGCCATCTTATTGGCCTTCTAAAACAGCACAATTCGCATTTCGAATTTCTTGCCTACGGCTAATAGTTTCCGAGATATTTGCAAAAATAGCTTTTTCTACCCCAATTTAAGGGCTGTTTTCACCTCTTTAGAGTGGATATCCGCACATGAAAAAAATACGTGTCAAATATTTTTTCAAGTTCTACAACATATAAAAGTTTCATCGAAATCGGCGTGTAACGTTTGGGTGATGTCCCTTGAAGTCATATCTAACAGTTCATTTTGAACAATATCGTAAAAATTAGATTGAATTAATTTAATTTGAAATAATATGATGTGAAATAACTTGATAAACTAATTTTTTTGTTTTTTATTGTCACTTAGACCACTTCCATAATTGTGGGCACAATTGCATATTTTCTGAGTCCACTGGCAACTGGTACATTTGTCAAATGCTCCCGGAACACTTTCAAAGCACTCTTCCATCTCTAGAACGAAATCAGCATCGCGATGGTATCTGTATATTGACCATGGGAACGATTTTCCTTGGGGCGCGACTCCGAAGGGTGGAATCGCCAGTCCCCGGAAAAGCTCGACAGGAACTGCCAGTAACAGCGACACTTTTCGAATTTCTTTCGCGATTTATGGCCGGCTTAGCACGTCGCTCGACTTCCCGTTGCTCCCCAGGAAAACTGGCATGTGTTACAACTTTCGAAGCACGAGCATCGCTTCGGCCCGTGACCGCGATAAACTTACGACTCGTAGATTCGTCTCGCGTCAGATTCAACTCGTATTTCTTACGCTGAGATTGGATATTTGTTATACCCGGCGAACGATAACGGTCTCCTTCTTCCTCCCAAGTTTCTGCGCACGGGTGATTCATGTCTCTACTCCGTAAGTGCTGATACAAACGTTTTATTTATGGAAAACTCTGTTACAGGCTGGTCCATGAGGGCTGTTCTACGCTTCCGCCTGGGGAGTAAAGCACAGGTGGAATACTTAGTTAAATATCTTCTCTCCAATACTGTAAGCGTATTTTTTTAACCAACACTTTTCAACACGAAGAAATCCGCGATACTTCACGTCCTAACTCAGTATTTCCCAGTTCAGCTATCTCAACGCCTACAGTTGCGTATCTCGCTCTACATCCAAGCTAAACTGATTGCAACCTTTCAGAGTATCACGACGAGTAACCAGAGTCCGTCTTTCAATTCCTCCAGACTACTCTACGCGTTGGAAAATCGCAAACGCCTTTGTATTCGCGTGCAGAGCGGCAGAACACGCTCGTCTCGCGAGGCGATTGCTGCCTCCTTGATAAGAACTCACCCAGTTGCTGGTCGAACTGCTTGCTGCTTCGAAAATAGAACGACAGTCAAGGTAGGGAAACGTGGAACGATTTAGTTGACACTTACGTGGAAGGCATGAGAAGTGAGGATATGTAGGACACGAATGAAAGAAGCAGTGTTCATGCATCGACAAATAAAATCGTTTCGTGTACTGGGAGAACACTTAGCTGATGAATTTGGCGCTTCCAGGTGCCCAGAGGTATTCTCAGCTTCTCGAAACACGGGTCCTTCATACACAGAGAAAAAATAACGAACCTCTTATCGTAGCATCGAGTTGCGACGAATTTCTGTAGCGTTTTCTAAGCTAAAAACAACACTTGAGCCGTTCATTTTCAAAGTGACCTAAGTCCATTTATGTTTAAATTGAGATATTTAAGAGTTTGCGTTTCAATAAAATGAAAAATATACGTACAAGATACCAATGTATCACACTCTGTGTACCTAAGAGAGTTAAATTTACAATTCCTATTAAAATAATAGCAATTATTAAGCGAATAATGTGTCCTCTTACCGAGAATAGACTTTCAAAATTAACACCTAGATTTGTCGTAAAATTTGAAACAGCCCAAGTCCATTCGATATAATTTAAAATGCTTCAAATTGAAAAAACAATATTCAATTTATTTTATATTTCATTACAACACTTGAAAAACACCATTTATGCAATTCAAGAAATCTTCTAACTATATAAATTACATAATTTACTGCTCGTCTACATTTTGTATATGCGGGAGGGATTTGAAGAAGTCATGGTGCTCCGGTGGTATAAGGGCATCTCGTAACTAATGTAACTCCCGGAAATGAGAGGTTGCTGGGGTGACTCTGAACAACTTTTTCCTTTACCAAAATGTTAATTGAAGCTTCGTTTTTGAATTATTACCGAAAACACTGAGAACGTTGGCTCTGAACCGCCGCCCACGGTCGTGATCGTGAACAAACGCATTAGCACAGCATGAGTATCGTGATCGTGAACAAACGCATTGGCACAGCATGAGTATCGTGACAAATGTTACACCGTCTTCAATTAAGAATAATGTGGAATTATTCGTTATCCGAAAGGAATAATTCAAAAACGAAGCTTCAATCAACATTTTGGTAAAGGAAAAAGCTGTTCAGAGTCACCCCAGCAACCCTTCATTTCCGGGAGTTACACTAGTTACGGGTCACCCTGTATATCGTAGTAAGCCCATCATGTCTTTGTATCTCGCTGTTGTAATTTGTCTTATATTTTTATAAAGTGGTGTCAATACAATATTTTCGAATTTTCTTGGTCTACTCTGACATGGTAATGAATTCAGTATTTTAAACTCTGCACTCCCATCCATTGATACCTTATAAAAAGTTTGATATGATTCATTTCTCAACAAACCCATCCAGCATATTTTTAAGCAATTTATCGCTTCTCCGTTAGAATTCTTTACTCTTTTAAAAATTGCACCCCCGAAAAATCTTGTTAATACGAAATCCTCTTGTTTCATTTCATTTCAAATAAAGTTGTTACCTTTCCGACACTTCTTGATAACGTTATAATAATCTTGGGGGATAAACGGTAAATTACTTTTCTTTAATGACGTTTCTACGACGCCAAAATATCTGTCATTCGGTAAAAACGAATGTCCTGATACTAAGAATTCATGGTCTATGATTTCCACATTATGTTCAACAATTTAGACAATTTTTAGCCAAGTTAAAGCTACTTCAATGTTTCTATTTTGTCCTGCATACATGCCACTGTAAGATATAATATGCCTTTCATTTCTTAGATTTTTAAGATGTTTCAAGATACATGAAGCTACTTCTTAGGAACCTCTTGATGCATTTATGCATTTCTCTTTGTTTCTAAGAGTTTCACGTTGCATCGACTAGTTCTGGTTTCTTTGTTTCTATCTGATTATATTTCATGGTGGATGTGACGTTCTTTAGATAGTTTAAAGTACTTTCCACGTGCTTCTGTGCCCCCATCGGTGTTATTTTATGGCTCTGTCGCGCAGGATTTTATTCAATTATGCATTTGCTCTTTGGATCTGCCACAGTTTTGGTACCTGCGTGAAAGGTGCATCCAGAAGCAAGATGGGACCGTGTCGAATGCCTTCAAGCACGCTCACTTCATCTAGGAGATTGAAAGCTGGTTTTCCACTCGGTAGAGAGATGCTTGTATCCTCTCTCGAACTGATGTTAATAAGGGAAAGAAGTATAACGACCTTCATCTGCCGTTAGCGAGAGAAACGCATGGTATGGTAAAGCTCACACTACGCGAACAAGTATTCCGTCCTCACAGAGTGTTTAAGTTTCAAGTACTCCGCAGTCAAAGGGTTAAATCGTAAGGCAGGGGGTTAAATAAAAAGAAGTCAAGATATTACAGTATTTCTTTGAAAATCGTCAGTCATAACCATCTAACACTTCTTCTGCCGGTGCAGAGCTAATCGTACGAAGGTTTCACATGTTTTTCACCGTTTCATTCACTGTCACAGTCTCTGTGGATCTCTTTCAAACGAGAAACAGGCCCACAGAGTGCAACGAAACAGTTCTGAGTCGTTCTTCCCGCTCGTAGACGCATAAATTTCCGTGCCTCTGCGCTCATTACAATTTTATCTTTGGTCCGTTTGATTTATTCGAGAAGTTCAGCAACTTCGCCATTGTACCAGCGGCACCGGGCAAGATTGCATTGTGCGCTGCAGCGGAGAGCAAGTTTCGCGCGATATGCTAGCAGCCTGAGTCCCAGGAATATTTCGTCCTCTTTCTCCCTCTTCGTTCAAACTCCCCAGGCTGAGGAAGACCGCAGAATTTTCTTCCGCGGCGTGTTTTTCCCCGAATTATTCCGGGAGTTTAATTAAAATCCAAGGTGAAGGTACATGCTTGTAAGGTACGAGTTGGGCGATGTTCATTAAGGGACACCGCGGTATTAATTATCGTTACAGGCGTTCGTTGTTAGCGAACTTAATCCCGCGGTTCGTGTGGGACCGGCGTAAATAATCGAGCTGAGCGGATTGCTTCATTTATAATCGGTTAGGATACTTCGGACTCTAATTGAAGCGGTAACGCGAGTTTCATTACGTTTTTTTTTTTTGCACTGCCTAATTAGGATCCTCCTGCTTGGACCTTGGAAATTGGTCTTTGAGTGGCCTCTCGGATTTTTCTACGCTTGCACACTGACCTGCTCGCGCTGTTTCATCATCCCTTGTGAGTTCAATCGATGTACAAGGTGCCTACTAATTTTTCAGCTTTCCAAGACGATCTGGCAAATTTTACTGCTGAAAATTGGACGTCTACCTTTCCACTGAAACCAGTCACAGCGAAAGGGTTCGAAATTGAGGAACTCATCAAGATAATTATTCTGGTGTGTATTATTATCGAAGGAGATTCCATTGGGGTGATTCTGGGGCACTGTTGAACGTTATAGTGAAATCAGACGTCACCTTTAATGACCTTGCAGCCATAAAAGCGTGTCACTGTTACTTTTCCACCCTGCTTCAGAAACGAAAGAATCCCAGGGCTCTAGTTCCTCGCTTGTTCGTGCTGCAGAGCTCTTTGCGAGTACAGTGCATCGTGAAATATGAAAGAGGGAGGGTTGGAACGCGACGGTCGCGAGGGTAGCTGATGGATCGCTGCACCTATTAATTATTAGAATGAAACGAGGTGTTGATCTGCCGAGTTCCTTCGTTAACTGTATCGCTGGGTTTCACGTACGTGCGTTGATTACTCGCACCTTAGAACCTGTCAACAATGTCGCTGTAATTTTCGTAGAATTGTGGGAAAATTTCGAGAAACAGATCTAGAGGAGAAAGACTCATCAGCAAGGCACGATAGACGTCTACTTCCTAATTTATTTATTTACATAAACTGCAAGTGTTCGTACAGGATAATTCAACGATTAATTAACTAATCAACTTCAAACGAAGCTCGTTTTATTCCTTACAGGATATTGGTTGGATTTTATTTTCTATCAATGTAAACTCAATTTCCTATAGGAGCCTGAATTGACTGATTTTTCACAACTGAATTCAAAACGATCCGAATTCAACAATTCCCTCAATTCTTAAGTTCTGACGATTGCGCCAAGTGCTTGATATCATATCCGATGATAAATATTTATACACACTAGATGAAAAAAGAAGGAAATTGAACAGTAGAAAATTTATAATACAATTTTTGAAGTATTATCTTAAAATTCTTCTCTCTCCATTTCTATCGATAAACAAAAGTGAAGAAATAATTGAACCTCAAGATTACAGAATTACTAAATTATAGGTAAAAAAAAAACAACAAATAGCTATGAATCTATTTATAATAATGAAACAGACTATAATTAGTTACAAACTATAATAACTTATAAAAATATAATAATGAAACAGACTAACTAAGTGCGCACATTTAGACCTCGGCTGTGATAGACTGACCGGGTTCTAACAATTCCTAACGAATCACACCCGAAATATCTCACCAGGCGCACAAAGGAGCCTTGTTTTAAGGCCAAAGATAACCAAGGCACTGAAAACAGTGTTCCACCTGCAGAAAAGCAGTGTGTATTTTTACGTGAATTGCTGTGAAGGATCCCATCCATGCCTGACAGACAGCGGAGAGCAACTGCTTTTGCAGAAAGAGAGCAATCACGATTTTGTTATCATACGAAGAAAGCATTTGTCGAATAATCAGCTCCAGAGCCGCCATTTGCGGTGGAAGAGCAATCGAAGTCCTGTGCAAGATCTCTGAAGCCGACGAGACCTTGTATCAGAACGGCTGATCCGATCCTGGCACATCCTTGTCCCGTTAGGACAGTAATTGTCGCTCGTTCTTGAAATACCTGGCGTCAGATATTGCGTGCTCCAACAATAGAGCACAATAACAACGGGTGATGAGAGTGGGACTATATTCCAAGGCATCCTCGTCTATCTGTAATTTTCTTTCTCTATTCCTTCCGCATCCCAATTACCAGGCGAGAGAGTTTCGGCTCCGTTAGCCCGTCTATCTTGCTCGTTGCGTCTTTCTGCCTCCGTGGCTGATGCCTGTCTCCTTTTGTTTTCCTACGAGATTGCAACATGGCTGGAAAATTGAAAAATGACGCTTCTGAGCAGCTGCGCCACCCTGTCGTTTCGATCCAAGCTGTCTAATCGATGCTCTAATGCGGGCTTGTGATGGAATACGATGTTTCGTTGAAAAAAGGAAGAACTTTGGGATTTTAAAACACACTTTTCTCAGTACAACGTTTGTTCAAACAGCTTCCGCGTTGTCTTAGGATTGGGACACATTTTGCAGCCTGTACCAGAATCTTTTTTTCTGGGAATTCGGTGTATTCTGATATGTACTAATTGGACCGTTTATTTTGAAAGTGGTGCAAGTTCATTTTTTGTTGTTTCGAGAAAATTAAAGGTTAGCATATTAGTCAATTGAAAAATATAAATTAATTATGTCAAGTCTGGCAATGTTTCTACTAATTTATCAATATGTAATTTGATTATATACATTTCTTTTAGGTGAATTTAACTAAAATAATATATATTTATGAGCTGTAAATGGACTTACACCATTTTCATAATTAGTCAATTGTAAAAATCGTTTAATTTCAATGATGAAAAATTAAATACCACTTAAAATATATTTTGTATTAATCCACTTTGTTTATAAATAATAACAAGAAATAAAATAGGAGTGGTATCTTTTATTTTGAACGTTAATTATATTTATATGTATATTGTTAAAGCTAACATAAGATATTGACATTATTTATTTATGCTCTTTATGTGGCAGTATTTTAAAATATTCACGATACACAGGAGGTATATAAGGTAATAACTGCTCCATATCCTTATACTTTTCGTACATACAAGAAATTCTTTTTTCGTAATGCCATTTCTATAATACCAAAATCTGCATCGTTTGGAAGATACGAATGCCCGGAGAGTAAAATTTCCTATATCTATAGAAATTTGACTTACACCACTTTCATAATCAATCGCTACGCAATTTCTTTTATTGGTCAATTTTAAATCGAACAAAGTATTGGCATCTTTTAAGATGTTAAATATTAACTACTTGTAAATAAAAAGTTTACACTAAATTAATCACAAATTATGTGATATCTCTTTTCTTTACCAAAATGGATTTACACCACTTTCAAAATAAACGGTCCAATCAAGGATCACTTCGCTTTCCGTGTTTCCAACAAGCAGAACAGTTGGAATCGCGGGAACACTTTCAGAACGGTGGGAAGGCTTTTCTCCGCGTTCACAGTCACGAATTTAATCAAATTTGTCCATATTCCTGAAATATTGAGGAACGTATTCACCGAATTCTATCTGGGAAAGGTCACGCAGCCTCCTTATAAAAGAAAAAATTCGAGAAGAAAGTAAAACACCCTAACGCTTTCAAAGGAAAGGCAGATGTCCAAGTTTCGCTCGCAGAAACTCTCCAAATTGATAACGCGGTGACAAAAAAACGCAAGCCGAGTTTCCAAGACGTCTGTAGGCCTCGACAGCAATCAAAGACTCAAAACTATCGCGTTAGCCGACTTCGCAGCAACAGCGTCACAGTTGAACGTGCATAATTTGATAGATAACTAACAACAATACTCGGAATTTGCGTTTGCAATGCTGGTACCAGCATCTTGAGTCCTTTGATTGGGGCTGCCTTGGTTCGTCGATTCGCATTTCTAACTTCCCTACAGTCGTCTCGGTTGTCAGCTGTTAATACTAAAGATAAGAGGATTTGAAGTTGCAACACGTTTTCATTTTTTTCATTGCACTTATTATGCTAAAAAGCCGTATTCCTCGAGGAATCGCGCGAATTTATTGGATAATGTGACAGCACATACTTTTTAACACCAAGTGTGAAATTTCCAAGTATTACGAATCCTGAGAATGTTTCAATTCCTGTATTTCACGTAATGTACGTAACGCCAGGCACGAAAAATGAAATCTCACTTGCATGGAGTTCGTTCTGGGAATTAATTAATACAAGTAGATACTGTTTAACCTTCCATTAATCAGACAGGGTTAATTTAACCTCGGAGATTTTAAAACTACCAGTAATTGTTGAAAAGTAAAAAGGTTGGAGAGAATAAATCGAACGAGAAACGACAAAACGTACTTATACATATACCCATTCTTTTTTTTTTTCTGTCTGTCTGTAAGGAACACATAGTTAAGACTTGGTTTTTCATCTTTTATAGCTTTTGAGAGAAAAAAAAATCTGTAATTTCTAGCCATACAATCACTGTTCAATTTTAATAAATTGCATATCATTTTTAACAGTAAAGTACAAAGAATAGTACATTTTTTTCTCATAGAGTGATTCTGTTTTTAACTGATAGTAAATATCTTTCAGTTGAGCTTGGTAAGTCAATTATTTTTTATAATTTATTAGATTTTTTAAGTTAATGATGCTTTACTTTTGCAATTGAATTGTTTATACTTTAGGACACCAAGTACTAATTATTTGGGAAGATTTTATGCTTCAGATTTGATATCCTAAAGTATTATATAAAATTTTTACAGTAATATTGTTAATTAAATTGATCATACCTTACAATACGCATTAAAAATTCTCCCTACAGTTTTTCATTGTATTTTAAAATATTGCAGTATAATAGTAATATTCGTAATTAAATTAAATTATTTATGTCTTAGATTTGGTATCCTAAAATATTATATAAAATTTTGCCCATGCAGTTTTTATACTAATACTGCTAATTAAATTGATCAAATTTTACTGTTGGGGAAACAGATTGTCCTACGTTTACGATACAGTCGACTAATTTCTATTTCTGAAAAGATTAATATTTTTACCTTATAATCAAGGAAAATATTCAAACGCTTAATCACTTTTTAAGTGCTTGGCCATTTCTATTCAATAATAATTGACGTATCGTAATCGTATTTCTCTGAATAAGAACCGACTAAAGACTGACTAGAGTGTGGACAATAGGACGACCTGGAAATACTAAACTACCTTCTACGGACACCTGAACCGACTTGTACTTGACGTACCGATGGCATCATAGGGCGGTGACGAAGGAACTTCGTTACCCTCAACCTTCCTTATTTATTTTCATTGGACCGAACAATTTTCCCACTTTTCCTCAATTTTTCATAAGACACTCCTCCGAACAGACAGACGGGTATAAAGGGACTGGACAATGAGGGACTGGGGCTTTTTGGTTTCGGTTTCTTTCGACACGAGTTTTTTTTTTTGTACTTCGCCTTTTTGGAACCGACGTGTACACTACACCCTCTGTCCCAAAAATAACCGGAATGGCTATACAGAAACAAAAATAGTTAAAAAATCTTGACAAAAATCATTTTATTCATTCGAAATATTCTTCTTCAGCAGAAATAGAGCGATTCGCGCGTTCAAGAAGTGCTGTTTCGTAGCGTGGCAATCTCGATAGATTGCTCGCCCGTACGCGATCACCGAACGCGGATTAATATTCCTCGGCGGGGGTTGTAAGGCCCAGCTTAACTTTATGTCTCGTCGATGGTCGCGACGCTTCGATTTCCAAATTTCTTCAGAAATCGAGTGATTCGAGTCTAGTCTCCGAATGGTTGAGACTAGATTAAATATTGTGCGTTTCGAGACGAATGGATTCTCGAATTTCGTAAATGTAGCTTCTTCGACGATGTTCGAAGCTCGAGGTACTTGTTAGAAGTGTTCGTTCGCGGTGTTCGTTAAAAAGAGTCTCTTTTCGAAGTGAAGTCTTGTCCTGTCGGTGTTCGCGTCGGCACCTTCAGGTTGCTTCGAGTACGCTGATTGGCTTTTTCCGAATTTCCAATCAGCGTACGATTAAAAACACGAAGACGTTAAATAACGCCCTTTGACCAACCCTCTTGGTGCGGGAGTGAGGGCTATGGCCTCGTTCGGGGGAAGGTCCTCGAGGGTTCGACGATGACCTCGGGTTTTTCCTCCAGGTTGACCTTCGACTGCAGAAACCGTTATGAACGAGGTTTGGTCGACCCTTTGGACGTTCCCGGTTTGCGATATGGCCGATTGTTTGAACGAACGAAAGTGAAAGTCTAAGCAATTGTTTGAAAAACTCGAACGACTGAATACATTTTACTACTCTTAAGGTGAAATTGCACACTATAAAAAAAAAAAAACTAAAACTCGAAAAAAAAGCTAATCGCGAAATTATATTGGTAGGCACGTCCATGTCGTAAACGAACCTTCGAGGATTTTTACCGTATTGTTCAAGTACCGGATGATGTACCGGAACAAGTGCATTAAACGACTTTTTTATATCGCTGATTGGAATGGTGTTAAGATTGCTCGTCGTTGACCGTTGAATGTCTTCAATTGATGCAAAACGATTTCCGTTCATCGTCAAATGCAGCTTCAGGAATAGAAAATAGTCGCAGGGAGCCAAATCGGGCGAATACGGGGGATGTTGAAGCAAACAAATGTGATATTTGATCAAAACATCAGTGACAATTGATGAACGATGAGCAGGTGCATTATCATGCAACAATCGCCAATTGCCGGGTTCTCGATATTCAGGACGAATACGACGAATTATTGTCTTGGGTATTCCAAGTTCCATTTCCATGAATCTCACTGAAGATTTCTTCGTAATTTTTACAGAATCACGCACTGTTTCGATATTCTCTGCGGTCATCGTCTCAATTGATCGGCCTGCACGTTTATCGTCATTCACATCCTCTCTACTCTCTCTAAATCGTCGATGCCACTCAAAAACTTGTGTTTGTGATAAACAATTATCTCCATAAGCGATTTTAAGCATCTGAAGCGTTTTCGTAGCACTTATACCGTTCTTAACACAGAACTTAATGTTGATTCTTTGTTCTTTATTCATTTTTCGACCAATGTACACAAACTACTATCACTAAAATGCGTCGTATCTCGGGTTCTAATGAACGAAATGTCATGAAATTTGTACAGGTTAGTAAGAACAGTTGATGATTCATAAATCAATCTCCGACTAATAGATGGCATAACTACTTTCGCTAAATTAGAGCCATTCCGATTATTTTTGGGACAGAGGGTGTAGGACTATTACTTTGAACTCTTTACTCACATCATATAAATCTACAAGGACTTTAATACATTTAACGGACTTTTATATCTAATATTGTTGGATGTTTAAATTTAAATTATGGTATGTGCGTTGCTGAGCTTCCGTCTAGCGTTCCGGATTGCGAATCGATCAACGGATCGCTCAGTCCCCCTTTTTGTTTCTTCTTTTGTTTTTCACACGAGCAGTTGTTCCAATGTAGCGTACACCTCGCGTTGCGTGCTCTGGATAATATAAGGATATTCTAACAGGTTATGGGCCCAGGTCCACGTGGCGAGGTATAATGGCAGATTTACGTTTCTCGATTTCAAAGTTAAATAATGTGAATTATGAGATATGGAAAAGCACAGTGGAATTACTCCTGATAAAAGAAGACCTATGGGACACAGTAAATAAGGATAAACCTGCGGATGCTAACGAAAAATGGACGAAAGACGACAGTCAAGCAAGAGCAATGATTGGACTTCTGTTAGAAGATGACCAATTTATACACTTCAAGGGTACCAAGACTGCCAAGGAAGCATGGAAAGCGCTGAGAAAATATCACCAGAAGGCTTCATTGAGCAATCAGGTACATCTGCTCAAACGAATTATCAATCTAAAGTTAACTGAGGATGGTGATATGGAAAAATACATTCATGAAATGTTAAGCCTTGTAGACAGACTTGCAGCTATAGGAGAAGTTCTAAAGGAAAAGCTGATTATATCCATTATGTTGAGTAACCTTCCGGATTCTTTTGGTACTCTCATTACAGCTCTAGAGACTAGGAATGAGGATGAATTAACATTAGAACTTATTAAAGGAAAATTGGTCGATGAAGCAACAAGGCGTCAGAATTTAAAGAGTGAACCTCAAGAACAAAACAAAGTATTAAAGGTGGTATACAAGGATAGGTCTGAATCAAATCAGTTTAAGGGACAGTTGAATACTTACACCTGTTATTTCTGTAAGAAACAAGGACATTTAAAGAAAGACTGCATAAAGTACAAGAAATGGAAAGAATCCTAACAAATCCACACAGAAAGCCAGTCAAGTTGTGAGTAAAGATGCAAGTGCACATGGTTCCACAAGCGAGGCATGTTTCCACGTTGAGAACGGTGCCATATCCTGGGACAGGAATGATTGGTGTATCGATTCAGGTGCCACAAGTCACATGTCTAATGACAAAAAATTTTTTAAAAATCTGAAAAAGTACAATAAAGAGAACGTAAGGCTAGCAAATGGTTCTTATGCAGAAATTGAAGGCAGGGGAGATGGAGAAATCTTATGTGAAGACCCTGAAGGTAATCCTCTGATTATTCCTATTAAAAATGTACTTTTTGTTCCAGTATTGAAAGAAAATCTAATATCTGTTAAGAGATTAACTGAACAGGATTTTGAAGTAACTTTTGCTAAAGAAACATGTACAATAAAGCATAAGGAAAAAAATTATAGTTAAGGCTGATCTATGTGGAGATTTGTTTAAATTAAGGCGGACAGACAAGGCTCTTATTATCAAAAACCAGCATTCTCATAACTGTCAACACACTTGGCACAGAAAGCTTGGCCATAGGGATTTCGAGGCAATTAAGGTGATGACTTCCAAAGGAATAGCAAAAGGAATTATAATAAGGGATTGTGGACTAAGAGAGATCTGTGACACCTGTATGAAGGGGAAGATGACCAGGAAACCTTTTCCACAAAAGTCAGAAAGTAAGTCCAACTCCATATTAGAATTAATTCATACAGATGTCTGTGGCCCTATGCAGACAATGACACCAGGTCAAAATCGTTACATATTGACCCTAATTGATGATTATAGTAGATACACGATTATATATTTATTGAGTCAGAAATCTGAGGTAACAGAGAAAATTAAGAATTTCGTACAGAAAGTAAAAACGAGATTCGGTGCAGTTCCTAAAATTTTTAGATCAGGCAGAGGCACGGAATATATCAATAAGGAGTTAAAGGAATTTTTCGGAAAGGAAGGAATAAGGAATCAATATACAATTAGCTATACACCTCAACAAAACGGAGTTGCCGAGAGGAAGAACAGATCCTTATTAGAAATGGCCAGATGTCTGTTAATTGATGTCGAACTCGAGAAGAAATATTGGGGTGAGGTTGTCCATTTTGCCAACTATTTGCAAAATCGATTAATCACCAAGACTACAAATGTAACTCCAATAGAGAGATGGTGCGGAATAAAGCCAGACTTTAAAGACATGCATATTTTTGGATCTTAAGTATATACACATATCCCTAAAGAATTGCGGAGGAAACTAGATAACAAAGCAAAAGAATACAGATTTGCTGGTTTTGACGAACACTCTAAAGGATACTGTCTCTTAGACACGAGTACAAATAAAATCGTGATAAGCCGCGACGTAAAATTCACAGACTCAACAGATGGTTTGAATCTGGGTGAAGGGAATTCAACTAAGGTGGATAAGAGCGATGATGATAATTATTCGACAGCATGTTTTCCCGGTGACGCAGCAGCCCATAAGGAAGCAAATGAAGGAGGCAGAGACGACACTGAAGACGAAATCGAGGATAATACTGAAGAAGATCTGGAGTACAACACCGAGAATGCAACGAATTCAGTAACTAAGAGAGGCCGAGGGCGTCCTCGAATCATAAGGACCAGCGTAAGGTATACTCCGAGATTGTGGAAAATACAGAAAATTTCGCGGGATACGCTGCCGAAGTTCCCATGGACATTGCCACATCTGGGAAGGATGCCAGTGAATGGCTACTGGCGATGGTAAGCGAAGTCAGATCGATGCTGAAAAAGGATGTTTGGGACTTGGTCGAACGACCCGAAGGAAAGAATGTAATTGACAGCCGTATGGTGTTAACCAACAAGTACGGATCAGACGAGACAGTTAGCAGAAGGAAAGCCAGATTGGTGGCTCGGGGATTCAGCCAGAGACCTGGAATAGACTTTTCAGAGACCTTTGCTCCTGTTGCACGTCTAAGTTCAATTCGTCTAGCGGCGGCATTGGCGGCTCATTATGGAATGAGCATTCATCAGGTTGATATTACCACTGCATATTTGAACGGTTCTCTAGATGAAGAAGTTTACATGGAGGTACCAGGGAACACACAGGACGTACTGAGGAAAATTATAGATCTGGAACAGGCGGATAGTCAGATTGGAACTACTGCAAGGGAGATGCTAAAGCAACTTAAATCCGGAAATAAAGTCTGCAAACTAAATAAGGCAATCTATGGATTAAAGCAGGCTGGCCGGCAGTGGCACACAAAGTTGGACGAAGTATTAAGAAGATTGGGTTTGCAATCATCAAATTTTGATCCTTGTCTATATCGTCATAATCGAAGAGAAGATTTGTTATTAGTTATTGTCTATGTCGATGATCTTCTGATCTTATCTAAAGACTTAAAGAAAATTCAGCGAATTAAAGACGGTCTCATTAATTAAAGCTTTCTCTTCTGTCAAAGATTTAGGAAATGTCGAGTATTGTTTAGGCATCGTATTTTCAATCAACAAGGACGAGGTAAAATTAAGTCAGAAAATGTATATAAGGAAATTGCTGGAGAAATTCAATATGGTTGAGGCCAATCCAGTCAAAGTCCCATTGGAGCCAGGTATTGCGTTAATTAAGGAAAATTATAAGGCTAATGATAAACAGTATCCTTATCGTGAATTGATAGGCGGGTTAATGTACCTATCAATAGTATCTAGACCCGATATAAGTTACGCAGTAAGTTATTTGAGCCAATTTAATAATTGTTATGGAAGGGCACATTGGGAAGCAGCAAAGAGAGTACTTAGATACGTAAAGGGAACCGATCGTTATTGTTTGACCTATCGGTCAGGTAACAGTTCTTTAGAGGGTTTTACAGATGCCGATTGGGGAGGTTGCATCAATGATCGTCGTTCCTACACCGGTTACGTTTTTCACTTTTCCGGATGTCCGATTTCATGGGAGTCAAAGAAACAACGTACGGTTGCCCTTTCAACTACAGAGGCGGAATATGTTGCCATCACAGACGCTGCAAAAGAGGCTATATATTTGATGGATAGCTTTTCGGAGCTTGGAGTGAAGATTGAGCTCGATATCACAGTTTATAACGATAACGCGAGCGCATTAAAGTTATCCAAGAATCCCGTATTCCATGCGAGAACTAAACATATAGCGATACGCCATCATTTTATAAAGGAGGTTCTGCGCGAAGGAAAATTTAAGCTGAAGTACTTGTGTACAAATGATATGATTGCTGACGTGTTGACTAAAGCTTTGAGCGGCCCGAAACATGTTCAATGTGTAAAAGGGTTGGGTTTAATTAATTAAAGTTTCTTTATTTTCATTTAAATTTAAGGGGAAGTGTTGGATGTTTAAATTTAAATTATGGTATGCGCGTTGCTGAGCTTCCGTCTAGCGTTCCGAATTGCGAATCGATCAACGGATCGCTCAGTCCCCCTTTTTGTTTCTTCTTTTGTTTTTCACACGAGCAGTTGTTCCAATGTAGCGTACACCTCGCGTTGCGTGCTCTGGATAATATAAGGATATTCTAACAAATATGAACATTTAAATATATTGTAAATCTATATGGACTAGACAATATCGTATTAATTAGTCAATGTTATTGTTATTGATTAAATAGATACGCTTGTTATTATTTTTAATCATAAAAATTGTGTTTGTAAATAAGTTTAAATTATTTGCTATATAATCGGCTGTCACGATTAATGTGGGAGCTAATATTTACAATTCCTGTTAAAAATCCTCCTCCCTACAAACAATTCAAATGCATAATACTACAAAGCAGGCAGGAACTCGAAATCCTTTGCCTTCGTTAGAACTTTTCAAGTGTTCTAGAGAATAAAGAAACAATAAGACTCTTGGTAAACATCTTCATCTCAAAACTAGCGAAGAATCAAACCTAACTATCCTCAAACAATACTCAAACTCGTGATTTTTCTCAAAGTCCTACCAAAGTGAGGAAATCCTCCATTCTTAACCCAAAATTTGTCAATAACTGTTTGTAAACATCTTTCAGATAGCAATAATAACAAGTATCAAGCTTGGCAAGTATTCAGAGGCGAGGGATATCGAAACGAGGTAGCAGTGATTGTTCCTGGTAGTTCCACGAAGCCAGAGGGATGCATTGTGACAGCATCTTACTATTACTCGGTGCAGTTCTCGAAGATTAACAGTGTAACATGCTAATTTGGACTCTCGCGTCGAGAAGTCCAGCTCAGTCTCGGTAAGCGATCTCCTCTATCTTCGGACATTGCCACGTAACAGGCGCGGTTGTACATCAGCGTAGACGCCAGAGCACGTACCTAGCTTGCACACAATAAGCTATTGTCCTTCCGACGTTACCGTTTCCCCAGTTACCGTTCATCGAAGACAAAGCTGCCATCAACTCTCCTCTCTCCCTCTCTGTTTCTCTCCCCCCCCCCCTCTCCCTATCTGTCTTCCTCGCAGTTCCGTGTTTATTCGCGATATCGTTCCGTTTTCACACATTTCTTTCACGAACCTCCTTCACTGTGCCTCGTTATTAATTTCACTCTCCTTCACGCTCTCTTTTCTCGCCTCTCTACACTTTGTACCGCTCTAACGCATCGAATACCGCCACCTTTGGACTCGAAGCCTCTGCGTTCTGGTTGAATTTTTTTTACGTTCTTGTCAGCATAATTACTTGTGCTTCACCCATAATTTCGTCGATGGACATTCGAGAAATCCAACGATCCTGTTGCAATTTACAGCCACCTGCGATTCTGTAGTTTCTTCCTCGGAATCTGTAGAATCTACAGTAAGGAGCATAACTGAACCAATAACCACAAGTTTTGTATAAATCATTTATTGCTAGGAATAGAGAAGAATAACAAAAAATCGACATTATAATTATTTTTATCATAGTCAGAATTAACTTAAGAAATTTTTTTCAATAATTAATGTCTCCTCGTTTAGCTATGACAAAAAGAATAGATTGACCCGGTTTTACACCGGTCCGTAAAAGAAATGTTTACGTGGAATGTTATAGTAGTATGTTTACAGCTAGCACTTTGGTACGTTTACAAAATATTATTCTACGTCTTAGCACTCAATTCTTCGCAATCAGTCGAACGGAAAAGCACGCGAGTGAAGTAAAAATAAATATGAAGTCAATCGCTCCAAATTGTTTAAAAAAAGTCATTTCTCTTTTGAATGACGGCTTGTCAACGCGTAGGACGATGAACAGTTGCAGTGTTAAACAATCAACAGAGCAGAGAATAAGAAAAAAATACTGTAAAAGTATATCATTAAATGTTGGAGGGAGACCAAAAAAATTATCACCGCAAAATGAACCAAGGATTATACGGTTTGTCACATCTGGTGAAGCTTCAAATGCCATTGTGGTTGCAAAATTATTAAAAGAAGATACGAACATACAAATAAGCCAGTGGACAGCACGAAGAACCCTCGAAGGAGCTGAGTTTAGAAGCACTAAGAAAGAAAAAAAAAGAAGCCAATGTTATCGGGAAAAAACATATTAAACGTCGTTTGGAACTTGCTAAAAAATATCGAAACTGGACGACTACTGACTGGGAACGGATTATTTGGTCAAACCAAAATTAACAGAATTTGTTCAGATGACATGTCTTGGTGCTGGATTCGTAAAAATGAAAGGTTTAAACCACGACATGTGAAACAAACGTTAAAGCATGGAGGCGGAACCCTAATGTTCTGGGGGTGTCTAACAGCATTTGGTGTTAGATCACTGCACCGAATTAATGACATCATGAATCAGTACCTGTACAAGGATGTTTTACAAGATCATCTCGTAGATGCTGTTGAAAATATGCCTTTTGAAGAAAAAAATGTAATTTTCATGCATGACCGAGAACCTAAGTACACTGCTAAAAGTGTAAAAACTTGGCTCAGCACAGAGCCCCGACCTCAACCCCATAGAGAATTTATAGGGTTTACAAAAAAGACGACTTCGGGATTCATGTGACTCCCAACCAACTTCAATCACAGATTTGTATAATAGAATTCAAGAACAGTGAGAACAAATATCTCTGGATTATTGCAAAAAATTAGTAGAAAGTATGCCAAAGCGGATTAGTGCAGTTTTACAAGCAAAAGGGTTGTGGACTAAACATTAAAAATAAATAATATATTAAATATTACCAAGTATTGGACGTGGTACAAAACCGAGTCAATCTATTTTTTTTTTGCCATTGCTAAACGAGGAGACATTAATTATTGAAAAAAATTTCTTAAGTTACTTCTAACTATGATCAAAATAATTATAATGTTAATTTTTTGTTATTCTTCTATATTCCTAGCAATAAATAATGTTTCATACAAAGCTTGTGATTATTGGTTCAGTTATGCTCCTTACTGTATCTGAGCTACCTGCTTCCTTTATTTTGTCAGAACTCTGTCACTCTTAATCTTCGCTTTTCTCGAACCAATTGTTTCATTCGATTTGGTATTTCAGTACTCTAAAGTCGAACTTATTCTCGCTATTACTAATTCCATCATTCGACTGGATCTTTATAAGCATCAAAGACAGACTAATGCACGATGTAATAATTCTTATTGAACATAATATCGTAGCATGAAGTGCGTACATGTGAATTGTTTAAAATGTAAAGCGGAAGGACGTTTTTTGATCGCTTAATTACTATTTGAGTTGCGTATTTGAGTTAGTATCTGTTTCTCCGCTAATTTTTCTCAGATTTCTCGCAGGGATACCAATAATGGACGCTTCTGAGTAATTTCTGCAGTTTCTTTACGTAATCAGACACTCTCACGTTCGAAGAAACAGCGTACGTCTAAATATTTTTAAAAGCTTGGAATAATAACCATAAATTAAATTAAAAGACGTATGTCTAGTAACTGAAAATATATGGCATTAAACTAAATAAATTTAGTAACAAAATATAAATTAATGATCTAATCAAAATTAAAACATTAGATTGATACTTATTATTTAATATTAATAATTTAAATTCATTGTAAATTAATTAAAATAATTCACAATATGAAAATTCCCAAAGGAATTAACCAATAGTAATAATAATAATATATAAAATTATCATCACCCGATTTAAAGCTAAATAACAATTAATTACAGGGCCAAAACTTTCGAATAAATTAGTTATCATATTCATCTTCATTTTGATCCATAAATTTTATTATCAAAATTCTATTAAATTATCGTTAGAAATAGATGAATTGAATTAAAAAAAGATAAAATTGATCATAATATAGGTCTTATCTGAGGTATAAAAATCAGAGGCGAAACGAGATACATCGCCATTGGATAATATATGCCAACAATCGTACAGAAGCGCGTTAATGGCCTAGGAGAAATGTATTAGGTGACAGATATAAGTACCTGGGAAATGAGGTTCGTAGGATTTACGACGTTGCGATTATCGTTTCCCTTCCCGTTCTTGCAATTTACGACCATTCGATGCCTGTAAATTGCTACGAAAATCTTTCTCGCGTTCCTTCGGGGACGAAAATCTCCCGAGGTGTCGTTAAGCTTACCAATATGCAATCAGCGGTTTAGGTCTCTTGCGTTTGAAGCTAAATGACGCTCAATTGCGACGATGAATATCTGTAAATGTAGCAAATGCAACACTGAAGGATAGCTGAGTTTGTTACTATTAATGTTAACGTCTATTGCTCCATTTTTTTTCTCTTTTTTCGTGTGACGAGAAACAGATTTCTAGGAATCTGGTTCGTTGGTTCGATCATGCTTGGCTTGTTGAATTAATACGAAAAATTAAGTCGAATAGAGAAAGTTATTATGGTTGTTAGAGACAAGATGGGCTATTTCAGTGTTTCTTTTTTTCTGCGTTGCAAATAGTGTTTGAGTTTAAATTCAAGTGTATTTTCCGTACATTTAAACTTCAGAATATGCAGCTTTTTTCATTTCGAGCGTTTTGCAAGTCGCTCATCTTTTAAAACACACTTCTGAAGATGGAGTTTTCCCTATAGGCACTGCTATGGCGACATTTGCAACACGAACGAGTCTTATTTTTATTAAAACAAAGCAAATTAAACATCCTAAGCATGTAGCATTTCTTATTCCAGAATGTATCTAATAAAACTTATATCTAATAATATCTAATATAAACTTTGATGAAAAGTGAAGCTGGATGGGGAAGATTATTACAGTTGTTAAGGAAAAAAAGATGAAGTATTTTAGTGTTTCTCTTTCTTTACGTTGCAAATAATATTTGAATTAGTCAAATAATGAATAAATAATTTGAATTATTTCTTCTTTTCAAAGTGAAACTTTTGCGTTTTCTAAAGTTTCCTCGCAAAAGTGTGTTAAAATTGATTAATCGATCGAGAAAATTTACTCGGAGCGTAAAGAGTTGAAACCTTAGGACTATTTTCAGTAGAAAGGTACTGAACGAGCAGAAAAAATAATAAATTCGCGAAAGTGTATTACTT
The DNA here is from genome assembly GCA_951804975.1 of Anthophora plumipes. NCBI lineage: Eukaryota > Metazoa > Arthropoda > Insecta > Hymenoptera > Apidae > Anthophora > Anthophora plumipes. The sequence continues at coordinate 18,186,451 of OX638119.1, forward strand.
TATTCCTTTCAAAGTGACTTTTCTTTTATTTTGCAAAGTTTCCTCGCAAAAGTGAGTCAAAATTGATCCGATCGAGAAAATGTACTCGGAGCGCAAAGGATTAATAATTTTCGTTCATTTCTCGCCGAGTGTTTTACAATTAACAAACCTTATATCTTCTAAACCCCCGTGACATCCTTTCTTGTTAACAATAACCAGAACTGTTGCAATATGTACCAGAGCAACTTTACAATTAATTCAGCTGGCTGTATTCTTCGTTGTTCGAGATTCAGGAAACGGTGCAGCAAAAATGATCACTCGTACGTTACAAGTAACCGAACGTCAAGCAAACGACAGCCGAGATTGAAGACAGAGCCGAACGCGGCGGTTTCTTTCCTGTAAAGGAAATAAGAACCGTAAAACGGTCCAGCAAGAATGCAAATAACGAGTCATGCCGTTACTCGATGTTCCTTGCATTAGCGACGCTCGTTGCTCAACGGAAGATAAATCACCCGAGCTCCTAGACCAACCGAGTACACGTGGAAAAGCAATTCCTTGTCTCGGAAACGTTGGCTGAAAGATGCGTCCGTTGTTTGCCGCTTGTACAGCCTGTTTTCTGGCTGCTGCGGCGCTTCATCCTCCAATCGTTCATTTCCCCTGGATTTTACAGGTTATTAAAACGTACCCACACGTAAAAACGACGCTCCAAGCCTTGGTTACGCGTAAACGCAATTAACGCGGAAGTACGGGCGAAGCAGGTTCAAAGGCGACGATCTGCAGCTCCTAGCTGCAAACTGGAACAGTGGACTGCGAGATCTGAGATCGTTGGACATTGAAAGACTCCTCGTAGTGGAACTCGAGGAGAAAATAGCAGTACACGTGAAAACAGGCTTGTAACATTCTTTATTCGCAAAAATAATACTTTCTGCAGCAAGGTTTTAGCCAGCAATTGAAGATTACTCGATTTAGAATAGCGTTCTGAGTTTCTTCCAATCTTTCAGACGGTTCTCTGTGAGGAGAGGGACAGAAACAGACGCGGTTTTGTAAATTTAACGTAGATTATTAATTTATTTGAAAGGAGAGCCACATATTCCTCGAGGCAGATTTTCTTCGCGAAGGAAATGTTTACGAGTTAAGATTGGAACGCGATCGTAATGAATATTAATGCGAGAAAGTTTGAGCAGAATAGAAATATCGACGCCGGTCTCGGACAACTGCGGGCTGATTTGAATTGAACTAACGTCGGTTGGAACTTGAGGAATATAAATTGAGCAACCCGAGGAGGTGAATATGGAAAATGTTTCCCGATACTCTGCGAAATTCGCTGGGAATATCGATTCGCTAGCTAGTGGATCCTTGAGCGAGCTGTAATCTTCAAAATTGTGTTTAAATAACGCTCTGCAAAACTCGAATTCCGTTAATTAAATCGATGGCTCGATATAGGAAACATTAACCAGGAATTGAAAAATTATCTCCATTTTCAGAAGAAAAATACAGGAAACGTGGATGTTTGAATAATCCAAAACAGAAAATAAAAATAATCGAGTTCAGAAATATCTGCGACACTTTCATTCCCAAACTTGAAAGCTAAAATGGACATTAACGAGTGATTAGAAATAATAGTACTGTTTATTAAATGAAAATAATTAATTTTGGAAAGTAAGATGCATCAACTGCACTCAAGTTTTTTGAGTAATTGAAAAGCATATTGGAATTTTAAGATTACTCGGAAAATGTGACATCTGCGGTACTGTTAATTAAATAAAAATGATATTGTTAATTTCAGAAAATAAAATGCGTCAGATCGCAATAAAAATTAATACAAAGGACAAGAATAATTAAATCTTTCCTTAAATTTCGAATATATCACATAGTTGCGCTGTCTTGCATTTGTCTGCAACGCAGTGTTATTTTTCTTTCCTCAGAAATGCGAGAAATAGAAAAAGAATGTCCACTATCCATGAAAACCATCTTTCAACTGTATTACACGCTTTATAAGTGATTTAATGAATAAACAAAATGCAACACAGTTGCTCATTGTAAGAAATACTCTGAATATTGCTAATACTTATGGTGTGGCTACTGAAATTACCACTTAACCACCATAACCAACACGCCAATCCTCCTTTCTTCTATTTTTCATGCAGTTTTTACATTGTCCTTCCAGATCTTCAAAATAATAGTACTGTTAGTTCGTCCAGAAAGTTCGTGCCGATTTTTGATAGGTAGTGTTTGAATATATTACAACATATAAGATTGTATGAAAGCATAAAGCTCGCATGTATTCTGAAAGATTATTGAAAGATTATTCATTGCAATTACTAGTTTCTTTTCAGTGTTATACTGGCTTGAAGATGGAAGGAATTTAGGGTATACTAACATTGAATATTTTTCTTTCAATGAAAATGGAAAAGTACCGGGAAAACATCGAACGAGATTTGTAATGTTTAAAAAGACGGTAACCTATCGGAAACAATTTTTTGCAAACGGTTGACAAAATCTAAAAACAAGGATTTCGATCTTAAAGAAAATAAAGGAACAAAACTTTTGGTAGAATGGAATTTTTCAATTTGCTGGAAAAACGATGAAAACTTGTAAAATTAAAAAATCAATATAATTATAAATTAAAATCAAAATACCTTATAGAACAAAAAGAAGATGCTTTGAACTATGAAATTGGCTTATTTACATAAAAATCGGCACGAATTTTCCGGACAACCCAATATTAATTAAATAAAAATGATACTGTTAATTTTAGAAAACAAAATGCATCGAGTGCACTCAGGTTTTTTGAATAATCGAAAAGCGTATTGGAATTTGAAGATTACTCGGAAAAACGTGGTTTGCCATTTCAGCGCTTCGTAGATATCTCGTAATCCTACATAACGTTGCAGACTACTTTCAGAGAAAAAGGCGAAACATTTTCGACGTGATAATCCATCGGGTGGATCTCCTGTTTTATTAAAATTCGTCGAACGAGGACGCATTTGAATTGCATTCGCGTGTAATTGCAGAATGAATGCGCATTGACCGGGAATCCGACTTTTCAGTAGAGCGTCGCTTTCAATTAAGCGATGGCCGGGCAGAGCTTTCGTAGTCGAGGGCGATTCTCATTTCGGTTAATTACTACGACTACCGCGTATAAATTCGCGAAATTTTCGTCTGCAGTCTAGGTTCAGGAGGAGAGAAGACAAACAGCAGCTTTCGATCGCCCTGATGAAGCTTTCTTCCTCTTGGTCTTCTCCTTCTCGTCTCTCGTTCAGACCCTCGGTTCGTTTCCTTTCTCTTCTATTTCTTTTTCATCCTCTACGCCCGTTTTTCTTACCCCCATCTGATATTTGTCTTTTATCATTAGCTCGTTTCTTCGTTGCTTTTCCGGGCTGCTGTATGGAGCGATGTAATCTCGAACGATCGTAACCGATTACGAGTCTACGTTTTCGCTTGATTCCATCTGTTAATGCTCACTGTTGTTTTATAAAACATTATGGAGCTTGGGAGAATTGGTTGACTTTATCCAGTTAATACTTTGACAGACGCTGCCACGTTTTCTCGGTAGGTATCACATATTTGAGATTTTATTCGCATAATAGGATGAAGAAACGACAAATTAAGGATAGATTTACACTATCTATTTTCTTTCTTTCGATTTGCTCAATTTTTCTTTGTCTTTACACTTGTGGAAAATTGTGACGACGAGATTCTGTGATTTTCACGGGAATAATAAATGATAAAATGCAAATTTAAAAATCAAAGATGATCAAGGACACATTTAGTCCATTTTTTCAGTTCTTTCAGTTTTCTTGGCTTCGAATTTGTAAAAAATACCAGTGGCAAGATTCTCTGATTTTCAGGTGAATAATAAATGATAAAATGCAAATTTAAACATTAAAGATTATCAAGAACACATTTAATCCATCTTTTTTTTTTCAATTCTTTCAGTTTTGTTGTCTTTAACTCCATAAAAAATACCAATATCAAGATTCTCTAACTTTCACGCAAAAAACTAATAATAAAATGCAAATTTAAAGATCAAAGATGATCAGGGGGATATTTATTGTAGCTATCTGTTTTTATTTGTTCGATTTTTTGTCTACAAATGTGTAAAAAATACTGGTGACAAGATTCTCTGATTTTTACGTAAATAATAAATGCTAGAATGCAAATCAATAGATCAAAGATGATTAAGGACATATCTACTGCATCTTCTTCTTCAATCCATTCAGATTTTGATCTCCAAATTTGTGAAAAATACATTTCAAGCAGCTGACTCAAGTCTTCTCTTTATATTTCCATTTTTCTTCCATCTATTTCACAGTTCTTTCAAGATACTACCCTTACATCCCTCTACCTCTACCTCCAGATGCTGCCCTACTGCCGTAGCTATTTTAACGACAGAAATAATGATTGAACATTACGGTAACGGTATTTAATCTCTCCTGGCGCAGTGGCCGCCGGCGTGAGCGAGCCGTTAGAAATGAGAAAAGTTGAAATGGGAAATGGAATTGGATGCATAACCTGACTAGATGGGGATGCAAGGAAAAGCTGAACCACGCTGGCTTACTTTTCCACCTTTCCGCCCTTCTTCCCTGTATTCTTGTCTGTCACCTTCTCTGCTTCCTCTTCTCCCTTCATCCCTTTTCCCTTTTGTCGTAGTAACTTTCCCGATCCTATTCCACACGCGGCCGTATCTCTCTTTTGACTTGGACTGATCGAAGACATCGATTGAACTAGTCTCGAGGTTTTCCTCGAGATGGTAAGATGGATCACCAAAATACAGTTGAATTCGCATTAAACGTTTTACGCGGCCTGGTTTGATGTTCTTTCTTTCTCGCTTCTGATTTGTAATGGAAGGCGGCTTTAAAGCTCGCGGGGAACATTTTTTTGCTTAGAATCGTACGAACTCAACGTCTCCGGCGATCCTGCATGCTTAACACGGTACAAAAGCGCAAAAATCGCGGAGAAACATGATTTTCCCTTAAAATAGAAATGTTACTGATAACAGAACTGTGACGCTGTTTTGAAATCTTTCGGCGAACTGCTAGCTTGCTCAAAACTTCAGCTCTGAGCAGATAAAATAACCAGATTCGATCGGGAAGAGGTTCTTCAATTTGAACTTCGCGTGAAGTTTGGACAGAAGTACGTAACTACGTTAAATAGAATATTTCAAGAATATTATACCAACAAGAAGTGCAAATGCTCTCGGCGATGCTAAGTAAAATAATCCTGTTATCGAAGTTTTTAGTTTCGAACGTCCTACGTAACCTCGTGACATTAAAGTCTGTCAACCTTCGTTTGAAAATTCTACTCTTGGTACATTTAATTCCAATATTGGTAAATTAGAACTGAAATATTTGGGAATTTCTGCTAGCAGAAATGCAGAAGGGAAACATATTCTTTCAGTTGTAATTATCGAGCGTATTCAGACTAAAGTATAATATTAGGTTGTCCGGAAACTTCGTGCCGATTTTCGATAGGTTGTGTTTGAATATATTACAACATATAAAATTATATAAAAACATCAAGTTCGCATGTATCTGAAAGATTATTGTTTCACGTGTTTTTTGAAAGTTTATTCGTTGCAATCATTAGTTTCCTCTCTATGTTATATTGTCTTATTTATATATTTATATATAAATATTGCATATTTTTCTTCCAATGAAAAGGGAAATGTACTAATAAAACATTAAATTATATGTGTAAGGTTTAAAGAGGCGGATGCCTATCAGAAAAAATTATTCCTAAGCTGTTGGCAAAATCTAAAAATGGAAATTTGGATCTCAAAGGAAATAAAGAAACAAAGTTTCTGATACAATGGAATTTTTCAATTCCCTGAAGAACGACGACAAAGTGTAGAACTAAAAATGCATACCTTATAGAACGAAAAAGGAATGCTTTAAACTATGAAATTGGCTGATTTACTTAAAAATCGGCACGAATTTTCTGGACAACCCAATAACTCAGTATCCTTCCTCTTCGCTACTTTCTTTCTCCTTTTCGTTCCTCCTTGCTAGTTAAACTTTTCTCGATAAACCCGATTGCTGTCTGCACCCTCTGGGTGTACTACTTTTAAGTTTAACGAAGGTTAATTGAAAGTGCTCACAGCCGAAAAAAAAGTAGAAGAAGAAGAACAACAAGAAAATTTATTTACTTGTTTCTATCGCCAGATTCTTTCCTCGAGAATCTCGATTTGCCGTGGTACTATCTAATATTAAATATAACCGGATAAATTCGTAGTTTCTAGTTTTTCTACTGTATTACCAGAGAACTTAGCAAACGAGGAACCGAGAGAAAAATTATAATACAGTCTGAAAGCTTCTTAAATACTCAGAGCAACGTTTTTCTCGTAATTAACATACCTCATGTCCTTTTAAAATATTTATTCAACAATATCAAAAGTTTTAAGATATCTGCTATATTTCATTATGAACGTAACAATGCTGCATGGGTTCCAAATCGTCTCAAATTGTTTCAAACGGTTTCAACATACTCCTACACCTTGCACAGATATTTCATTACACTTCCAATAAACCTGAAAGTGTCCCAACGCTTTAATTAATCTAAACAGTAACTATCGACCCATATGCGATAATAATATACTTCATCGTCTGAAATAAGCAGAAAAAATTGCTCTATCAGTCGTTCCAACGAAAATCAGACGTAAAAAGCAAAAGTTAAGCAGAATAATGTCACACAACGCGACGATTCAGCGATGAAAAGCGGGAAGCGATGGAGGAATTATGGCGGGCAGTTAGGAAGCTGTTCTCGCGGCAGGTAAATCCTGATCCGTGTGCAAGAACGTTTTCACGGTTGATACGGAACCGGAAGAGCGTACCATGCGCCCATTGTCGTAGTTCCATCGACGTTGGCCTGATATTCTACAACGGAGCGTGGCGTACGAACCTATCGGAGCAATTAAACTACCGGCAGACAGGGGTAGTTGTGATGTCACGGCATAACGGCAGCCATTAAGATAACATGCCCGGGGGTGATTAGCTTGCCTAATTACTGCGAGACGTAGCTCGGTTACGCTCGCCTCTGCTATCGGACGTGGTCCTCCCTTCTCTGACGAATCTTCGCCAACTATCCGAGCACACCTGTCGCTCCGGTTCTCTTCTTCGTCGCCCCCTTGTCAAGGTGCACTGTGTCATGTAAGGGAGATAACATACGGTACTAACCGGAAGCTCCGAAATTCCCCAACCACGCACTTACGCGGAAGCGTTTAGCTGCTACATATAGTATTGGAAATATAGTACAAAATGTGGTTATATATTTTATTATAGTATATTTATTATGTTTATTATAGTACTAAATATAGAAAAGTAGGGGAAAATTCTCACGCGAGGAAATAGGAAGAAGTTATCAAGGCTTTAAGAACGAGGAGACTCTAATTAGAGGTTCTGACGCTTCAAATAACTGACTCTTTGCCTTGCAGGGCAACGGGTTGCCATGTTTCAGGATGATTTGTCTTCTCGCGTTGCGTTTTCCAATTTTATCGACGTCTTTCCTGTTCTACGTTGGAATTAAGTGTTCCATGATCTCCTAGAGACACAGTAGTGACAGTAAATGCGAAGAATGAATCCTTTCGCTGATTCAGATTTCATATTGCACAGGTTGCTGCGAAAATTTCGGGAAAATGGGGGAAAAACCGCGGAAAAATTTGGATAAGTGGCTCTACTATTTCTCAAAGTAAAGTATTCTCCCTTGAGATTCAGACACCTTTGCATGCGTTGAAAGCAGTTTTTAACGCACCTTTTCTATTATGAACGAGATAGAATTGAAATATATTAAATTCACTTGTAAATATATCATAAAAAAGTGATATTAAAGTTCATTAACCCTTTAATTACTGTTGGCTTTTGAATTTTATGCTCTGTGCGCTTATTAAGGAATATTTTAATTGAAACAAATTTCATATTTTTGCAAACTAGAGAAATACGAAGTTTTAAACTTTAGAAAACCATTTAAATATCTATCTTTCCACTAAAATAAAAAGGCAACAAATTAACTGGTCTGTATTACTGACGCTTCATATTTAAATAATGATACTTAATATTTAAATACTGACAAAAAGGGATTAAAATACTGACCAGTAAAATACAAGCCAAATAAAAAGCGTTGAATACCGGTTAGAAGTAGGAAATTTCGATAGTAATTAAAAGAGAATTATTCAGACAAAGGTAGGTTAGAAGAGACATGTTTTGTAACATTCTCTAGCAGAGCATAAGCTAACCAAGTTTCCTAATGCTCCTAAGGCTACATCTAATGCGCGCTATATTATCACTGTGCCGGAGATAAGTCAGCATTAATTACTGACGATAACGCGGTAAACTAACCCCCAGCGGCATTAATTATGCTAATCATTATGCTAATGATTATACGACCAGCTCTTAGCCACTTCATGCATGTATGCATGAGTCACTGACAAGTAATCATACTTAATTGTTCGATCGTATAATCACCCCGACAACGACACGGTAAAAACCAACCTAGTCGAAGAGAAGGGCGAGCGGAGTGGCAGATCGCTTGCGTCTACGTGGTCTCTACATGTCTCAAATTACTAACTCGTGTTCGCACGTAATAACTTAACCACAACCCTTTCAATGTGTCGTCAATTGTATACGCGCCCTGACGATTCTGATATTAATTAACCATCTCCCGATCGTGATTTTCCACGTTTATGTGTTTTTACAGCGGCAAAAGCATTTTTCCAAGTCTGTACAGAAACAGTTCTCACTCAGTATCTTGATTTTGATTACAATTACAACTTAAAGGGATGAGACAGTCGAAAACTAGATTTTTTGTGGCATTTTTCGAAGACACTGTCCTTCTCGAGTAAAATGCCGTTTGATTTATGTTAAAACTTGCTATGTTAAGGATTTGACGGATAAAATGGTCCAGCCACAAGTGTTCGACAGAGGGTAGCTTTGTTCTTGGCGAAACCTACAGTTGCCGAGGCTGTTTTTAAAGCAATAGTGTCAATTTTTGGAGATCCAAGCAACGAAGATTTGCTCACACGTTGAAAAGGAATGTTATAATAAGGTAATCTGGAAAATAGTTGTAAAACAGTATTCAGAAAAAAGAGAAATTGTTGGGATAGCAATCTATTTGATTAGTTTGCATGTTTAATAGGGGCTCGAAGCGCCCGACGTCGACGCAGAAAGAAGATCCAAAAGGAGCCGAATTAACGGAAGAATCGCTGAACAGCAATAGGGTGATATGGATGAAGCTTTAGAGATATCTCATGACACTGCTGGAATTTTTTAAACGAGGTATGTAGTAGCTATTGTGCTCAGAACTCTTTCGAAACTCTAAACGCGTTTTCCTCTTCATCTCGCAACGATTGCGGAAAAGTGAAAGTTGGAATCGATTTGAAAAAAATCGAGCAAATGTAAAACATGTCTAGTTTTGACCTGAACCTACGTATAAGCTCATAAAAACTCTTGTTTCGGCGAAAATAAAATAAAACAGCTCTGTTTCTTGATAAAAAATTACGTTTTTTTCAGTTTTACAGCTGCTATTTTTATAATCTCGATTTACCTTTCTTTCTAACAGGTTCAACACAGGATGGGGACTCATGGAGGAAAGATTGCACAAAGAACATCTAATAATTCCATTTTTTTACGGCAAGGATCGTTGCAAAAGTGTCAGGCAGCGTCAGACATAATGTGTACGTATTTAGACGGCAATAGCGTTATTACATGCACGTATATATTATTGACAAAAATTTCTTTTTACGCTCTATAGTAGTACCATTAAGTACTATCCAAAAGTAGAAGCTCCAATTTTAATTCGTATCCTTGTAATAAATTCCCCAAGCAAATCACACTTTTACCAAATCTGACTGCCTAGTCCTTATAATGCGTGCACATTTGGACGACAGTAGCACTATTATGCACACGTATATATTACTAACAAAAATATGTATTTGTGCTTTATAGTACCCCTAAGTACTATCCAAAAGTACAAGCTCCAATTTTAATTCATATGCTCGTAATAAATTCCCAAAAGCGTTACAGTTTTAGGAAGTCTGTCTGCCTAGTCCCCATAATGCGTGCACATTTGGAAGATAGCAGCATTGTTATATACACATTTGTATTATTAGTAATAATTTCTATTTATGCTTTATAGTACCACTAAATACTATCCAAAAGTAGAAGCTCCAATTTTAATCCATATCCTCATAATGAATTCCTAAAGACGGTCACATTTTTACCAAAAGTGACCAGTCATTGCCTCCTATTACTACTCTTCGACCCATAAAAAGCCAAGAGAATTCTGATGCTCCTAGTTCAGAATAAAGCAGACTTTCTGCAGAGCAACTTGCCTCGTTAAAAATGAAACAATCGAACTCCCGTGAGCGGATGAACGCTCGTGAAAGACACACATTCGAGAGAGAGGCAAGACGTGCTGCGAAAGGCGTGTCAGCATTTTCCCCGAGGAATATTTGGCAATTTTCGCGACTGTCCACGTTCAGATGAGAAGACAAAAGGGAGACAGTAGTCCACCGTGCGGGAATGATGTAATTACGTAGTTAGCGGGACCTCACGTAACGGCTTGACATCTGTCTTCCGACTCGAGAGTCGTTCTAACCGGCATCTGCCGGTGTCACCCACTTCGTGTTTCAAGGAGCATTTTTCATCCGTCCGGATACCGGTTCCCTCGTTATTTCCTAGAAAGATTAGAAGCAGCCTGGGAAAGGGAAGAACGGGCACAGCTCGCTAATTACGTTGCGATCGTCGAGGCACACCACTCGAAAAACTGCATCTTACGTTTCCCTTCTTGCCTTTCAGGCTAAACGACGAAAGAACTTACTCTACCACCAAGTGAAATACTCTATCCGCGTCGATCATACGTTCTCAACCTTTTCTTCGAGAAATGGCATCAGAGAAATGGAGAAGGCTGGAACTTTATAGTTGTGATTATATTTCATCCATTCTTCACAAAAATGGTACAGATGAAGATGTGGCAGAATGTACTATAGCATCATTTTACACATTGCACTAAGATAGGCAAGGGGAGAAATATCGTAGAAATATTGGCAACATCTAGAAAGGATTTGTTAGTTTTTCTTCTTAGTTTTTAAGCCTTTACAAAATCAATCTTACTTCCTTGATACACGGAGATGCCGTTTCTCCTTCATCTGTTTATATGAGAAAGGAGATAACGCACCCCTCTTAATGAGGTCATCGGTGCCTCATGTCACAGGCTCTGCGTGCCTAGAAAAGTTAGTCCTTTCGAGCATTTCAAAACGAGAAGATCACTTCCGATGCGTGTAAAATAAAATATCCATATATAGAACATAAAAGAGTGTTTAATAAAAAACCCATTTCCCAATAGGATTAATATACTTTCGACATTTTTCTTATTATATGCACCTTCGTGTGATAAATACAGTGCCGGACAAAATGATAGGACGTTCCATGTATTTGTATATTTCATATAGCACAATAGGATGTACGTGCATATTACTCACCTTATAGATTTGCACGTTAACACAGAGAATTACAAGTTATTTTATTTTCTATTACCGTGGAGCCTTCAAAGTGGCGAGTAGGTTTGAGAAATGGATAGAGGCGATAGAGAACTTGATAGACGGAGTCAGAGCTAAGGGAGGATTGCAACGATGAAGATGAATATTTCAAAATTTTGTTAGCAGGTTTAATAAACTTTGCCTTGAGTTAGGTCAGGCGATTGCATAAAAATCAGCAATATTTACTGTAGTACTGATGATTAACTCATTTACATTTTAGTACATTTTAAAAATGAATTAATTATTAATTCCTGAATTTAGGAATTGCTATGCGTGCAACTGCGAAGTGTAATCCACATTCATCAATTTGAATAATTAAAAATCCAGAATATTTATTGTACTATTGACGAGTAACTCATTTACATTTTAGGATATTTTGAAAATTAACTAATTATCAACTACTCCTATTAGAAATTGTTGTGTGGATAATTAATTACTTTATTTTGTATTACCATGAAACCTTCAAACTGTCGAGTGAGTTTGAGAAATTTAGTGGCGATAGTGAACTGAATAGACGGAGACAGAGGTGAGTGAGAATTGCAACGATGAAGATAAATATTTCTCAATATACAGTATACTTATACTTTACAATAACAAGTTTAACAAACTTCGCCTTGGGTTAGATTAGGCAGTAATTAAAAATCCAGAATATTTATTATATTATCGATGATTAACTCATTTACATTTTAGGATATTTTGAAAATTAATTAATCATCAACTCCTAAATTTAGGAATTACCTTGTGTGTAATTGCCAAGTTTAATCCACGTTCATCAAGCTTATAAAACAGCCAGAGAAGCTTTGCAATAACGAGTTTCATTCTTTACACCAGTAAATAATAAACGTTGCCTCCGATTAGATTAGGCGAGTAATTAAAAATCCAGAATATTTATTATATCATTGATGATTAACTCGTTTACATTTTAGAATACTTTGAAAATTAATTAATGATCAATTCCTAAATTTAGGCATTACCTTGTGTGTAATTAGTTACTTTATTTTCTATTACCGTGAAACCTTTAAACTGTCGAGCAAGTTTGAGGAATTTAGAAATGATAGTTCACTGAGTGAAAGTTGTAACGATGAAATTTGAAGGTTTCTAAATATACAGTGTACTTATATTTTACAATAACAAATTTAATAAACATAGCCTGGAGTTGGGTCAAGCGAGCAATTAAAAATCAGGAATATTTATTATACTATTGATGATTAACGCACTTACATTTTAGGATATTTTGAGAATTAACCAATTATCAGTTCCTGAATTTAGGAATTGCTATGCGTGTAATTAGTTACTTTATTTTCTATTACCATGGAACTTTCAAACTGTCGAGTAAGTGTGGAGAACTTAGAGGCGATAGTGAACTGAATAGACGGAGTCAGAGCTGAATGAGGATTTCAACGAAGAATATGAATATTTCTAAATTACAATAACAAATTTAATAAACTTCACCTTGGGTTAGGCCAAGCGAGTAATTGAAAAATCCAAAATATTTATTGTATTATCGGTGATTAACTCGTTTACATTTTAGTACATTATGAAAATGAATTAATGATCAGTTGCTGAATATAGGAATTGCTTTGTGTATAATTGATTAAGGTAAAGCAAAAATAGCGTCACCGATGCAAACTCGTAACAACAAAAGTCACTCGGCAAACCCTAACAGGCGTTCCGAGAGCGTACAAGCTGTTGAATGAAAGTAATTCACAGAATACGGTAATTTATCGAGCAGCCGAACAGCCGAAACCTGAAACTCCGGGATACGGCAGTAAGAGCTGATAAATTAGGGAGATTATTAGGAACAAGCTGTTGCAAGGAGTGTTTCTTGATAAATGCGCCGGGTTTTCCCGCGCTTAGCTTAGCCACGTCTTAAACTGCGATCGTAATGGTAAGCCATGAGCACGTATCTAACGTAAGTTGCGGTATAAGGTCCTACAGTGTGGCTCTATGTGGCATAGTTCTGTTACGTGGTTATGGTTTCTCATTACCAACCGTGTTCCCTACCTCCCTCCACCCCCTCCCCGCCCAGAAATGTTTCCTCGGAACTACGAAAATATCGTTATCCTGACTAAACAAGAAACACGGCTGACCCAGGTGTATTCCTGATTGTTCCTAAATAATGCACACTCCTAGACAAAATGACAGCGCATGTGTGCTGTCTTGGGATCTCTGAATGCAGCAAATAACACGTGAACGCCACGTGCAAGTAACTTCCAGTAGTAAAATAATAGGTAGCTGATATTTCGTACCACTTACACGAAAGTAAGCCAATTTTTACAGTAAAGTATTTGATAAAATGTGAAATGAAGTAAAAACATATCAGTCGGTATTCGAAATTCTACACAAAATTGATCTTCCCCTCTCCGCTGAAGCTCGCTTCCTTCTCCCCTTATCATTTTTTCCATGATTTAGCACTCCTGTTAAGTTTTTCTCCAATTTCTCGGTTTGAGTGCCTTTCTTGCTTTCAAACCTCAATTTTTCCAGTTTCTTCAACAGTCAATGAACTTCCCTGGCTCATGACGCAAAGAATAATAGATATAACGCTCAAAATAGATGTGAAACGTAGAGTTGTTAGTAGCAAAGCGTCAACTAACTCCAAACATTCGACGCAAGCATTTTACACTCACAAACGCAAAGTTTCTTGTAAGCGTACACATCGATCCAAGCACACATCATTAACAAACCCGTGTTGCAAACGTATCTAACTAATCAGCAAGTATTTTGCCCACAGTTCCTTTCTTTCACAGAAACTTGCACACATTTTCACCCGAGGCTGTTCACGATTTTCGTTCTGACAGTAAGATCAAGCGCAACGGCGATTAAACGCACAAATCTTGGCAATGATTAGGTTTATCTCCACTCTCTTTCGATCTGTCGAACGCTAGAATTCGATGGAAGCTAAATTTATAGTGATTGTTGTGCCTGACAAGGGAAATCCTGGACAGTTTCCACGCTCGCGATTAATTTTGCAGCAATTGAGCAGCAAAGAGGTTCTCGTTTTTGCAGAAAGATCAAGCGCAACGAGGACAGTTTCCATGCAGATCTGACGACGTGACTGGTCAGCATTTCAGAGATATTCGAAGTTTGATTTCTGTGCACAGCGAGTTTATTTTATTCAAGTGAACAACACTGTGCGTCAATTCTTTTCGCCGTAAGTTGTTGAATTCGGTCCAATATCGAGCTGTTTATTTTCCCAGTGTTTTCGTTCGGGACTCTCTCAGTCGGCTGAATCAATATAGAAGATCCAGGTTGCGATTTTGCTCGCAGGGACTGTGGGAGGGCCAAGGATAATAGGATTGCCGGCACACTTCCGTGAGCTTAGCATCCCTCGATCCCGAAGAATTTCCTCTCGAATCCAGCTTGATCGTATTAATACAAATGCGCGGGAGAGATCGGGGACGTACGGGAAAGGTGCATCGAAGGATAAACGCGCCCCTGAGCCTGAGGAAATTGCATTCTCCGCATCAATCTTTGTCGTGGCTGTTCACCGCCCAACTTCTCAGATTGGGAGGGCGCCTCTGGAATTTTTCAATATACCTATGGTGTTCTCGTATTGTTTCACATAATTACGGAGCAACAGGAATGCGTTGGGAACCCACAGTTGATCCTCGTTTCCCCGAGGAACTTTACAAATTCGTGATTTCGTATTTAACCATTCACAACGAATGCAATGCATCAGTCGCTACAGAGAGACCAGACGAATATCGCAGGGCTATTGATGTCTAGATTATCTTGTAGATGCAAGACAGGGAAGAGGAAATCAATAACTTTGTCATTTAAGAATGATCGCTCGTAATTTTTAAACAGTGGTACCAATTGGGAGCACTTTCGTTCGATTCTCAGTTGCAGAATTCGTCAGATTAAGTTCGAAAATTAAAATTTGAGAAAATTTTAGAACTGAAATTTGCAAAACTGAGTAAAATAGAGATAAGAGCGCGCGAGGGATGAAATTCAAAAAGACAGTAACAGAAGGGTACGAACAAAACTTCCAAAATAATCAGAGGGTTAACACCATCAATTATTATATCTTTTCCTATCACTCGATATTTAATAAGACGTAAATAAGATCTCATATATGTGAGGCAGTACGTGTTCGATTCTTATAATTTAAAACTTCTGTGGGGCATCCATTTGCTCGAATAACAGCTACTAATCTCCTTGGCATAGACAATGCTAGACTTCCTATCTCGCTTGAATCAATTTTAACCCATTCTTCAGATTTGATTCTTCCTCAGTGTGTACAGTACATGTTTGTGGACTTCTCTGTACAATTCTTCCCATGGGTTCTCTACTGGGTTCAAGTCTGGATCTTCAGATCCTTCTGGAAACAATAATTATCCGCAAAATTGAATTTTATCGCACTCTCTTCTCTAAATTCTTTCAAAAATGCTCTCTGTTCACCTGCAAGAGCTAGGGTCGCCACAGTTTTATTTCACCGGCTAATATTCCGCGACTCCCAGCTCCCAGCGAACTCAGGAATCAAAACAGAGCGTTTCGATCTCCAATGAAGCGTAAAACCTAAAAATCCTGATCAATGAGGAGGGCTGGAGTGCAGAAATTGAGAGAACTCACAGCCAGCGAACAGGTAAACCCTGGCGAACTGTAGTATCGAGGAAGAAACGGTTTCTGGCAATATGGCGAAGAGAATGGAGTTCAATATTGGTTCATATATAGAGGAGAGGCAAAAACGTGGGTGCATGTTCACGCACGTACGACGACGTACGTGCGCTGGCAGCCAGACACAGTTATTCTTATTGTAATGTGTCACGGCGATTATTGAAGTGCGTGGAGCTGGAATCGATGGTTCGATGGATTGGATGGGGGGGGGGGGGGGGGGGAAGTTATTGGCTGTGTTTCTTCTTAACGCCATCCAATATCAAAGTTAATATTGCCGGCAACAACTTCTTGAGCTCGCAGCCCTCTAGTCCGCGTGATTAAGCTAGCTTCGATCAGCCTTCCGAAGTGTTCCTCCCCTCGAACCTTCAGCACTGAACCTAGGGATAAAGGTTCCTGTGTTAGGTTGGAGCCAGGAGCCGCTGAAAATCTTCATCGACCACCGGGGGCTACGGAGAATTCCCTTTCCCGGGTATAAGTGCTCCTTTCACAGCGGCGAATGAGTTCTTGTTTTTGCTAGCTCCACGTTTTCTCTAACTGCCAGTTATTTTGATTTTCAGCAATCGATCATCGAGCTGGATCTGGGAGTTTAATACTTTCATTATTGGAAATGTGTTTATTAGCTTTTGGAAGCTTATTTCAACCGTGCTTGGTTCGACATTTAATTCCCGGTGGGAAGAACATGCAGATGGATGAAGGAACGCAGCAATAAGTCTTTGAATAGCTTCATTAATTGTGGCAATTTTGATAAGGAGGATCGCGCGTAGATTCATGCTGTGGCAATATTTTAATTGATAAAATATAACGTTAAATTATGTACCACGTTACTAAAGTTATTTCTGATATGAACTGGTTTTACTATAGTGCTATGAGTCAAAGCTATTCTATTTTTACTGTACAATAACTGCTTTAACCCCCTATGGGCCGAATTTCTTTTTCCTAAATATAAAAAAATGTATGCAACAGAAAATCAACAATTATAAAGCTATATACAGGGTGTCCCAGAACAAGTATAACATCCGGAAATGGGGGGTAGCTGAGGTGATTCTGAACAACCTTTTCCTTTACCAAAATGTTGTTTGAAGCTTTGTTTTCGAGTTATTAACGAAAAACACTGACCAATCACAGCGCCCAGAGACCGCGGGCTCAACCACGTATGCACGGCTTTTATACACGGGCGCTCGGTCGGGCTCCCGGCACACGTACTGGCACAGCATAGGTATCGCGAAAAATGTTATGTCATTTTAAATTAAGAATAATGTGAAATTATTCGTTATTCATGAATAACAAATAAACTAATAAGTCGTTTAATAACTGCGTTCGTTATTCGAAAGAAATAAAGCGTTTTATTATTTATGAAAAAAAATTTTTTTAACAGCACATTTTCAGGTGAATAAATTGTTTTAAGAAAAACGATTTGTATAACTAATGCTAGAAAAACGGTGGTGAACGTTTGAATAAGAAATGAACGTGGGTGGTTAAAAAGAGTGAAAGCTTGTGTTTTGAACTATACTTCGCGAGTGCTGATACAATTCTGTCTTCCCTGAAAAATCCTAGTCAGAAGGACGGACCCCCTTGACAATATGGACTTTCTTAGCCTTGAGGCAGAACCATCCCTAGGAGGTGGAAACGCAGCGAAAGACTGCACATGGCCCACTCAAGCCTTCGCTTTTTGGACTTTTCTAACAATAATAAAACATTTTATTCCTTTCGAATAACGAATAAAAGTATCGAACAGAGTTATTATCACGTTCGTGAATGTGAATGATATACCATTCAAATTTATAAGCCACATTAGCGTGTATCAAATTCTAAATTTTTTGAAATTAATAGTTATAAAACTGTGGATGTTACAATTAGTTTAATAATAAATCATTCCGGCGAACAAGCACCAAGCACGGCAGCCTTTCGCCAGAGAACCGCGCCGAAGGCACGGAGACAAATCAAAATCGACAGTTTCTAAGAAGTCACCGAAAAATATCGATCGTGCGGCGAAGTGAGTTCATCGACTCGGCCAGAACATCGGCTGTTGAAAATTGTTGGATAGGTCAGGATCGACACGAGGATCCAGCCTTACCGACCTATTTTCGTCGAAGCAAGCTATTTCGTGGACGAATGGGTAAGTTCAATTATTTTTTTCTAGCATTAGTTATACAAATCGTTTTTCTTAAAACAATTTATTCACCTGAAAATGTGCTGTTAAAAAAATTTTTTTTCATAAATAATAAAACGCTTTATTTCTTTCGAATAACGAACGCAGTTATTAAACGACTTATTAGTTTATTTGTTATTCATGAATAACGAATAATTTCACATTATTCTTAATTTAAAATGACATAACATTTTTCGCGATACCTATGCTGTGCCAGTACGTGTGCCGGGAGCCCGACCGAGCGCCCGTGTATAAAAGCCGTGCATACGTGGTTGAGCCCGCGGTCTCTGGGCGCTGTGATTGGTCAGTGTTTTTCGTTAATAACTCGAAAACAAAGCTTCAAACAACATTTTGGTAAAGGAAAAGGTTGTTCAGAATCACCTTAGCTACCCCCCATTTCCGGATGTTACACTAGTTCTGGGACACCCTGTATATTACTGTGGTCGCACATTCATACAACATTCATGCAGTCTAAATTCGTTCATGAGCACTCATACTTTCTTTCATACTTTATTTTTACTATCTTAGTCTATAAGTGGGTGTTATCTCTAGCTATGTACATCATATTTACAATATTTACATCTGTTTTTGTTTATGTACAAGGGTGTTGTGTGTATTATTCATCCAACCACCAATTTTTTTTTTTTTGTTAGTTTGTGTGTATTGTCTTTTTAACAGGTTGTTTAAGGGTAGCGCTCTATTATATATTAGTCGAGTGTTAGTGTCTGTGCTGTTTATGTGTGGTCCGTATGTTATTCGTTTGTCTTTACTTGGTCTGTGGATGTGGTAAATTATCGGGATGTTGCTCTTATCTACTATTCTGCCTGTTTTGTCCAATAGTATAAATGCTTCCGGGGGGATGTGTCCTGAGTTAAGTGTTTTGCTGTAATATTCATCGTTCGGGTATAGCGCACTATTAATTAGGTTGTTGTTAACATTGCGTATGTGTGCAAAATATTCTCTTGTTAGTTTTATATTGAAGGTGTCGATCCGAGGAATTTTTGCTTCGTCATATAGTTTTTTGTTGCTTATTCTATGTTTGTATTGTTTCTCTTTTTTCCTATATAATCCAATACATGTCCTTAGGCATTTTCTTTCGAAAACTCTTACTTTTTCCATTGTTGATGGACTTATATTGAACCAAATGGGGCTGCCGTATGTGATGATGGGTCTGATAAGTGTTGTGTAGCATAGTATTTTTATTTTGTTACTGAGGTGTTTTGAGTAGAATAGTCTGCTATTGATTTGGAATGCTGCTTCTGCTTTTTCTAATTGTATACACTCGCCGCGAAAACTATGTTGACACGCTCAAAAATTCTCTATTTTGATCTTTTCTTACTTATAAACACAATGTATAGACTTTTCGTTTCTCAGAATGTTGCGCCAGTGCTTGTTGACATTGTATGAACAGTTGACGTTCGTTCTTTGCGTGAAATAGAGGGGTATATTGTTGAAGTGTAATTTAGCATCAGGCGGAAAGTAAGTTGACATATATTTTACCTGCATTTTCTTACAATTTCTTAAAGATTAATTATAATAATTAATTGTTATATTATACATTTTGTTTACCACTTTAACACTTTCACACTTTCACATGTACAAACTATACGTACTATTGTAGAATGCAAAAAATTCGTGAATTGACACCTGCTGAGAGGTCCCAAATATTTAATAGGCGTTTAAAAGGAGAGACACTCAGAAAAATCGCGTCTGATTTTAATGTATCGGCAGAGTGTGTTAGGAAGGTGGTAAACCGTTATAAACCAACGGTACTGCCGAAAATCTTCCGAGATCAGGACGGCCAAGGAAAACTACAGTGCGACAGGATCGCATGATATTAAGAGAGATGCACAAAAACCGCAACATTTCTTCGAAACAGTTGAAAGCCGAATTGAATCTTCCTATCAAAGAAACACAAATCCGTATGAGAATTAAAGAAGCAGGATATCATGGCAGAGTATCGAGAAAGCGACCACTTATCAGCAAACGTAACGCTCAGAGACGATTAGCGTTTGCTAAGCAATTTATAAATAAACCAATTGACTTTTGGAAAAATGTTATATTCACGAACGAGTCAAAGTTTGAACTTCGTTCGAACAAAAGAAGACAATTAGTATGGAGAAAAGTAGGAGAAAGTTTTAAACCGTCTTTAATCACTCCTACCGTAAAACACGGAGGTGGAGCTGTTTTAGTATGGGGTTGCTTTTCAGCGGCTGGTATAGGTAATTTACACTTTATAGAAGGAATATTGACAGGAGAAAAATACATGCATATTTTGCAACAAAATTTGACAGTATCAGCAGAAAAAATGAACATCCAAGATTCTTTTATTTTACAAATGGACAATGATCCAAAACATGTTTGTAAAGTGGCAAAAAAGTATTATAATGAAAACAATATTCAGTTACTGCCGTGGCCAGCTCAGAGCCCTGATCTGAACCCCATCGAGCATATGTGGGACCATTTAAACAGAAATGTACCGAGCATTGTAGGAATAATAAACAATTATTTCAAAGAGCATTATTAAAAGCATGGTCTGAAATAGACCAAAATACAATTAATATATTAATAGAAAGTATGCCAAAAAGGCTTCAAGAGGTCATAAATAATCGAGGTTACCAAACTTCATATTAAATGTATACTTTTTTTACTGCAAACTTTATTTTTTTACATAACCAATTCTTGTCAACTTACTTTCCGCACACGATTCTTATAAATGACTGATTGTTTTGTAGTTATTAAACATCTCATATAGTTTATCGTTAAATATATATTTTGTTAGAGACTATCAATTGATATGTGTCAATTATTAATTCCATTCACCTTAAAACTTTCGATTTAGTTGCGAAAAACTACATTTTTGGTGCTTGTCAATATACTTTCCGCGGCGAGTGTATGTATCTATGTGCTGGTTGTGGTGAAGGAGCTCATCTAGGTTTAGACCTAGGTATTTAACTATTTTCTTGTGTGGTATAATTGTGTTGCTTGCGGTAATTTGAAAGGTTTTATATGATTTTCGGAAAGTTTGGCATTGGTTTTTTATTTTTTTTCTAAATAGGATTGTTTCGCTTTTTATGGGGTTCGTTTTTAGTTTCCAGGTTTCATAATAATCGTTGATTTTGTTGAACAGGTTTTGGGTTTTCCTTTGGAGTTGTTTGACATTTTTTCCTGTTGTATAAATGATCAAGTCGTCTGCAAATTGTATTGTGTTTGTGTCATTTGATTGTTGAATGCCGAATAGTTTTGATATGTTCGGTAGTAAACTGATTGGTCTATATGAGGTTGGCTCCTCAGGGTTTTTACCTTTTTTTTTTATGGGTATCACCTTAGCGATTTTCCATGCTTCAGGGTAATGGTTGTTATTAAGGCAGTTGTTGAAGATGATATTGTAGCTGACTATCATGTTGTTTGGTAGTTTCTTAAGTATGATGTTTGGGATACCATCTGGGTCTGCGGATTTTTTGTTGTTGAGTCTTCTGAATATTTTTTGTGTGTGCTGTGGTGTGGTGAAGTAATTTGTGATGTCTGTGTTGGGATTGTATGCTGGGTTATTGTTGGAGAAGGTTGTTAGACTCTTGTTCGTTGCTTTGTCGTTTTCTATTTCTTTTGCAATTTTGGCGTATTCTTTTTCTATTATTTCTGATAGTCTTGCTTTTCCTAAGTTTTTGTTTTGAGAGCTTGTTGCGGCGAAGCTTGCTGCTAGAATGTTCAGTTTTTCTGTTTCGTTAGTTATTGTGTAGCTGTCTGCGCTTTTCTGTAAGGTGTCTAACGTGCTTTTTATTTTTTGAAGTTTTTTAATTTCGGCGTTAACATATAGTTCTGCGGAATTGTAGTCTGGTAAGGTTGGTACGTTTCTTCGGATAGCGTTACTTATTACGTGTCCTCTGCTATTACTTTGCGTGTTGTTCCATTGAGGGTGTTTAGCGTTTAAGTCGCCTGCCATGATATAGTAGTTTTCGTAGTTTTTCAGTTTTAGGGATGTGAATAGGTTCTCTAGGTCTTCTATAAATTCGGAGGTTTGTGCTCCTGCTGCATATCCTGCTATTATAAATAGATTTTTACTATTTTGCAATTTAATTTTTATTGTGATTACTTCTAGAACCTTCATGGTCTTGCTTATTTGTATCATTTCGTGTTTTATTTTTTGCTTGATGATTAACGCCACCCCTCCTCCGTTTACGCTGTTTCTGTCATTCCTTATACGAGTAATGTGGTAGTTCTTGAATTTTGGATTGTGCTGTGATTTGAGTTTTGTCTCGTTTAGTAGAAGTATGTCGGGATTTTCTTTTCTTAGTAGTTGCGTCACGTTGTATCTTCTCTCGTTTGTTACAATTGAATTTACGTTCGCAGAAATGATTTTTATGGTGGTGTTTTGTGGTTTATCCATTTCTTGCTTCTAGTGTATCCATCTCTATTTCTTCTGTGTTTATTCCGAAGTACAGATCGTGTAGGGATGCTATTTTGTGTGTGTTGTTGTTGATTAGGTTTTCTAGTCTGTTGAGTTGTGGTATTAAGAATGATTTCAGGTCTGTTATTACGTCCTCGAATGTTTTTGGGATATGATTTGATGCGTTTGTGTTGGGTGTTTGTGAGATGGATTGTGCGGATGTGGTGTGCGTGTAGTGTGCATTTGGTTCTGTTTTTTGCTGGGTTCTGGTGTCAATATTTTGTTTCGTTGCGTTTGCATATGATGTCCCTGTCCTAATTCTGCTGATTGCAAGGGTTTTTTGTATTTCCTTGAGGGTGTTCGTGTTGCGTTCTCTCTTATTTGTATTTTTTGCCGCAAGTCTGGCTTTATATTCTTTATATTTCGGACACCCTTTGTATGACGCGGGGTGACCGTGGTCCCTGCATCTTACGCAATAGAGTTTTCCTTTTTCAATCTTTTCCTCTCTTTTTATGGTGCATTGTCCCGGTTCATGTTTGTTTTCGCATTTGACGCATCTATATTCTAAATTGCAGTTCTTGGCTGTATGTCCCGCTCTTTGGCAACGTGCGCATACTGTTGGATCTTTTTTTATAATTTTGTCCCAACTGATGACTTGGTGTAATAGGTATCTGGTTTTCTGCACAGTGTTAATGTCGCTTTCTGGAGTGAATTGTACTAGGGAAAAGGATAGTTTTCTGTTGTTAATGGTGGACCGGGTTGTTGAGAAATTTGTTACTTTTGTAAATTTTACGTTTTTTAGATTAAGATTATTGAGTTCTGTAAGGATTTCTTCTGGAGCGAAGCTCGCGTCTAATCCCTTTATTAAGAGTGTTTGTGGTTTTATGTGTTTTGGTGTGTAGGTGAAGAATTTTATTTCTCGTTTTTTAAAAGTGTCTACTGCCTGTATGCGATCTCTTATATTACTAAGTTGTACATAATGTCTATTGTTATTAATGTATTTGATAGTGAAATTTGTTATGCCTAGCGTTTCTTTTAGTAACCTGAGGGTGGTCTGCTGCGTGCTCCCTGTAATGTTAATAATTGGTGGTTTACTTTCTGTTCTTCTTTGTGTCGAGGTAAGATTTTGTGGGGCAGGGGTTTGTTTAGTCTCGTCTTGGGCCAGTCGTCGGGTCGGCTGATTCTGTCCTTCGTTTTCCTTCCTTGTAGAAGCCGGTGCTAGTATTCTTTCCATTTCGTCTGTGGGTGCGACGTCCAATGGTCCTTTTGTTTCCGGCTGATATGTTTTCGGAATCGCTCGCGGTCTTTTTGCCGGGGCTAGTTCGGCCGAGTTTTCCTTGGATCTAGGTCTTCGTTCTGCTCCGCATGTGGCTGTGGCCCTCTCTTCTGCCTTTGCTTCTGCTGCCTGCGTTGGGGGCTGTGCGTGGTGGAGGACACCCGTTACTTGCTTTCTTTCCAATGTTGCTGCTGTGCGTACTTTTTCTTCTTCAAGTTGCCTTGAGAGTTTTTCAATTATTTTCTTCATGGCCTCCACTTGTGCTCGGAGCTCTTCCTTCTCCGCGGCATCATTACTTTTCTTTTCCCGCGCCATTTTTTCCTCCTCGTCCTGTCCTTCTCGCGAGTCACTGGGATGTCCTTCTCTCGGGCCTCTTTTTCAAATTAATATATTGGGTTTTGCTGTTTTTAATTTATTTGCCCCTTCGTTTGTTTTCAATAGCTGTGCTGCTCGCGCTTGGGCTGTTGCATAGGCGTAGTCTCTTCCGTTATAATCATCGTTAATTATTTTTTTAATAATTCTTTTATCATTTATGGCAAGCACTTTTTTATCATCATTATCACCTATTATGTCTTTACCACTCTTTCCTGCCACTGCTGTAGGAGTGGGAGGGGGTGACCCCCACTTACCACACGTGTTCTCACTAATTTTTTAGGGGTTATTTTACTTATTATTAGTTATTAATATATTATTTTTATTCTTTTATTTTTTTTTCACAGCACTATCACTACTTGTGTGGGGCTGATTGACTCAGCCTACCCGCTGGTTAATCACTATTTCACTTTCTCCTTTTTTTTTTCTATTTTTTGCGCTTTCACGTTCAGTCTTTGTCAGAAGCAGGAACGCTAAGCTACGGCCGGGTCAGTGAACTAACTTCACTGCACCATCGATAATTTTCAGTGACTTCTTAGAGACTGCCGATTTTGTTTATTCTCCGTGCCTTCGGCGCGCTTCTCTGGCGGAAGGCTGTCGTGCTTGGTGCTTGTTCGCCGGGATGCAACTTCACGGTACCGAGCAAAGGCAATTCTTGCATTGCCATTGCATTGCGCGAATATAAAGAACATTTCATAATACAAATCTTTTTTTATTTTTTACAATTTATTCACCTAAAAATGTGCTGTTAACACTATGCCATCCGGTGACACCACGTTGATGTCGCACGCAAAGCTATTGAAGAAATGCCGGTGACTCCACGTTGGTGTCGCCTAGAAATATTTCTATTGTAATAAAAAAGCTTACATGTATTTATACAGATCCTCGAAATTTCGTGTAAATCGGGTGACAGAATCAAGTAAGAATTATTAAAATTTTCATGCCTTGATACGGTACATTGTAATTACAATATGAACGATCGTGCGAAAAAGGCTGGTAACAGATAGTAGAATCTATGTGAGACATACTGGCGGCAGACGAAAGATTTTCTATCACACGTGCAGACGTCAAAGTGTTAAAAAAGAACATTTTTTCATAAATAATAAAACGTTTTATTTCTTTCGGATAACGAATAAAAGTATCGAACGGAGTTATTGAACGACTTATTAGTTTATTTGTTATTCATGAATAACGAATAATTTCTCATTATTCTTAATTTAAAATGTCATAATATTATAGTAAAATATATTTTATTTATTGAACAGAAAGGAAAAACTATGTCTAATTACCTAAAACTATTCTATTAATGCTAAAACAACTAAATCAATCAACTCGTAACAACTAAATACGACTAACGACTCTCTCTAGTTAACAACGAACTCCCCTTTCTTTTCCAGAACATCCCTTTTTAAGGACTTTTCGTCCTCCCACCACGGGAACGCGTTTTCACTCGCATATGACCAAATATGGTTATGCTTCGATTTTCGTAGGGCCTCGAACGCGTCGCCGGGCCCGATGACTCGTGGGGATTTCCCACCGGCCAAGAGTTTTCGCCCCTTCTGGCCAGCGGTTGCCTTTACTCGGATAGTTCCTACTCCTCACAAGTTCCTTTTTCGCGATACTACAATATTTTCCGCGATACCCATGCTGTGCCAGTGCATAAGAGCCGTGCATACGTGGTTGAGCGTGCGGTCTCCTGGCGCTATGATTGGCCAGCGTTTTTCGTTAATAACTTTAAAACGAAGCTTCAAACAACATTTTGGTCAAGGAAACGATTGTTCAGAATCACCTCAGCTACCCCCCATTTCCGAATGTTACACTTTTTCTGGGACACCCTGTACGCAGATTAAAAAAATTACTTGTTTAAACAAGTTTATAATTAATTTACTTTGTAACTTTGAAGTAACAACGGCTTACAATGTTTGCACTTCTGTGTATAAAAGCTTAAACGTGAAATTCCATATAGTAAAACAGTTTGAACTTGGCGTTAAACATAGATGTACGTTGCATTTGGAACATTTTATTTGTATTGCTACAGTCAACTATATCGCTTATAATTTCACTGTCAAATAGTTTTCGAAAATAGGTCACAGGAGAGTAGGGTCCTTCGCGGTCTTCAGAGCAATCTAAATTCATCGTTACTGTCAATAATATTTATGCGTCGTCGGGTAAATACTACTGGATGATCTTCATCGGACTTAGAATCTAATAAAGAATCTTCGAATCTATTACCGCTAATGCGTCTAATTCTAATTCCTCTTTTATTTTTACGTGATTTTATATCCATATTTTGAGTATATAATATATAAATCTGAAAATGAAAGAAAGCACAAGCATTACCCTAAATATACCGAAATCTACAATAATAGCCCACTGTAACCTGAAAGTCACAAAACTGTATCATATACAAATAGTAACAAAATGATTATTGAAATGCAAACAAATAAGTTGTTATTGATATATAAACCCAGAGCTATTATGTACGCTTTTTTTGTTTAATAAACACCGACAGAAGCGCAAAATAATGTCAATTACACAAGATGGTTCCGTTGGTTTCTATCTGCAAACAACTTGCAAGGCATTTACTTTAATATTTCAGGTTGATGGTGCTGTCAACCGTCATCAATATTGTTATTGGTTATCTCAGAGACATTATATAATTAAGAAGTATACGTCATCATGTGAAAAAATTAAAATTTGGTAAAATATCGATATATTAACATATGACCTGAAAGTTACACGGGACCATGGAGGGTTAATAACTGCTTTCCATCCATCGTGCAACGAGTGTGAATTTTTTAAGCATACTCAACGATGCATACTCATCTATAAAATTATAACAGCGCTATAATCCTACTCTGCAGTGCATCAAGATTCATATCACTGAGATACTATCGTCGATCGTAAGTTCGACGTTTCTTTGTTACTAGCATCTGAAACACAGTATCTTCACTGTTAATTTAACGAGTGTACAATGGGTTAGGTATTAATGCGCTGATCCTGAATAAAGGATGTCGTGGGAAAACAGCTCGGAAAAAAGGAAGAAAGCTAGTTGCGGCTTGGACCCAGAAGAGAAAAAGAGAGAAGAAGCACGTGAAAAAGTTTTTTTTCCCTCTATTCTTACCGACGAGGGCGGCATAATTATAGATTTTTAATCAACCGATTGAAATGCAAATATCTACTGCGGAGGGTCGCGGTCTGCAATGCTCGGGAGGAAGGGAAACGCGAAGGGAGGTTCGACGAGCAGAAGGTTCAATTGGAAAGAGAAATAGAGACAGGGGGGTGGGGGGTAGAAGAGAGTATGGGGCAAAGAAGGAAGAAAAAGAGGAAAAAGAGAAGGAGAGCAGGCATGAAATCCGTAATGCCGGTATAAACTTTCCAGGGAGAGAAACGAAATCAATACTTCAATATCCGCAGTAACAGCAGCTGGATTTAACAAGAGTCCGATTGAGCCGGAGTTCGCCACTAAGTTAGCGTGTTTTGAGCTCCACAATCCAAGGAACCGAATTTCCACGCGTTTTTATTTGTCTGTAGCTTATTTCTGGATATCCTTGCCCCGGTCTCCCTTTCTCTATCACGTCGCAGTCCTTGCGTTATCGAATAATCGCCCCCCTCCCTCTCTCACCCCTCTCTCTCTCCTCCTCTTTCTCTCTCTTAGCAACAAATAATTTCAGTTCGAACATTTTTTGTTAATTCGTTAGTCCGGGGATTATTAATTTTCATTTCAGAAGTCACAGGTTAAGGGATTAAATGCAGAGAGTGTTTATGAATATTGCTGGCTTGTGATTGTTAAATAACACTTCAGCGACATTCTATCGAATACTGGCTCGGTTTTTACTATGGCACTTGTTCTTGCAGCTCTAAAAGTTTTTAATCAAAATTCAAAAAGACAGCTTCACCATATCGTTCACTTCCTCTTATTGTAGGATAACTAACCCCATTTCTATGATGCATTAAAAAGCAGCTAATTCTTTCGTGAAAATTAATTCTGAAATATCGTGGGTCACTTTAGACCCGTAGTTACGGAAACGTAATAGAAATAAAATGATTGCTCATTGAAGAAGTACAGATAACCCTCCTACAACACGGCATTCTATAACACGGTTTCGCTCTAGCAGGATAAGAAAATTGCGAAAACCTTTGTACAACACTGTACTTCTACAGCACTGGATAACATGATTTTTGTTTAACATATTTAAAAACTAAATTACCTTAAAATAATGACGGGAAGAAATAATGAACTATAGTGCCTTTACATGAAAATATATAAATAAATTATAATTATAATTTACGAAGAAATTATAATTGACGAAGCGGATTTGATGGAAATGGCATCCGAAGTTGGAAATCAAATCGATTCTGAGGACTATAGCACTGATCAAAATTGTGAAGTTAACAATTTAACATTAATAAAATCGGAAGAAGACTTTAGCTTAGCTGAAAATCGTGAATCACTGAATGCAAACCCTTCCGCTGAAAGAAGCCGAAAATTGAAAAGGGAGCTGCAAAATTGTCTATCTTCATACCATGAAATCTACAATGACCTTGTAAGAACTAGCAAACAAACCAAAATTACAGATTTTTTAAAAAGGATAGAAGGTACAAAAAATCTAAATGAAGAAGAAGGTTCAGAAAGTGAAGGTGATGTCGTTCAACCAAAAAAACGTTCTGGTTTGATTATACTGATTAGTGATAAGGAAAAAATTCATTAAATTAAGGTTACTGTGGCGGCCCTTCTGTCCACCACCTCTACAGGGACGAACGACACATGACCATTCTCGCTAGCTCTCCTGAGAGGTCTTGTTTGTATATATACACCTTCTAACCTGACTCTCTCAGTCCCCCCCGCGTCTAAGGCACGGGTCTCCTAGGATGCCTTACTGACGAGTCCACTAGGAGACCCAGGACGAAACGCAACCTTTCCTTTTCCGCCGATCCTCTCTACCATTCCTCCACCTTCTATCACCGCCACAGTTACATTAAATGAAAATATTTTTTTTTTTCGTTTTGTGTTATACATACATTTATATTTTTAATAAAAATTAAGTTGCTTACATGGAATTAAAAACAAACTGTTTGTTTTTAATAAGTTTTCAGAACGTAGCCCCCCCCCCCCCCCCCCCCGTACTGGCTCTGGACCTCATATAACACGGTTTCACACAACACGGCATTTTCTAGGAACCTATCTACCGTGTTATAGGAGGGTTATCTGTATAGTATTTTTCTTTTAAATTGGAAATTTAACAGCTTCGTAGCAGAAAGTCGGAAGAAACGAACCACGACCGGAATTACCCCGCGAATTTTTGCAAGGATTCTAAATTTCCATCGAACGTGCGAATTATACATCAATAATCACGGGATACTATTCGTTTTAAAAATTTAGAACAGTTTATTATCTGAGAAATATCTTTTGAGTTTATTTTCACGGTTTCATTTCTCCTAGGATAGAACTCAACCAAAACAATCGAGCAATGCAATCCTTACGACATTCCTTCGTTGATTTCCTCTGGATGAACAGTTCCATGCGTGGTTTATCGAATAATAAATTCGAAAGAGTTAATTTTCACGGTTATTCAATACACAGAAATCAAACGCACGGTTGCGCTAATGCGAGCCACTCCCAGCACGAGGAACAAGCATAATTAATTCTCACCCGCGCCAAGGTGGGACCGTATATCATTCGTAGAACAAGTGGCATATATCTCAAAAGTTTAATCCATCTTGGATGTATGACTTCGCCGGTTTAGGAGACGTCACACCGACGCGGGCAAAACCAGGAACCGGCAGCCGCACAATTGGAGTGCGATGCTCAGTTGATTAAACGTAGCCTGAACTGTTGATGCATAACACGGGAAAGCCAGGAAACAGCCAAGCCAAGACGTTTCCTAACCCGTCATCGTTCCCAACCTTTCCTATCCTTGGTAGTTCTGACGTTATTGTACCCGGAAACCAATTGAAAAAGGCTTGTATTTTACTGGTCAGTATTTTAATCCCTTTTTGTCAGTATTTAGATATTAAATGTCATTATTTAAGTATGAAGCGTCGGTATTTAAATAATTTGGCTAGTATCCTTTGGTCAGTATTTATACTAAACTGTCACTATTTAAATAAATTATGTACTGACCATTTTTTCATTTACATACTGACCGTTTAGTATTTTTATACAGACCTTTTTGCTGGTAAAGTACTGACCAAAAGTTAATTTAAATACTGATCGAAAATAGATTTAAATACTGACCATTTAATTTGTTGCCACGTAAAAACATTTAATTGAAAAACACGTCCACATAAAGTAAGCAAGCAAGTACAGTTCTCGATTAAAAATACTTTGATTAAAACGCAAGACATGTTTTAAATGCAAGGTGTGTACACTGTTGCAACATGTTAGAAATGATAGTAAAACAGATAGAGTTCTCTGGTGATAAAATAAAAATGAACAGTATGCAAAACTGATCGCCTAATATGAGACCCAGGTTTCATCTTGTCAAAGGATATTTGTTTTTGTCTTTCTTCACACACTGGGCATGTAAAATTATCTTCGTCTTCACGGGCCCACCGATAACATTTAGTACACTGGACCCATTGTTCGCCATGTACATCCGAAGAACAAAGTCCCATGCAAAACAAGCGTTTTGCGTCATAATTTTCTTCATCGTCACTTTCGTCATTTGGAACAATGTTTTCTTCACACTGTATCACTTTTCACGCGTTTCCTTGTAGTGCGTTTTCTGAAATTGTCTTTCCTCTTGCACTCAGCCTTACCAAAGACAGTAGCACCAAATGTTCAGGAGAGAAATCAGAGAGAAAGAGTTATTTTGGGGCAATATAATATGCTCCCTAACTGCTTCAACCGCCAATACTATCTGATCTTTATTCCACTGTTTACGTTTTTTAACAGAATCCAGCTAAAACAAAATTAGGTAATAATACGAGACCCTGTCTCATCCTAGGAACTTTCAAGGGTCCCGTATTCGGAAACAGTGACATAACTGTTAAGCAATTCTGAGATTAACTTTCCATTATTTAATAATACACAACTACTAAATCTTAAGCTGTACAACAGTAACTGTAATTTAACTGTACGACTTGAAGAACTTTCTGCAATGTGTATCACGCATATGTTTGCTCTTAACCTAACCTAACATAACCTGACCACTTTGTTTTCCATGCCACATTCGAATAACGTAACTGAAGTACAGTTAGTTCTGAAGCAAAGACTTGTCGCCGCAGCTTTCGAGACTTCTCCGTGACGGAGATAGGCTGGGGTCTCGTATTAAGCTACTTTACCCTAAGCGTGACAAGTAGGGTTCAGCGATTTTGAAGCTACCACATTTTCTTTGCAAAATATGTGCAATAGTTCCTCAAGCAGCTGAAGCTGCGTGCCTCTGCGGAGACAAATCCGCCCAAATTTTGTTCAATCGATCAAACAGATAGAAATAGATCAATTCACGAAGGCGTGTAAATTTCGAAACGTGTAAAACGAGAAAACCAAGCTACACAGTGTGCCTAATGAGTAAACGCAAGTAATTGCCATTTTCTTCGTGGTTCAGGAAGTACCTAGAGTCTATCTCTATCTTCTTTAACTGCTGTTTACTTACATCTCCCTACGATTTTCTCCTCTTTCTTCTGTTCATTTTCTGCTGCATCGTTAGTGTCACTCTTTCAGCTTCTGTTTTCCGACCAATTGTACACTTTCTACCATTTTTCTTTGGCTTCCTGTACTGCGTTTTTGCATCGCTTTCGAGTATTTCCTCAGCTACCCTTCGACCAGTATATTTCTTTTAATTAACTGCGTGTCTTCTCGTGTTCTGTTCGGTATACCTTTCCTTCTGCATATTTTTGTGCCACGTTTCTTCGTAGGGTCCACTACTTTCCCCATTTCTACCTTCAACTTCGACTAGTTCTCTCTGTTAATCGCAACCGAACTCTAATTAGTTCTCTCGCTGTTTGGTCCATTGCTCTTATAGATCTCTATACCGTCCTATTTCTTCCCTTGTTAATTTCCTCTCGTTCTGCTTCACATTTCCTCTCCTCTCACGTTTCTATATTCACGTCTCTTCTTTGCGCTGTTTTACACTCCGTCCTTTTCTTCTGCGCCTGTTTCTTGCTTTCCTGCCCTTGCACGTTTTTTTCTCTTCCCCATCCTTGTTTAACACACAGTTGCAAGGTTTTCCACAACTTGTAGCAGGCTGGTCCGCTGATTTTGGTCGTTACAACACTGAAACTCCTTCGGAACAAGGTGTCGGCGGATCTTGTTGCTTAACACAACTGCAACGATATTAAACGCGTAAATCTCAGTAATGAGTAACCCGCTGCTTCGATAATAAAAGCCGCGGCGCGCTCATTGGTAATTCTCGAATTACCGTCGCGAAATTGGACGTGGGAATAGCCGAGTGAAAACTCGCGTTTCATTTATTAGAATCGGACCTCTTGATCAGCGATTTTCCACCTTCGATTGAATTTCCTACCTCCGTGCTATATTGCGTTCTCGCTTACTGAAAGCGCTCATGTTTGATTAAAGTTTTCCTTTTCGTCCAATTTCAGCTCACGCGAGATGGCTCGATGTGCGATAGAATAACAATTTCATCGGGAATTTTCACTCTCAGAGAAATTTACTAGAAATTTTAACATTTAATTTATTCGTAGAGTTGCTCAATATTTATTGTTTGTGTTTTAGTCAAGCGAATGGTTCGTAAATCTTCAAATACGTAATTTTTAAGTTAGATTAGGTCCAGACACGTTCCAAGATTGATACACTTTTGCATGCACTGATTAGGACGTTAATAGGTTTGTTAGTCCCTTCAGTGATGAGTGCAGAAGGTATCGCTACACTGGAATGCAAGAGCGCGCTGGAGCTTTATCCAGTTAATTAACTAGCTGGAATTGCCAGCTCCTACGATACGCACGAATTTACTGCCAATTCCCAGCAACATTCTCAATTAAGGCTGAATGCACCTGCGCAAATTGTCACAACCGCAGCCTCTGACTCAATCAGCAGTCATTTGCTATGCCAGAAATTCGTTGCGACTTCGATTCTTGACCTGTCGACGAAAAACACTCTTCGATAAAGTTCAACACCGATTTGGATGAAAACTAGTAAGCTTGTAGAACAGCCAAAACATAATAAACTGTATCACTGCCAATAGCTACAAATTATTTGCTAATTTTGAGCTGTTAGGTTCTGTCATTTAAGCTCCGAGAAATATTGACTCGAAAGATAAATGAATGTTCCTTTTAATTCACGATGGAACTGTTCAGAGTGCTGATCTTTTCAGCTTCATTAGTACGTAGAATCTGTATCAATTTGAGGGATTCGAAGAATATCCTGAAAGCAAATTCGACGTTGGTTTCTGGCGGAAATTCCGCATCGTTGCCAAACTTTCTGCACACCGCGCGATCGATCAGGTATCGCCTCACTTTCTCCAGGAAAAAGTACGCTAACAGCTGGAAGGATTGTAACAATCGAACAGAACAAAAGAGGCTCTTGTGGAAAAAGGAACCCGGAATTTGTAAATGAAACACGAATTACTAATTCATTCGTCAGAATTTGTCTTGTCGCCTTCGAAGCAGGCCTCACGCGAAGCAGTATGCATAGCCAACGCTTCTTCCAATCTTCCAAACAGTTTGCAAGCGCTGAAGAAGGTGTAGCCTTCAGCTCCCTCTGCGAATTCTCTGTTAGGGCTTCTGTGGACTCAAAACGCCTTCCTCGAAGCGGCGATTCGAGTTTAGGAAGTAGGAGAAAGTCTGACGGAGCCGAATCTGGTGAATACGGGCTTCATCGATAACATTTGTCGAGCTTTGGGCGAAAAATCCACGTACAAAGAGCGACGTGTGTTATCGTGGCGCAGAATCCAGAAATTTCCACAAATTTGTATTTTGGAACCACCGTATTTTTCTCGAAATATGCGCAATCGGTTTGGTTTCTTCCTAAGTAGCTAGAGTTGCAACGTAAATCCGTTCAAGTTTCATTTATATTTAATCTGATAGATAGTATAGAAGTAGATAAATCTCAGAACAAAGCGAGGTAGCAATCGGTGAAAGAAAAGCTCAAAGATCGAGTACCTAGTGCTTGTTCTCAGTTTACGTTCTTTCCTATATTTCCTACATTAAACAAAGATAAAATGCTTCCGTGTGCGAATTCCTTGCAAGCACTCGATACGAGTGGAAATGCTCTCGTAAATATTTAATGTACAGAAACAACGGTAACGGAAAGGACGAGCAAACGTCAGCAACAATTGCTTGGCTGCATTCCGACGTAGTCAAACTCTCCCCGTTGATCTTGTAGAAAATTGAGCTGGCGTGACGGGGATTCTGGTATCGTGTGAAACGGAAAAGACGAATGGGGTCCCAGCACCGTACGTGTGGAGCAGAAATTCCCTTTAATGAATCCAAAGTAGCTACTGTTTCGTTTCATCTTGACGGCTACGTCACTCGCAGAATGCCCTAATCTGCAAAATGTCCTAAAGTGCTGATGCGGAAGGTCGTATAAATTCTATGAGGCATGAACGCCTCTTCTCTCGCTCTTAAAAGCTTAGCCATCAGAATGTAACGATCTACCTGTGCGTATGTGTGCATCTGGAATTGGAAGGGATAGGTGTACACGTGCAACGTCGAAGCTAATGAAATTTTTAGGAAACGGACCCTCTGCCTGGGTACGAAAAGAGAATATCTATTCACACTGCTTGAAACTAGCGAACGGTGCCTCGATAGATTGTTCAGACGCTGATTTAGCGAGGAATGGTCAGAATAATTCGAAAACTGCGAAGGAAAGGAGAAGAAACTCCAAAAGTTCCGACAGCAACGTGTTGATCTAGCAATAAAGCTTCTTTGCTCGTGGAATTGCACAAAAAGACGCTAAATAAAAATCGTAAAACCTCTACTGCTTCGAATCCAATGTCTCAAACATGCTACAACAATATAATGGAACGGATCTGCGATGGAAATTTATATCATCGTAGTCGTCAAGCATAGAAAGAACGTGTTTGCAAAAATTGCGGAGTAGATGTACTATAAAACGACTTTTTAAAGAAAATACGTATTTTTTTATCCGCCAATTCGATGGGTTCCCGTAGATAGTCTGTGAACCTAGTTGGATCAACTGTATACGCCATTTATTTCTAAAATATTACCCCATTTGATGAAACGTAGAAAATAAAAGCAGTCATTTCGAAAATGTTACGCATTGAGCGAGAATTCCTGTGTTCGATTTCCCACAAGGCGAATTCACACAGCGCGTAAAATATTAACAGCATTATACGAGAGTCTGCTGTGTATTATTAACCGTACAATTTAACCCGATATTCAGTCGCATTTTCCATCAGTTTCTATCACATTTTCCCAATCGATCACAACTTCACTTCGAATCTGAGTTTCTTCACGCTCCTGGCGACGTTTTGAAGTTGCGACTCGTCTCTCGCGATCGTTCAGATCGTTCCTTGTAATTAACATCGGAAACCACATCTCACAAATTATTCTCGTTGCTTCAGAAGCGGTTTTCTGTCGGCTGAACCACGCACCTTGGCAGTTTGACACGCTGGGGGCTAGGGAAAGCAGCAATTAGCAGTCACGTTTGGTAGATACAGCGTTGGTTTGCCCTTAACGCACTTTCTTCCTAAAAACCGAGGAAATTCCTGTGCCAATTCAGTCACACGTATTGTTCGCTTATTACTTCTATCACGTTTCATTGCTGAAACATTTAGTTTCCCGAATTCCTAGCGCCAATTTCACAAATTGGAACGATTTCCTATAAGGCGACCTCATATAGCGAGTCTGCTGCATCAAACTCGTGCAAACATGGCAGATCTTACGCAGAAATTGGAGGAACAGTACAAAAAGGAGGATAGTACGACACTTTCGTTGCAACGCAATGTAATTCGTCGGTTTGGAGCTGTTTATTCAGCTCCAGGGATACCTTCAAATGTTAATAACTAAGAACGGAGCTTCGAACACATTTTTCTCATCTTCCTTCGGCTTTTAGAACCACCTGTAGACATCACGTCACGTTTTTTTCCCCACATTAATCTTTCCCGTAATTGGCAATTAAAACTGAAGAAAGCTGCAAACGATGCCAGCAATTTAGACGCGTACAGAGGAAGCTGTTGCGAGTACAGTTTGCGGCAAACCGCAACAAGGTTCAAGTGTCATTCGGAGCACGAGAAAAGTTAATTGCAATTCTGTTAAAGCTACAGCTTCATCAGCGTTAGGTTAGTTCAAGGATCCGTGTAAATTTGTTCGTACACGTACGAACGCGTTTTAACAAATCCCTACGGTTTAGCTGTGTTTGCAGAAGCCAGCTTGCTTCTACCAAGTCATCCACACACGAATACATCTCTATTCGACGTTTCATCTCTTTTTTGGGGAGTATTTCGTCCCTTTTTAACCCTTTGCACTCGAAGCTTTCGTTGCATTCTTCTTAGTTCCTTTTCACCATAATTATTTGCATTTTGCTTATGCTTTCGTCGATTAAAATTCGAAGAACCCAATGGTTCTGTTACAGTTTGGAGCTACTTGCGATTCTGGAGCTTTTTCTATCGTTTCTGAACTTCCGTAACTCAAATCTCTTATTTATGAAATTATTGATTTAGTCTTTAAATTATTCAAAATCGAATTTATTATATATTCACTGTTACTAATTCCGTCATTTGGACAGATTGGTGTAAGAAATAATAATTTTAATGTAGTTTCACATTAATATACACTCTATCTTATAGTGCTATCCATTTTTGTAAATGTACATATAAATATAACACAAAATATATGCAAAATTGTTAGTAAAATATTACATGATCAATTGTTACAAAACTTTCTTCAAAAAACACTTTTCGTTAGGATAAATGAGCAAAAAGTAGTGTTGGCTGAAACTAGGAAATGCTAGGGTTAGTTCAGCAGATCAACATAATTAGAAAGGGAAGAAATTATGGAACGGTGATAAGTTGAAGAATGTTCACGTAAATCGCCTAAAATATTAGGTTAATTCTTTTTATTAATCGTAACTGTTGGGTCTGTAGTTTGAGAATCACAAAAAAAAAGAAATCAATATGAAGTGCAGATACGTGAACCATTTAAAATGTGAAGAAGAAAGACATCTGAAAAAAGAACAGTTATCAATCGTCATTCAAGTTCCTGCGAGTGCAAAGGGTTAATTGTAAGAAATAATGTTACTTTTAGCATCCCTTCGTACTATCAACATTTACAACATGTTGCAGAGTAATTTCTAACGTGAAAGGAAATGCAACAGCTTGAAAAGTGCATTGTGAGCGTTCGATAATTATTTCATTTATCAACAGCGTCGAAAAACGGTGTGAAGGAACTGTGACTGTTCAGCACTTGGACACTCACTATCCGCGTACTTCCGAATATTGCACTTGGTGCCGTCTAATGAAGTTATCTTTCTCTATTTGCAATACCTGACAATGTTCAGGTGACTGACTTTCGTGTTTGGGACTGCTAATAAATGGATCTCGCTGATTCGAGATCCTACTATTTTACTCTGAATGTTCGACAATTGAGTGATACTGAACTAATAATCAATATATGTCTTGAATCTCGCTGATTCCGCTCTCTTTATTGTCTTATCCCTTCTCCAATTTCTCCCAAAATTGAAGAAGGGATGCAAAGGGAGGTTCTTAAAAATGCTAAGTGACCAACCCCGTATCACCCCCCTCCAGTGCGCCCGGAGCGCGAAATGTCCTTGGAGCGGGGGTGACGATGATGGTCCTTGCTAGGCGAAATTTGGCAATAAGGGGGAAAATCCAGCCAGGTCAACGCTGACCTTCCGTCTTGCTCGGAAGGGAAGTTACCAAGTGGCCTCGGTAATTACATTGGGTTTTCGAAGACCTTTTTGGAGATGACTTTATGGTATCTTGCCTTGCTAGCTGAACAATAGCCTATTCTTTAATATTTTAGAAAGTCTACGTGCCGCATGTTGGCGCAGACCGGTCTGCTAAATTAAAAGTAACGGTTTACTGAAATAAAGTCACGTATCATAAAATCGTTCCCTTGCTGTCCCAACAGTGACGATTTAAAGTTGGCATTTGTAAGCACCAGTATTCGTACACCAGTCGTCTTTGTTCCCCCTCTCGTGTCTCGATGAGATAATTCGTTCGAAGGAACCTTTCCCTGCGTGGGTCACAATTTTCCTCATCTCTAGCTCGTCCCCTTCTTTTCTCTCAACTGTTTCGTCATTTTACTTTCCTGGAAGACTCGCCCTGTTGTCGCAGCCCGGCTAAAAGATGTAACAAGCGAGAAGAGGCTGCAAGAGGAAAGGAACGACGTCATTTTTCTTTAACGTCGTTTAAGCACGTAGGATCATTAATTTAACGATTCTTCCTCCTTACACTGCTCTCTGGCTCCCTTTTCCTTCCTTTTTTTTTCATTTTCTTTCCGTCTTCCTTTGTCTTGCTTCCTTTGATATCTTCTTACTCAACTTCGTCCTGGGGAAGAACGATCGAAGGACACTCGAACGATATATCTCTCTCGGTCCTCTGGATGTTCAAGTTAATAACGTCAGTGCACTGAACAGGCGTAAATTTTCTTGCAATTAACTCTTTGATGTCGTCGTCTCTCCGTTTGCGAAACTTTCCGCTGCTGCAGCGAAAATTATGGAATTAACGGTACATTTCAACCGACTTTCCCTCTCTGGAGAGTGTCTGAACGACGAAGATGCTCAATTTCGCAGATTCTTTCTTTATTTTATAAAAACAATACATCTCTGCAGATTACTTTCCTTGGAAGAACACAAGAACACAGCGTTATGCGAGTTGTTTATTCTGAAAGTGACCTAAGTGTATTTATATTTAAACTGAAATATTTAAGAGTCTGCGTTTTTATAAAATTAAAAATATACGTATAGGATACCAATGTATCACACTCCTTAAGTGTATCTAACAGAGTTAAATTTACAATTCCTATTAAAATAATAGCAATTATTGAATGAATAATATGTCTTCTTACAAAAAATGGACTTTCAAAATTAACACCTAGATTTGTCGTAAAATTTGAAACAGCCCAAATCTATTCGATATAATTTAAAATGCTTCAAATCAAAAAAACAATATTCAATTTATTTTATATTTCATTGCAGCACTTGAAAAATATCATTTATGCAATTCAGGAAATCTTCTAACTATATAAATTACATAACAATTTACTGCTCGTCTACATTTTGTTTATGCGGAAGGGATTTGAAGAAGTCATGATGCTCCGGTGGTACACAGGGTGTCCCGTAACTAGTGTAACTCCCGGAAATGAAGGGTTGCTCGGGTGACTCTGAACAACTTTTTCCTTTACCAAAATGTTGGTTGAAGTTTCGTTGTTGAATTATTAACGGAAACACTGAGAGCGTTGGCTCCGAACTGCCGCACTCGGTCGTACATTAATAATTCGAAAACGAAGCTTCAATCAACATTTTGGTAAAGGAAAAAGTTGTTCAGAGTCACCCCAGCAACTCCTCATTTCTGGGAGTTACACGAGTTGCGGGACACCGTGTATATTATTCTCTAATTCTTTAACCAGACTGCTGAGATCTTTTATCTAATATCTGCAGACAACATTTTTAACGAGCACAGCTTTTTAGTTAATCCTGTTTGTTCACGATCACAACAGAGCGCGGCGGTTCAGAGCCAACGTTCGCGTGGCTTGTGCTTTTCGTTAATAATTCGAAAACGAAACTTCAACCAACATTTTGGTAAAGGAAAAAATTGTTCAGAGTCACCCGAGCAACCCTTCATTTCCGGGAGTTGCACTAGTTACGGGACATCCTGTATATCGTAGTAAGTCCATCATGTCCTTATATCTCCCTGTTGCAATTTGTCTTATATTTTCATAAAGTGGTGTCAATACGATATTTTCGAATTTTCTTGGTCTACTCCGACGTGGCAATGAATTCAGTATTTTAAATTCTGCACTCCCATCCATTGATATCTTATAAAAAGTTTGATATGATTCATTTCTCAAAAAACCCATCCAGCATATTTTTAAGCAATTTATTGCTTCTCCGTCAGAATTCTTTACTCTTTTAAAAATTGCACCCCCGAAAAATTTTGTTAATACAAAATCCTCTTGTTTCATTTCATTTCAAATAATGTTGCTACCTTTCCGACACTTCTTGATAACGTTATAATAATCTTGGGGGATAAACGGTAAATTATTTTTCTTTAATGACGTTTCTACGACGCCAAATATCTGTCATTCGGTAAAAACGAATGTCCTGATACTAAGAATTTATGATCTATGATTTCCACATTATGTTCAACAGTTTGGATAATTTTTAGCCACGTTAAACTAATATACTAACTAATTAATAATTAATTGTAATTGCCATTATCACTGCCTTCGGATATTTGAAAATCCGCAGTTTCTGACATTATCAATAATGGATTAGACTTAGACCACTTTCAAAGCAAATTTTTCAACTGTCAAAATAACTGCGAAAATTTATATGTCCAAAATGATCGTATACTCTGAATATACTTAATCGCAAAATGTTTTTTAAGACAGCTAACTTCAAGTGGTACATGTTACTACAGTTAACAACAAACAACTGACAAATGGACTTAGACCACTTTCAAAATAAAAGGACTCATATTATCGTTTTCTCGTCTTCCACAAATTTTTTTTCCCGAACGAAATGGAAATTTGGAAACGGCGGTTAGAAAATTCACAATTATTCGTGTGCAATTGCACTCTTAGTTTCTTAACGGGAAAATCATTTCTCCCCCCATCTCCAGCGAACTCTGTTGCAATCCAAAACATTCGTTTTCGCGTATTAAATTCGTGCGATCGAAAGCGTAGATTGCGTGCACGGGAAACGCGGAAATAAATGCACAGCTCTGCGAGATGTGATTTTAAATCGCGGCCGTATCTACCTCTGTGCGCTATCTTCGTGCCCGATCTACCCGGTGTAAATTAAAAGCATAAAATGCAATGTCATTTCATAGTGAAAAAAGTTACGCCAACGCGTTCAGCTTTCGGATATTCGATATAAATATTTCAATAAATTTTCACGTCACATTGCCCTGCTATACGAATACAATTCCGGAATTGTTTCCCAAGTTTATCAACGTGGAATTGCCATACTTACGAAATGATGAAATAATATTGAGACGATCGAAACGACTGTTGGTAAAAGAGAAGTAATTGCTGGTCGACGTGAAACCTTTTCAGGGAAATGTGCAAACAGAAATTGCGTTATACTAATGTTCTTATCTTATATCCATCCTTCGTTTCTCAGACCTTAAATTCTTAAATTAAAGGGAAAAGCAGCTTGACAAATTTCGCGGCTAAGAACTGAACGTTTGTCGTAGCCAAAGGGTTAAACAGCAGCCTTAAAATCAAGCAATTCGTCGTCGTTGTACTCCATATTTTGTAGTTTATTAAAGAAAATATTGAACTCACTGTGAGTCGCAGCCAGAATCATGTGAAAGTTGCGGACACGGATGACGGAAAATACTAAAAATTGCAGCTCCGTGGAAAGCTCTAAGTGGAAAGTTTGCAAGCGTCTTAGACGACCGACACGGCTGAGTGCTCGTCCCGGCGATGCCTAACGCTGTGCAGGAAGAAAGTGAAAGTGGGAGGAAAGGAAAGAGTTGGTGACAAAGGATGAAAGGGGAGCAACAACTCACAGACGCTTCCTTCACCTCGCTAAGGATCGACAAATAAACAACTCAACCTCCAGAATCGTCCATGCTGCTCTCAGTGACCTAATTTAACACTCAACCACCATATTCGTTGATAATGGAAACAAGGACAGGTTGAAAGAAACAGGCTCGCGAAAAGCCAGAGAAACGTGTAAAATTCGCGATCTAACGCAAACGTTGAATAAAAATTCATTTCAAACGTGTGTTCACTTTTACTGCTTCCTGCTTCCATCTAATTTTACTCATTGTACATTGAAACATTACTCATAGAAAATCGCCAGAACCTGATACTACGATCCAAAAGGGAAACAAAAAGGACAGGTTGAAGGAAACGTGTAAAATTCGCGATATAGTTAACCGAAATGCCTCTCTCAGAAAGTAGAAAATAGCTTCCAGAGATGTCACGTACTCTTATCCCTGGTAGGACTCCTTCCTCTCCTCGGCCTCGTGATAAGTTTTCGATGGAATTAAGGACCTTGTTCACAATGGCGATGACCGCGACCAGCGGCACCATAGCGATCCTCACAATAGATATAAGATAGCTAGAATCCTCTCTATCCTTGGAAGCCATAGGAGTGTCCA
The DNA here is from genome assembly GCA_951804975.1 of Anthophora plumipes. Classification (NCBI taxonomy): domain Eukaryota; kingdom Metazoa; phylum Arthropoda; class Insecta; order Hymenoptera; family Apidae; genus Anthophora; species Anthophora plumipes. Next base: position 18,228,979 of record OX638119.1, read on the forward strand.
GTGGCTAGATTTATTGTGGTTTTCCCCTCTTTTTGCCGATAGAGTTCCTCTCTTTCTCCCTGGCTATCTGCAATCTACAGGGTGACCCGTAACTAGTGCAACTCCCAAAAATGGGGGGTTGCCGAGGTGACTCTGAACAACTTTTTCCTTTACCAAAATGTTGGTTGAAGCTTCGTTTTCGAATTATTAAGAGGTTACGCCTAGTTGGGTAGGTTGGAAAAATCGATTTTTCGTTTTTTGCATTTTTTAAAATATATGCCCTCAAAAAAATTCCCGCAAAATTTCATAAGAATCGGAGCACTCATTCCAAAGATATGAGCGTTCAAAGAGCGCTACCTCAGATCACAGCATGAAGTTGCTACTCATTGTCAGTAGTCAAGCGGTACCGTTTAAGGTGTAACATCGGTAGGACTGCTGGCTGTCGCGTCTGGCAGTAATATCTGGCGGTTGCTTTTCTTTCTTTCTTTTTTGTTATATGAAAATTAATGTATGTGTTTTCGCTGAACAGTTGATTGTTACGTTTCTATGGCGAGCACTAACAACTATTTCTCAACTGCTTCGAGACCAGTCCAGACGCGACGGCCAGTCGTTGTACGTTTTATTTTCTCTGAGTTTTCTAATGTAATTGTCGGTGATCATCAGAAACTTTCAGGTGAGGATAGTACAATCATTACAGCTCTACCAACAATGCTCCAAATCATGAAAAATGCCCGTCTGGAAGTGACTCATGGTGTGAGTGGCAGAGAGCCTACTCGGTGCTACCAGAAGATAAGAAGAACAAAATAACAAAATTCCAACAGACTTACAAGCCTCTTCCTCCAGATGTTTTGAAAGCTATCAAGCCAATTTACGTGGATCTTTCAAAACGGGAATTACTTGATAAATACGTTGGCGGATTCACGAAGAACAACAGCGAAAGTTAAAACCAGCTCATCTGGAAAATCAGCCCAAAGAGTCTTCCGGGCGGGTCATTTCCCGTTAAAATTGCTGCCTATACATCTGCCTGCATTTTTAACGAGGGTAATGCACTTTTGAGGATTTTCAAGGCATTAGGCGTATTCTGTGGCCAAAATGCCTATAGATGTGTGATTAGGGAGGACGAATCCAGGGTTACGGTTGCAGAGCAGCACGCGCAAGAGGTCACAAGGGAAGGAAGAATGATTCGTAGACAACGCCACCTTGACTATCTGGAATCAACTGCGGATGCAGAAGGGCTACTTTATGACCCTGGAACAGATGACTCTATGTAAGTTGAAAGAAAGTAACTTTAACTATAAAAAACATGAACTTGAAACTTAAAACGCGATTATCCCAAAACAGTGTTTTTGAAAAAGGCCGTTGCGGTGGCTACAATTTCTCAAAAAGTATCAGACTGATCGATTCCAAATTTTGCATGATTATTTTTTATCATAATGAGCAGAGCATGAACGAAGGATTTTTAATTCCGTTGAAATTTTTTTTTTTTATTGCAAAAAAACAATATTTGATCACCTCAAATGCGGAATTTTTCAGTAAAATTCTTGTAATTTTGGTAAAAGTCAAAATTTCTTAAAACCCTTCGTTCAGGTCCTTAACAGTACAATACACTAACCCAATCTTCTTTGGTTTCGATTTCAGATATGCGATTTGGAAGATACCGTGGCCACCGCAAGTGATCTCGGAAAAAAGGCGTTCTACGAGAAGACCTGCATTTTCCTTATTATTAAATATTTTTCCATAAAAAAAATCTTAAAACTACTTTAAAATATGTACTTTTCGATAGTATATTTCACTTCATTATAAATATTTACTTGAATGGCAAAAAAAATCTTGACAGTTACGTCATGTTCCCGATCCCAAGTAGGTGTAACCCCTTAACGAAAAACACTGAGAGCGTTAGCTCTGAACGCTCGGTCGTGGTCGTAAACAAACGCATTAACATGAGTATCACGATGAATGTTACATCATCTTAAATTAAGAATAATGTGGAATTATTCGTTAGGAGTAAAGTGTTTTATTACTTACGAAAAAAAAATTCTTTTTAACAGCACGTTTTCAGGTAGATAAATTCTTTTAAGAAAAACGATTTGGATAACTAATGTTACAAAAAGCTAATTAAACTTATCCATATCCCCTTACTTTATTAAACTTAACCGTATCCCTTTGTATGATATTAATAATATTGGTAATATTTAGAAAGCATTGCTTAGGACTTCAAAACCCTTGAAAATTATAGCGGTGCTATAATTATGCTCTGCAGTGTATAAGCACCAACTAATTAACATTTAATGGATGAAAGTACTTTTAAATTGTGATATAATTCTTTAAAGAAAAGAAAGATTATTAACTTATAAACACTATCATATCTAACGTAAATTAAATATTTTTTTTACATTCTAAAACAGATTTTTTAATGCATATTTATTTTTTAGTTAGAAAAGGATATTGTTAGAGTTCTAGCCGAGACGACTTTACGACGGGGCAATTCATAAACTATTTTCGTCCTTCTACGTGACCAAAGGGAACCTTTTGGCCCGTTCAGCACGGTCACATTTTGATACCATAATCTACAAATAAGGCCCGTCGTAAACCGCCGCGGTACCAAGGGGTGATTCGGCCTCGAAACCTCACGGTTTCAGCGGCAGCGAGTCACCACATGGCAACTCTGGGAAATACCCCAGAGTTGCCAAGTCGCCTTCCGCCCCCAAGCCCATCGCGTAGGAGACTCTGTTCCCCTTCCTCAAGGTACCACGCCAAGGGCGTAATGGAAGGGAGAACATAAGGTATTAAAACCAGTGAGCAGGGCAAAAATGGGCATAGAGAAAAAGAAAACATAGAACAGTTAATAGTTAAAGACACAATAGAACATAGATTAATAGAACGACACAAGAATTTCACCGAAACACACACATACTCTAAAACCACTCAATCAACACTTCTAAAAACACCATTTATCGAATTAAACAACCACGTGTCCATTGATAACGCAGTCACTTCGGTCCCAAGCCGTTTTAATATTAGGTGGTCCTTCGAGACAATACATAGGCGGCACATCGTGCATATACTAAAGGTTATCTGCACCTTAACAGATATTTTGTTTCGAATAGTAAATTAATATTTATTTTATATCAGAAAATAAACATTTTTCCGTGACCTAAAGTAAATATTTTATAAATATTCGAAAAGAAATACTTCTTTTCTGAATCTAAAATAAATATTGTATGTATATTTAAATATAAAAAAGAGGTTCAATCGTAATTGATTTCCTAAAATAAATTCGTAAAATAAATTTTAATATTATTAAAATAAATATATAGTAATATTTATAAATCATTACTTAGGACGTACTATAGTTATGCTCTGCAGTGTATAAGCATTAACTAATTAACATTTGATAGATGACAGTACTTATCCGAAAGAAATAAAGCGTTTTATTACTTACGAAAACAATATTTTTTTCAACAGTACGTTTTCAGGTGGATAAATTGTTTTTAAGAAAAACTATTTGGATAACTAATGTTAGAAAAAGCTAGTTTAACGGAAACACTTTATTCCTTCCGGATAACGAATAAAAGTATCGGACACAGTTACTAAACGACTTATTAGTTTATTTGTTATTCATGAATAACGAATAATTCCACATTATTATTAATTTGAAACGAACATTTGCCGCGGCACCAACATTGTGCCAATGCGTTTGTTCAGGACCACGACCGAGCGCGGCTGTTCAAAGCCAACGCTCTCAGTTTTTCGTTAATAATTCGAAAACGAAGCGGTGAAAATAATTTCAGACAACCGTTCGATATTTCTGAAGGAAAAATACGTAATTCGTTGTTACTTATTTGAAAATGAGATACTGTATAAAGTAACAGATCATTTAGAGATCGAGTGAGAGGTAAATATTAGTACTTACATTTTGCAATGTTAAAATTCAATTGTGTCTCGTGTGGCAATGATTTTCCGGTAGGAATAACTGTTTTACAGAAAGTTACAAAGTAACTCCGCTTTGAAAAGATCAAGTTTACCTTCTAAGATCTGCGAAAGAATAATTAAACTGCTTCCTTCGAAATCAGTTAACACTTGTCTGAAGTTTTTTCTGGGTGTCGTTAATTGTTCCAGACGTATTTCTGAAAATCGATTTGAATGATTGAATGAAAGAGTATTTAATGACCACAGGAAATGAAGAAGAAAAAAATAAAATAAAATAAAATGAAAATACAGTTGATACGTTCGCTCTCTAAACTCACTCCGTTTTTTCACACCACGCTCGACTCTCGCTCCGCTCGCGCTTGTACCCATACGCTCACTTGTCTCACGGCGCTCGCTTGTCTCACGCATACACTCATTTACACCAATGATACACACACGCACGCCTCAGGACCTTTAATCCACGAGGCATTGACCCTACAATAGCAAGCGTTTAGTATTTTATACTGCGGAAAACCATGAGTGAAACACGTGTTCATTTTCGGCATCTTATGCTGTACGAGTTTCGGAAAGGGAATACAGCAAAAGTTACTGCAAACAATATTTGTGCCGTTTACGGGGAAGGTGCTTTATCGCCCCGTACGTGCAGAAAGTGGTTTGACCGATTTCGAAAAGAAAATTTTGATCTGGAAGATGAGCCGCGCTCTGGTCGTCCAACTGAAGTTGGCGAAGACAGAATTCGTAATTTAGTGGATGAAACACGAAGTTTATCGGTTCGAGAAATGTCTACAGAGTTAAATATTCCCAAATCATCTGTCTATAGACACTTAAAGAAAATGGGAATGATTACAAAGCTGGATGTATGGGTGCCTGACAGAACGGAACCGTGGTGATCGCGTGGCAGCGTGCATATCTTTGCTTGCACGCAATGATAAAGATCCGTTTTTAAAACATTTAGTGACTGGTGATGAAAAGTGGATTTCGTACGACAATCCCCAAAGAAAACAAACATGGGCCAGAAGAGGAGACCCACCACAACGAGTTGCGAAACCAGGTCTGCACCCTCGCAAAGTTCTTCTCTCTGTATGGTGGGATTATCAAGGAATTCTGTATTTTGAGTTTCTTCCAGCCAATCAGACAATTCATTCAGACACTTACTGTGCTCAGTTAGATAAATTGAAAGAAGCAATTGTTAGGAAAGTCCGAAAAGCGAAGGCTTGAGTGGGCCATGTGCAGTCTTCTGCTGCAATGTTAAAATTCAATCCCTTCCTAGGGATAGTTCTGCCTCAAGGCTAAGAAAGGCCATATTGTCAAGGGGGTCCTCTTGACTAGGTTTTCTCAGGAAAGGGAGAATTGTATCAGCACTCGCGAAGTACAGTTCAAAAATATAAGCTTTCACTCTGTTTTAACCGCCCACGTTTATTTTGTTATTTAACCGCTCACCACCGTTATCCTGATTATTCCTTATACAATAAGAGTAAAACGACCAAAACTGGCAAATCGGAGTAGTGTGTTTTTTCATCACGATAATGCAAGACCACATGTCGCACAAAACGTGAATTCGGTTGGCAAATTTTATTACACCCACCATATTCTCCGGATATCGCTCCATCTGATTACCACATATTTCGGTCAATGCAACATTTTTTAGCAGGAAAAAATTTGATAATGTCGAGTCCGTAAAAACAAACATAGAAAAGTATTTTAACGAAAAACCACGGAAGTTTTATAGTGACGGTTGTAGCGGCACGCTACATACCTGCGTATATAATAAACATTCGGCGGGCAAACGGCTAGCAGGAAAAACACTTGGAAATCTCAAGAACAAGCTAGCACTGTTTAGGACTCTCACGCCAGCGAAGCTATTTTTGAGAAGTCGTTTGTCTATCAGTAATAAGGACGTTGGAATTTTACCCGTCCCTTACGTAAACTCTCTCGACAATCTCAATAGCGTTCGTAGGAATCCTAAACCGAGGGTCCCTCAAGGGCCTGCCGATTGAGGTTCGTAAACCTACATGTCGCACGTATCGGCCGGGCCCGCGGGGCACCCCGCTGCTTTGCCGAATTTACGCAGGGAATATCGCTCCCACCAAGTTGCTTCCCCACTCTCGGAAAAACACGCTAAGGGCGTAAAAGAGTGGGCGGTGGAATTTCCACAAAAAGTCTAATTGGTTTAAACGGATTTCCCGTTTAGCCAATTAGAAAAAAGTAATTCCATCGAACGGGCCTAGAGAAGCTAGCTGGTGGCCCGGCGAAGCAACGAGGACCAGTCGGTTGCGGGAGTCGATCAAAGCGTTAAATATTAAGTAACCTTGTACAAAGCAGAATAAATTCCTTTTTAAGCACATTCGCGTCATTAACTGAATACGCCATATAAACCACATCACCCTTCCCGGTATAATGTCTTTGCCAAAAAGATGGGAAGAGGTTCTGGAACGAGAGGGTGATTACATTTTACATAAACTTTGAAGGTATATTTATAGGTAAAGGACGACCTAATAGACACTTCACAAGATGTAAATATTTCAATTTATTTCTTAAAATATTCTTCTAGATAAATGCAAGTATCACAGCACAGGCATTGGTTGAAAAATACAGGCCTAAAACTATGAAACAGATTCTGGGGCAACAGGGAAAAAAGAGCAACGCTAAGAAATTATACTCTTGGTTAATGAATTGGCATAAAAATTAAAGTGGCCAAGTGAAACATGTTAAACCTAGCAGGTTTTATTTTTCCTGTACGTTTAGTATGATTACATTTTTTTACTAATATCTTCCACGTTTAGGTCCTTGGGCAAAGAATGACAATGGAGCTTTGTTTAAAGCTGCTTTATTGTCTGGTCCTCCGGGAATCGGGAAGACCACAACTGTCCAAGTTGTCTGTAACGAATTAGGTTTCGATCTCATTGAATTCAACGCGTCAAATACTAGAAATAAGAAAATGTTGCAAGAGGAAGTATCGGAACTCTTGTCTAACACTACGCTAAAGAATTTCTTCTCAGGAGGTACGTGTATTCGTGAATACTTTTTAAACGTGTCCTTTATTGCTAAATTATATTGCTAAAAAAATATTATGGGATATATAAATTTACGAGCGCTTTGTTTCAAGTTACAGTTATTTAAACTAACGCGTTAGAAAATATTAGTCAACTTTTTAATGAATAAGACTTGATTTTATAAATTTTAGAAGAAATGACGTAATAATGCAGGAATTTTATAGTGTCCCGTAACTAGTGTAACTCCCGGAAATGAATTGTTGCTGGGATGACTCTGAACAACTTTTTTCTTGACCAAAATGTTAATTGAATTATTACGTTTTTAAATTATTAACGAAAAACACTGGGAGCATTAGCTCTGAACCGCCACGCTCGCTCGTGGTCGTGAACAAACGCATTGACACAGCATGAATCTCGCGGCAAATGTTTCATCGTTTCAAATTAAGAATAATGTGGAATTATTCGTTATCCGAAAGGCATAATTAAAAAATGAAGCTTCAACCAATATTTTGGTAGAGGAAAAAGTTGTTCAGAGTCGCCTCAGCAACCCCCCATTTCCAGGAGTTACACTAGTTACGGGACACCCTGTATACCGCGCCTCAGCTGCCTTCTCCCTTCTCTCCTTCTGTAAACCTCTGCATCAATACAATCTCCTCTTGCATCCTTCTTTGCCCCGGCAAAGAGATCTGCGGAATTGACAACTTCTGGAAACCGCCTAGTTCCTCCTCCTTTCTCCTTTGCCTGCGTTCCTCTGCGAGCTTTTCCTCTCGTTTCTCCTACTGCAATTCTACTGGCCAACCCCTTTCCTGGACGCTTCTCATCTCCGCCGAATTTTTCATCCCCCGATCCTTCTGAATCCCTCCTCGCCGCCGAGCACTTCTCTCTCGCGGTGTTCCTCTTGCTCTATCGAGGCGGCAGATTTATCTGGAAGTTTTACAACTCCTGCGGCGAGATATCGCGAAGGTAATCGCGCGGGGACCGGCTCGCGATTCGGATGAAAGGCGATAACGGAGCGGATCTCCGTTTGTTAGCCTTCTTTCCCTCCTCTTCATCTGACGTGATAAAAATGTCCAACGTGGTACTCTTGAGTTCGTGAAAGAGAGTCTGCGATTCGATACATTGGTTCCTTGGTTGATCGATGAGAGAGCTGAGTAAAAATATTATACTTCCAACGATTGCCTGCTGCGATAAGATTCGATTGAACGTTTCCAAGGAGTGGATTGAAGGAAAATGAATGATTTCGTTGTGGAATCGCCTGGCGGAAATTCTATGCTCTCGTGGCTTCGTTTGAGACGCTTTGTGCGTAGAATTATCACAAGGTGGTAGGAATGAAGTTGTTCCACGTGTAAATATGGATCAAGTAAAATTTCTCAGGAGCTTTAGGGTGCTTTGTGCAAGCTTCTCGGATTCCAAAATTCTACATTTCTTTTTTAACGTTTTGTGTAGGATATTATAGCAAAAGTTCTTTGAATTTTTTAAAATAGAGAAGTTTAGAGACTATGAATGACTACATGTCTTGTGGAGCAAGAGGAGGCTATGTACTTGCTGAAATAATTTTGGAAAACTACTTTTTAGTGAATATTTTTACGTAAAATAGCGATGAGAGTGTAATATGAATAATTTCTCCAAAACATAGCATTTATCGGTGCTAGTGTTTTAGTTATGGCTCCAAAAACTTTTTATCAACGATGAGACTCGTGGATTTGAAGATTGGTGACAGTGCGTGCAAGATTTGCAAGAAAATAGACTATTTTGGGCTCAAGTAAATTCGAAAGAAGCTCGGCAACTGAAAAATAAGCTGCTGACGAATTTTTTGAAATAGAAAAATCACTTTATAGCTCTGCTACTACATATTAAGGGTAACTTTGTAAAAATACTCTTTTATTTTGGAGAAAAATTCATTTGGAACTTGAAACGCGTTTTCGTCGAAACTGTGCTTTCCCATCTTACACTCACAAGGGACATCACCCAAACGTTACACGCCAATTTCGATGAAACTTTTGTATGTTGTAGAACTTGAAAAAATATTTGACACGCATTTTTTTTTTTTATGTGCGAATATCCACTCTAAAGAGGTGAAAACAGCCCTTAAATGTGGAGTAGACAAAGCTATTTTTACAAATATCTCGGAAGCTATTAGCCGTAGGCAAGAAATTCGAAATGCGAATTGTGCTGTTTTAGAAGGCTAATAAGAATATCCATCTGGACCATCTAAGTTAAACTTCTTTTCGTCAGAAAAGACTACTTTTTGCCATTGTGTCACCCAATTCATGTTTCCTGGCAAATTCGAGCCTATTCTTTTTATGGCGGTCTTTCAAACACGGTTTTTTCTTTAAACATTTTCTTTCAATCGTTGCTACCTTTTTCAAATATCTTTGAACAGTTCGTACACTAGCTGAAACATTAGCTTTTTCGGCAATTTGCTTTGCACTGTAAGTGGAATTTGACGCAATACGTAAAACCGACCTTTTGTCTCTTGGTGATAAACTTTCTTTAGTTCTGCCTTTGTATAACTTTCCATAATTTTCCTTATTTTTCAGGTATGAGACTTTATAACAAATTCACTTCTATTTAATCTTCTTGCAATCTCTCTGTTGGAATACCCTTCTTCCTGTAACACTTGAACTTTACCAATTTCTGTACAGCTTAATTGTTTTGCACGACCCATTATTACGTTTTTTTCACAAATCTTTAACTTTTCTTTACAATATAACCTCGTATCTGATATGTCGGTTACTAAGTAAACAAGTTAAGACAAAAGAAACTCACAAAACAGTACAAATATAACAAAGAAACGAAGCGCGTTTATTCAAATGTCGCAAGAATATTCCTACTTTTTCTTAAAAACGCGAATATTTTTGTACTAAATAAATAACTTCTCAAAGTAAACGTGTAAATTTTCATTAAATTAGATCCATAATATGGAATAAATGAAATATATCAACTTCAATATTGTTAAACAAAAATACAGCAAAGATATCATTGCGTTTAATCAAGTGTCGCGGACTACACACACACACGCGCACGCACACACACACACACACACGCGCGCGCACACACGCGCCCACACACACACACACACACACACAATATTAACTGTTATGAATCTGAATCACTTCATACTGCACAATGATCCCTTCAGAATACACAATGAATGATCGTTCCGCTTGTCGCGTGCCTCTTTTATACTCTGACTTATCGCTTATTTCGACTTGGATACTGCGTAGCCTTTCCTTATCTTTGTTTAGTCTAGTTCCAAATTGTGTTTCACCTTGAGGTAGGTCACAATATCCCCTCAACAAACATATTTCTTAAATTATTTTCGTAAAATTCCAAAATGTGAAAAATATTAGGGATGCTATAGTTCTCTCACGGACGCAGGAGTTGCGTAATTATGAAACTATGAGGAGATTGTGTACATCCATTCTTCTACCAGTGGCCCAACCCTATCTGGTTGGAATTGCTTTCCAGTCAAATTGTCCAGGAATGAGCATAAATGTGGCATGTACACGTACCGTCTGTCGATGCGGCTCAGCGAAACACCGGTTCCGACAGCAGCCACAGAACAGCAGCTTGATGCCATTGCAATATGTTCATTATGCGCGGCCATTGTCCACTCATACGTGCAGCAATATGTAATTGCTTTTGTCGAGGTAACGCGGATAGAGTAATGCAACGCTGCGAACTCGTATTTACCTCCGTAATAATAGCGATCCGAGCGGCGAAGGTAGCTTTAATTTCAGGCGTTTCCTATTCCCGATTTATCGAATTGACATGTCCAAATTTTCTATGACTTCCACGTGAAAGATCGACTCTCCGTTTCGACGATAATATTGCTATTTCGAGCGTGTGATTTAATTTACTGACTGCAAAGAAAGTTTGACTTTTGTAGGTAACTATAGTTACACTCACTTGTATGTGAATCATTTTAAAAATATATGTAGGTAATGGATTCATTTTCTTCTATAGCTTCTATTAACGGCAAGAAGGGAAAATTGTTTGAGAGCAATTTAATTATAATAAATTCTACTCGAGTGTTTTTATTATAATTAACCTACTTTACTATTCGGAGAACTTTTGAGAATACCTATGCTCCTTGTATATTTTCTAGCAAAATTCTATAGCGAAAAGTATAGAAGGATAAGCATGGGAAGACGGAACCCAGACAATTTTCCATTTTTGTCATATGCCAAACAATACTTTTTGCCTGGAAAACCATTCTGAAAAATTTCAGATCTCTACTACCTAAGGCTACACGAAACTGCCACCGGCCAGCTGTACTAGTGGTATTTTTTTGCAGAACTGTGTAAAAATTATTCACGGCAGGAAAAAATATAATCCAGAACCCCACTTTTTCGTTTAGGCGTCAACGCCAAACTCTCCGACTGCTTTATTTATTTTCTCGGTTATTATTTAACATATTGAAACGGAAAAAATGCACACAGCCGCCAATTTTCCTCGTTTCTTTGCCACGCACAAGTAGAAACGATTTGTAATGGTCTGGCGCATATACGATTTAGTAGAGCAAAAGCTCTGCTCAAGAAGAAGAACAGAGTGCTCTCGAAATGGAGGTTCGTAATCGCAGACACATCGTTGAACAATGGCATTCAACATTCCCAAAGTCGGCGTGCATTGAACGGGGGCGCCATTAACGACCTAATTCGTCCCATGGGTATTCTTTAAGTGGCATCAGCTTCCGGGAGAACGAAGGTAAAGTCGGCTGAAGCAGCCGGAATGCGCAAGATTTTTGTCAGCAGGCAATCTGCATAGATTTACATCCGCTTAGTCGCTTAGTTAAACGCTTTATCAAAGTCCTATTCGACTGAACAGCACCTCTAGGGTAATAGACGGTCATTTCTCGTACGGTCAAGCAGACCACGTCGTTCGAGACCTCACGATTTCCCCACTTCGTTCTGTTACTCCCTCATCCCTACGAGCGACTTCAATTATGCTTAAACCTTGCAGCCTTAATCTAACCCTTGTGCACCGTATACCCTTCTGACTTCTTCTAATTAGCAAAATACGCCCATCCATCCCTTTACGCCAGTTTCTTTTAGGCGATACTTCTTTTTTACCCAATAAATTATAGTTTTCTATAAACTTCCACTGGATTTAGTACACGTAAGAAAGGCGCAAAGACTTACTTGAAGGTACCAGGTACATAACTTTCTTTTGGCTTCTTTTTGGACCCCTTGTCTCACGATTTAAGTTTCTATGGTGCGTGTCGTAATTAAATATGATTATCTATACGATTTATATGTTTCCATAGACATTTTTATCCGCGTAAAAAAGATATCAACGTGGAATGGTCGATCTGCATAAATAGAGCGATGGGAGATACTACTTTACGTAGAAAATAGTTTTAAAGTACTTAACCTATAGTTTTAAGGCACTTAGAATACAGTTTTAAGGGCCGGCTTTAAGACACTTAAGCTATAGGATTAAGGTCAAGTTTTGAAGCACTTAAACTATACTTTCAAGGCACTAAAACTATAGTTTCAAGGCACTTAAATTATAAAATAGGTTTGCACCTTTTTCTGATAGGTACAGTATCACTATCATCGTCACAATCACTTGGTAAGTCTGATAATTCATCGTAAATTTCTTTTCCAAGTTCATCAGATATATCCATTGTGGTAATAAACAAAGCGTAAATTAAACTTACGTGTTTACCACTGCTATGTAACTAATTGACTGAAAAACACTCATATATAATAGAAATATATGCACCAACAAATTTAATAATGTACCACTGTAAATATATAATCCCGTTATCTAATAATTTATCAGGAAAGCACACACTTCTCGCAAAACGAGAATTCTCGTTTCCCGATGCGAATGTGTTAATCGACACACTGTATCCTGAAATGAATCGCTCGTTTCCGTTCGACATCTCGCAAGGAAACCACGCTCGTTTCGCCCATAGCTTCCACAGGACCGATGTGATTAATCGACAGTTGACGTTACCCGTGCAAATATTACCCTTTCGCCCAGCACCTCTTTTTTCCACAGTCTTTGACGCCGCCAGTCGAACGAACGGTTGATTAAACAGCTACGTTCCTTCTAGAGTAATTAAGCTTGCCGGCCCTTTTCACTCTGTCGAGCAAACTTCGTATCTGGTTAAAGGATACCTAGAGAAGCCAGATATCTCTCTTTCCGTAGTGAAAACGTCTTCCTTTTCCCCTCTTCGCCGTTGGCTGTTTTTCCCTCTGCCTATCGGCACCTGCTAGCAATGCACACGCCAAGTTGGATTAGATAAGTTTGCCGTTTAGCCAGCACTCTTGATGGGTTTTCGCTTAGCTGGTTCCAGGCTTGGATCCAGTTTTGTTGGTCTGCCTCGGCGTTTAAACACTTCCAGGCTACCATTGGCCTGCCAGTTCACACTGGCTTCGACGCTCCGTTTTCTTCAATGGAAACTTTCGACGCGACGAGTCTCTAATTCTCAAGATCAGCCGGATTCAATTCTCAGTGATACTTGAGTACATTGCGTAGCTCAAGATCCTATTTCGAAGGCAGGAGACGTTGTGAATACAATTCCAGCGACAAGTCGACACTGCTGGGCTTGATTATTCTTTATCAGCTGTTTCTCTAACCTGAATTTGACTACGGAGGACTGTGAGCCGTGCCAACTGTACCATTCGATAGACATTCAGTCGCAGCCTGCATTAAACCAATGTTGTCATGCACATACTTCATTTCTAAGCTTTCTTTTCGCAACATATGTAGTAATCTGGTAGAGTGCGGATAAACACACAATCCTACGTCACAGTTCTTGCATTCCTAACGCGTCTCGCTTTTCCTGTTCTCGTACTAAGGCCACTCTTGCTACAAGAAACGAAATGTTTCTACTTCTAGCGTCACGAATTAACAACTAACGTAATATTCTACTCCTTGGTACGTTAGTTTTCGTCCAAAATATATTTGAACGCTGTATTATTTTGCCTTTCCCCTTTCTTCTACAATTTCTGTTTGCTCGTTGTGTGAATTTTATTGTTCCATGCTTGTCACGAAAATGGAAGGTTTATGCGAACTTTCCAAAGCTTTTCACCTGAAAATTCTTGCAAAATTCCTTCGTTTGAGAGTAATATAAAACCATAATGAACCCCTGAACTGTATCATTTATTTTCTCTCAGCTTCACCTGCGATACTTTCTTCAAAACTGTAAATCAACTGTTAAGGGTAGAAAAAAATAGTGAATTTTGTTGAGGGTGGTTTTTACAAGCAACTTTTAAAGTGAACACCTTACAAAAAGCATAAACAACACTCTGCTATCGAGTTGTTACAGGTAAAAGTCCCCAGTTGCTTAGCTAGGTGAAACACTGCTGAGTAATTTAAAAAATATTACACATACATAGTTTTTTTTTTTCTTAACCACCTCTGACGTTTACTACTTGTTATTTACACAAAAATGAAAAAAAAAAAACCAATCAGTCCTATTCTCTTTTAGTCGTGCGCGAATGAAGTCCTGCTTTGTTTCGAAAGAACAAGCACTTCGAAAGAACCATAGAAACTTATTTCCCAACCTATCTGTCCTGCTGCGGATCTTCCAGCTCAGCGTTTCCCAAGCTTTCTTGTGTCATGCCCCACCTAAGCCTTTCTAAAATCCTTATGCAACACATACATAATTTTTAATACTCAAAAACTGAGTTGTCCACTGCAGAAACTTAAATTACAAGTTTTAGGAAGAAATCGTTAGGAAATTGTTAAGCAAACGCAGTAGGTAAATTTTCAAGAGTCCATTTCGAATGGCCCTACCTTGGGAAACACTGTTCCAGCTATTTTAAGAGAACAAGACGTGTGTAAAATTATTTTACACGGATCTTAAGAACTCGAAGAGAAACTGAGCGTCAGCGCAAAACTCTCGGACTGTTCTATTTATTTTCTCGATTATTATTTAACATATGTAAACGAAAAAAAGAACAAGACATGTGCAAAATTATCTTACACGGATCTTAAGAACTTGAAGAGAAACTGAGTCAATTGGAACCTTACAATTGCTCCTAATTAAACAGTAAAACGAACTGGGACTTGGATAGAGCTCGGAGTTAAATACAAAATTGGAAGTTCGAGTTTAAATACGAAATCTGCTTCTCAGAGATGCGAAAGGAAACAAAAGGATAATAAACGGTGAACAACCAATGTTACCCAAGTTTCTATGTAAGATTAATCAACGATCAGTCTGATTGGTCATCTGGCTGTACTTAATTTCTCTTAGCCGACTGTTTCATAGTTTTGCGATGCCTTGGGCTTCGTAATTAGCCCTTGGTAGCAAAGGACTAACTTCCAATCTGAATATCGCGGTTAAAATACCTCTTCAGAGGCTGGCTTCAGATTTTCTTGAGGCCTAGTTCAGAATAACGTTTCTGATTCATTTTACAGTACGAGGTTTCCATTATTGGCGGTGCAAATTAATTTTTTAAAAAGAAAGAAGACGTATTCTGAAGAAGCACGGACGGAAATGCAGTTTGAAATCAGTTGACCGTCCGATCGGATTCTGGGAGAAAGGTTAGCCGCAGCTGGACGACCCTTTCCTCCCTAATTTGACGAGCGGCGGTTCGTTTTATAAGCCATCGTTAATCGCGATGAACCTGAGGAACTGTTTCCCCGGCCGTTCGGAATGTAGAAAGTGCAGGCTCGCAGCGATTTCGATATAAGGTTTCGAGACTTGTTGATGCAACCTGACCAACGTTAACCCCAAATTCCTACGCGACTATCCTCGCTGAGCCTTGCGGTGTTGCGGCGCAGCTTTATAGGAACAGTCTAGAGAAATCCATTTTCCCCCGTATCTCTAGAAGCGTCGCAGTTAACTGCATGTTGTTCAATGCGCATTCACCGCACCCGGGGTCACCACAGGACCGCTGTCTCCTGGGAATTCGACGGTCTCACAAAGTGGTCTCACCGAAGAATTCAGAATCACGAAATAAGCGAGTATCTTCATTACTATTAACACTTTGACATACCACCGGTATGTCTTGCGTAGATTCTACTATCTGTTACCAGCCTTTTTCGCACGATCGTTCATATTGTAATTATAATGTACCGTATCAGAGCATGAAAATTTTAATAACTCGTACTTGAGCCTGTCACCCGATTTACACGAAATTTCGAGGATCTATATAAATAGACATAAACTTTTTTATTACAACAGAAATATTTCTACGCGACACCAACGTGGTGTCACCGGCATTTCTTCGATAGCTTTGCATGCGACACCAACATGTCACCGGACGGCATAGTGTCAAATGTACCAATGAATAATCCAATTTTGCCCGTGAAACTTGAGCTGATTTTGAAGAAAATGCAGCAATGATGGAATTTTTAACTTTACATCTGATTCTTTAATCTGTTATTTTTAATTTAAAACAATGAAACATTTGCCGCGATACCCACATTGTGCCAATGCGTTTGTTCACGACCACAAGCGAGCGCGGTGATTCAACGCCAACGCTCTCAGTGTTTTTTGTTAGTAATTCAAAAACGAAGCTGCAAGCAACATTTTGGTAGAGGAAAAAGTTGTTCGAGACACCCTGTATATACTGTAACATATGTAAAAAAAAGAACATCAGTCGGTGTTAAGTTGAAAAAGAACACACGAAGTGGTGTCAACACTTAAGGAAAGCGATAAAGAGTATTTCTATGTAAAAAAGAAAAAAAGTACACTTCGCATGATATCCTAAAGTCGTAAAGGCAAAGCAGAAGAAAGAGAACCGAAGATCAATATATCCAGGCGAATTCAGTTTCCTGCGCTCGAATCACGACATCGTTAAACTGTCGGAAGGGGTTCTTGAAATGCGATAAATCACGGTTCATAGAAATCAGCAGCCTTAGGAAATTCGCGTCGGCCCGCCATCGGTTTCCCATGATATTTGCCGCCATTCGTGGAAACGTTTCGGGCGGCAGAAATTACCAAAAATCCTTCTTTTTTCATTTGTCCTAACCGACATACCGTTAAAAATATCTTTTCTCTTTTCTTTCTTTTTTAGAAACGCGGAAATGATCAGTTCCCAATACTTTCTTTGAGCTCTCTAGTAATAGATAGTTGTTGCACTGGTGCTGAGATTAGTTTCTATTTTCCTTCAAATAAAGTTCTCTCTCGTCTCTTGTTCCCAATTTCTTGGGTTTTCCTGTTAGCAATTCGTGACACACTGTTCATCCTTATACTTCTTGACGATGTATCGTAGTACGTAGCTTCTCAACGATACTGTTTAAGATTTCTGTGTTTGATTTTTGTTGATTTTTTCTTGTTGAAGAACTGCCACCAATATTCTATAACTGTATCAATATTGTTTGTACAAATTTATTAAGAAATTGAACAAGTTTAATCACTCGTTCAATTCGACTCACTTTCAGCTTGTTTTCAATGTCCAATCTGTCGCTAATTCTCTACCAAAAGTGTCACGAATACGCAAGTATTTCATATTTCACATCCTATATCCTATTATATTCCATAATTTCCATATCCTGAGTTCGAAGCCTCCAAAAATCACTACAGCACAGATCACGTTGAATTCTCAACTTAGAATTCATAAAATATTCCTAATAGCATCACTGCACAATCTGCATGTGTAGAGACTTTCTAAATGTTACATAAATTACCAATCACCCCCCCCCCTCTCTCTCTCTCTCTCTCTCTCTCTCTCTCTAGAGATACATATTTACAAAAAAATGAAGTCGTTTCAGGAAGGAAAAGTGAATTTCAGTCGACGTCACTATCGCCACTGTAATTCCAAGCAATCAACCTCTTCTTTTTAACCGGCACAGACGTGTTAATCTCGTCGCTCGAAATATTTCAAAGTTCGACGTCATTTTCATCGTTAGTGGTCATTTTCGTGGATGACTTGCTCTAGATCCTTTCTTCAACTAAGTTTTCTTTAAACCTTGTCGAAGTTTCAAGGCTTGCTGAGTGCTTGAATCGTTGTATACAACGACACTTTCAAAACTTCTAGGAAAACGTATTTTCTGGCCACGTAAATTAAGATCGCGCGCAAAAAATACGTAAATTGCTATAATTTACCGCGTGAAAAAAGAGACTCGCGTGAATTAAGAGGGGCGAGTGTGCATTTCTCCGAAAGAAAGTTAGAAATTGCGTTGAAACTCTGCACGATTGGCGAGCGATAAGATTGAAAGAGAGAAGCGCGCGATTCCCAAAGCGGTGGCTGAAAAATATCTAACGATCCGTAGAGGGTCCACGAGCGGCCATATCGCTACACCACGGCCGCGGGAAATTCCACTCGGTGCTGCACGGTTGCATCCACCTCGCATTTCCATTTTGCATTTCAAATTCCCGCCAGGACCATCCCCCTTGCGCAATTGTAACCGTGTATGCATCGATCTCGAGCATCTTCTATTCTACGTCAGCCTGAATACATATCCACAAACTCCACGAGCTCCTTCAGCTACTTTCTCATGGCTGAATATCCGTTGTATTCCCACCGTTCGACTTATTACGTTTAACAATTCCACGATAGCTCTGTTTTTCGATGGAAAACGGTTCCGTAGATACGTACAGATAAGTTCGATAGGTAGGAGGACAGAGGTTATTTTGGCTCACATCTAGCTTCAGCGATGGATTAAAGCGGAGGATGAAGTGGAGGTCTAGGTTTAGTCGTGAGTAATGTCAAAGGATGATGTGGATTAGGAAAGGAAAAGCCTGGTGACTGAAAATTGATAGATCTGACAAGTATAGTACACGAAGCTACCATGGAAAAACAACTGTATCAGGGTGATCGACTACGTTTCGACGTGCAGTGGATTCTCGTTAATATTCGGACGCTCTTCAGCCCTGCTGTCAAGATAAGACGCTATTTTATTTTTACTGACGCACGTGTGCATGAATGTACGTACACTCCCGTTACTAAGCATCAGGACGCTTATTGGGCAAAAAGTAAATCTAAACAGTTATTAGAAACAATTAGAAGACAGTATAGAAGTACAGATGTTTGTGCAAATGAAAGAAGATAAGGATGTGATGTAAACGACACGTGCACTAATTTTATTGCATACTGCATACACGTGTGACAGGATATTTTTAGATTCATCGTTCCTCTCTCGAAATTCGATAAGTTATTCAAAATCTTATCAAGGAACTTGACTCAAAATTCGTATTTCCAAAGAATTGGAGATAGTACTAATTGAACTGATTAACAGAATGATCTTTGTTTTGGAGAAAAAAGGTGTGTTTCGATAACTTTCACTTAAAACATTAGTTGCATGATGGGATTATCAATGTCTCATGCTGTAATAAAGGATTTATCGAGCTGTTACTTTTTCTTTTCCTCGTTCCGAGTAATATTTCACGTTTTTTGCACTTTTTTATGTAAAAACAAAAAATCTACGCAACTTCAGTTCTTTTTTTCTTTAAAATCGCGTGCGCCGAAGAGACGAAGGTGTAGTGGAACGGTGAACAGCTGAGGTTAACGTTCATAATGCCCGATAAATCGTAAAGCAAGGGGTCAAGTAAGGAGACATTAATCGTTACCTGACTGGACAATTTCGCGTGATCAGGCAAAGCAATGTAGGTTCAATCAACGATACTCTAACCGAGAGAAAGGACCTGAGATGGTCTCCGATAAGCAAGACAACAGAGTGGAGAGGGGTAGAAGGTGGTTTGCGGTGAGCAGCAATGAATTAATCGCCGTGAACAGTGCAAGCTCGGTCCAACCCGACTAAAATCCCTTGCTAGCTCCGAAGCCTTTCCCCCATCGTCCCGTAAAGCCTGCCTAAAACCCCTAATGCCGGTGACCGCAGGCCACCGCCCTCCAACTCTGTCGTTTCAGCTGCACCATCAACGATCGTCGCCTATCTGTGACGCCGTGTTAACCAAGGAGAAACGTTGTCCTAATTTTTCATCTCTCAGCTGATTTCTTGCGGTCGAACGTTTCACTGCCAATTCAATATCGAATCACGTGGCTCAGATTTTACTACTTCGTTCTATAGGAATGTCAGAGCTCCTGTGAGAATGTGTCTTGATTGAAACGAAAATTAGTTGTTGTACTAAGAGATCCTGAAGTGTCTGTTGCTGACATAGGCTTCGCGGAGCAAATAAATAAGGATTTGCAAGCGCAACTTTTATATTTTGATATTAACAATTGTTCCGGTACGTCTGAAACTCCGTGTAAAGTCTCCGTCGACTGCAAAGGAGTCTGAAAATATTCTAGACAGTTAACCCTTAATCTACGGTTTCTTTTCCTAACTGTACCTCTGAGCAACAGCCACTGTTTCAGTACTATTTTATTACAATAGTACTATATATTACAATAGATTAATTACAATTGATCCTCCGTCTCATAAATTGAAAGGAAAGTCAGAATTTCAATGAACGTTTGTTACTGATACGACTGTTTCTGTCGAGTCTCAGCAAGAATCTGTGTTGCGAGTCTAACTATTAGGTCGAGTCATAAGTAACTTCCGTTTTTCTATCAGACATTTATTTTTCTCTCATTAAATAACAAAATTATATTAATTTATTATGTATTCACCACTATTATCTATAACCTTCTCCCATCTTCCTGGCAGTTTATCAATTCCTTCCTTGTAAAATATGGTTGGTTTGGACTGGAAGAAGTTTTCGACAGCCTGCCTGACTTGCTCTTCAGAATTGAAGGTTTTTCCATTCAAAAAGTTTTGTAAGGAACAGAAAAGGTGGTAGTCTGTTGGATTGTTACTAATAACAATCCGTCACCTAGTAAGCAAAAATGAATTGTGTTATGAATGACAAACACTGCTTGCTAGAATAATAGAACTGACCAGATGTCATCGGGTCCATAGGCCTGTAACAGTTTATACCTAAGGCCCTGGAAAATAAACAGACGTTTTCCAAGTTTCTTTTTTATTAAGTGGACAGCGGACTTTCTGCGCGCCCTTTCGGGTTTTCACTCACTCGTTCTATAATATTCAAACAGTTAAGACGCCCTTCCACGGCGCTTAATAAAGTTCTATTAAAAGAATCACAGTCTTTACTTTTGTTTAATAACCCATTTCCAATATAGTCTGTCGGGACAAGATCCGGGGAGTAAGGTGGATGTGGTAAAACAGACCATCCAAGCTGAAGAATTTGTTCTTGGGTCACCCTTGCTGTATGTGGTCGCGCATTGTCGTGTAAAAGAATGACGTTTTTGCGATTGACGAGTGCAGGACGCTTTTCATGGAGTTTCTCTTGCACTCTTTGCAACTGCTGAACGTATCTATCCGCAGTAATCGTTAAATTTGACTTTAACAACTCGTGGTGAATTATTCCTTGACAATCCCACCATACACACAATAAAATCTTATTGCCATGGATGTTTGCTTTCGGATCTGGTAGGGGTGGTTGATCCTTATCAAGCCACTATCTTTTGCGGACTATATTGTCATAGGTAACCCATTTTTCATCGCCTGTTACAATCCTGTTTAAAAAAGGCTCAATTTTTACCCGTCAGAGCAGACTTGTGGCGATTGACATGCGATCTTCTTTATTCCGTTCACTGAGATTGTGAGGTACCCATACTCCTAACTTGCTGACTTTCCCTAATTTCTCCAGGTGGCGGTTAACAGTTGATTGTGATGTATTCAACCTTTCTGCTATACCTCTTGTTGATTGACGTGGATTTTGCTCCAATATTGCCTTTAAAAGGTTGTCGTCAAAGTCGGAAGGACGTCCCGCCCTCGGTTCGTCTTTTAAGGTCGTATCTCCAGAACGGAATTTTATAAACCAATTTCTAACTGCCCGATCAGTTATTAGTCCTTCACCATATATACTGCATATTTTCTCAGCTGTCGCCTTAGCACTATTGCCTTGTTTAAATTCCCAAAGTATTACATGACGAATATGTACTTTTTGACTCTCCATTTCAGAGGTTAAAGAAAACAGTTTAATGTAACGTGTATCACACAAAACAGTTGACAAAAGACTAACTGAAGCCTCGTCTATATAGTGAAAACAAAAACTTGTTGCCATGGTAATTCATAGCGGGTAGATACGAACAATAGATTCTACTTAGCTGCATCGGAAGTTACTTATGACTCGACCTAATAGTTGTTACATGGCAAGGGGTTGAAATTCGAGAACGTTCTGACTTGCCCTAGTCTTGGTCCTGTCCGAGATTTTCCCAAGAAAAAATCTCTGTTCCCTCCAAGAGGCTGTTTAGGGGATGAAATGTAGAAAAGTGGGACTCAGAATTATTCCATGAGAAATTGGGGCGGGTTTCTGATTATGCAGGCCTACAGGTCCTTCGTGTGGTAAACACGACCTGCAGAACGTCGCAGAAAGGTCCTCTGCTCTGGAAACCAGCCCATAAATTCTGAAAAGGGACCTTTCTCAGGCTTAAGGGGGGCAATACAATTGGAAGCCGAAAATTTGCTAGCTTTAGCGGAATTTTTTTGGAGAGGAAGAAATAGTGGTACATTTTCGAAACTTTGGCATCTGTTAATATCTATATTCCGCTATAAAATCATTTTTTTTTTATCTTTAATTTTTCAAAATGGGCGTGTTATTGATACGATAGTCCAACACGTCCGCGCGGGACGTGATAAACGGCGTGACGTGTAGCGGCTGTATTATCTTTCTGAATAGTTTGAAACAGAAATTGCCTATTAACCATATCCATAGTTTCTAATTGAACCTAAATTCAAGTTCAAAGATTGAAAATTGGAAGACTTATAAGCGTTTGAAAAAATATTCATTTTTTTTAGGATCTTTTGTGTACTTTTTTTATATTTTTTGCAATTTAAAAGTACTTTTTACTAAAACATTTAGGTTCATCGACAAGGTAAAGGTGTTATGAAGTTGTGATAAAAATTTCAGAAAGATTGGTTGAATAGTTTTTGAGTTACATTGCGCACCAGTTTAGAAAATCATGTTTTGAGAAAAACGCGTTTAAAGTTTTGATACATGAAAACTGTATAATATTTACATCTCACAGGTTAATCAGCAATTCTAGGGCCATATAATAGCTCTTCAGCTTTCTCGAAAAACTCATCCTGCTGGATTAGCAGTTCTTTTCGGGCTTTCTGAGTCCCCTTAGAGGATAAAAAGCTGCGCTGCCCCTAACGAATCAGGAGCCGCTCGTTCATTTTGTCATTGTCTACGGAGCTCTCATGATTTTTTGCGCAATCCTCTTCATGTTCTGCATACCATTCTTCGTAATCTGAACTATCGCTCTTATTTTTCCAATGTGTATATCCTTGACAGTAATTGTTTCTAACTACTAAATAACTTTACTCCGTATAGTATTCTATGAGCGCAGTTACTCCGTATAATGACTTAAAACCACGTTTTTTCTAAGAGCCCTCACCGGACACGTATAAATTCAAAATGGGCGGCTCATATTGCTCATTCATTTCTTTTTCTTCTTCCACAGCTTCCTTGCATAGGCGTTCAAATACGGATTTGCTTTGAAATTTCTTCTTGTGCCATTTTGATACACGATCTGACGAGCCGTTGTCACCTTTCGGATAGGATATTTTAAATAGATGAAAAAAATTTCAACCCACAATTTTAAAACATCCGAAAAATAGATACGAACAGGCAGAAGTTTGAAAAGAAACTGACAACGGTTGTGTTTGAAATGAGTTCAGACGCTCTCTTCCTACACGTAAACAATACAAATTTGGCAGCTTTTTATTTGAGACTTCTGTTCAAATCTCCCTTCCAGAAGTTAACCCGTACTCCGAAATAACGATAACAGTATTTGCAAAGAGAGGATTATAAAAAATGGGAACCGCTACGACGAGCACATTTGTATACTTGCGGTGCGCTGCTAGGCCTCAGCGCTGTTCAAGATCAGGCTCCGAGGCTATATCTCCAAAACTACTTCGAAATTGTTATTGAACTTTTGGGATTGCATTCTTGAGATGTTGAACTAACAAATTACGCAAAAAAAAGTTTGCATTTTTTTAAAGTTCTAATTGTATTGCCCCCCTTAACACTTAGCCGACCGATCGGGGAGATCTCCCCGTTTCAATAAAGATCGGTGCCCGACCGATCGGGGAGATTTCTCCGTTTCAATGTAGATCGGTGCCCAACCGATCGGGGAGATCTCCCATATTGACCTTAGCAACGCGTTTTTTTGTTTTTTTTATTTATCTATATAGTTACGTTGAAATTGTCCGCTTGATCTCGAATTGTTATATGTATATTGTTGTCCGTACAGTATATAATAAAATTAAAAGTTATAAATTTAAAAAATAAAGTGTAGGGTATAAAAAAATACCGTTAAAAATGTGGAAAAATAACAATGAAAATTTTAGTGATGAGTTGTTTATGGACTCGCTATCAGACTGTTCTGAAGGCAACGATATGCAGATAAGCGATTGTGAATCTAACAAAACTGATAGTATTGTGCTTCCCATACGTCAAAATAATCGTCGAATACTTCTGAGCGAAACGGAAGATAATGCTGTGAGTTCGACCTCTGACACGGATGAAGACAGTATTGTCAATGATGACGATGATTGGTCACAGAATGATATAGAACTTCAACTAGAAGCATATGGTCGAACTTCAAGCGTGAACACAATACCTCAGGATCAAGAAAACGTATGGGAAATAGTGCAGTTGTTTCTGGGTAATGATTTATTTGAATTATTCGTAACTGAAACAAATAGATATCACTCTCAGGTTGTAAATAGGTATAAAGAATATAAAACACTGAGATGGGTTGATGTCACAGTGACGGAAATGAAAAAGTTTCTGGGTTTAATTATTTTAATGGGACAAACGCGTAAAGATGATATATATGACTATTGGTCAACTCTTTCATATATAGAAACCCCAATTTTTTCAAAAATAATGAGTCGCAATAGATTTCTGCAAATATGGTGGATGTGGCATTTGTGTAATAATGATCTATCGTATGACAAGACCGACAAATTATTCAAAATTAGAGAAGTTTTAAATTATGTACACAATAAATTCCAAACTGTATATACGCCAAAGCAAGAATTGTCACTGGATGAAGGCATAATACCGTGGCGAGGCAGATTATCTTTTCGCACCTACAGTCCTGCAAAACTAGTAAAATACGGAATTCTAGTGAGGATGCTCTGCGAAGCAACATCAGGATATATTTGTAACTTCAAAGTATATTCAGGCACAGCAGGAAGATTACAAGATACAGTTTTATCAATTCTAAATCCTTATATGGGATTCCATCATCACATTTACATGGATAATTACTACAATAGCGTCAATACAGCTGAATTACTGCTACAGAATTCTACGAGAGTTTGTGGAACAATTAGGTCAAACAGAGGATTGACGCAGAATTTAAAGAACATTAGATTAAATGAAAATGAAACGAAATTTGCGAGAAAGGGACAAGTTCTTTTACACCTGTGGCAAGCAAAGAAAAACCGATTAGTAAGAACCATTTCAACCATTCACTCAGCAGAAATGGTAAACTTGGCACATTGGTCAGGAACGAAAACAAAGCCCAAATCTGTTGTAGAATACAACAAATATATGAAAGGGGTCGATCGTGCAGACCAATATATGTCTTATTATAATATTCTTCGAAAAACCACGAAATGGACAAAAAAGCAGTGCTTTACTTTTTAAATGCTGCTCTTTTTAATTCATTTCTCGTAAAAAAAAAACTAAATAATAATAAAGTAACATATAAAAAATATTTGCTTCAAGTTGCAAGAGCATTGATAGAAACACCCGAAATGCAACATTCAGCAACCGAGGAGGCAGAACCTTCGAACGCGATAGAAAGAACAAGACGAGCACCGAAATATGACCCACCAGAACGGCTTTCTCAAGATTTTAAAAAACATAAATTAGTACCAATTATAACAAATGGAAAAAAAAATATCCTCACCGAGCATGTAGAGTATGCTCTGCTAATAATAAAACTGGATCTACGCGATATGTTTGTGAATATTGTAATGTACCATTGCATAAACTGGCATGTTTTCAACGATACCACACTATAAAAAAATATTAAAATGCATTACTATTGTTTTATTTCATGTTAGGGTTATTTATCTTCAGTCATCGTTAATGTTCATAATTTTCAAATTCTATTATCTATACTTTTTGAACAACTACAAAAAATAATTGTTATATACTTTTAATTACATGTTTTATATAAACAATATGTGATAAAATAAAATTGTTACCCCAAGATATAATTGACACTTAAATAATTTTGAAACTGCTTTGATTTCAAATACCGCATATCAGTCCGTGTCACTTACGAAACCTGCGTGGTGGACAGCGTACAGTTCGCTGCGGCGCGCGTGGTCGGCTAAGTGTTAAGACAAGTCAATCGCTGTGGAGAGAAAAAGTTGGTGCCATGTTGCAGACAGAGTCCTCTAGAAAATTTACAATCCATGGAAAATGGATTTCCTCAAAAACGGCACTGTTCTACATCAACTGCCTTAATAGAGTCTTTTAACCCAAACAAAAATTGAATCTTGACAGTTTATGGTTGAAAACTAGCAGAAATAGTAACTATACGTTGCTTTGGCTTGTGCAAACGCAAGTATGGTGTTTTATATTTGATAGACATTGCAGTGCAATCAAGGGACGAGTAATTGAGTAACCCATTTGCATCAGAGACGTGCAACTGTCAATTGTTCCATATGAACCAGTATTTTACCTAGAAATAACATCCAATGATCAATTAAACAGATCAATCTTGTAAATAATGAACTGAAAGCTTGTAATTTTGTTGCACATTATTCACAAGAAGTTTGTAGACTTTCCTGACGTTTGGCGATCAGTGACACTCGTTGCTTGCAGACGCAAATGGATTAATTAATAAAGTATCGACGTTCGAAGTATTGCTAATGAGTTAACTCGTCATACACAGTTCACAAGTTAATGATATCTAACGACTATTTATATTTGCTTAATATGTGTACATATATATAGTATTTAAAATACGTACAGTCACCATAGAAGAAGTTTAGAGACATACCTGCAACAGAACGGAGAAAAGAATTTGCATTAGAATCGTGTAATCATGTCACATCGATAAGGTTGAGTTATTTAGTCGATTTCGAAGGGAATCAAAGACTCGACAAGAAAAGTCTTGTCTTTAATCCGATCTACACTCGTATATCAGATGCAGCCAAATGCTTTTCGTTCTCTCTATCGCGGGAATAGCAATCGACATCGGAAGTGTGTGTCTTGGTATTTCCCATTGTCCTAAAGCCGAGCAATCTAGCCGAAACAAGCTTGCAATTCCCGATGCGGCACCGTTTCACATCAAAATAATCGAAAGTTCAATTTAAGTCTAGGCCATTGCTGAACTTCCACGCTTATACGACAGGGATCGAACCAATGTTTCTCGGATCACGAAGCAAACAAACTTTTCTAGTCACAATTAATTCCCTTTCTTTCGTATCGCTTCCTTTATTTCGCTCCTTCGGTTTCAAATGTGATTTTGTGGTATGAACAGAACCCTTATGTATGATTTAATTAGGCTAGAACGATCCATAGTAGAAGAAAATATTGGTTAAATGTTTCTTTTCAATATTGGAAGAATATTTTTTAAGCCATGCTTTTTAACATGGGACAAATATTGAATATTGTACACGTGTACAGGTAATATTGATATTTAGAAAATATAAAATATTCGTAGAGTATAGTATAGATATTTAAAACAGTGGAAGGTAAATATTTAGGAAAATGTGGAAAGAATATTTGAAAAATGTGAATTGAATATTTAAATGGTATAAAATAAATATTTTAAATCTAAAAAAAAGTTTAAAAAAGAACTAAAACGTTCGATATTTCAGGAATATGTTAAAAAATAAATAGTTTATTTACTATAAAATTTAAAACAGATATTTAAAAAGTGTACCGCAGATATTTAAAAAAATGTGAAAATAATATCTGAAAAGTGTAAATGGAATATTTAAATAATATTAAATAAATACTTCAAATCTAAAAAAAAAAAAAGGTTAAAAAAAGGACTAAAACGTTCAAAATTGCACGAATATATTAAAAGTTGAATAGAGTATAAAATAGATATTTAAAAACTGTAAGGTCGATATTTAAAAAAGTGTGAAAATAATATTTGAAAAACCTGAATTTATATTTATATAAAATATTTTTCCATAATATGAAATAAATATTTTATAAATATTCCAAGAACAAATATTTTCTTTTCTAGTATTAAACGAATATTTATTTTTCATTTAGAAAAAATATTTCTTTCTGAATCTAGAATATTGTATACACTTACTGGCGAAAGTTAAGAAACAACGTAATCCTTTGGTAATTTTGGTATACTTTCTATCTTCTGAGATACATAGGTTGAAACTAGAAATAGGATAATAAGATAACATTCCATACATCAATAAACAATAAGTTCTTTTTCGAACATACCTGTACAACGACGACAATTAAATTGAATCAAAGAAATAAGACAAAAGCTGCGTGACATAAGTTAAGAAACATATATTGCTTAAGTTATATAACCACTTTTAATAAAAACAACGATGTGTAGATGTTTGTAATTTTCATATCAGTCTAATAAGATGTTGGATAACCCTTGGATTTGAGGACTGCATGGCATCTGCGTGGCATTGATTCAATTAATCGAACACAAAATTCAGCCGGTATTTCTGACCTTATTTTCGTGAGTTTTTCCATTAATTCTATCAGGTCATCCCATAAGTCGTGTTGCCTCTTATTACACTTTATATAAACGTCTGTATCTTGTTTCGACGAAATGTTTATGAAAACTTCTCCCTCGACCTTTCAAGAGGTATTCTCTCGTCAGTCTAAAACGTACATCCGAAGTATTCAGAACGATATTTTCCATTAAAAAAAATTCAAACAATGAGTGTTAACGAAATTCATTTTCGGCATTACATGCTGTATGAACTTAAAAAAGGCAATATAGTAAAAAAAAATACAGTTAAAAATATTTGTGACGTGTATGGCAAAGATGTTTTAAGTGCAAGAAAATGTCAAACGTGGTTTTCCAACTTTCGAAATGGGATTTTTAACCTTTCTGATAAACCACGATCCGGTCAACCAGTAATGTTTGACACCCGAGATTTAACAGCTTTAATTAAAGCAGAACCTCGTAATTAATATTTCGGTTGCTACCAATCAGCGTGCCACCCTCTTTAGCAGCGATCGGGCGAGCTGCTGAAGAGATCATTCGTTCGTTAGATTCGTTCGTGAACAGTCGATCGAGACACTTATTCGTTCGAAATCAATCGTGACTGTTAAGTCGTTCGTTGGCAGTCAAATCGTTATAAACAGTCGTTCGTTGACAATCCATTCGTTCGCTAGACTTATTCCTGCAAAGTCTACCAATTCACTCGTTCGAAGTCAATCGTGACTGTCAAAGTCGTTCGTTGGCAGTCAAATCGTGACAAATATTCGTTCGTTAACAGTCTATCGAAACACGTTCGATCGTTAGAATCCACCGTTCGGGATTTCTAACGTATCGCTTCTTTAATCTTTTCATCGTCGATCGTTCGGGACGATACTAGATTCTTCTACCGATTTTCCTCATCGTCGCGCCTTTTCGAGACGGATTCCACACTTTGTCGAATCCAGCGGACGGATATTCGACGGTAGAACATTCGTTTCATCGTGTTCTACCATTCGGTCGAAATTGTAGTTGCCCAATATTAAATTGGCGGGTAACAGTGCAGTGCGTGAGTGTTCGTTCTGTGGAACCACGTAGCCGACACCCCCACGCGGACAACATCTCCATACAATTGAAGACCTTGATGACATACTAGAAGAACTTGCTATAGACGAAGAGGAATTGAGCACTGCTAATGATTCATTGGACAATAGCCAGTGGAATGAGTTCGCTAACAGGCAACAATCATTTCCGTTCACCGGAAAAAGTGGGCTTCTGTTGGATTTGCCGTTTGACATTAGCCCAAGTGAAGTTCTTTCGCTATTCTTGGATGAAACAGTGATAAGCCTTTTAGTCACAGAAACTAATAGATATGCAGAGCAGAAATTACTTGAACGTGAAACGACTGATTATGCTAGACAGAATAGATGGAAACCCACCACTTCCGAAGAAATTAAAAAATTTATCGGACTGATGATTTGGATGGGTCTAGTATAAACAACGCTCAGAAGATGTTGGTCTACGGATCCTATATACAATTTTCCATTTCCGCGTAGCACAATGTCCCGCAATCGTTTTGAGTTACTGTTAGCAAACTTGCATTTTGCCAACAATGAAACGATAGAACAAAATAGCAGACTTGGGAAAGTTTTACCACTTGTAAACATATTGACGGATAATTATCAGAAAGTCTTTTCACCAGGCCAAGATATTGTTGTCGACGAGACAATGGTTCCTTGGAGGGGACGACTAGTATTCCGGCAGCATATTCCAACAAAGTCGCATAAGTACGGTATAAAACTGTTCAAACTGTGCGCCACCGAAGGATACACATGGTCTTCAAAAATATATTCTGGACGAGATATCAGCGGAAAAAGGCAAGTTGGCATAGTAGAAGACGTCTGCGCTGAACTTGCAGATAAATTACTGAACAAAGGACGTACTTTATTTGTTGATAATTTTTATACGAGCTGCGAATTAGCACTTAAATTTTTAAATTCTAAGACGCCTGTGGTTGGAACGGTACGGCACAATAAAAAAAGTATGCCAAGGTTTGTAATGTCGTACCCGCTGAAAAGAGGTGAAATGGTGGCACGAGAAGATCATAATGGTATTGTAGTGCTAAAATGGAAAGATGTTCGCGATGTTAGAATCTTATCGACAAAACATGTACCCATCATGACTCCAAGCTCGGATTCTACTCATCGCGGTCGTCCTCCGAAAATGAAACCTTTGGCGATAATGGAGTACAATATCGGAAAAACTGGCATCGACAGGAGCGACCAGATGGTGTCATAAGCAACAAACATACGAAAAAGCATCAAGTGGTATCGCAAATTAGCATTACATTTACTTTTAGGAACAACGATTGTAAATGCACATATCGTGTATCAGAGAGCTACACAAAAAAAAAATAGAGATAAGAAAATTCCGGGAACTTTTAATCACAGAATGGTTGTCCTCGGAAAATTCTATGCCCGACACTAACAGACACAAAAGGAGGAAAGTGTCTCACCACTTGGAGATTCGTAAGAATCAGCAGGACAAGCCTGTAAGAAGTATGTGCGTCCTGTGTTACCAAAAGAAGAGGCAAACTGTCGACCGCCAACAAGCGAGGAAAAACGTTAAAAAAACGACAACGTATTGTTTGAATTGCCCAAAATCGCCACAGATGTGCTTGGACTGTTTCAATGAATATCATGCGACGTAGATAATGTAATATTTTATCCTAAATATAAATTAATAAAAAGTATAGTGTATTATGTATATTTTTGATATTTTTATGCTGTATATTCTATATTTATAATTCAATGCTTGTTCCATTAAATTCCTTTTAAAAATCCAACTGAAAAGCTTATATAACTTGAACAAGAAGAGCGTCATCCATATTTGGGTGACGAGGCCCCCACGGAAGCATAACCGTCACCCAAATATGGGTGACGCGGCGCCGAATGTATTTTGACTTAACAGTATTATAGCTCGTATTAAGACGAATTCAACGACCTAGTATACGATGACCTTCGGATGACCTTGAAGGTAAAGAAATGAAAATTTCAACAAAAAATGACAATCTGCTTAAATGGGCGGTAATAACTTGTGTTTATTATTAAGACTCGAAATTACATTCAATTCAGGAACCTTGACTAAATGTTGTATTACTAAAAACTTATCTACGAACTGTCGATAATTCATAACAAAGAAAAAATGTCAACATGTGATGGCTTAGCTATTAAGGTAGTTGGTGACTAGACCTTAAGACAGTTCTTCTGTTTAGTCTTGACTTGCCACGAGAGCAAATCGTAGTTTAATATTAACTTGTAGAAAATGTATTCTAACAGTGAAAAGGTTGATATGTTGCTAATACTTGGCAAATGTAAAAGAAATGCACGTGAAGCAGCAAATCGCAATCATTGCTGGTCTAAAGACAATCCTCATTGGTTCAGAGAACATAATTTTCAACAGAAAATTGCAGTGAATGTTTGGTGTGGACTAGTATACGGTCATCTACTTGGATCTTATTTTTATGAACATAATTTAACATCTCAAATTTATTTAAATTTTCTTTCCACGCAACTTCAAACACTGATACAAGGGCTTCCAGATGATATTCAGTAGCGTACTTATTTCCAGCAAGACGGTTGCCTATCTGATAATGCTCAAACCGTTCGTAATCACCAAAACTTAAAATTTGGAGAACATTGGTTGGGCATTTATGGCCCTATTGCTTGGCCATCACGATCCCCTGATTTGTCACCACTTGATCTTTTTTTTATAAGGTCATTTACAGTCGATATTTTATGCTTTTCCAATACAAAATAAGGAACATTTAAACCAGCGAATCCGTACAGCATGCGAAGAACTGCGTTACGACAGTATCGTAAGAGCAATCAATGCAAAGGGTTCAGCAGGCTAAGGGGGACAGATATTAAAAAACGATATTGGTAATTCGAGTCATGGGAACCACCCTATATTATTGCCTAAATTTTGAATTATTTCGGTGTATATTTTAAGACAAAAATTGCTTAAAATATTTGTAAAATGTTTTTAAGTAAATGCTGTTCATTGACACATAGTTTGGAATTGAAAAAAATATATAATAAAAAAAATAAGTACGGCAAGGCTCGAACTCACGACTAAAAAAAAGTGCAGCGATTCCACACTCAGATTTCCACACTCAGAACCCTTAACCACTCCACCAACCACGCTGTTGAAAAGAAGTTAAATGTTTCGAGATATAATGATCATATTGCTGTTATTAGTTCAATTTATTCAAGTTCTTCAATTTGTATACTGTTTCTTCGAATGTAAAAATGTTCAAGCTTGTACGATATACACACTGTATGCAGAAAATGTAAAAATTCGAAGTAGAAGTTACTTTTTCACGCAAAATACCTTAAAAATATCGGTTTTTAATTTTTTTGGCAACGGTGCACCAACCCAAAAAGATGAAAAAAATTGAGGATGATGATCATGCTAATACGCTGCTATTAAAAAATATAAAAAAGCCCTATTTTTGTTTTTTTCAAAAGATATCCGTATTTTTTTGCGTTTTTTATTTTTTGCAACTAGGATTTGCAACGAAAAAATCGGAAAAAATTCCCTAAGATGTGCCTTCGTGTATGTAATATGTCCGATTTTTTCAGAAGTTTTACGTATCACTAAATAGGGAAAGTAGTCGAAAAACTGATAATTTGAATTTACCCTGTAACTACCCCCACGGTCGAGCTAGAGGGTTGAAACTTGGTGTTACATGTTTTTACTTTTGGTAAGCTATCGAATGATGCATCGCGCTACCAAATCGGTTGGTGGACACTTTTGACCACCTTAGCCTGCTGGACCCTTTACTGCGTAAAGCGAAATTGTGCCTACAAGAACATGAATTTCAATCCGAACATTTGCTGTGACTTTTTCACGAAATCGTTTGCGTTCATTTAGTCAAGATTCCTGAATTGAATGTAATTTCGAGTCTTAATAATAAACACAACTTATTATCGCCCATTCAAGCAGATTGTCATTTTTTTGTTGAAATTTTCATTTCTTTACCTTCAAGGTCATCCGAAGGTCATGGTGTATTAGGTCGGTGAATTCGTCTTAATACGGGCTATAATACTGTTAAGTCAAAAATACAAAATGCCATTTAAAAACATGAAGGTGGCCTTGACAATAATAAACAAAAATTTGTCGAACTTTTTTTTATTGCAATGTACCAATCGAAAACTGATCAACTTTTATTTAAAATACTTTTTTGTCAGATTATCGCAAGTACTTGAAAAATCGTGGAAAGTGTTACGTGGAACACCCTGTATATGTAGAAAAAGAGATTCAATCTCTATTTAATATTGGATTAATATGTATTCAATATTTTGTGCTACTAGGGAAATATTTCACATCTAAGATAAATTAAATATTGTTTCTATATTAAAAAAAAAAAAAAAAAATATTTCTCTTCTAATATTAAACGAATATTTATTTTTCACTTAGAAAAAAATCTTTTCTTTCGAATATTGAATTAATACTTATTGTACATTAGGAATTAAACATTTTTCCGCGTCTTACAATAAATATTTTATAAATATTCCACGAAAAAATATTTCTTTCCGAATCTAGAACATCGCATGTATATTTAAATATGAAAAAGAGATTCAACCTCTTTTTAATATCGATATTTTGTGCTACAAGGGAAAGTATCTTTTTTCTCCTCAAATAATCATAGATATTTTTTTACTTCTTACATTGTAAAGCATCAAAAATTACAAGAATAATAATTTGGCACACGTTATCTCAATGAAGTAGCTCTAACGCTATCTTCGCTTATTTTTCTCCTAAAAATAGTAAACTAAAAAGTCTTTAAAAATCTATCATCGTGAAAGCACCTAGATAGTCAATATTATTAGAAAAATATTTGTAAATCACGCCTCGAAGGCAAACGCGTCCGTGTGATCGTGTCGTTAAATAAACCATATGCAAACTCGGAAAGATGTCAGCGTATTCTGGATGTTCAACGATTTATATGTATATCAGCTAGTTAGTCCTGCACAGAATTTCGAGGTAATTTCGACGATCGCGCGCGATCAAATTGCCGGACATACAGAACTCGTAATTGCACAAATCCAGACTCGTTAACTGTGTATACATGCCAATACGCGGGACATATTCGTTAAAATGTGGCTGCACATGAACTGCCCATCGTGGTCCACCACCTGATGGAACTTTTTTCAACAATTTATTGATGTACACAGCTGCAATCGTCACTGATGCAATTTCTCCCTTCTCTATCCTCTGTCTAATTACGAATTTTGATAATAATCCAATGTTGATTCCGTGTATCACCAAGGCACGGACGATTGAAGTTTTATTACATTCCCGCCAACTGATTTTGCACACTGTGTGTCGATTCAACGCCAAAATTCCTATTACACGTGACAAAACTTTAGAATGGAAGTTAGTATCGTTTTCTTTCTATTAAACAATCGATTTTACTCTTTCTATTCGGGTCTCACCTAATCTGAAAAACCTTTCTTCAAACGCTATTTTAGCTAACTTGAGGCATTCTTTCTCAAATCATTTCTTTACGGAGCTAAACCAAACACTGACATGATTGTTGTAAATATTTCTGAGGACTTTTGTTACGCTGAAAACGCTTTTACACTGATATTGAGAAAGTTACACTTTATCGTACAGAAAATGAAGAGCTTCTGTGGAAAGATGGATATTTTCATTAGTTTTATTGCTGTAATTTGTCGAATGTCAAGCACTGGTGAGTCTTTATTCCAAGTACGTCTTTTTCACATTGCCAGAAATGCCTGGGAAATCGTGACACTGCGTACATTCGAAGTATTTGGTAGAATATTGTAAATTATTGCTGTTTTAAATTTGCCAAATATTTCTGACAATAAGTACACTCGATTACTTCCACGATGGACAAAAAAATAGATTTATATTGTAACTACTAGCGTTGGTTTGACGAGAGCTCGTTTCGATCGATATTCTACTTTTTTCTTAATATATGTACGTGCAAACGTCGCTGTTTTAACGCTTTGACTGCGGAGTACCCCGAACTTAAACGCTCCGTGAGAATACTTTTTCACGTAGCGTGGACAATGTGTAACTAAGTTACTATTTCAATCCTTTACCTACCTCAAATTGAAACGAAACATTTTCATTTTTAAAAATGTTAGTATCTTAAGGTCGATGAGTTCTCTCTATTTCAACGTTGCAATCTTCGCTCAAATGTGTATCTCTTCACCAAAGTTCATTATCGTCTCTTAGAGCAATTTCTTAATAACTACTTAACATTTTTAAGGATTCACAATAACAAAAAACAAAAGAATGTAACAAATTACACTGCAAGTGAAATACAATATGCTACTGCAATAATCACAACCGTCTGTTATCGGAAGAAAATAACTCTCTGAGAAAGAAAGAAGTAGCCGATATAAAAAGAATTCTGTTTATTCTCGTTCATATGTAACATAAACATACGTGTGCATCTCAAAAATTGATGATTTTTATTTTCATCGGATGTATAACATCGAAACAATCGTCGAACGCATATATCCGTCTATAGTCCACATCGATAGCTTTAAGCAGACGCATATACACTGTTGAGCATAACTAGAACACCACTAACATTTTTAACATTTTCGATCTATATGAAAATAATTCGAAAATCCCAATTATATGATGTGAAAGATCGTGGTAAGTAATGGATTCTAGATGAAATTCATCGAAGTTGTCTGGATATATGCCAAGATATAATCGATAATCGTTTGACGATCGGTGCAAAACAATAGCACTAGCTTCATTTATAACATACTTCAAGAGTTTCTGTGAAAAAATTAGTTAAAACTATGAACAATCGTATTGTTCAGCTAATACATAAAAAGAGGAGGTCCTACTCACTACTGAAATTGCTCACTTTAATAATCTGAATTATAAATTTAACATTTTATTGTCATTTAATATTATTATTCTGTTGCAAATTCATTGGTGCTATAGTTATGTACCATTGAAATATTTTATTTATTATTATAGCTCATGTTGAATAAATGTTATTTTTCTACTTTTTTTTTTTCAATAATTGTAATTTGTTTCTAGTCTCTTTCGCGAGGTATTATTAACATTTAGAAATCATTACTTAGAACTTCAAAACCCTTGAAAATTGTAGCGGTGCTATAGTTATGCTCCGCAGCGTCCGCGCAATTTATATGTACTTCTTCCACTGGTTTTACTTACTGCCTCGCATGGACAGAAATGGCCAAGCATAAGTTTGAAGGAAAATTAGTAACGATAAAGCAGGTTTCAACGTAGCAGCTAACAATTCGTCGAATCCAACGACATTTGGGTTAAAAGAGAGCAGAAAATTGAGAACTTTCTGGACAATTTGAAAGAGTAAACAAACGTCGCTGGTTTCGAAGCCATCGGCGGAGCAATGTTGCTCACCGTTCTCAAACGAGGGCATACGTTCGAAGGAAACGGAGTGAAACGAGATGGAGGATCGAGGACAAAGAGGAGATTAAGTTTCGAGGAAGCAGCGTACGAAACTGCCGGCTGTACTGTTTCCTAAGTTTCTCTGTTGTCCTTTACGCCCATCCACTTCCCCTCGCGATTTCTGCCACTGCAAGATCCCGGCAAGTTTGGCGAAATGGAAGTTAGTTGGCGAAACGGTAAGCCAGCCACCTTCGCGACTCTACCTGCAGGTTATGATGTTCGAAGCACATGGTTAAACATCCTACGATTTCGCAAGAATTCGCGGATCGCTGGCAAGCATACGAAGCAAAAGATGATTCTATTACAGTTGAGATCGTTTGGAATCAACAGAGAATACAAAGTATGGTGAGGTAACATTTGCTTGGTCACCACAGAGCCTCGATTTAAATCCAATCGAACATTTATGAGGAAAGAAAAGAGATCGAGACACAGAATTACAGTTTACAAAAGCACTGACTTCTTTTCGGTATGACAGATTTCAGGAGGAAGGTAAATGTTGAATTTTCAACCGACAAATTTGTATCAGTTGGTTTTGAAAATTGAAAAATTCATAATTCTCGAATTCGTGGAAATGTGATATTCAGCTTGGGATGAAAATTTCAAAAATACATTTCGTAGATTTGTATAAAATAGGAGCCTTTCACGACTTTTGGCTTACAGTTGCGACAAATCGCGGCCCTTCTTTCTGTATCCATGATAATTAACCCTTTCGCTACAGTGGAAAGGTAGATGTTCAATTTCTAGTTGTAAAATTTGTCGAACCGTTTTCGCAAGTTTAAAAATTGATAATTTTCAGAATTTGTAAAAATTGTAGATTTCGGTGTATATTTTAAGACAAAAGTTGCTTAAAATATTTGTATAATGTTTTCAAGTAAATGCTGTTCATTGACACATAGTTTGGAATTGAAAAAATATATAATAAAAAAAAATAAGTATGCCAAGGCTCGAACTCACGGCTAAATAAAATGTGCAGCGGTTCTACAGTTAGAATCTTAATCACTCCACCAACCACGCTGTTGAAAATAAGTTAAATGTTTCGAGATATACTGAACATATTGCTTTTATTAGTTCAATTTATTCAACTTCTTCAATTTGTATACTGTTTCTTCGAATGTAAAAATGTTCAAGCTTGTACGATATACACACTGTATGCAGAAAATGTAAAAATTCGAAGTAGAACTTACTTTTTCATGCGAAATACCTTAAAAATATCGGTTTTTAATTTTTTTGACAACGGTGCACCAACCCAAAAAGATGAAAAAAATTGAGGATGATGATCATGCTAATACGCTGCTATTAAAAAAATATAAAAGAAGCGCTATTTTTTTTTTTTTTTTAAGATATCCATATTTTTTTGCGTTCTTTATTTTTTACAACTGGGATTTGCAACGAAAAAATCGGAAAAAATTCCCTAAGATGTGCCTTCAGGTGTGTAATATGCCAGATTTGTTTCAGAAGTTTTATGTATCACTAAATAGGGAGAATAGTCCAAAAACTGATATTTAATTAATTTATATTTACCCTGTAACTACCCCCACGGTCGAGCTAGAGGGTTGAAACTTGATGTCACATGTTTTCTTTTGGTAAGCTATCGAATGATGCGTCGCACCACGAAATCGGTTGGAGGGCACTTTTGACCCCCTTAGCCTGCTGGACCCTTTGAAGTATTTATTCAATATTATTTAAATATTCAATTCGCATTTTTCAAATATTATTTTCACTCTATTCATTGTCATTCTATAATAAATAAACTATTAAACTTTTAACATATTCATATAATTTCGAACATTTTAATTCCTTTTTTTTAACTTTTTTTTAAATTTGAAGTATTTAAATACTCAATTCACATTTTTCAAATATTATTTTCACATTTTTTTAATATCCATTTTACACTTGTGGGAATGCGTAGGCAAATAAATGACGCGTATTTGCTGCGTAGCTTTTTATTGTGTTGTCGTGCGTAATAATCGTACGCTTGACATCACGAACCGATGTCGACTGGCCTCGTGTCGGGAAAACTGCCCTTGGAATCGGTCTTCCGATCGTCCTCTGTTTCCGAGGGCCGTCGAATTCGTTGGCGACGGTTGCCGCGTCGGCAACGTTTGATAATACAATGTTGTGGCGGTCCGGCGGTGTGCACGTGCACGGGCCGCCACACACTCTACGAATACTTAGTTCACATTTTCTAAATATTTATTTTACATTCCTCATACAAGTGTATAACATCCAATATCCTTTTTATATTAAAAAGCGTGGCTTAAAAACCATTCTTCCACTATTGGAACCAATATTTTATGCTACTAGGAGTATTATATTTACTTTTGTTAGGAATTTAACCTATCAATTTCCCAAAAATATACCGACACGTCCATATTTAGGCCACCCTGTACGTCGTACCAGAAATATCGGCGCTTTCTGTTCACACTTTCATCAGCTATCTCACATCAAGCACCGCCACTCTCCTCGCATTCGAAATATCAAACAGAAACTAGCAAACAGCTATCCCTTTCGGAAAGAAGAAGAAGAAGAGTGGTAAGCAAGAAGGAGAGGGTTGGAGCAGTGAAAAGAAGAAAAAAAGAGGAGGAGGAGGGTAAAAAGCATTCTCGTGCTTTTCCGTAAGACGTTCGCTAAATACGCTCGTGTCATACTCACAGCCTGGAATTGAACAAGTTTCTCAAAGTCGGCGACACGGAAACGAAACAGAAGGAGGAAGAAGGAAGAAGAAAGTAGCCGAGTTTTCAGGGAAGAAGAGAAACCGTGGCGGATGCAGGGAAAAATGAAACAAGAAGCTGAAAGTAGTTCCGGGAAAATAGAAAACTCGCAACGGGTCGACATAGCCAAGCTTAGCGAGAATACCGCGATGTTTTGCACAGGATTCGCACAAAAGGAGAGGCGCAGACACGTGCTGCAAGCGATTGATGACGAGTTTCCGCGGAGAGGAAATGGTTTGAGCATTGTACTGGCCAGACAAGTGAATGGATCTTTCTAGTAAAGTTAGTCTGCCGCTATTTTACATACTTTTTTCGTTTAAATATGTTAACACTTAGCCAACTGATCGAGGAGATCTCCCCACTTTCAATTAAGTCGGTGTCCGACCGATCGGGAAGATCTCCCATTTTGACCTTAGCAACGTGTGTCTTTTTTTTCTGTTATTATTAGTTACCTTCACCTGGTGTTGTTCGCGACTACTGACGAACTGTTTCTATAAGCACAGTATATAATTAAATCTACCGATTTAGTGGTGTTAAAATCACTTAAAAAGTTACACCATCAGTGGGAACTAAATAAAGCTATAGTGGTGTG
This sequence comes from Anthophora plumipes, assembly GCA_951804975.1. NCBI lineage: Eukaryota > Metazoa > Arthropoda > Insecta > Hymenoptera > Apidae > Anthophora > Anthophora plumipes. The sequence goes on from OX638119.1 coordinate 18,269,213, forward strand.
AAGTGTAACGAATAAATATTAAAAAATAAAGCATAAGGTATAAAAGAGTACCATTAAAAATATCCAGAAGCAACAATGAAAACTTAAGTGAATTGTTCATGGACGCACTATCAGACTGTTCTGAAGACAGCGATATGTAGATGTGTGATTATGAATTTAGCAAAGATGAGAGTATTATTGTTCCCATACATCAAGGTAATCGTCGAATATTTTTGAGCGATTCGGAAGATGATATTGTTAGTTCTGTCCATGACGCGAATTTTCAGATTTCTTTCATTTCAAGTAGTGAATATTAGTCCGCGTTACTTGCGAGAAATGCGCGGTGGACAACGTACAGTTCGCTGCGGCGCACGCGGTTGGCTAAGTGATAAGTAATAACTGAGAAAATACATAAAACAGTTTAGAGAGACCCTCGTAGTATCCTTAAACGAAGGAGTAAAGATCTAAAATTAATTTTTTACACTCTTAATAATTGATTTGCAATTCTGAAAAAAATATCCCAAGTAGAGCCAGTCTATCTCTTTGATTAAAACATTTTTCTCAACCTAGTAACTTTCAGGGTGCCTTATGATTTCGATCAGCGGTATATAGATACCAGAGTGAAAGATCTATTAAAAAAAATTGTATTCAATTAAAAGGAAGATCTTTAAAAAAAAAAAAAAAAGCAGAGAAGGAAGAAGCTGAGGAATCTCCCTGGGAGTTCTGTGAAATTGAGAGGAATCGAAGCTATATTTTCACAGACCATAAACTCGAGGCGAAATTTATTTGCGATTTTCGTCGCTACTCCACGCTCCATTAAATATTCTTCACTCGACTACGGCGTATGCAATCCCGTGTATCTAAGAGATAAGCCCTGAGAATATTATACCTTTCCTTCCCCGAGTAACGCGAATAACCGAATCAACGGCAACGATTTTATTGGAGCATAATGTCGCTACATGCTCGTAATAACTGTAAACCACGAATTGGTAACGGCTTATTTATGCTAATCCGATTACTCGCCGGGAATGGGATGCTGGAACGATGTTACCCCGGTCGGTCGACATAAAACTTTTGTAATTATTTTACGGACAGACATCTTAATTCTTCGTAATCTACAGAAAGAAAAGAAGTCTCCTTCGGAGGAAACATCGCTGCGATGAAATCGCTTGCCTCGTTTCTGATTTGCAAAACGAAACTTGAATCGTTATTTTTAATACCAAGTCTCTATGAAACATTTATTCATCTGCTACACTTTTTTTCAGATTTAGTTATTTTTGAGACCAAGTCTCTATGAAATATTTACTTTCATCTGCTACACTTTTTTTCACATTTAATTATTTTTAAGACCAAGGCTCTATAAAATATTTATTTTCATCTGCTGTACTTTCTTTCTTTTTTTATCTTCTTTTCAATTATAATTAATAAACGACATATAATCGGACTACATTGTTCTTAAAAACAAATTTATCAGTCTGCTATTACACACGTTATTCTTAGCGAGCTCCAACTATTTGAAATTATTAACGAAAATCGCGAATTAAATACTGCTTGCTAATTAAAATAATATAACTGTTTAAGCTGTACAATAGTGACGTCCAATGGTACATAAAAATCGAATTCTTTTCCCATAGAAATGTTTCCTATTAGATCGTTCAGAATATATATTTAAATTTAAACAAAACTTACTGGAACTCAATAAAACTAGATTATAAAATAAGAAATGATTAATTTAGGTGCACTGCTAATTAAATTAAAATGCATTCTATAATAAGTGGTGTATTCTTCTTAAAAAGAAATTTAGCAATCTGCTATTGTACATTATTGTTAGTCAGCTGCAACTATTTTAAATTAGTAATAAAAGTCATGAATTAAATACAGTTTGCTAATTAAAATAATATTGTTCAAACTGTACAATTGTGACATCCACCGGTACATAAAAATTAAATTATTTTCCGATAGGAACCTTCCACATCAGAACATTCAAAGTATATATTATAAATAAGTATACAGGGTGTCCCAGAAAAAGTGTAACATCCGGAAATGGGGGGTAGCTGAGGTGATTCCGAACAACCTTTTCCTTTACCAAAATGTTGTTTGAAGCTTCGTTTATGAATTATTAACGAAAAGCACTGGTCAATCAGAGCACTCGGTGAGCGCGCGCTCAACCGCGTAAGAGTGGCTCTTATTTACGAGCGCTCGGTCGGGTTCCCGATAAACGCACTGGCACAGCATGTGTACCGCGGAAAATGTTATATCGTTTTAAATTCAAAATAATGTGAAATTATTCGTTATTCATGAATAACAAATAAACTGTGGCGTCCCACGTACCTGCATGCAAAAGTCGAGAAAAGCGAGGATTTTTCTGGACGATGTGAGGCGAGCGTCGACCGCGTTGAAAGCACGGAGAATACACAAAATCGGCAGTCTCTAAAAAGTCACTGAAAATTATCGATCGTGCAGTGAAGTTAGTTCACCGACCCGGCCGTAACATCAGCTATTGAGGATTGTCTGGATAGGTCAGACTCGGCACGAGGATCCAGTGTAAACGACCTATTTCCATCGAAGCAGGTTATTTCGTGGACGAATGGTTAAGTTTAATTATTTTTTTCTAACACTAGTTATACAAATCGTTTTTCTTAAAACAATTTATTCACCTGAAAATGTGCTGTTAGAAAAAAACATTTCTTTCATAAGTAATAAAACGTTTTATTCCTTTCGGATGACGAATAAAAGTATCGAACGCAGTTATTAAAGGACTTATTAGTTTATTTGTTATTCATGAATAACGAATAATTTCACATTATTCTTAATTTAAAATAATATAACATTTTCTGCGATACCCATGCTGTGCCAGTGCGTTTGTCGGGAACCCGACCGAGCGCTTGCGAATAAGAGCCACGCTTACGCGGTTGAACGCGCGCTCTCTGGGCGCTCTAATTGGCCAGTGTTTTTCGTTAATAAGACAAAAACGAAGCTTCAAACAACATTTTGGTAATGGAAAAGGTTGTTCAGAATCACCTCAGCTACCCCCCATTTCCGGATTTTACACTCTTTCTGGAACACCCTGTATATTTAATATTAATATATTATATACATAAGTATATATTTAAATTGTTAGCAACGTCCAGAAGCAAAACTTATTGGAACACAATAACACTAAATTACAAAATAAAAAGTTATTAATTTACGTACATTGCTAATCAAATTAAAATGCATTCTATAATAAACGACGTATAATCAGATCTCATTCTTCTTAAAAATAAATGTAACAATCTGTTATTGCACACATAATTATTTATTAGCTCCAACTATTCGAAATTGTTAATAAAAATCGTGAATTAAATACCTTTCGCTAATTAAAACAATATTACTGTTAAAACCATATAACAGCGACAATCTCTTAGTGTTCAAACCGTACAACGTCCATCGGTACATAAAAATCGAATTATTTTCCCATAGGAACCTTCCACATCAGATCACTCCGAGTATATATTTAAATTACTCGCAGTATCCAGAAGCAAAACCTACTATAACGCAATAACCCAAGTAAATTGATTCGAAGAAAGGTCTCTGCGCCGATTAATCATCCGGAAATGGACATAAATGGTCCCCGGGGGCAGCTTTTAACCGTGGCTTTGATACGACATCGCAGAAATCCCAGTTTCCCCGGCGTTAATATTTTACAGTTAGCTGGCCGTCATAGTTTCTCCTGAACCGTGGTCGGGAAATTATTGCGCCGCATCAGCAACCTTATCATCTCTATTCTACGTGTCGTCAATAACAAATCGTCTTTCTATTTCACCATAGGCGGATCGTACGATCCACCTATACTCCAGATTAATGAAATAAAAGGAAGAAAAAACGCTTTATGGAATCTCTAGCCGTTGAATACTTCAGTTGGATGAAGACAATACAGTGCCAGTTGGCTGTCGTTATAATGTGTATTTACAGAGCCGTGCAAATGTGAGTATACAGCCTCCGCGTTGCAGGATGCATGGGTTCGCGTTTCTATGGGGTGCAAGACGGAAGGAGGAAGGGAGGAAAGGCAGAACTACGACCCGAGCTGGTTTGGTAAAGTGTAAACTATTATAATTAGCCGCGAAACCGCTATCATTGCGAAAACCTTGCTGCTGAGGACTCTCTGTAAACTTCTATGTGTTCTCTATGGGTAACACCAGTTCTAGATGGTGTGAACCCCATCATGGTGTTCTTTTTTCTCCTTCTATTACTGGAAAATCTTTCTTGTAGCCTTAATCTCGCTTCTGTCTTCGTAGGAACGTTTAGGTAACGGTTAATTAGAAGAATGTGTTACAAAAGACCTATACTTACAATTGTTAGTATATTTAGGCATGGAATGTTAGACACTCGTCCCTTAATTTGCGCGAAGTGAAAAATCTTGAAAATAAAAGCTCCAAAGATGCTAGAAAATAGGGACATACGTAAACGAATGTAAATATATGTAAATAAGGTGTAAAAAGTATTATTTTATTGCAAAAAAGTACCAAAAAAAACCTCTAAAAAGAGAATTTTTATCCAGACGCATATAAATCTTCCAACTTTCAATTTTTTAATTTGTTTTATTTCTGTTTCTAATGTTTCGGAACGTGCTATACTATCGTACCAATAAGACGGCCATTTTGAGATATTAAAGATTCAAAAAAATATGTTTTTGTACCTTAATATCAACGTTAATTAATGCCAAAATCCCAAAAATGTACCATTACTTCTTTCTGACCAAAAAAATTCCCGAAGATCCTGTAAATTTCTGGCTTCCAATCCTTAATGAATTTGAATTACACGGACGCGTTGCCAGAAAAAAAAATCGTCGAGCTTGAATCGCGTTCGCAAAGGAACCTTTAAACTGGACTCTACTCAGCAATCGCCCAGAATAATTTATACGGATGAATAGAAATTTAATCGACACGGATATGACGGGAAATTATACACAAGACGTTGCAAAGGAGAAAAATTTCGAAAATATTGCATAAAACCGACGGTGAAAGGAGGTACTGGGTCGGTATTCGTATGGAGGGCTACCACGGCAAAAGGTATAGGCCCTGTCCATTGAATAACGTATACCATGGACCGATACCTGTACCTGAATATCGTAGAAAATGTACCGTTTCCATTCGTCGAAGAATATACAGGGCGTCCTGTAACTAGTGTAACTCCCGGAAATAGGGCGGGGGGTTGCTGAGGCGACTCTGAACAACTTTTTCATTTACCAAAACGTTGATTGAAACTTCGTTTTCGAATTATTAACGAAAGACACTGAGAGCGTTGGCTTTGAACCGCCGCGCTTGTTCGTGGTCGTGAACAAACGCATTGGCACAGCGTGAATATCGCCGCACATGTTACATCGACTTCAGATACAACACGTAACTTCGGAGAGGTTCAAGACTTACCAGAGAACCGAATACTTTGGTTTTCATTATTTTTGCGTTCACCGATTAACCAAGATAAATCTACAAGATCTAATCTTTAAACCTTTCATTGCAAACTCGACGAGACGATTGTAAACAGCGCCGTTTCGCTTTCTCTTCGCTTTTCAATTGCAATGTTCTAAACAAAAAAAGAAACTATTTCATAACCGCGACTATACTTTCGAATTGAAGGCTATCGTGCAGCCTAATTTCCGAGTTAATTTAAAGCGCGACGATAGAGAGGCTCGCGACTGCGAGAGTTACTTGATATTCGCAATAAGGGAATACCTTCGAACTATTCGCGGACTGTTTCGTATGCGGCCCTGGTTACGAAGGTAACCTAAGTACAGTTACCTAACTTATATTGAAGATGTTTGGAAGCTTTTGTGTCTGAATTGCCATGCCGTGCCGCGTAACCACACAACGCCATCGTCACTTTCGAACACGTATACAGTTGCAGCATTCTACGAGATAGAAATATCCTTCGTGTCTTCCTAGTTTCGCCAGTGTGCGAAGAAAACTGGAATTTGTAGTCAACGTGCTTCGCAACTCACCTTCTGATTACACGCAGGAGTTTACGCGTAGTTGGATTCCACATTCACGAAGGAAAAATAATTTTCAATCTCTCTGTGTGAGCGTGTGCAGTTCTCGAGAGAAGAGTCCACGAAGAAATGAAAAAGGTTTTATTCTAATTGGATCTCGGCTCGTACAGGGCGACCTTTTGATCATTCGAAAACAAAGCATAAAGATGGGTTTACAGAGCTGGTTCCAGGGAAGTTAATTAATAAAGTTCGCAGCGTTTGACGTTTATATCGTCCGGCTGTTTTTATTGAGGAATTAATTGCTTTTTCACGATTCTTAGAATACACTATCCCTAGGAAGTATCTGTTTCTTCTCTGAAAACTGCGGTGTGAATTAGTTTTAGATTCATATTAGGTTTTGCGATTGTTAGAAATGATGATAAATAGAAGGGGGAAAAGGTCTAGCAGGCTAAGGTGGTCAAAAATGCCCACCAACCGATTTGGTAGCGCGATGCATCATTCGATAGCTTACCAAAAGTAAAAACATGTAACACCAAGTTTCAACCCTCTAGCTCGACCGTGGGGGTAGTTACAGGGTAAATTCAAATTATCAGTTTTTGGACTACTTTCCCTATTTAGTGATACGTAAAACTTCTGAAAAAATCGGACATATTACATACACGAAGGCACATCTTAGGGAATTTTTTCCGATTTTTTCGTTGCAAATCCTAGTTGCAAAAAATAAAAAACGCAAAAAAATACGGATATCTTTTGAAAAAAACAAAAATAGCGCTTCTTTTATATTTTTTTAATAGCAGCGTATTAGCATGATCATCATCCTCAATTTTTTTCATCTTTTTGGGTTGGTGCACCGTTGCCAAAAAAATTAAAAACCGATATTTTTAAGGTATTTTGCGTGAAAAAGTAACTTCTACTTCGAATTTTTACATTTTCTGCATACAGTGTGTATATCGTACAAGCTTGAACATTTTTACATTCGAAGAAACAGTATACAAATTGAAGAACTTGAATAAATTGAACTAATAACAGCAATATGATCATTATATCTCGAAACATTTAACTTATTTTCAGCAGCGTGGTTGGTGGAGTGGTTAAGGGTTCTGACTGTGGAATCGTTGCACTTTTTTTTAGTCGTGAGTCGAGCCTTGCCATACTTACTTTTTTTATTATATATTTTTTTTTCAATTTCAAACTATGTGTCAATGAACAGCATTTATTTAAAAACATTTTACAAATATTTTAAACAACTTTTGTCTTAAAATATTCATTTCAGATCAATTGCAGATCATCTATTTCTATTTAGGCTTACTCAAAAGTTTTTTTTTTTATTTTATTTTTTTATTTCAGAGACATTTGTATCTGAGTGCAAGCGAACAAGGTTTCGCTTTACATGAAATCAAATAATGTTCTACAACTCCGCCATTTTGTATTTTTCCACAGTAAAAAAAATATGGAAATAGAGTTGAGGTGTTCCTTTAAAGAACCTTATAAAAGTTTTTTTTTCTAAATATTTATAGACGAAGAAAAATTCGAGATTCGCCCGATTTTGGTAGGCTTCCAGCGACACGATTTCAGCGAACTCTCCCCTGTCAATCGAGGACACTCACGTTGGAGGCTGATTTCGTGGCAGGAGCAAATCGTCCAACTCTACTCTATCGTTCGCGTAAATATAAACACGAATATATTCGAGCGTAGCTGTCGAGAGGTAGCACGTGCCTGAGGTAATATATCAAAGGCTAATAAAATACGAAGGGTGCCTCCTTTTTCTCCCGTGTATTGCCACGATTCCCCACGGTTTCCTCGTTCTGTTGATCTTCCCACGCGGGAAAAGCGAGCTGTGGAAATATGGCGTACGACAGGTGCGAAGAACAACGGTCTCTCAATGCGAAAGAAAAATAAAAAGACTTGCAACCCCTCTGTAAACGCCTTGGGATACGTTCCTCTATTTTCTTTTATGTCGAAAGGATTTTCTATGCCGTGCAGTTCTGAATTCATTCGTATCTTGCTGAATTTATGCTCTCCTAAATTGTCCACGACAATTTTCAATGGGGAATGCATTCTAAAATATCAAAGTGTATTCAGTTATTCAGAATTATTTATTATCTTTTATTATCTTTTCTGTTCCTTATGTGCTTTTCTACTAATGATAGTCGTAATTTCTCAACCCTGAGTAAATTTCCTCGACCGATTCGTCAACTTCAACGCACTTCTGCGACGAAATTTTAGAAAACGCGAAAGTTTCACTTTGAAAAAAGAAAAAATTGCACACCTTCACGAATTTATTTACTTTTATCTATCAGATTAATTCACTTTGGTTGAATATAAATGAAATTTGAACAGATTTGCGAATGTAGAGGCGCCATTGATACACAAAGGATTAGTCCTTGGAAAGTAATAGGAACTTCAATTTTAATAATCTATCGTTCACGTACATATGTAGTCACTTGCAAATGTTGACAGCGAAAATCACTGGGAGAATACAAGTTTCGATCTGAAAACGCGATACACATTTATTCCTGTAATTTACTAAAGAATTACTAAAAAACATTTTAATTGCGTCAATTATTCGCTTCAATTTACTAAAAGTAAAATTTGTACTCGCACAAAATCGAGCATGATTTATCTATGCAAAATTAATATTATTGCGTCTAAAACTGCTTCTAACAAGATTTCGTTCATTCCTCTCAGTGTTTTGCGTTTTTTTAACACTCTGAACCGTGTGGGGTTTATTTTACCCCAATTATCTACAAATATTGCTTTGAAATCACGTTTAACCGATTTTATGATAGAATCAGATGCAACTGAGATCAAAATTTACGTTTCAACAATGTACGATATATTTTCAAAGACGCAAACGTAATAATTTCACTTTTGCCTAACTGAAAATCAAAACTGTTGTTTAAAAGCTCTTCTTTTTGCAATACATTTGTTCGTTGATTACTATAAACTGTACATATCAATCCTTCGCACTGCAAGTAAATTTTCCTGATTGATTTGTCAAGTTAAACGCACCATCAACTGAACATTGCAATCGTCAGCTCGTCGTTAATCCTTTGACTGCGTTGTACTTGAAACAAACGCTCTGTGTGTGCGGAATACTTTTTAGAGTAGCGTGAACTTCGCCATACCGATCGATTATATTGTTATACAATGTATAACAAAGTTACTATTTTAATTCCTTATCTACGACAAATAGAAACGAAACGTTTTCATTTTCTTTCGGTAATATGGAGTTTACTTAAAAATATTAATCTTCCAACTTCATCATGGCAATCCACGCTCAAATCTGACTCTCTTCGTCTAGTTCACTATTGTCTCTCAGAACAAGTCTTTCGAAACTACTGGATATTTTTAAGGTTTCACAATAATAAAAAATTATATAACAAATTACACATACGGCAAGTGAAACATTATCATACGCTACTGCAACAATCACAACCATCTGTCATCTGAAGAAATAACTCTCTAAGAACTAAATAATAAGTGTTTAACATAAACAAAATTCTTTTATTTCTACTGGTATGCAATACAAAGATATGTAACTACCTTAAAAGTTGAAGATTTTTGTTTTCATCGGAGGTATAAGACAGAAACAATCGTCGAACGCATATATGCGTACATAGCCCACATCGATAGCTTTAAGCAGACGCATATATGCGTCGATAGCAGTCAAAAAGTTAAGTAGCTGAAACTTCATTCCGTTGCAGGAGCCACAGAAAGGGTTCTGAAAAGGACGCGTGCACGTATGTTTGGCCTAAAAAGAGAAGCAGAGGATCCACAAGGTGGCGTAACCCAGTGCACCCTGTGCGCGTTTCCTCGGTGGAGAGGGTTTGTTAATCCTTTACAGAGAATTCAAGTGATAAATTCCGTAAATCCCTGTTCAAACACACCTACCCTTCCCATTACCGGGCTTTCCTTCCCCTGGCCGAGCCTCAGACCGCAGCACCCTCGTCACCATCGCCAAGACCACCACCCTAACTCTCTCGTCGCTTCATCCACCCGTTCTGAATCTCCAAACCCACCTCGCTGCCCTCCAGCACGGCCCCGGCCACCTGGATTCTTGGAAAAAGTGGAAAACTGCGATTATAAGGACTCCCCCCCCCCCCCCGGTCTCCAGAATTCCGCTCCAAGCGTCGCAGAATCACGCTCGCTTTTACTCCTTTCGACCTCCTTCTGCGTTACTCACTCTTTCCAGGATTAAAAGTTTAACACTTTGTTAGCCTTCTTTTTTTCAAGACGCGGGAGAGTGACACGAGAGAGGAGACCGGAAGTCCTTCTCGGTGTAAGCCGGGGTAGGTTGGACAAATTTCACTCCCGAGGTGAACTTGGTTTCATGAAGATGAAACGTCGCGTTTTGCATTTTGCGATGACAAAGGGTACGCGAGTGTAGAGAGCAAACGCGGATGATTCCTCGCGTTTACTAGCGGAAAAACGAGATTTTCCGGGATTTTTAATCTACACGCGTTCAGATCGCTATTGCTGGTTTCATCAACCACTTCTGACTGTTTGTCCAGCTCTATCTTTCTCTGCTTCTGTCATTGGAGTATCATGCAAGGGACACTGTTACAGAGTACTGTTTCCCAATTCTTGGTAGATCTGGTGTTAATAGAATTCGATAGAAATGGATTCAAAAGGTTCTTGAACTAAACGTTTTGGAAATAAATGCTTACTTGCTACTATAAAATACATTAGAGATCGTTGCTAACTGAACTTTAAAGTACTCAGACTATAGTTTTATTTTAAAGCATTTACAATTAGACTATAGTATTAAGAAACTTGGGCTATAGTTCTAAAGCAAAGTTTTAAGGTACTTGAACTATAGTTTTAAGGCACTTAAACCACAGTTCCATGTCCAAGTCTCAAGACATATAGACAATAGCTTTAAGGCACATAAACGATAATTTTAAAGCATTTAGACCACAACTTTAAAGCCAAGCTTCAAAGCACTTAGAGTACAATTTTAAAGTACTTAGACTACAGTTTTATACCCAAGTTTTAAACCACTTAAAGTACAGTTTTAACGTACTTGAACTATATTCTTAAGGGACTTGAACTAATATTTAACCCTAAATAATAAATCTCTTATTCTAAAACACGACAAGATCAAGATGATCGGTTGGTAGAGATACCATTAATTGGTAGAAAATCCATCAATTCTCGGTATATCTAGTGTTATCTATCCAAATCTAACCTAATCTAACCCAAGATCACTGATTCACTAAACAGATACACAAATATCGATCCAAACATCAACCAGCAACAGAAACCACTTCCTCCAACCTCCCATAGGATTCACCTAATTAGCAACGGAACGAGTTGGAACAACCTGTACGTATCGATATTCCCAGGCATCGTGGGTGTCGTAGCAAGGAACTCGAATGCTTGTTACTAGAGAGGCACAGAAAGGAGAGTGAAACGCGTCCATGACGTCGATCCTCCCTTGTTGGAATACCTTGAGCTCACCAGACTGCAGAGCGAGCTTTGTCAGCTCGATTGGCGTCTGAGGTGAACGCAGCATTAATACCTTAGCCTCCTTTGCGCCGTTGCTGCTCTCGAGAAACAGCTCTACCCTCTCTCTTCCTATCTGCGCGCAAGCATCCCTCGGCTACCCCATAGCTCATCCCCGGGACAGACTCTAGCAACCGTTAATATCGAATTCTTTGGGGCAATTTACGAGGGAGCGCAGCGAACTCCAGCGTGCTCGTTTAATCCGCCAAAGTCAAATCCCTGTCGTGGCTAGTACATTTCACCGAGTGTTTTCTAACCTCGTGAATCCTTTCGAGGATAACACCCCGTAACTCTTGACCCCTTTTTGCCGAAGAGGCTGGAAGGAATCTCATATTACCTTCGAGCAAACTCGAATGCCTGGAGAATCAACTCACTTCGACCCAGAGACTTCGTCTACGGATTCTTGTCCCGTGTAAACCGCTCCTTCGACGCATCGTCGATAACGTGAGTTCCGATCCGATTGTGCCGAGTGATCCGACAGCTTTCGGTGTATTTCTCACTCGTTGAACGCCTTTTCATCACTTCGACTGCCATTTGGGAGAAAACTGAACTCCACGCGACTATGTTAACTCTTTGCTCTTCAACGCCGCTACGGAGAAGTTCATAATACCAAGCATAGTTCCGTTTAAACCCCATTTGCATTGAAACGAAGCAAACTCGTAAAATAAATGGTAGTAAAAAATTCAGAAAAGTCTGTGAACTTTTGATTCAGGAAGTTTCGTTGCGCTATACCATGGAGAAGACGTGCCATGACATTTCAAACTGTGCCTTGTCTCTGGCAGTGTTTTCCCCATTGAAAAGTTTAATCAAACCACGAAATTCTTTGGAATCCACTTTTTCTCAAACAGTGAAAGTACTGTCACTCTAATGACTGTAACTCGCAAACTAGTCGACGAAATGTCACGAAATTTTGACTAGAGACTAGTTAAACCTGACACTACTGAACAAACACAAGGATTCTGCGATAGTCACACCACTTACGCAGGAGGCCGCAGACTTTTCCCACGTAGTATCATGAACTCTCATCTTAGGCTACTTTGCACTATTGTCTTCGAGTCAGGGAGAATTTCTGTATCGTAATTAGTTGTCCCAAGCTACTGCAAAGCCTCGTTGCGACAGCAGCGTAAAAAGTGGATCAAATGATGCAGAATTCGTGGATACACGCGTGTAAGAAGGCACTGAGACGAGATATCTCGTCATCCTTACGCAATAAGTTAGAATCAGCTAGAATTAAGAGAGCTTAGCGTGCACATACTGAGCTAAATGCAAAATGAAGACGAGTTTTGGTAATATTCGAGATTGCAGCGAGATTAGGCTTCTTGACGTCGTACATTCGTCTTCCATTCGAGACCTCCCATTTCTTGTCCTCGGTCAGAGACGAAGTTAGCCTCTCTCCTCTATCCGATTGTCTCTCTCCTGGTATTGGAGCTTTCCCTTCGCTTAGCTGTGTCTCTTTCCCTTGGCCTGTGAAGGAGTTGGCAGTTTCTCTCGAGTCCTGTGTTGCAGAGAGCTCTGAAGCCGAACGAACGGACGTCCGGAGACGTAATTTCCTGCCTTCCCGGTGCAGCTCTTTTCCGCTTGCTTCTCTTTCTCTGGCTCCGTTGCTGCTGCCGCTTTGTAAGCTACGCTCTCTCCAGGGGTTGCTGACGAAACTTCCTTCGCTTTCTATGCTTCTGCCTTCGACCCTTCTGTATGCGCCCACGAATTAAGGTCGACCGATGGCCGTTCTACCTTAAGACGCGTTATAGCACACGTTTCGCGAAAATTAGGACGAGACCTGGACGAAACTCTGTAAACTTTTCTTCTGTCGTGAGTACACCGGGGATAGGAAGCTCCGTTATTGCTTAAAAACGCTTTTGAATAAGGCCATAGTAATATAATTGATTTGTATTTGTGTGACGAATCTTTGAAGGGTTCAACAGCATAAACATGGGTTTTATCTATTTTCTCAGTTATTGTTTAAGATATTTAAATGAAACAAAATATATAAAATAGATATAGAGTAGCTTCATTTGTGATATTTTTTTCAAAATTGTAAATCAATTATTAAGCATACAAAAAAATAAATTCCAGATCTCTACCGCTTGGTTTAACGATAATACGAAGACAAAATCCTTAAAATTTTTATTTTTTTTTCTCGATTATTCCTTAAAATATCTAAATGAAAAAAAAAAATGTAACATAGATATAGACTAGCTTCACTTGTGACATTCTTTACAGAATTATAAATCAGCTATTTTCAAAATTTAATTTTGATGATATGTATCCGAAGTGTTGCATTTACTTACTACGTAGAAGATAATTATCTTGCAGCACTAATTTTATACTTCCCCAATTTAACGACAACAGTATTGTAATAACAGTGCTAGACTAACTGAAAACCAATTTATCCCGAAGTAGTATCACGTTATAATGTAATAACAACATTGCAGTAATAACGTTCTGAAACAATTTTAGTTAGACGTTGTACGAAGCATTGTATTCCTTTCAGCGATCACGATACAACTTACAATAAAATTGGAAGTAAAATATAAACAAATAAAATTCTTGAAATCACGTGAAATATTCACCGAACCAAATTTCAGTTTTATTTATTTTTATATCCATTAAAATATAATAGAAATCATTTTCATCTCTCAAGATTATTTCTTTGCAAAAAATCAGCATTAACTTTTTCTTCTTTCTTTTTTCTTTATTAAAGGGTTAGGTAACTAAAATTTGGAAAAAAATCGATTTTTTGTTTTTTGGCTTAAAAAATAGTTTGAAGCCTTAAAAACATTATGCAAATAATCCCAGTATCGAAACAATTTTTTTTTGCTGGAAAAAAACGATGGCGTATATCTGCACTCTATGGCGCGTTGGAGCATATATGTATGTACCTATGTATAATAGGGAGGGCATGATTAAATAGGCCAAGGGCCCAGAGATTAACGGTTGTGTATCTCCCCACTTCTGTCATGTATTTTCTGATAGAATAAATCGTGAACAATTGAATTCAGTTTCAGTTTACTTGTCTAGCAATGCGCCCCGTTTCCTTCAAGTTTTCGGACATCAAGAGAGTTTTTATAGTTTATGCTTTCGTTTACCGATATTTACATAAACATTTTATCATAAGTGGACAAAAAACAAGTAACAGAAAAGGATTTCGAGCTAGTACTCTGCGTGTTTCCAGGCCACGAAAAAGAGTGCGGCCGGCGAACCCGCATGAAATTGAAAGTGAAACGGAGTCTACAAGTGCATCGGCGAAAAAACTGATAAGTGGTGGTCAACCAGAGGTGGTCAAAGCAATAATTCCTATTTATGAGGAGTTACGTAGGCAGGATTTGTTGCAACGTTGTGTTAAAATACAAACAAAGTTTGAATAATTTGATTTGGTCGTTTGCTCCAAAGACTGTATTTAGCGGCATACAGACCACCGTAAAAATTGCTGCCTTTTTAGCCACCCGCATTTTTAATGAAGGGTATGGAGCAGTGTTATTAATACTGCATGGAATGAAAATCACCATAGGGCCAGCAGCATTTGCATTATACAAGGAAGTTGACGCGGACCGAATCAAGACAAGCCGGATCGCTCGCAGATCTCGAAGATTGGCTGCGGAAGAAGCAGCACATGAAGCCGAAGGTCCTTTGTATGATGCAGGAATGGCCGATTAACGGTATGTTAACAAAAATTCACGATAACACACAAAAATTACATCTCTAAACTTTAAACGCATTTTCTCGAAACTATGTTTTTCAAAACGGTGTGCAGGATTGCTCCAGTTCTAATTAATCAATTGCTTTGAAAATTTACAGTTACCTTTGCTATTACATTTATTAAACATTGACGATCCGTTGTTTTTTTTTAATTTTCTAATAATTCTGCAAAATATAAGTAATAAAAATTTTTTTTTTGTCGAAATCTGATTTTTAAATTTCAAATATCTGCCATATTGTTTATTTTTACAAAAATTGAAATGTCTCATCGTCAATGCTAAAAAAATTTATCATAGTTAATAAAATATTTCGGTTTCTGTTGCAGGTAACAGTCATTTTATTGGAACCTTGCACACCAGCTGAGTATCAAAACAAGAAGTTCGGAAACACGGCACTGTGCGAGCTTAATTATAAATATTTTTTAAACATTGCTAACAGTATTTTTCGACATATGTTATACTTAAATACAGTACAAAGTTTCAGGATAATCGATTGTTTACTATTTTTTTTATTGCCACTTAAAAATTGTCTTGTTTTCTATACCGCTAGAGTTTTACCTAACCCCTTAAAGAAATTTGAATCTCCATAAGGTGATCATTAAGGTGAAATTCGAATCTCATTAAGGTTCTTAACCGAATTTTGGAAAAGTATAAACGCAGATCTCTGGCCAAAATTATAAAATGCTTAGTTTCCACGAACTGAAGTGCTTGGAACGCCATTCTAAACTGAACAACCACTACTATTCACCAACTACAAGTCCAAGATTATCACTAACTCAACTATCTTCGAATTTTCAAGCAGTATTATCAGATGGGAAAAAATTGATCTAAAAAATACGCAAAGTTTTCCTCTGCGACAATTTTTTCAAGCTTCCGTACTCCTCCAAATTGTATCACCATAAAAAAATGAAGAAGTTACGTTTAACCCCACAAAAACAAAAAAAAGGCGCATAATTGAAATTCTGCGGCACCCATTGTAAACAGCGGAAATATTTCGATATACTCGTTTAGATGTTCCACCCTGTGTGTAAGTTACCTCTACCAAATGAAATTGTTCCGTCTAGTGTGAAGGGACGTCGATTTATGTGCAGCGAAATTCGATTAACCCCTGCTTTAGAGCACTTTGAGGTGATTTAAGGTGCGATGGCACTCACGAAGCCACGACGGCGGTGAATATGTGCGGTTTCTTGTGGAATATACGAGTGGCGGGAAGTTCTGTTACGAAAACTAATTCGAACTTACAGGGAACTTGATATCATGTGGCTGACACTGTATACACTTGTCTCTCTCACGTATCTAAACCCATTGCTAGATCACAGAAGGAAAAGAATGTAGATTCACACATTCGGAGTCAGATGACCGTTTTGAAAATTTCGTTTAGAATTTCCTGCATACGACTTTTCTTATATTAGGTGTACAATGTATGTTTTTAATATTGATTTCTTTTTTTCTTCTTATTGTTTATTTTCTGGAAAAAGATTGTAGTGTGTCTATCGATTTGTGATGTTTGCATTAGTCGATCTTTGTCTTTTATTTTTTTATCTATGATGCAAAGAAAAGCAGGTTTAGTAGTCTTGTGACACGAATAGAGAAAAACGAAGGGTGAAAGTTGCAGAAAGCATGTTTGCCAGTCTATTATTATTTTGTACTTCAATTCTATTATTATTATTACATGTTAGAAGTGAACAGATTTTCAAAAAAGTGAACAAATTAATACTTTGTAGTAGTAAGCTTTACACATGATCTTTTTTCCATTTCTTTTATCCACTCTTTTTACCCAGTTTGATCTAATCTTGTATCAGGTCATCCCATAAATCGTGTCGCCTCTTATTGCACTTTAACTTATGGGATGACCTGATATAATATTGTAATTTTTATTTGATCCTTTGTATATTCGTCCCAACAAATGCCAGGGTACTTGAAGAATATTAAATTATTGAACCAAGTTTGACCTACATAATCTTTAATATTACAATTTTAATTTTATCACAATATTATAATCTTTACAATAATAATATTATAATTTTTCTAATAATAGTATCACAATTTTTATTTTATCAATGTATATTCGTCCCAACAAATGCCAAGACACTTGAAGAATATGAAGTGATTGAAGAATGTAAATAATACTGACGAAAGTTATGCTGAAGACGACCAGGAAATTTCTGATACTGAAGATGATACAGAGGAAAATAATTATGATTAAATTATTCGTAATTTAAATATTCCTACTCCTTATATTCAACTCCATTGCGAGCTGATGCATCATGCTTTCTATATACAGGGTGTCCCAGAACTAGTGTAACATCCGGAAATGGGGGGTAGCTGGGGTGATTCTGAACAACCTTTTCCTTTACCAAAATGTTGTTTGAAGCTTCGTTTTCGAGTTATTAACGAAAAACACTGACCAATCACAGCGCCCAGAGACCGCGGGCTCAACCACGTACGCACGGCTCTTATACACGGGCGCTCGGTCTGGCTCCCGGCACACGTACTGGCACAGCATAGGTATCGCGGCAAATGTTATGTCATTTTAAATTAAGAATAATGTGAAATTATTCGTTATTCATGAATAACAAATAAACTAATAAGTCGTTTAATAACTGCGTTCGATACTTCTATTCGTTATCCGAAAGGAATAAAACGTTTTATTATTTATGAAAAAATGTTCTTTTTTAACACTTTGACGTCTGCACGTGTGATAGAAAATCTTTCGTCTGCCGCCAGTATGTCTCGCGTAGATTCTACTATCTGTTATCAGCCTTTTTCGCACGATCGTTCATATTGTAATTACAATGTACCGTATCAAGGCATGAAAATTTTAATAATTCTTACTTGATCCCGTCACCCGATTTACACGAAATTTCGAGGATCTGTATAAATAGATGTAAGCTTTTTTATTACAATAGAAATATTTCTAGGCGACACCAACGTGGAGTCATTGGGCGGCATAGTGTTAACAGCACATTTTCAGGTGAATAAATTGTTTTAAGAAAAACGATTTGTATAACTAGTGTTAGAAAAAAATAATTAAACTTAACCATTCGCCCACGAAATAACCTGCTTCGACGAAAGTAGATCGGTAAGGCTGGATCCTCGTGTCAATCCTGACCTATCCAGGCAATCCTCAACAGCTGATGTTACGGCTGGGTCGGTGAACTCACTTCACTGCACGATCGATAATTTTCAGTGACTTCTTAGAGACTACAGATTTTGTTTATTCTCCGTGCCTTCTTCGTTCGCCGGGATGCACTTCGCGGTACCGAGCAGCGGCAACTCTCGCATTGCCATTGCATTGCGCGAATATAAAAAACATTTCATAATACTCGGCGTTTCTACGTGGCATGTTGCTCGTCTAGTTAGCAAAATAAATCTGAGAGTTTAAGCGTTTTGGGGATCCTAGATGGACGTTCGGTAAGGAAGGGGAATGTTACAATACAACGGAAAAGAAATGTTTATTGTACTGCCATGAGACGACGTAGAAACTCGAGCCGTTTCAAATAAACATCAAATAAACCGACGGCGCAAAACGTCGCGCCCGGCAAGAATCAAAACCAATACGTCGGAAACCTCTGAGGACTGCCGGGGCCGGGCGTGAGTAAGCGTGCATGTGTGTGTGTGTTGATGTGTACGTGTAAGTGCCTACAAAGTAAGCGAGGCAAGTCGCTGAAAAGGCAAATGATGGTCTGAATGTGTTGTAAAAATCATCCCGGCGAACAAGCACCAAGCACGGCAGCCTTCCGCTAGAGAAGCGCACCGAAGGCACGGAGAATAAACAAAATCGGCAGTCTCTAAGAAGTCACCGAAAATTATCGATCGTGCAGTGAAGTGAGATCACCGACCCGGCCGTAACATCAGCTATTGAGGATTGCCTGGATAGGTCAGGATCGACACCGAGGATCCAGTGTTAACGATCCATTTCCATCGAAGCAGGTTATTTCGTGGACGAATGGTTAAGTTTAATTATTTTTTTCTAACACTAGTTATACAAATCGTTTTTCTTAAAACAATTTATTCACCTGAAAATGTGCTGTTAACACTATGCCGCCCAATGACTCCACGTTGGTGTCGCCTAGAAATATTTCTATTGTAATAAAAAAGCTTACATCTATTTATACAGATCCTCGAAATTTCGTGTAAATCGGGTGACGGGATCAAGTAACAATTATTAAAATTTTCATGCCTTGATACGGTACATTGTAATTACAATATGAACGATCGTGCGAAAAAAGCTGATAACAGATAGTAGAATCTACGCGAGACATACTGGCGGCAGACGAAAGATTTTCTATCACACGTGCAGACGTCAAAGTGTTAAAAAAGAACATTTTTTCATAAATAATAAAACGTTTTATTCCTTTCGGATAACGAATAAAAGTATCGAACGCAGTTATTAAACGACTTATTAGTTTATTTGTTATTCATGAATAACGAATAATTTCACATTATTCTTAATTTAAAATTTCATAACATTTGCCGCGATACCTATGCTGTGCCAGTACGTGTGCCGGGAGCCAGACCGAGCGCCCGTGTATAAGAGCCGTGCGTACGTGGTTGAGCCCGCGGTCTCTGGGCGCTGTGATTGGTCAGTGTTTTTCGTTAATAACTCGAAAACGAAGCTTCAAACAACATTTTGGTAAAGGAAAAGGTTGTTCAGAATCACCCCAGCTACCCCCCATTTCCGGATGTTACACTAGTTCTGGGACACCCTGTATAAAGGTTCGTGCAATTTCTTCCATTCTTCATATTCACTTGTATCTTTTTTCTTTTCCCACGATTCGCATATTTTACAGGATGAACTTTTCACTTCAACATCTAGAATCTTACCTCTAAAATATCCAATAAAGGAGCAAACTCCGAAGTGTAAAGTGAATCCACATGCCATCACCAGACACTGTTAAGTGATTTTTATTCGGCCCATTGGTTTTATCCATTTCTTGCTTCGCAGCTAATTTTATCAAATACTCGACAACAGTTATCACAGTAGTATCTATGCGATTTATGATTATATCATAAGTACTGTGACGTAAAAACGATGGCATATCCATAAGTCCACAAAATTTAGCGCAACTTGCTAATCCTAAGCCAAGCATCCTGATTGTAAAAATGAATCTTCTATTCACTTCGTACGAATGGTTAATATACGTGCACAAAGGGATGTTTCGATGCTCACACTTATTACATATCACCGCAATTTTGAAGCCTAGTCCTCGCGTATTTGTCGGTGCAAATTTGATATCACCGCCACACATTTTGCACTTTACGAATTGTGAAAGAACCGAGAATACCGTAATGAAATTTACAATTCTATATTCGACCGAATAATCGAGCGACACGGTTACCTCCTCGCCAAGCCTGATTTTCTTCCGAAGCGCACTAAAACTTCACTCGTCAGTCTCTACAGTTTTTGGATTGAAGACCTGTTTCCTTTTTTTTTTTACTCCTTGTTTTGCGCCTTCCCGAAGATTCTCTAGCCTCACGTGAAAGTTTGTGATGATCACCCATAATTACATTAGAAAGCACAGAGAAAATGAAACGTACAACGTCTGGTCGTCGCGTCTGGACTGGTCTCAGAGCAGTTGAGAAATAGTTGTTAGTACTCGCCACAGAAACGTAACAATCAACTGTTCAGTGAAAACACATACATTAATTATCAAATAACAAAAGAAAGAGTAATTGCCAGACGTGACAGCCAGCAGTCCTACCGAAATCACATCTTAAACGCCGTTTGTCTACTGAGCAGAAGCTTCACGCTGTGATCTGAAGTAGCGCTTTTTGAACGCTCATATCTTTGGAACGAGTGCTCCGATTCTTATGAAATTTTGATGGGATATTTTTGAGGGTATGTATTTTAAAAAATGCAAAAAGCGAAAAATCGATTTTTCCAACCTACCCAACTAGGCGTAACCCCTTAAAAGATAGTTTTCATAGATAGCGACATTTTTCTTCCATTTATTGTGTTTCTAACCAATAAAAAACTGTCTTTTCTTATTATTTATGCTAAATATTTGCATCCAAGTGGCAGATTTAGAAGAACAACGCAGAAAGTAGAAGAAACCAACATTGAGATGTTGGTTATGGTGGTTAAGTGATCATTTCAGCAATAGCGGCGTAAATATTAGCAATACTACCCAATGAGCAACACTATTAAACTTTTTTTCACATATTAGGCCACTTCTAAAACGTGTACTTCGACTGAGAGATGGTTTTCATGGATAGTGGACATTCTCTCCGATTTATCGTATTTCTAAGCGATTAAAAATCGAACTGCTTTGCAGATAGATATAAGGATAGTGCAACAACGTGAAATATTAAATATTATTCGCAATTTAAGTATTCCTACGCTTTATATTCATCTCCATTATTTTTAATTTAAAACGATGTACCATTTGCCGCGATACTCACATCGTGCCAATGCATTTGTTTATGACCACGACCGAGTGCGGAGGTTCAGAGCCAACGCTCTCGGTGTTTTTCGTTAATAATTCAAAAACGAAGCTTCAACCAACATTTTGGTAAAGGAAAAAGTTGTTCCGAGTCACCCCAGCAACCCCCCATTTCCAGGAGTTACACTAGTTACGGAACACCTTGTATGTGAAGTATCGGTAGATTTAGTGTAAACGCGCATCTCCCGTCAGACAGAGTTTCCACGGTGTCGCGGGGTAATGTCGTTAGAATTCCTCGCACGGCGCGGCCTCGCCAGTTCTGCCGATTGGTATTCTCCGGCGTGGCCCCGCGAACGCAAGAACAGCTCGAAGAAAAAGTAGAATCCGAATCAGTTGGGGCTACACAGGGGGTTGGGGAAGTGGCAAGCGTTCGCGAGAGAAGGGACAAGGAACGAGGAGGAATTCGCAGATAAAAGCGTGAACATTTCGCAAGAACGTTCTCGATCGACGGTCGTAAACTTCCGAATAGTTGTCGGAATAATTAGCCCGACTCTTTTACTCGGGGTTCGAGCTGCTCGTCGGAGGCACCGGTGTCGAGGAGAACTGGGCGACGATGGGTTAGGGATAAGCAGTGAAATAGCTCTCTCATTTACCCCGGGCAAGGATCCAATTTATTTCCAATAGTTTGTTAATTTCATTCGAGCACTCTGCCGCTGTTGAACAATTATTGCAATGCGATGGCTGCCCGTTTGTACGCGCGGTGAAACGGAGAAACAGGAATGGAAGAGTCTGCTGGCCTCACAGAGGTGACTCGTTCCCTTCACTGTCTCGAAATGAAAATTGAAGCGCACACTCGAGTTCTGAGATTCGGTGGGCTGCAAATATTTTGTAGATCAATTTGTTAACGAAGCAGTGTATGAAACGAATGATCGTGTTGCAGGAAAGTTGGAAGGAAAGGCACTATTGTCGTGCTTGAAATTGGCCCTAACAACAGGGAAACTTAATCAAATTGATCCATTGTGGTAAGACACAAAACGCGAATTAAACTTAAGTGTTCACCATTGCTATGTAACTAATCGACTGAAAAATACTTTTATATGATGGAAATATATGCACTAACAAGGCACTTAGACTATAGTTTTAAGGCACTTAAAGTATAGTTTTATGGCCAAGTTTAAAGGCACTTAGACTATAATTTTAAAGCACTTAAGCTATAGTTTTAAGGCACTTAGATTACAAGCGTTAGACAAAAGGCGTGCAACGCAAAGGGTTAAAAAATTCTCGATAGAACGATGGGTTTCCAGCGAAGTCGCAGAATCGGCTAGAACGATATCTAAGTTCACCGAATGCGGACGGCACGTGAACGGAATGTTTACTCGCTTCTCGACTGGCTCACTCGGAGTCAAAGAAAACTTCATTAGCTTTGAGCACTTACTTCCTTCGCGAACTGTGAATTAGTTTCAAGACACACTCTATCCATTTGCCGTAAGGCAACCTTCCACTGAAATCTCGATCGTTACCCTAACTCCTATGAATTCGTCTTACACTATTAGCGTTAGAATCATTTATCAAGTCGCTTGATAATTAATTACGAGCGTATAAAACCATTGTCACGACAAAGAGGCCTAGTAGTATACCAAGTTAGTCACATTTTACTGTTAGACCTCGAAACCACCTGGAAAGTGTAAAATAAAACTCATCTGGAAGAAACTTAACCGCGACTGCCAAGGCCTAACACGGTACATTAGCTGTACAAACGAATAATTTCAATTTTTCATAGCAGCTAAATGACTAGCTGCGAAACTAGGGTCTGAAACAGCTTACTCGCGACAGCTCTGAAAATTTTCCACGAAAATTCGTGACGGGGTTTACTGTATTGTTCACGAGAAAAGCCCACAGCCTGAATTTTCTCAACGGTTTCAACAATAACGGCATAATGATAAGCGAAGAGAACGTCACCTCGTCCATCAGGTGTATTCTTAATTGTCAGCCTCTTTAGGGAGAGGCTGTTTATCGTTTCTGTTCCTGGTAACGCTCAACTTGGAAGGCATTCAACACGGACAAAAGCATCAGCATCAAAAACGTCTACTACTCACCTTGGGTTTCCACGAAGAGCAGCGTGGTGCAGAGCATTGAAGCCATTGTTGTTTGTAAGGGTGATGTCTGCGGCATGATCCAACAACAGAGCTAACATGTCATCCCGTTTCTTAGAGATTGCATCGTGAAGGGGAGTGTCACCTTCCGAATCCTGGAAACGAAGGAACAGCTCTCTCTTACTCTGCTTTTCTTTTTCCTCGAATGTCTATTTATTAAGAACAAAAGAGACAGCGTGGGATATTTTAACGAATCCATAAGATTATCAAACGTATTCTGAAAAAAAGAATAGAACTCTGATGTTTTTTTTTTTTTTTTCATTTTATCTGACAAACTGTTATTCTAGCATGGTGACTTCAAATAATTCGTAATAATTTTCAAATTAATAATCCTGTGTTGGGAAATGCGCTCAGTCAACGCTTCTCGACACTGGTTCCTTCGAGGAGCATTAAAAATGAAGACGTTAGTGTAATAACTACAGAAACACTGATAACTCGATTACTTAAGCCAGCCCTTTGAACGCCGCTTGAAATAAGACTTATTTCAGAAGTATCTCCGTAATTGCTTATCTGAAGTTCCACTTTGCACGATACTTTCGATCTACCTGTTCGAAAAACTGCAACAATGTCTTAACGAAGAAGAAATCAGAGAACTGAATGCTTCCCCTATGCAACTTTCGAAACATTTTTTCGGGCAACGAGTAAGTTGTTGGAAGTTCTGAAGGAAATTCTAAAGCAATTTTTCGACGTTTCAAATATTGTAAGGGAGAAAAATGCTCTCCGCGCCTGCACAAATTGCAGAAACGCTGTCAGCCTCGAACCCTCGCGTTTTCACGCGAGCGGAAGCTTGAATCCTCGCGTGAATATCGCAAATCTTCCCTAGTCAGATACTTCGTTCGAAAAAAAACGCCGCTTTCGCACTTTCTTTGCAACCCGTTGCGCGATTTTAGAAATATCGGCGATATTTAGAAATCCACTCGGGATTTCGAAACTCTTGAGAATTGTAGGGATACTACAGCTACTCTGTGTAACGTATATAAGTGCACAGTGATCGCAGCTGAAGGATCTCTGTGCCCGTTTCCAAACGGATTCTCGCTGCGCCTACCGGTGGTCCGGTGGCATCGATGCTGGCTGCGTAAATAATAGGGCCTCAGGCGCAGATACTTTATGGGTTCACTTGGAAAAATCCTTTGTATAACTCCAATAACTGCGGAGGATAAATCTGCCGAGGCTGTCGAGAACCGGCGGTGCTATCTCGCGCTGTAAATGCTGGCCATGCGTCACCGGGCGAAAGGGAAAGAGGTTAACAATAGGGCGAACGAGACACGGGGGATAGGAACCGGCAATGGGGGGGGGGGGGGGAGAGAAGACGCTAGAGAGAGGGATGAAGTTTTAAGTACAACGAAACAGGCGTATTTTCGGATAACTGATTTTTCGAGCTCTGTTCCACTTTCTCGATCCGTGGCGGAAGTTCGGCGATAAAGAGACGTGGCGAGTTACTGGGAATCGTTATGACGGTTCGTATTGAACTTTCCTGTTTGCAGAAGACGTTCTTTATAACGTAGGAGGCAAGTTCTCGCAGTTTTCAGTAGAAACATTAGCTGAAGTTCGAGAAAGTCGTTTAAAGGGACACCGTGATTGCGATTTTCGTAAAAATTTCTTGAATTCCTGACAGTTATGTCGGTAAATGTTATGTGTAAGTATTGGGACAGCTAGAAAGTATTACATCACGTGTTCGAGCAGCATTTCTTCCTCGCGAGTGGCAGATTTGTGAGAAAAATGGAACAGTACGATGGTTTCTCTAGATTTTCTGAACTTCCAATAATTTTCTGATGATTAGCTGTCAATTTTGTATATTTATTGTGATCTTATGTTTAGGAAAATGTGATAATTGGAGATAAGTGTTTAAAAGTGTTTCATCTGTGCTACGATCTTTTCCAGATTGGTTTTTTGACGATTTGCAATACCTGTTTGGGCTTGTTTTGCATTCAATCAGTATCCTGACAGCTTTGGTTCAAAGAACTATCTAAGGAGAATCGCTAATTGTGATACATCGGCATTTCTACCGCAAAAATGATACTAAAACAGTAAACAACTGATGTTCAGATGTACAATCGATATAGATCAACAAGTTAGAACAAGAGTTACTAGTCTCCTTACTGAACGCTGTGCTGAAAATTATATATTCAGCGTAATTTTGCTTCTGGTTCAGTTGAAAAGAGTTGGAACGATACACAAGGTTGTAGATTAAAGTTCCCTTGTTGTAAACGATACTTGGTAGTCTATCGTAGGTGTGATAAACGTCAGATGTTGGTTTAGAAGTGAACTACCCGAGTGGCTTTTTAAATAGCTCAAAAAAAAGAAAAACTCATACATCCATTTCCAAAGTATAATCAAACTTCTTCAAACAAGACGTCATAGGATCTCTGATACTAGCAGCAAAACGCAGGAAATTATATTGAGACAAAACTAAGGCACACATTTGACACAGCTAATTGGTGGTTTTAACGCGTCCAGCAAGAAACTGCAGCCTGATTGGAAATCGTGACCAAACGTCAGAGCAGACAGAGAGAAATGTAGAAACTCTCATCGTTGTTTACCGTATCAGATAAACGAAACGGCAAAATGAGAAAAGACAACAGCAACAAACACAGCAGAAGCTAGTAGCGGAAGTGTGGATTACAATCAGAAGCAGTGTCAAGGACCACCGAGAAGCGGAACGACGGGGACACGGCGAGTTCGAAGCGGCTTGATTGCACTGCAAATATTGACGCGGCTAATTCTCCCTCACCCCGTTTACTTGTCGAAGGTGAGGGGCTACACTAATGAGGGCTTGAAAATATCACCAAGACGCTAAGCAAAGTTTCCCCGAACGCCGGAAGTCGAAACGAGTGCAACGTTTCGAGAAATCATCCTGCAATGCTGACACAGAAACTGATCGATGATTAAACACCCTGAGAATATGGCAACCACTGCTTCGTGTCTCGTTTGATCCCCTTCGAGAGGATCAATTGTCCTCGAAACATGCAAGATTGAATCGCTTTTTTCGCGAAAGCGAGCTGGTTTCTGAGAAGGCGTAGGTTGGCCCTTTCCTGGACCTTGCAGGTCCTAAAACAGGTACGTCCCTGCAATTTACGCGATTAATTATACCTTTGCTAAGTCTAATCAAGTGTCCGCGACCAATATGGTTAGAAAGAAGTTATGTGTGATGAAGGAAGTGCAAAGGTAACGTTTATTTAGAAGGAAATATTTGATTGGTGGAGGTTTATAGCATCGGCGAATTTATTTTCGTGTATTTGAGACTGACTATAGCTTTGCGTTCTGTGTGGGTGTAGAAATCATTCTTTCCTCTTGTAAAATTTGGTTTATCCACATTCCTTTTCAATCTCTACACAACTTTTTCAACACACTATTCGTAATTCTAACAATTTGTTGTTCAGTTTGAGGAGATCACTTCTTTACAGCTCCTCTTTTTCTTATTTCTCACATAATTAATGCAGAAGCCTAAACTTTAACAATTTGCGCTCCAAGTTCTTTTAGAGCGTACTAATCACACAACTCTGACCTTTGCTCGACTGACTGACTTTCCATGTGAGTTAGCAGTGAGTTAAAATAATTTTATCCTTGATAAAGATTGTATTGACTACAGTACGGAATGTTCTTTTGTTGGAAATTAAATTAGATCAAACTAAATTGGCTCTACACTCCCTCCGATGAAAGAAAGAGAGCTCTCTGTATGTAATGCACAGCGTTATCATTATTGCTATCGAGGAAGCTCTGCTTAAAGTCGAAGTAGGACTCTCATTTCAAAGCCGAGCGAGCAAGCATCGCTAAGGGTAAGCTGAAAGGACATTATCCTTTCGGCTGGAACTTGGAACATCCTTTCTCCTATGATTCTTATCAATCCCAACGCGACGCGAATGGGCACGTAGAAATCCACGAATAATCCGGCGCCGTACATCGGCTAAACTGAACCACTGTTTCACAGAGGTGATCAATAGTGATTTTCGAGAGAGATACGGTCGAAGGGGAACCGAAGAAGAGAGAAAGTAAATAGTACAAGCGGAGATAAGCAAGGAGAGGAGATGGAAAGAAGGGAGAGACGAGGACCGAGTCTGCTTAAGGCACTTAAAGTATAGTTTTATGGCCTAGTTTTAAGGCACTTAAACTATAGTCTTAAGGCCAAGCTTTAATGCACTGAAACTATAGTTTTATGGCTAAGCTTTAAGGCACTTAAACTATAGTTTTATGGCCAAGTTTTAAGACACTTAGATTATAGTTTTGAGGCACTTAGACTGCAGTTTCAGTGCACTTCAGTGCTCTACAGTTGTAAGGCCAAATTTGGAGGCACTTAGTCTATAGTTTTAAGATCAAGTTTTAAGGCACTTAAGCTATAGTATTAAGGCACTTAGATTACATTTGTAAAGCCAAGTTTCAACAATTTTGACAGTGGGTCTGCCGGTTTCCTTATTTATCTGTTTGTCTGGGACGCATCACTCCGCGTTCGAAATTTATCTGTTTCTCTATTTTGCCATCTCTCCATTGATTTCACGTTTAAGGCTACTCCCCACAGTTGTCAGACGTATATCCATATCGAGAACAGTTTTATATATAAGCAATTTGTTGTAAATTGTTAACTGTAAAGTTTCCCACATCTTTCGTTCAGGTGATCTACTTCTCTACGAATTTGCGTTTTCCATCAGTCTTCTGTCTAAGTATACCATGAGATATTTCCTTGTTTCTGTGGCAGTAAGTCGTTGTTTAGTTTTACAGGTGGAAAATCTACTGTTAAACGGAACAATCCATTCAGTTTTGTGACACGTCCTCAACTACTGAGAATAGGAAATGAATTCTATGTTCAAAGGACGAATTTCTCCCGGCGAGAAACGTGCGAGGAGATCGAACAATGGCTAACGTGTTCTTCAAAGTAACCTTTTAACACGGTAGAAGATCCAACACGACTCTGCCTATTAAAAACGTAGAAAAAAGTGTGCAAATGACGTAAGAACACGTTTTTCCATTTCAAATGGCACGAAAGCATCTCTACGTTCGAAAAGGACCCTGTCCGCACATTAATGTACGCCTCAGAAATGCATAATCGGAACAAGGACATCGCACATGTCCCCAGCTAGTAATCACGTTGATTTCTCGCTGATAGAAAGGGAATAGTGTATTGTGTGTAATGCAAGTAACACGAGCTTTTCTAATCTGGCGAACACTGGCCATTTCGTAGGACACACTCGTATACAGTGGTGCGCGGTCGCATAATGTTACGTTTCTACCTGACATTCATCATTAGCCCCGCTAATTTATGTTGAACACGAATGGTTCGGGCGAACGGGCTAATTAATATAAATTGCCGCCACGAGGATTACAGGACCAGGCTAGCGGCGCCGTGATGCAATTAATTGTGTACTTTACGAATCGGCCAAAAGCCGATTAAGCCTGGCAAGTTACCACTGACGGACACGCAAATATTCAGCCCCTCTCTACCCCGAATCAAGTTGACCCAGGCAGAACAAACGCTCGTGAAATACCACCGTCAGTCGGGTAAATCGATTTAAATTTTCTTTCAACCGGATTATGAATTTTCGTGCGACGTGGACCGAAAGAAAATCATCTTTTCGAAGTTGAGTGGCATAGCTTTGGAGCTAAAAGAATTAATTATCGATTATAATAGTAGTAAAAAATGTACTATTCTTTTTTCTCTTTTTTTAAAGAAGCTGTTATTGATTTATATATTATTTATGAACATCTGAGTGAAGATGTGGAGCTGAAACTTCTCAAGGGGCGATTGAAGGGTTTCCTGCCCAGAGTTAAATTGATAAAAAAAATTGGAAAAAACATTCTATGATTCTGGATTTAAAAAGATTGATAGAAAACTATCGACAGCTTTATTCCACTGCAGATAAAAAGATCTAAATCCACTGTTTCATGGAAAATTCAGGGAAAGATTCGAAGAATCTAGCAAAATGTACTACTCAGAAAAAGAAGTTCGCATTTCCTGGTGTTTTACTGTCTGCAAAGTGCCATTTTTGGGAGAAGATGTGTTTTGATAACTTTCATTTAAAACAACTGCATGCTGGGATTATTTGTGTCCCACTCTGCAATAAAGGATTTATCGAAGTATTTGTTTTCCTCATTTTGAGTAACATTTTATGCTGGATAATTGAAACGAGCATTTCTTTCCACTTTTATATTAAAAAAATATTTAAAAAGTTTGGATTTCAAACATTTCGTAGGAGCATCAATGCTTTCTGGAAGACTAAGTACATTTGGGAACTTGTGCACTACACAAAAATTGCGCAAAGAGGCTTATGTACAGATGTTACACTCGGACATAAGAATATTGAACAAATAAGAGAATGAACAGTGTTTGTGGTGCATATAATGACTCTGTTTGTGGTAAATGCATTGCTGAAAAGATCTTCAATTGCAAAAGTGTGTTCGTATGCACACATGTACAAAATATTCA
Source organism: Anthophora plumipes (assembly GCA_951804975.1). Classification (NCBI taxonomy): domain Eukaryota; kingdom Metazoa; phylum Arthropoda; class Insecta; order Hymenoptera; family Apidae; genus Anthophora; species Anthophora plumipes. The sequence goes on from OX638119.1 coordinate 18,299,317, forward strand.
TAATAACGTACATATAGAACTGCTCTTTCCTTGGTAGAGAAGGTTTAAGCACGATTATGTTTGATTGTAACAAACAAATGTGGGCAACTTGGATTTACTTGTTTCTTTAAAATCTTAAGTAAACTCTAAAGAATTTTCCTTTTTTTTTTTAAATTGATGGAATGCGTATGTTGCAGAATGAAACAAAACAGTGCTTTGAAATGTGGAATTTATTTGCTTAAAATCTTCTCTATATTTATTATAATATATTAGAAGTGGCGTCTATAAAGAACTGAAGAAATGAAGAGAACGTAGAGTTTCTAGCGAAAATAACGCGAGAGATTTTTGATTTCAATTGCTCAGAATCTGGCAAAAATTCCCCCCAAAAAAACATCGCTTTAAAAGTCGAATCAGAAGCGATAACACGCTTCGATCCAGTTGCACTCTACGATTTAACTGTACGTGACGATATTGTCAACTTTCGAAAGAAACCGAAGGAATGGGTCGCTCTTTCCCAAATTCACGACACGAACACCAACAGAAGACGGCACAAAGCTGGTTTTTGCATAATTTCCTTGAAATGTACGACATTCCGCGCAGAGAAGAAAATTTAATTTAACAAAGGAAGCCGAAAGAGGGTAGAAAAACGACGAGCAGAGCGCAAGAATAGCGACGGTCACAACAATAACTTAGGAGAAACTCTGCCTCTCGCAACCGTAACTACTCGTTGCTTATTGTTTTCAGTATTAACTCACCCATACACCTCTCCTTTTCGTAGCATCGTTCTTTATCGCGACAGAGAGGCACGAGTTTATTCCAACCATAATAAGTGGCATATCTTTCTCTCTGCTGCCAGGTTCTGTCCACTTCGTTTTCTATTTTTCGTACACTCGCCTTTCGATCTACGCGGTAAATTGTGACACAAGAAGCATTGAAAAAGTACAATGAGAATATAAAAATTCACAATGTTCACAGGAGAAAGCTCGCAGAAAGTAGTGTTAGATTGGAACGTATCATAATTCTGAACAAGGCAATCAGTTTCTCCGCAATCTCGGCGATGCATCTTGCACTTAGAATATAGTTTTAAGGCCACGTTTTAAGGCAGCTATACTATAGTTTTATAGTGTTGGGTTGGAACGTATCATAATTCTGAACAGGAGAATCGGTTTCTCCGCATTCTCGACGATGCATCTTGCAAGAGTTTCCGCTGCCAATAGTAAGCAACGATATCATCCATCAAAATAGTGCTTTACCATGTTCCTTGTCAGTGCTCTCTGCACCGCGTAAGTCCGCAGCTCAATCACGAACACCAGACAAACTCGTCATCGTGTCAACGTCGATCGGACCATCAAAATATCATCGAGTAACGACAGAACGCCTGAAGCAACGAGTACTGTCATCCATCAGAGAAACTTGTCGCGTATAAACACCATTTCTCTTCGGTTTGTGCGCGATGCAAAGTCGATCGATACCACGCTGCCCACCCTCGCCCCATTTCCGACGTTGTTCTATTCAACTGCATGTGTCGCCAAACATGCCGACTAATTTTGCACATTAATCAGGCACTGCTTACGAGCTTGGTGTAAGGAACGCTTGCTTTCGACAGTATTGTGTACAGTAGACAGTGTGATGCGAATTTCTACAACGTGGCGAAGACATCACGACTATAGAACAGCGTGCAAACGGCTAGAGCTCTTTCCAAATTCGTGAGACCATCGAAAACACAATCCTTGAACGTGCAGCAATCAAATTCTTCAGTTTAAGTGCTTGCGAGCAAGGCGAAAATTAATTCGTACATGTAGCTGTACTCGACGTTCGTTCTTCTTTTCCCTAGCTCGTTCCTAGTGGAGGAACTCCATATTCCAAAAGCCCCTCCACTCGTGGCATTCGAGAGAATAATTTAGAAAGCACTTTGGAGACAGGAACTCCACCCAACGAGAAGCATCCACCCATCGAAGTCACGACCGAAGATATCTTTCGACCTTCTTCTCCTGACTGCGGCTCGGTCGCTTTATAAATTGCCTGGGTCAAAGTTATGGTCGGTCCAGGAACCCATAAACTGTCGACAGCATCGCCGTGAATCGGCCAGAGCTCGACTGTCCGTGACGTCCGTGGAGAAGACACCCTCTTGCAAGAATCTTCGCCAGATACACTCTACAAGTCGATTACCTGGGACTCCGTGCAACAAACTAGAATTCTACGGATAGATACGTGCTAGTTCAACCAACCATCCTTTGAAATTAAGTGTAGAAAATATTTAAGTAGCTCAAGGTTGACATATCAGCAAAGATTAAACGGTACAGGCAAGACAGCGTTGCACACGCAAGAGTATTTTCACTTCTGGCTGTACCGTTATTCCCAGACTAGTTGAGAAGCAAGACGAAGCTTATCAACTCACTTATATCGAGTTTAAGACACCATCGCCGAGACCAGGCCGTTCTTAGCCCCGTGGCGGAGGTGAAAGTGAGCAACGGAAATGGTCTCTCGAGGGTGAACTAACCGGCAAGCGGTAGAATGAGAACGAGATTAAAGTATTTGCAACTGCAAGAACAACGTGGGCAGACTGTTAACTAGCAAACACGTTCCTACGTGATACTTTCGCAAATTTCGTCGTTCGAAGAGAATAGTGTTGCTCTGAGACGATCTATAGTCGGCTAAATGCTACTCTTCGTGTGTTTCTCTTTCTTCAGGAATCTACCAATGTGAGAAACTTCACTTTCTATCATTTTCATCCCATTTTCGTGAAAATATGTAGGACTAATTGATTATTTGTACAAGTATGTTTTTTTCTTTTCCGTGAAAGTTGAAGTTTATTTAAGAAAGGAGGCACCTGATGGATTCCGTCATGGAAAACTCAAACGTCTTAGGGCAAAATCTAATCGTCCAATCAAAGAACCGATTTTTTGAGGAGTATTTAGAAGACTCTGTCCTTCTCGAGTAAAATAACGTTTGGTTAATGTTAAAATTCGCTATATTGAGGATTTGACTGATAAAAGGGTCCAGCCACGAGTGTTCGACAGAGGGTAGCTTTGCTCCTGGTGAAACCTGCACTTCCAGGGGATGGTTTTAAAGCCATAGTGTCAATTTTTGTAGATCCACGTAACGAAGATTTACACACACGTTGAAAAGGAAAGTTATAATAAGGTAATCTGGAAAATAACTGTAAAACAGGATTCAGAGGAAGAGAAATTGTTCAGATAGCAATCTATTTGATCAGTTTGAATGTTTAATAGTGGCTCGAAGACATTGCTACCATTTATGGCACAATTGGAAAGCGCGCTCGATGCCGACGCAGAAAGAAGATCCAAAAAGAGTCGAATTAACAGAAAAATCGCTGAATAGCAACAGACTGATATCGATGAAGCTTTAGAGACAACTTATGACGCTCCTGGAATCTTTGAAGCTAGATATATAGCAGTTATTGTGCTCAAAAGTCTTTCGAAACTCTAAATGCATTTTCCTCTTCATTTCGCTGTGATTGCGGAAAAGTGGAGGTTCGAATCGATTCGAAAAAAAAAATCCAGCAAATGTAAAATATGCCTAGTTTTGACCTGAACCTATGTATAAACTCATAAAAACTCTTGTTTCGACAAAAATAAAATAAAACAGCTCTATGTCTTAATAAAAAATTACGTCTTTTCCAGTTTTACAGCTGCCATTTTTATAATTTCGATTTCCCTTTCGTTCTAACAGGTTCAGCACAGAATGAGAACCCGTGGAGGGAGAATTTCACAAAGAACATTATTGACAAAAATTACTTTTTACGCTCTATAGTACCACTAAGTACCATCCAAAAGTACAAGCTCCAATTTTAATTCGTATCCTCGTAATAAATTCTCGAAGAACGTCACGTTTTTACCAACTCTGACTGCCTAGTCCCCTTAAATCGAGACATCTCGTCGCCTGGCCTCAACAGTCGATTTGCTAACTATGAGATATCTCGTGACCCACGAGGAACGAATTAACCATCAAGTGATTTTACATATTAAGTGAATTATCAACACCCTGGTCGCAGAAGACACACAGGCAAGTGATTCTGTGCCACATGGGCCACAGCAATAGCAACCATTGCGTTATAGCAGTTCAAATAATCCCATGAAAGCAAAGAAACTGTAAGGAAAGACGAAGAGAAAGAAACTATCCTTTATCTCGTTTTCAATTGTAAAATTTGCGTAAGCAATGAAGCTCACGATTCCTCTGAGGCAACGAGGAACGTTTAATCCCGTTACTTCCGTAGTCTTAGCTTCGTAATCCTCGAGTCCTGATTTATGCAACAGATACTCAGGAGATAACTCGAAAGCGTGGTAGGTCACATACTCTTAAGACGGTTCCGAGGAAAGCCCTTGCTGCGTAGCAAACTCCGCAGACGAAACGATTGTAATATATTCAGAGGAAAGTGCAGAGCGTGTATAACAAGTTTTCAAAGCCTTACGTCAATCGAGAACAGTCAAAACGTACATCTCAGGTAATCTGAATAGCGTAGAAACGGAACAGTATGTAAAGAAGTTTATCTTTGATGGAGGAAAATATCAGATGTATCATATTCATCTATAAACTTCTCTGAACCTAAGGAATCAGTTTCCTCTGATTTCTAGATCAGCCAGTGATCATAAAATCAATTAAAAAGAAAGTTGCAAAATCAATTTAAGTCTGGAACGTCTTTTAATAAGTCGTTAATTTGGAATCAATAATACACGAGAAAGAAAGTTCTACGAAACGAAGGATGGAAATGATCAAGGGAGAGACTGAGCTCGAATTTCTATTGATCTAGTGTTCTGAGTGCTTGGTGAGTCACAATCTACTTATCAAAGCTAAAAAAATTTTCAGGTTTGCGAAGAAATAGCCCTGAATCGCGAGAAGGTCTCGAATTTCTATTGATCTAGTGTTCTGAGTGCTTAGTAAGTCACAGTTTGCCTATCAAACCTAGACAAATCCTCAGGTTTGCGAAGAAATATCCCTCTATCGCGGGAAGGTCTCGAATTTCTATTGATCTAGTATTCTGAAAGCTCTGAGTGCCAGGTAAGTCACAGTTTACCTATCAAACCTGGAAAAATTCCCAGGTTTGAAAAGAAATAGAGCCCTGTATCGCGAGAAGGTCTCAAATTTCTATAAATATACTGTTCTGAGTGCTCGTTAAGTCTCAGTTTGCTTATCAAACTTGGAAAAATCCTCAGATTAGCGAAGAAATGTTTCTGAATCGTGAGAAATTGTAAAGTTGGAAAAGAAAGGTTTGACCGAGGAGCACAATGGAGTGGTCGTGTGATTAAGGCGTTAGGTTTGAATAACGATCAAACGCGTTGGCTTGGATACGGCTCTAATTCAGTAACTCAATCTTTGTCAAGTAAATCAATTTGCAGCAGACAATGGAGCCGCATCAGTTTGCCGATCCATTGCATCACAGCTCCCTTTTATCCTTTTCCTCGTTTACTCTCTCCGTCCCTTTGCTCTGCTACCGACCACCGTCGTTTGGTCAGCTTCGTTGAATTTAACCAGCCATTGCTCTGACAATCCTCGTCTAATCAGAATCTATCATGGCTACCCTTGAGTCATCTAACTTCCTCTTTGTACTGTTGTAATTTCGATCTATGCCACTGTGCCGCTAATTCTCTTTTTCAAAGAACTTATGGATGCAACCTTGACGACTTCAAAAATTCGTACATTTTGTGTGGAATACTATAGTAAAAGGATTTTTGGAAATTTTAATAAATAGCGAAGTTAGGAGACTACAGACGACTGCATGTCAAGCAAGACATTGCTGAAATAATTTTAGAAACACTATCTTAGCTGACACTTTTACGTAAAATAGTGACGAGAGCGTCAGTTCAAAAATTTTTACATTTTGTGTGGAATACTGTAGTAAAAGCATTTTTGGAAATTTTGAAAAGTAACGAAGTTATGAAACTGCAAACGACTGCATGTCAAGCAAGAAACTGTTGAAATTATTTTAGAAACACTATCTTAGCGAATATGTTCATGTAAAATAGTAAGGAAGTCGTCAATTCTGTAATATGTGCTCCAAAGACGATATTTTAAAAAATAGTTGACATTTATCGGTGCTGGTTTCTTTAAGGATGGCTACAAAAATATTCTGTTAACGATAGGACTTGTAAATAATATAATATTTATTAGTTAATATCATATAATATATATAATATATAAAACATTATTTATTAATATATATAATATTTATTAATTAAATATTTTCATATTTTTATATTATACATATTAATAAATCTTGTATTAATGAATAAATACGAAAAGATTATCAATTAATCAATATTACATATTAATAAATAATGCAATATATATTGTTTAATATTATACAATAATACATACAATATATAAAATATTATATAATAATATGTATAATATTTATTAATTAATAACCTTTTCATATTTTTTTATTATATATATTAATAAATATTATATTAATGAATAAATATGAGAAGCTTACAAATTAATAAACATTACATATATTAATAAATACTATAATATTACTTAATAAATATAATATATAAAATATTGTATAATAACGTAATATCAATTTTTTATTATATAATAACACATATAATATATAAAACATTGTATAATAATACAATATTAATCTTATATCCTATAAGCATACATATAACCTAAAATATTACATAATAACATATACAATACTGATCAATGAATAATCTTTTCATGTTTTATATTGTACATATATATTAATAAATATTATATTAATGAATAAATAAGAAAAGATGAAAAAAAGCAACACAGATCGAGAGAAACAACAGAAAAGAAAGTAAAACAGAGATATTAAAATAAAATAAATAAATAAAATGCAAATATAAGACACTCGTCAGTAGCAAGTGTGTCTCTCGATGTGCACGGTTCTAGCATGGCACTGACGATTTGGATGTTGCTTCAAGCGCCATAAATTACCCTGTCGAGCCACGTAGAGAGAGGCGTTTCAGAAATTATTCAACTGTCTCTGTGGGATTGCCAGCAAACACATACGGGCATGATTTATATTCGATCGTGCTTCTTATGCATTGAATGTTTACCAGGCTGGGCACGTGCCCCAGAAGAAATGAAAAGAACGTCCACGACATGTCCGTTTCTTCCTTCCTGCATCACGCTCTACCGATTTCCAATATCAGATCGAGTCCACGTACTTTGTGAACAATTCCGCGGCTATTGATTGAACTTCCAAATGTGTACGAGAACGACAAATTGATATTCTCTGGGAAATTTTCATATTTTAACCCTTTCTAACTCTACTAGCGCCATTACAGAGACAGAACTTAACTTGGTTAATTAAATAAGTCAATTCGAGAACGTGTATACTTTTTCTTTTCGAACTGAAACTTTCAGTTTTTAAGAATTTTGTTACAGAAGTGTATTGGAATTGATAAATCAGTTGTACAGAAGAGAAAGATTAAGTTTCGTTGTCTAGTTCGTTAGAGCGAAATTTCTGCGCTGAAGAGACTGAAAAAACTTGGAATTTTATAGGATTATTGTAGTGTACGGTTGTGATATCGTGGATGACGATGTGTGAGCTAGTAATACATCAGTTAGATGTGAAATTAATAAATTTAAAGCAATTAATTACGTAAAATTAAGATGCTTCTTAATTTAAAAGAATGAACCTATTCATTTTGGGAGAGCAAGCGATTTTCTTTATTAGTTAATATATTAGAATTATATAATATATAATTCTTCGAAAATTAATAAATCTGAACTACTAAAATGCGTAATTTACTTAAAAATTTACGTAAACTTAAAATATTTCTGAATTCAAAGCAATAAATTATGTAAAATTAAAGTGTTTCTTGATTTAAAAGAGTGAATCGATTCATTTGGGGAGATTAGTCGATTTTCTTGTAAAATTAATAAATTTAAACCAATAAATCAATTAATTAGGGGAGAGTAGTTGATTTTCTTGCAAAATTAATGAATCTAAACCAATAAATTACCTAAAATTAAAATATTCCTTAATTTAAACCACTAAATCAATTAATTCGAGGAGATTATTCGATTTACTGCATAACAAAGATTTTACTATCGAAAGTATCTAGCCCACCGACAATTTTTCATCTTTGCTGAGACATGAATGGGTTACAATATTCGGTTCCCCAACGAAAAAGTTGGAGAATTATTCTCCTCCTAGGAAAACGATCTCTTCAGCCGTTCGAAACCCGAGAAATTTCGCTCCCCCATGCTTCCTCATTCCCCATTGAAAGCGCCAGAGGCGTCACCCATAGAACCGATATGAGGGAACTTTTAAAATTACCCGACCCGGAGATAATATAGTCTATTAAGGATTGACGACATCAGATCGGCTCTGAGAACAAACGAGTGCTGCACGAACTCACGAGGAAATACCGTGGAACCTAACCCACGGATTTGAATGAAACTTCGTAGGTATATAGAGTGATCCAAGACGAGACTAACGTGATCCTTTATTCGTACTCAATCGCCCTTTAAAGATGTGAAAATTAACCTCAAAGTCAAATCGGCACTCCCACCTTTTGCGTATATGTCTCTTAGAGTACAACAGATAGAAAAAAGATGTTTTAGATAAAATTTGAATGGCAAAACGAACACTATAAACCTTACATTAAGAAAATAAAAAAAAAATGTTTTTACATTTTTATGGTAACTGTTTCATTCTGAATTTAACCAAATATACTAATTTTACTATGCACCACCACCTTATGCAGATACACGAGGGAAGCTACGCTATGGTTGACACGAGAACTACCGACGATTACTGTTCACCTATTTCTACCAAACCAGTCAAAATGACTGGTTATTTTTAATATCCATTGTGCAATGGAAATAACCTTTATACATATTTCTTTATTTTTTACATAATGTTATACATATTTATACTACTTAGAAGTACACTTGTTTCATACTTAATAATGGTAAATTTGTTATTAGTGAAAATGGTTCTTGCAAATGGAGGTAAAGATTTTTTTGGATATACATATATTTTGTGCAAAAATATTTTTTTGCAGTTATCACAAGTATTATTGGTTTCATTATTTCTGTAATGTCCAATTTGACACTGAAACTACATTTATCCAAACTTTGTGTAGTATTCGCCGATATTTCTATCTAACGTTCGTTCTTCTTGTAATTCTCTAGCAAGCTCTTCAGCTAATTGAAACAAATCACACTACAAATTTAAATATAAAATAATATTACGATTATCAGTTATAAGCAGATTTGTGTACGCCTGTTTAGAGCCATAAAAGAACCTAACGCCAACTTACGTCAATGGTACTGCAAAATACATTTTACTTAGGTATACTATACCAGTCAAAATGACTAATTGCAGTATATCCAGGTATAGTACATATGCAACTTTGAAAAGAACACAGTAGAGAGGAACTCAAATTGATAAATGTAATTCTCTGCATATTGTAATAAAAGTCGTGAAGAAATTTCTGAAATGTAGAATTAGAATTTTGAGTAAATTTTCAATGAAAAGTTAAAACCAGTCATTCTGACTGGTTTGGTAGATCTAGTGTTAACCTACACTATATGGTCCGAGAAGTAGTATAGGTCCCTATATGATCAGAGGAGCACGGTAGGTTCGTATATGATCAGCACAGTAGTGTAGGTCTACGCATGGTCGGATATCCTTAAGTAGAGTAACGTAACAATGTTTAAAAGCAAGGCAAGAAGGTGCTTTAAACCTTTGCACTACGTTGTCCCGTTTGAGGGGACATCGTAATTCTAGCATATCACTCGGATGTCCCCTCTGAGGGGATGACAAAATTTATTAGTGATTATAGAGAATCAACTTATTCCACCGCAACTTTTTCAGAAATGCATGTTTCCCTGAAGTTTTCTGTTGAAATGGCAGCAGAAATCAAATCAAAATATGGTACAATTACTAAGATATAAAAAAAAAAAAATGAACCAAGTCCATCCACATCTTCGGCAGACAATAGACTGAACAGTAAACTATTAGGTCGTCCCATAAGTTCGTGCTGCGGATGCGTTTATACTTTCTGTGGTGTGTTGTATAAATAAAGAGCGATAAGCGACCAAAGGGATCAGAGTTTAATGATCAAGTTCAGTCTAGAGAAGACATTCGAAAGAAAAAATTCGTGAACAGCAAGCGTTTCGTCTTTTATACTGGGAAAAACCATGAGTGAGACACGTATTCATTTTCGGCATCTTATGCTGTACGAATTTCGAAAAGGAAATACAGCAACAATTGCTGCAAACAATATTTGTGCCGTTTACGGAGAAGGTGTTTTATCACCCTGTACGTGCAGAAACTGGTTTGACCGATTTCGAAAAGGAAATTTTTATCTTGAAGATGAACCACGTTCTGGACGTCCAACTGAAGTAGACTAAAAGACAGAATTCGCAATTTAGTGGATGAAACGCGAAGTTTATCGATTCGAGAAATGTCTGCAACTTTAAATATTCCCAAATCATCTGTCCATAGACACTTAATGAAAATGGAAATGATAACGAAGCTGGATGTATGGGTAATGCATGAGCTCACAGAACGGAACCGTTGTGATCGCGTAACAACGTGCATATTTTTGCTTGCACGCAATGAAAAAGAGCCATTTTTGAAATATTTACTGACTGGGTATGAAAAGTAGATTTCTTACGACAATCCCCAAAGAAAATGAACACTGACCAGAAGAGAAGATTCACCACAACGAGTTGCGAAACCAGGTCTACACCCTCACAAAGTTCTCCTCTCTGTATGGTGGGATTAACGAAGAATTTTGTATTTTGAATTTCTTCCAGCCAATCAAACAATTAATTCAGACACGTACTGTGCTCAGTTGGATAAATTGAAAGAAGCAATAAAAGTAAAACAACCAAAACTCGCGAATCGAAACAATGTGTTTTTTCATCATGATAATGCAAGACCACATGTCGCACGAAACGTGCAAAAAAAAAGTACGTGAATTCGGTTGGCAAATTGTATCACACCCACCATATTCTCCAGATATCGCTCCATCCAATTACCACTTATTTCGATCAATGCAACATTTTTTAGCAGGAAAAAAATTTGATAATGTCGAGTCCATAAAAACAAACATTGAAAAGTATTTAACGAAAAACCACAGAAGTTTTATAGTGACGGTATAATATCTTTGCCAAAAAGATGGAAAGAGGTGCTGTAACGAGAGGATGATTACACTTTTTCGTAAACTTTAAAGATATGTTTCACACATTAATTTAAATAGCAGAACAATAACAGTCACGAACTTATGCGACGACCTAATACATATTCCCAATGTGAGAAAAAGAAAACGGGACTGTATTGTTTGTTCTGACAGGAAAATACCAGGTGAAAGACGTCAAACGAATTATTATTGTGAAACGTGCACTAATCAGCCTGCAATGCATATTGGGGAATGCTTCAAAATTTATCATACAGTACAAAAGTATAAGAAATAAAACGTTGATTTTGTTTTCTTGCAAATATATGTTCCTCGATGTCAACAAATTCATATAAATCACATATCATTATAATACCTACTTGGTTCCAAAGCTATACTATACAATATGACGGTTCGTAAGTGCACGTTTTCGCGATAAAGTGGCGCTGAGTTACTGGTAGGTAACGTCCGGGATGGCACGGAGTGCAAAGGGTTAAAAGCGTCTAGCAAGCTAAGGTGGTCAAAAGTGCCCTCCAACCGATTTGGTGGTGCGATGCATCATTCGATAGCTTACCAAAAGAAAACATGTGACACCAAGTTTCAACCCTCAAACTCGACCGTGGGGGTAGTTACAGGGTTATTTCAAATTATCAGTTTTTGGACTATTCTCCCTATTTAGTGATACGTAAAACGTCTGAAACAAATCTGGCATATTACACACCTGAAGGCACATCTTAGGGAATTTTTTCCGATTTTTTCGTTGCAAATACTAGTTGTAAAAAATAAAAAACGCAAAACATGCGGATATCTTTTGGAAAAAAAAAAATAGCGCTTTTTTAGTATTTTTTTATAGCAGCGTATTAGCATGATCATCATCCTCAATTTTATTCATATTTTTTGGATTGGTGCGCCGTTGTCAAAAAAATTAAAAACCGATATTTTTAAGGTATTTTGCGTGAAAAAGTAACTTCTACTTCGAATTTTTACATTTTCTGCATACAGTGTGTATATCGTACAAGCTTGAACATTTTTACATTCGAAGAAACAGTATACAAATTGAAGAACTTGAATAAATTGAACTAATAACAGCAATATGATCATTATATCTCGAAACATTTAACTTCTTTTCAACAGCGTGGTTGGTGGAGTGGTTAAGGGTTCTGACTGTGGAATCACTGCACATTTTTTTTAGCCATGAGTTCAATAAGTGCCTTAAAACTTGGCTATAGAACTATATTTTAACTGCTTTAAATCTGTAGTCTAAGTACCTTATAACTATAGTCTTACAACTGCAATTTAAGTGCCTTGAAACTAGAGTTTAAATGCCTTACACTTCCCTTTAAAACTATAGTCTAAGTGCCTTAAAGCTTGACCTCTCAACAGTAATCAACATAAATTTTCGAACCTATCATTCCCCCCTGGTATTATAAAGGAACCTACCACTTCACTCCCACCTAAAACCCTCCCAATGAATCAAATTACATCTTTTTGCCAAAACCCTTTCAAACGACCATACACATACGGAACTCCACATTCTTTCTAGGCGTGATGGCGGGCAGTTCGTACGAAGCCACGCGAAAGTTAAGAGCGTTACTTTTGTCGAGTCTGCAGCGAGGGGAATATTGTCGCTGTCAGCGAATATGTTTTATAGCAGCATCGTCCTAAGATGCGACTCCAGCAGGTATGCGGACTGCGAGATAAATTGAACGAAGGAAGAAGAAAACATGGGGAAGCGAAAAGATGAACAGAGAAGCGAGAGAAAAAAAAAATATGCACACCATACGAACTAGGTATGTATTGGATTTATAATAGAGGCTACAGGCACACCACTTTTCCAATCCCACCTTGCCACTCCTCCCGTTCCAAACCCATGTCGAAATTGCGAACCATTTTCTGGAATAGAAGACATCACAAGCGGCGCAAAGTCTCCTGCTTCGACTGAATACATTATTCGCATGACAGAGCAAAGGACTACCGGGTGTCTGGTTCTTACTTCACCCCCGTACCGATCATGCGGTTCACCGAATACAAAGACAATGCTTCCAAGGATTTATAAGCGTTTTATACTCCGATTGGTCACATTTTTGAGAATGCTTTTTGATCAAATTGATATATCCAAAGGGTCTAGCAGGTTAAGGGAGTCAAAAGTGCCCTCCAACCGATTTGGTAGTGCGATACACCATTCGATAGCTTACTAAAAGAAAACACGTGACACCAAGTTTCAACCCTCAAACTCAACCGTGGGGGTAGTTACAGGGTAAATTCTAATTATCAGTTTTTGGTCTATTTTCCCTATTTAATGAATCGCAAAACTTCTGAAAAAAATCTGATATATTACACACATGAAGGCACATCTTAGGGAATTTTTTTCGATTTTTTCGTTGCAATCCCAGTTGTAAAAAATAAAGAACGCAAAAAAATATGGATATCTTAAAAAAAAAAAAATAGCGCTTCTTTTATATTTTTTTAATAGCAGCGTATTAGCATGATCATCATCCTCAATTTTTTTCATACTTTTTGGATTGGTGCGCCGTTGTCAAAAAAATTAAAAACCGATATTTTTACGGTATTTCGCGTGAAAAAGTAACTTCTACTTCGAATTTTTACATTTTCTGCATACAGTGTGTATATCGTGCAACCTCGAACATTTTTACATTCGAAGAAACAGTATACAAATTGAAGAAATTGAATTAATTCAACTAATAGGAGCAATCTATGTTCAATATATGTCGAAAGATTTAACTTTTTTTCAATGGCGTGGTTGGTGAAGGGTTAAGGGTTCTGACTGTGGAATCGCTGCACATTTTTTCTTGCCGTGAGTTCGAGCCCTGCCCTATACTCATTTCTTTCTTTTTTATATTATTTTTTTCTTTAATTCCTAACTATATCTCAATAAATAGCATTTATTTAAAAACATTTTACAAATATTTTAAGCACCTTTTTTGTCTTAAAATATACATTAAAATAATTTTGGAATACTTTTTATTGCATCGTTTCTGTGCCCACATATTCTCTTATTCACAGTACTATTTAATATTTTAAAATTTTTAATGTCTCTCATAATTAATAACTACATGTGGATTCAACACTTGGACAATAATAGGGTGGTTTCTACGACTCGAATTACCAATTTCATTTTTTAATATTTGTAAAAGACGGACACCGACATCATCTTGAATATAGCTGGTTTCAATTACCTGTATCATAAACTTCGTCTTCATAATATCCGCAACAATATGCTTAGTAATTACATTTCAATTTGACCAAGGAATGAATAGGTCTTCCCAATACATGTTCTCTTCCTAATGGGCCCTGTGTACCAAATACTTGGTAGAAAACCTAAAAAATAATAATTTTGAAAGAAGAAGTCCACTTCCCGCACACGTAGTTATTAATTACAAGAGACATTAAAACTTTTAAAGCATTAAATAGTACTGTGAATAAGAGAATATGTGGGCACAGAAACCATGCAATAAAAAGTACTCAAAAATTATTTTAATGTATATTTTAAGACAAAAAAGGTGCTTAAAATATTTGTAAAATGTTTTTAAATACATGCTATTTATTAAGATATAGTTAGGAATTAAAGAAAAAAATAATATAAAAGAGAAAGAAATGAGTATAGGGCAGGGCTCGAACTCACGGCAAGAAAAAATGTGCAGCGATTCCACAGTCAGAACCCTTAACCCTTCACCAACCACGCCATTGAAAAGAAGTTAAATCTTTCGACATATATTCAACATAGATTGCTCCTATTAGTTGAAGTAATTCAATTTCTTCAATTTGTATACTGTTTCATCGAATGTACAAATGTTCGAGGTTGCACGATATACACACTGTATGCAGAAAATGTAAAAATTCGAAGTAGAAGTTACTTTTTCACGCGAAATACCTTAAAAATATCGGTTTTTAATTTTTTTGACAACGGCGCACCAACCCAAAAAGTATGAAAAAAATTGAGGATGATGATCATGCTAAAACGCTGCTATTAAAAAAATATAAAAGAAGCGCTATTTTTTTTTTTTTTAAGATATCCATATTTTTTTGCGTTCTTTATTTTTTACAACTGGGATTTGCAACGAAAAAATCGAAAAAAATTCCCTAAGATGTGCCTTCATGTGTGTAATATGTCAGATTTTTTTCAGAAGTTTTGCGATTCATTAAATAGGTAAAATAGTCCAAAAACTGATAATTAGAATTTACTCTGTAACTACCCCCACGGTTGAGTTTGAGGGTTGAAACTTGGTGTCACATGTTTTCTTTTAGTAAGCTATCGAATGGTGTATCACACTACCAAATCGGTGGGAGAGCACTTTTGACCCCCTTAACCTGCTGGACCCTTTAGCAAATACCAACAAGTGGCTAGGCGGATTAAATGGTGTTTGGGCTAGATTGAATCAATTTTCGGATTCCTGATTAGTCTATTCGGCTCCACTGACGTTGAGAAAAATATACACCCATCCCTTGATTTATGGGATTCTTTTGCGCGGCCTGAGGATCAGTTTTCTATAAATTTTCGCTGAAATTTCGAGTTTTCAAATTTATTACGTACCAGAGGGACGCAAATTCTTAGTTGAAAGTACTAATTACATTGCTCTAAACTTCTTTGGCTTTTTCTAACTGAAGTCCTACGATTGAAGTTTCGATGGTGCTTTGAATACTAATTCTGCTTTTCTGAAATATCATTTTTTTTTTTTTTTTTTATTAACCTATGCAATTTAAATGATTTTTTTTCCATACAAAATAGATTTTTATCTGCGTAAAAAAAAACAACGCGGAATGCTATGAAATTTATTCGGAGAATAGATAAATGATACGTATTTGAATGTGGAAATGCAATACATATTTATTCGCATAGTTTGGAGAGCAATTAGTGATAATATTTTTTAAATAACGTCAACTGTTTGCTTATATTTCACTGAAAATGTAAAAGTACTCGTATTTTACTGACGAAATTGAGCGTACTCGTGAAAAATTAACTAAAAAATAAATTACAAATTACAATAAATTACAAATCCTAATTAACAATGGTACAGATATGATATACATCTCGTTTCACAATAAAAAATATATACGAATAATATACAATAATAAAGCGTAATTTAATAAACTAATGGAAATTAAAATATTATATTGATACTTATTACTTAATATCAGCAATTCACATTTATTATAAATTAGTTTAATTAAAATCTCTCGACATGTTGGAATTGGTGGAGGAATTAATCAATAGTGATATATGAAATTATTATTCAATTCAAAGCAACATAATAATTAATTATAGACTCTAACCTTTTCCTAAATTTACTTTTTATAAAATATGCTTGGTAAATATTTTCTACTTTAATTTTATTATCTATGTTTGCATATAAATATAATTATATTACATTTTAAGTTACAATTAAATTGGCTTAACAGTTATCACAATCAGTCTCATTTTAATTCGTAAATATTTAATAATTAAATAATAATAATTTAAAAATAAGTTTAATTATCGTTTTTAAATATAGTACAACTGTATTTAGATATAAATATAAATAATAAAATTGAAGTTGAAAATATTTGCAAATTAAAATTTTGATAACTAGTTTATTTGAAAGATTGAACTTTATAATTAATTATCACGTTGCTCTGAATTGAATAACAATCATTTTATATATCACTATTGATTAATTCCTCCGCGAATTCCAACATTTCGAATGATTTTAATTGAACTAAATTGTCAATGTTAAATAATAAGTATCAATCCAATATTTTAATTTTTATTAATTTATTAATTTATATTTTACCAATGAATTTATTTAGATATATTTTTACTGTAACGAGACGAACATCTTTAATTTTTTTTTAAATTATAATTTAATATAAAAATAAATTAATATTTCAAATTAACTATTGTAACATAATTTGAGAAATAATCTGTGTAAGTATATTTATTTTGCATTTGAAATACTATTTCATCGAATACAGGCTTCCAACAAAAGAGCAACAAAGATTTTAGATCTTTATTTTCACGGAATTTAAGCGAGTTCTAAAAAATCGTATAATATAAAGTTGGTATATTACGGCAACGCCGAGCTGACCGGCTCGTATCGCTTAAAAACATCGTTGATTTACGTTTACTGTTAATTTATACCATTTTACGCGGTGATTATGAAAACGAGAGGTCGCATTACCTAACTTTCTTAATTACTTTTCCAACCTGTAAAAGAGCGTTATGCGAACAGAAGGCTTTGCAATAATTTATTGTAATTACCGCATGCTCCTGTTTTAAAGAATTTCTATAATACCCACCCAATAAGTCTCTTCACCACGTTTTAAGCCTTTATTTCAAAAATAAGCAAAAAAAAAAGAAGAAAATGGGTTAGAAGAGTGCTAGATACCTGTAAAATTAGATAACTATAAAATTTCGTAAAATAAATGGCTTTTTGTTTTGCAACCAACATTGTAATATCAATTTTAGTAAAAGGGTTTAGAAGGATAAGCATGGGTAGGCCCTCAGACAGTTTTCTATTTTTTCTTGGCTCCTAAACTATGCTTTTTACCTAGAAAATCATGGACCTAAACTGTTTTATTTATTTTCTCAGTTACTGTTTAAGATATTTAAATGAAAAAAATATTTAAAACAGCTACAGACTAGCTCTACTTAGGGTATTTTTTCAGAATTATAGATCAACTATTAAAGGTAGAGTAGTAATAGGCAGAGCATCCGAGGGTTGAAATCAAAAAGGAACTGCATATTATTCGTAAAAAAAAAAAAGGAAAGAAAGTATACGTGGAAGGAAAGAAAAAGTTGATTCCTAAAAGCGTATGCCGGACACGTAAGTGTTGCTTATCGCAAAAAACGGTCCCGGTTGTCTTCACGTTCGAATTGTTTCGAAGAAAAATAGTAATCCTCAGTGTTATACTCCATTGCTTGGCTACGAAATATACCTACATATAGAGTACGCTCGGTTTGATTATACTCAGCACGTATTCTCAAACACAATTCTGGGACACTCGTAACGTAGATAGAATTCGAGGCTTCCTCTAGCCAGATAACGGAATTAATTAAGTCTCCTGCAAATGAGGAGATACCTATATAACAAAGGTAAATTAACACTAATCACATTCGTACGTGTGATTCTGTCCGTGCACAATGACTAGCTTCAAGACCCAAACTCCAAAAAAAAAATAAATAAATAAATAAAAACATGAACCGACTGATTATCACGAAATAATTAAGACAGAAAAATTCAGCGACTAACTTCACGCAGTGTGTCTTCTTTTAGGAATTATGAAACCTTGTGGGCTTGACAAATTCGAAATTTTTCGTTTCTATCTTTTTTCACAGTTTATGTAGAATATTAAGGTAAAAGGATTTTTTAAAATTTTGAAAAATAGCGAAGTTACGAGACTACAAACGACTGAGTGTCAAGCAAGCTGATTTAAGATTCCTAAACCGTTGAAGAAAACTGAGAGACAAGCGGCTGACGAATTTTTAGAAACAGAAGGGTCACTTTATGGCTCTGGTATTGCAGATTAAGGGTAATTTTGGGAAAATACTCTTATTTTGGAGAAAAATTCATTTGAAACTTGTAACGCGTTTTTCTCAAAATTTTCCCACCTTGCACTCAGCAGATCTCCGAAACTCTTTATCTATTCAACTTGAAATTTTTACACATTATTCTCCATGAAATAATCTACAATGTACCATTGGATTTTTTTGATATCTCAATTCGTTGAATTTTTATACATTTTTAAATCTGATTTTCAGCGGTGAAAAAAAGAAGTTTTACGTTTAACAAGCCGCCATTTTTTTATTTTCCAAAATTATTGAAAAATTGTAGGCTACATCGAAAATCATTTAGTTTTGTTTAAATTGGCTCAGAAACTTTTTATTTTTTGTATTCCACACTCATTTGTTGCTAGGTGCAAGCGAACAAGGTTTCGCAGTTAAATAATATTGTACAACTCCGCCATTTTGTAATTTTATATAATAAAAAAACATAGAAATAGAGCTAAGATGTTGCTTAACGACTTCTATAAAAATCTTGATTTTTCGCTGAATATTTATCCGCAAAAAAAAAATCTGAGATTACCCCCTTAAACGAGAGGGTAGGGAACTGGAATTTTGCAGAATGCTATGGTAAAAAGCATTGTTTAGCAGCCAATAAAATGGAAAATGATCTGGAGGGCTGTTTAACCCATGCTTATTCTCCTAGACCCTTTATTCATTTAAATATATTGAAAAATAATTTAAAATTTAATGCCAAAGGAACTTGGGATTGTAGAGACTACAGTATGGTGCAAAATGGGAGTATACAGCATACCAAATATAATTTGCATATTCATTGAAGAGCACGTTAAAGATTGAGGGGAAAAACAAACTCTATTTTGAGAAAAGCAAACTATATATTCGATAAATTATACT
Organism: Anthophora plumipes; assembly: GCA_951804975.1. Taxonomy (NCBI): domain Eukaryota; kingdom Metazoa; phylum Arthropoda; class Insecta; order Hymenoptera; family Apidae; genus Anthophora; species Anthophora plumipes. The sequence continues at coordinate 18,318,841 of OX638119.1, forward strand.
ATACAAGTAATGTATTACATGTTCAAGAATATTTTCGTTCATTGAGCTTACGAGCAGCAAAAAAAAAAATTACAAAAATAATAACCTATAAACTATCAAGATAAAAGCATCCTTAAACTTCAGAACAAATTCTCAGAGTAATAAAGTCAAATTGATTAATAAAAACTTGCGATCTAGCATCGCCTATAATGCAATTCGGAAGTGTAACATACCCTCAATGATTATTCAACACATAATACATTACTGATGAGAAAAAAAGTACGTATCGAATTAAAATCTCAATACACTGCATTTTTCACTTCCTTTATTTCATAGAAACTTTTGTACAAAGAACAGTAGATTCACTGATGTTTTCAAAAGCTAGAAAAGGCTTATAGTAATGAATAAATTACTACTGTGACCTATAAATTCCAACAGTATTACTGAAAGTGTTTAATTAGTCTCGAGTTGTAACATCAAGTTTACCTAATTTAATATTCACCAACTATTTCACTTTTAAATCAACGTAATTCTCATGTACACATTCAACCACACTTGCACGTTCATAAAGAAAGTTAACAGGTACAAAGATACGGAAAAGATAAGTGAATCACTTACCTGTAAACTTGGATGGCATCCTAGTTCCAGCAACGTGTGCACCACACCGGCATGTCCTTTGTTAACCGCGATATGGAGAGCAGTTTGGCGCCTTTTATTTCTAGCATTCAAATCAGCCCCAGCGCCAGCTAATAACGCCATTACACCTGGCTCATCTCCGAAGGCAGCATGATGGACAGCTCTGTCTCCATCTTTATCCTAAATGTATCGGTGAATTGTTAGAAACAACTTCAACTTTTAATTCATGAATTAAAAAAAAATATATGAATACTTACTTCGATCTCAACATCTGCTTTGTAACGGAGGAGAATCTTGATAACTTCCAAGTGGCCGTTCTGACTAGCAGCTTGCAGAGCAGTGTGCCCGGCGAACACACCGTTCACGTCAGCCTCGGGTCTCTTCAAACATTCTTCGCATTTAGCTGCGTCGCCGTTCGCCGCCGTTTTCACTAGCTCTTCGTTAACATCGCCCGAGACGTGTGTTTCGAACAGCTTCTTCAACAACGCCGATAAACGTTCTGGAAAAGTGTATTAGAAACGTAAAGTTCCAGAAAATTGTGCAAACAAAGTAGCATTCGAAATATTTTTCTGATACTTATTAGATTAACCCAGTGGTTCCCAACCTTTTTTAGGGTGCGGAACACTTTTGTGAGCAATTTTCTTTAGCGAAACACTTACTTAAGTTAATATCGAATACATAAGCTTGTTATCAGTTGTTTTATTAGAATTGGGCAATTATAATTCAAAATCACTACTTATAGTTGTATTATTAACGCCATTTTTGAGATAGAAAAAAAAAATACCCAAGTAACTTTAATGGGAAATGTGTGCCTGATATCTTTTACATATTTCTTCTATATTTGGATGTACACACGACAATGCCATCCTTATTTCTTCCTCTAAATTTCTCAGTCTTTCCCTTTTTTTAGATTTTACATTGGTTAATGTAGAAAACCCTACTTCACATAAATATGAAGTTGAAAAACATAGTAAAATTTTTATGGCTTTTTTTATATCAATGGATATTCTTGTTGGACGGATATCCAGAATTCATCAAGATTCGTTTCAGTGTGTTTAATTTTCAAGGTGCGGTCAGATGACAAGGATATAAGTTCCTCTTCCTCTGGAATATTAAATTCAGAATTATTATATAATTCTTTTGAAAAAAAAAAAAATGGATTCCTAACCCATTCATATTTGTCCGGGTCGAGAGAGGGAAAATATTTTCTTACGTTGTTGTCTAATATTGTTAAATGTTCTGGTATCAAAGGAACACAATCGGTGCTATTGTTATGTACGGATAGAAACATACTGAGATTATTTCCTTCTACTCTCTTTTTCCAAAGAATGATCTTCTTGTGGCCAGAAAAAATATAAATTTGTTTATGAAAATTTTATGATCTTAATTTTTTCATATTCGCCCGTTCGAATACGATCATACACTTCCGATTTGCGACAAAATCCGCAGAACACTTGTGAAATGCTTACGGAACACCGGTTGAGAACCACTGGATTAATTTAAGATGATGTCACATTTGCCACTATACCCACGCTGTGCCAATGCGTTTGTTTACGACCACGACAGAGCGCTGCAGTTTAGAGCCAACGCTCTCAGTGCTTTTCGTTAATAATTAAAAAACGAAGCTTCAACCAACGAGTCCCAATTGAGTATCAATAAAAAATGTTAAAAAGTAACTATTCTTTTTTAATATACCAGTAAAGTAACCTAAATTTCATTATCTAAGTCCATTTTCAGCCCTAATACACCAAAAATATAAAAATAAAAATTTGCCAGTTAATGGGTTAATCGACATTTGAACATACCTCCGCTGCTGTTTCCCGGCACACTCCCATCGCTACTCGCTACTTTGGTAACCGCTTGAGGATTGTACGTCCAAGACGTGCTACAAACTTCCACCTTCAGATCACCGTCGTGGTATATCTGTAGAACTCTGCCGATCTTTCCCATAGTCTGCAAAACCAGAGGCGTTGTTAAAAATAATTTCGTAAGACGCGTTTAAAATCAGTCGACAGATTTACATACCGGTGCCATCGCCTCTGCCCATTCTCCGTGACCGCGTTGAAGTAGCTTAATTTTTTCTAAATCGTTACATATTTGTACTAAGTCTCCGACTGCGAATGTTTGATTATCAGAACTTGAACTGGTGACCGGTACTGGTATTTGTACCTTTGTTAATACAGCGGGATTGAACGTCCATCGGTTACCACTCGGATAAGACACGACGATATCGTGATCCTCGTCGATACCAACAACAGTTCCTGTAGTCCCCAGACACTCGAACATACCATCCGTCCAACCGCCATGCCCATGTTGCAACGACTGTACTATTTCCAACTCTAAGTCGACGTTAACCTACCGAAACGAGCAACTTTGTTCCTTATTTTCACTCTTAGCCGTTTCGAAATGGCATACGTTCACAAATTTCCGTTCTTTCTAAGCAAATACTGCGTTTAATCACCTGATCTCCAATCTGTAACCCGTGTGGACCTGTGCGACCGGGTCCTTGCTCACCTAACAGCGGCAAATGATCTCTGTACACCGTCTGACCTTTGGCATCGTTGACAACTTTCAAATCTGCCTGAAATGCAAGTAATTTCTAATTGTTCCTGTGATTTTTATAGATTATACATTCGTGTATGATTTATGGTGTTCAGTATCTAATAGAAACAGTTGCTGAGCTAACCATTCCCTCGAAACCAACGCGGTACAAGTTTTTGGCACCGTTGTCCCATATAACGTACGCCGCGGAACGTGGACTAGCCGCTGACCAATCCTGAACTTCGTTAACTTTACCTCTTCGACCGTTTCCACCATCCTGATCTTCCCACTGCCAGTCAACACCTCTTACAACTCTTGCGCCGGGAAATATACCGCGAATTGCAATCTGATAAGAATTGATCATCCGTTACTGTAGAAGCAGAAATAACAGTACAGCGTTTAAAGACAACAATTAATACCTTTTTACTTTTACGTCTCGGTTCTAGCAATACTCTTTCACTTCCAGGAGTCGCTATACGATAAAATCTATGTCTCAAGTGATGCTTGTCCCCATGGTAACAGATAGAACAAAGATCATAGTTCCCACATTCTGCACATTTCCAACGAATCCCAAAGATCGGCTGCTGTCTACATGTGTCGCACATTGTCCCATCATGCTTCACACCTGTTGGGGCTGAATCTAGTATTCGAAGATCGAAAGCACCTGAGCAACGATAATTAGCTGCTGTGCCATTGTCCCAGACAACAACAACTTCCTCAGGCGACTCGAAGTTTCGAACTGTCCCTACGTGACCTTCTCCTCCGTCCTATCGTGTCGAAATAATTTAACATAAAAGAACACCTGTTACATGTAAACATTTATCGAAAATTACGAAAAAATTAAGCGCAAGTGAACATAACTGTTTTCTCGTTGTTTTTTACTTCTGCTTTTAAGAAACACGCATGAAAACTTATACACGGAAAAAAGTAGATCGAAACATCATAACTGAATAAACGAAAAAATTACAATAAATTGAGACTATTCGTAACTGTCTAGTAAAACATACGAAACACCGGCGGAACTCCGCTGATGCAAAATTAAATACACATTGAGTGTAACACACAATAACCTTAAACTTTGTTTCGTTTTAAAATACTGCAGAAAGTTCAATCACACATTACTGTAAAAGTGTTGACAGAAAACAGTGGTTGCTGTAATATGCTGTGTAATATAATATTGAAATTAAGTAGTATATAGGATAGTTAAGTTTTATGCTAACCTGTTTACCCCATTTCCATTCGGGCCCACGAATAACTCGAGCTCCAACACCCTCCATCATAAATCGCGTCGTACGAGTACCGGTACTCGCACCAGCCTCCATAATTCATTGACAAACTAAATTTCTACTAATAACGCGAGAAATATTAAAGAACGAGACACCTTTTCGATGCACCAACACTGAAAAATACCGCCATCTTAGACTAATGTCAAAACATGCTCCGAGTTGTTTCAACGATACAACTTCCGTGTGCATTTTTTGGACAAAATATTAAAAATAGTACATTTATACGATTGCACAACGTCTACTGTTATAAACGAACGAATTGTTAACTTACGAGTCTTCTGCACTTCTCGACAAAACGAACTTTCGCCGTGAAAATTTAAATACTAAATTTAGGAAATCTAGGGAATTCGGTAGTCGAACGTACTTAGTGTACTAGGGATTTTATCAAGTGTGAAACACGTTTTAATAATAGACTCTATTTGTACTCTCTGGATGCCAGTGAAATTGCTGATCTTTTTAGTTCTACAACTCCCTCTATTTTTCGTTGTTCAATTCTATATACAGGGTGTCCCACAACAAGTGTAGCGCCCGGAGACCGCGCGGTCAAAAGCGTATGCATGGCTTTTATACACGGGCGCTCGGTCGGGGTCCCGGCAAACACACTGGCACAGCATGAGTATCGCGGAAAATGTTATGTCATTTTAAATTAAGAATAACGTGAAATTATTCGTTATCCGAAAGAAATAAAACGTTTTATTATTTATGAAAACAATTTTTTTTTAACAGCACATTTTCAGGTGAATAAATTGTTTTAAGAAAAACGATTTGTATAACTAATGCTAGAAAAAAATAATTGAAATATCGTCCACGAAATAGCTTGCTTCGACGAAAGTAGGTCGGTAAAGCTGGATCCTCGTGTCGATCCTGACCTATCCAACAATTTTCAACAGCCGATGTTCTGGCCGAGTCGATGAACTCACTTCGCCGCACGATCGATATTTTTCGGTGACTTCTTAGAAACTGTCGATTTTGATTTTTCTCCGTGCCTTCGGCACGGTTCTCTGGCGAAAGGCTGCCGTGCTTGGTGCTTGTTCGCCGGAATGATTTATTATTAAACTAATTGTAACATCCACAGTTTTATAACTATTAATTTCAAAAAATTTAGAATTGAATACACGATAATGTGGCTTATAAATTTGAATGGTATATCATCCACATTCACAAACGTGATAATAACTCTGTTCGATACTTTTATTCGTTATTCGAAAGGAATAAAATGTTTTATTATTGTTAGAAAAGTCCAAAAAGCGAAGGCTTGAGTGGGCCATGTACAGTCTTTCGCTGCGCTTCCACCTCCTAGGCATGGTTCTGCCTCAAGGCTAAGAAAGACCATATTGTCAAGGGGGTCCTTCTGACTAGGATTTTTCAGGGAAGACAGAATTGTATCAGTACTCGCGAAGTATAGTTCAAACCACAAGCTTTCACTCTTTTTAACCACCCACGTTCATTTCTTATTCAAACGTTCACCACCGTTATCCTGATTTTCCTTACATTATTTAAAAAAATAAAAAACATTTCGTAGTACTCTGCGTTCGTACGCGGCATGTTGCTCGTTCAGTTAGCAAAATAAATCTGAGAGCTTAAGCGTTTTGTGGATCCTAGGTGGACGTTTGGTAAGGAAGGGGAATAGTTACAATACAACCGAAAAGAAATGTGTCCATAATTATGAAAGTGGCCTAAGTCATATATTTCTTGTGTCGAGATATTTAATGAATTGCATTTGAACGAATTAAAAAATATTTTTACATTATACGACATATTAATTTATAATTTTATTAGTCTTGATTAATGGAAATTTATTATGAATATGAAATTTTGTGTGAATTACATACGAAAATGTTGTTTTTAAAGTTTGAATTGACTTAAACCATTTTCAAAATTAACTGAATGTCCCATAAATGACTTAAAGCAATAAAGAACTATGAATTTTATTTGAAACAATAACTTTAATGAAATAACTCATGAACATTTATTAATTATTTTTAAAAAGTAATCAATTTTATCATTTCGAGGTTTTAAGATTCTTAAAATGTTCCTGAAAAACTGGAGGGATGTATGGTAGTAAACACATGATATCTTTATGTTTTTCTTCCGTTACTGGTCTAATGGTGGTGCATAATGGAAGTAAAGTTCTGGGCCGCCTTTGTTTTATTAATAGTTGATGAACTGTAGTACACAGATATAGATTCTGGGTTTCAAAATCTTTTAGTTTCCAGAAATGATCAAAATTAGATTTTCTTTCATTGTATTCTACGCGATCTGAACATTTTTTTGAGCAAAAGCAATCCTTATTTTCAAAAATTTTGGCAATCATAAGTTTCGATTTTTTTGTCGTGTATTCTTCGCCATTATTTCTCTTAATTTTTCTGATATTTTGTGCGTAACTATCTTCATTTCTTGCCCGTTTTCTTTTCTTATCTTTTCCTATCTGCACCATTTCTGGGGTTTCTAAATTTACAGTAAAGTCTTGGTACGATTCATCTGAAGATGATAATTTTCTTATTCTTTTCCATTTCTTGGAAGTATTACGTGGTCGTATAATATCTGCAGATCACATCATATTATCCGAATAATAATTAATATATTAATATTCACATAATAAGTACGTTATCATTAACTTACCTGAACCGCTATCTGTTGACATAGTAGTAAAATATAATATATAAATTATTTGCCGCCAATAATTAGTTCCGAAGAGCCCAACTGAATTATATTGTTAGATAAACCGGAATGAATAAGGCGGTTAAGTCATTATTTGATTGTCATTTATTTTAACGGCTTATTATGTTAGTTCAGAAACGCGTCAAAGAGGGTCACGCGACATTTTCAAGTTATGTTTATGTAATTTCTTTAAATTTTTGACTTAGGCCACTTTCATAATTAACACTAAATGAATTCCGTATAACATTGAAATTACAACCACTATCTAAAGGTTCATTTTTGACGATATCGTAAAAATTACATTGAATAAATTTAGTTTAAAATAATGTGGTGTGAAATAAGTGATAAACTCATTTTTTAAAAATTTTGACTTAGACCACTTTCATAATTATGGGCACAAATGTTTATTGTACTGCCATGAGAAACTCGACACAGTTTCAAATAAACATCAAATAAACCGACGGTGCAAAACGTTGCGCCGGCAAGAGTCAAAACAGATAAGTCGGAAACATTTGAGGATCGACGGATTCAGTTGGTGAATAAGTGAGCGCGTGTGTGTGTATGTATGCATATATGTGTATGTGTATGTGGCACGTGTAAGGGCTTACAAAGTAAGCGAGGCAAGTCGCTGAAAATGCAAGTGGTGGTTTGAAAGTAGCGAGACGAACACTAAGAGTGCCGTCAGAATGGCACAAAACGTGCCCGTGAACGAATGGGCGAGTTTAATTATTTTTTCCTAACATTAGCTATCGAAATTGTTTTATTTCAAAGCATATTTTATCCGTCAGAAAACGTGTTGTTAAAAAAAATTTTTTTTCGTATATAATAAAACACTTTATTCCTTTCGAATAACGAATAAATGTATCGAACAGAGTTATTATCACGTTCGTGGATGTGGATGATATAGCATTCCAATTTATAGGCCACACTATCGTGTATTCAATTCTAAATTTTTTGAAATTAATAGTTATAAAACTTTGAATGTTACAATTAGTTTAATAATAAATCATTCCGGCGAACAAGAACCAAGCGCGGCAGCCTTCTCCCGGAGAAGCACGCCGAAGGCTCGGAGAATGAACAAAGTTGGCAGTCTCTAAGAAATCACCAAAAATTATCGATCGTGCGGCGAAGTGAGTTCATCGATTTAGCCATAACATGGGCTGTTGAGAATTGTTTGGATAGGTCAGGATCGGCACGAGGATCCAGTCTTAACGATCTACTTCCGTCGAAGCAAGTTATTTCGTGGAAGAATGGGTAAGTTCAATTATTTTTTTCTAGCATTAGTTATACAAATCGTTTTTCTTACAATCATTTATTCACCTGAAAATGTGCTGTTAACACTATGTCGCCCGGTGACACCACATTGGTATCGCGTAGAAATATTTCTATTGTAATAAAAAAGCTTACATCTATTTATACAGATCCTCGAAATTTCGTGTAAATCGGCTGACAGGATCAAGTAAGGGTTATTAAAATTTTCATGCCCTGATACGGTACATTGTAATTACGATATGAAGAACGATCGTGCGAAAAAGGCTGGTAACAGATAATAGAATCTACGCGAGACATACCGGTGGCAGACGAAAGATTTTCTATCACACGTGCAGACGTGAAAGTGTTAAAAAAAAAAACATTTTTTTCATAAGTAATAAAACGTTTTATTCCTTTCGGATAACGAATAAAAGTATCGAAAGCAGTTATTGAACGACTTACTAATTTGTTTGTTATCAATGAATAACGAATAATTTCTCATTATTCTTAATTTAAAATGACATAATATTTTCCGCGATACCCATGCTGTGCCAGTACGTGTGCCAGACCCCGACCGAGCGCCCGTGTATAAAAGCCGTGCATACGTGGTTGAGCGCGCGGTCTCCGGGCGCTCTGATTGGTCAGTGTTTTTCGTTAATAACTCAAAAACGAAGCTTCAAACAACATTTTGATAAAGAAAAAGGTTGTTCAGAATCACCTCAGCTACCCCCCATTTCCGGATGTTACACTTGTTCTGGGACACCCTGTATAATACACTTTAGACGGGAAAAACCCTACGCAGCTACGGTGCGCATCGTTACATGCGATGGTGTAATGGTGTAATCACTACGCTAGTGATATTTTAAATTTTTCGAAGAACAAGTTATACGTCTGATGAATTTGTACATAAATCGTTTTCAAAGCAAGAAACAAATACAGAAATATATATTTTCCTTTTCTCGCGCAATATATTGCACAAAGCGATTCACGAAGCTACTATACAATTCCTTACTTCCACACACTTTACAATGAAACTTCTCAAAAAACAAAAGTTTCCTTTGGAAAAGAAGAAAATTATTACACTTTTACCTCATCTCTTGTCGTCTGTTTCGGATAATCTTGTAAAAATTAGACAATGTAGAACCAAAGTCCAATTCCTAGCTGTGAAATTGAATAAAACAAAGTGTAAAATATATTAAACATTTACTCTCTCTTTCTCCGATTTGTTAGCTCCGATATGCTTTTGCCGCAAAACTTCTTAAAAATCAACATTTACTACAGTTTTCATGTAACGATGAATGAAATTTCACGAATGAAATTCGTTTCAACGTTTCGTGAAGGAAAAATATTGTACATGTTCGTGAATCTATTTATTTTTACGTATTCTATTCATTTGCTTTATTTCGATGCAAATACAATTCCAATTTATCGCTAGATTATTAATTATTAATATATTCGATACTCTATTGAAACTTGGAGCAAGTTTTAAATATTACCTTTGAAAATTCCACCTTTAAGTATTACAGTATAAAGATTGTTTGAACGTAGGTATTTATATAGGTATTGTTAGGTATTTGCAAAAGTTTCCGTCGACCATCTTGAAATCGAGTCGCGTTGTTTTTTAAGAATTACAGTGTTGATAATCTTGGACTCAACCTGTTAATACAAGATAGAAGAATGTTATAAAAAGCAATGGAAAATACTGTACTAACTCTATGTGACAAATAAATGAATTTGGTTAAAAAAAAAAAGGAAACAAGAAGGAAAAGGACGGAAACTTTTGCAGACACCTAATACATTTTTAAATTGTATATGTATAGAACGTTTTAAAACACTGTTACGAATATTAATTATAATACCTAATCTTTTCTCAGTTCATAATATATGTTGACATATTATTTTATCGATGTAGTAACACACATTTACAGAAACAAAGCAGCTTTCAAATTTGATTATTAAAACTTTTATTAAGCGACTGCAGTCTGTTAGCACGATTCTAATGTTTATATCAAAATTTATAATTGTGTGTTTATATTAAAAGTATACGTTTATGGGGAAGTCTCTGAGTTAGGCTACTTTATCAAAATTAGGCTATCTAACCTAACCCTAGCCTTCACTAAAATCACAATTGAACGATGCTCTGACGGATTTGTATAAATTTTATTTGATAGGAGAGAAATATGCAAATTTACGTGTCTTTTCGGGAAAAATTGTTTGTCTTTTACCACACGTAGTATGTGTGAACAGTTTTTCTCGAGAATGATATATAATAAATGAAAAATTCGGACTGGAATAATGGACGAAAAGCTGGAAAATTCTATGCGGTTATCATTAAGTAACATCGACGTCGATATCGATCGAATTTTTGTTTCATTGTATTGTACAATTTATGTAAAGTTTGTACCTAAGCATTATATTGTAAATGAATATAAATAAATGTGTATTAAGTAGTAACCTGTTTCGATTCATTAAGGGGGGAACCCTAATTGGAAGCCAAAAATTTTCAAGCTTTTGCGGAATTTTTTTGGAGAGAAAGAAATAGCGGTACATTTTTGAAACTTTGGCATCTATTAGTATCTATATTCCGCTATACAATCATATTTCTTTTAATCTTTAGTTTTTCAAAATGGGCTTATTATTGATACGATAGTCCAACAGGTCCACGCAGGAGGTGGTAATCGGCGGCTGTTATATCCTTCTGAAACGTTTGAAACCGAAATAATCTATTAATCATATCCATAGTTTCTAATTGAATCTAAATACAAGTTGAAAAATTGAAAATTGGAAGATTTATATGCGTTTGAAAAAAATATTCACTTTTTAAAGGTTTTCTTGTGTCCTTTTTTTATATTGTTTGCAATAAAAAAAGTACTTTTTACAAAAACATTTAGGTTTATCGACAAGGTAATAATGTTATGAAGTTGTGATAAAAATTTCAGAAAGATTGGTTGAATAGTTTTTGAGTTATATTGCACACCAGTTTAGAAAATCATGTTTTGAGAAAAACGCGTTTAAAGTTTTGATACATGAAAACTGTATAATATTTACAACTCACAGGTTAATCAGCAATTCCAAGGTCATATAATAGCCCTTCAGCTTTCTCGAAAAACTCCTCCTGCTGGATTAGCAGTTCTTTTCGGGCTTTCTAATTCTCCTTAGAGGATAAAAAGCTGCGCTGCCCCTGACGAACCAGCAGCCGCTCGTTCATTTTGCCATTGTCTACGGAGCTCTCATGATTTTTTGCGCAATCCTCTTTATGTTCTGCATACCATTCTTCGTAATCTAAACTATCGTTCTTATTTTTCCAATGTGTATATCCTTGACAGTAATTGTTTCTAACTACTAAATAACTTTACTCCGTATAGTATTCTATGAGCGCAGTTACTCTGTATAATGACTTAAAATCACGTTTTTTTTAAGAGCCCTCACCGGGCACGTTTAAATTCAAAATGGGCGGCTCATATTGCTCATTCATTTGTTTTTTTTCTTCCACAGCTTCCTTGCATAGGCGTTCAAATACGGATTTGCTTTGAAATTTCTTCTTGTGCCTTTTTGATACACGATCTGACGAGTCTTTGTCACCTTTCGGATAGGATATTTTACATAGATGAAAAAAATTTCAACCCTCAATTTTAAAACATTCGAAAAATAGATACGAGCAGGCAGAAGTTTGAAGAGAAACTGGCAACGGTTGTGTTTAAAATGAGTTCAGACGCTCTCTTCCTACACGTAAACAATACAAATTTGGCAGCTTTTTATTTGAGACTTCTGTTCAAATCTCCCTTCCAGAAGCTAACCCGTACTCCGAAATACCGATAACAGTATTTGAAAGGAGAGGATTATAAAAAATGAGAACCTCTACGACGAGCGCATTTGTATACTTGCGATGCGCTGCTAGGCCTCAGCGCTGCTCAAGAGGTGTGTCAGGCTTGGAGGCTATATCTCCAAAAATACATCGAAATTCTTTTTGAACTTTTGGGATTGTATTCTTGAGATATTGAATTAACAATTTATGCAAAAAAAAAAATTGCATTTTTTTAAAATTCTAATTGGGTTTCCCCCCTTAATATTCATTTGTTTTATTCAGTAATCTGGTCCTTGATTCGGAGACAGAATAATTTAGCCTCCAAATCAGGGAAAGTTTATACGGTACAAATTTGATTATTTTTCATGCCTTTATACATGAAAAATTTTCTCATACCGCATGCATAGTGGCGCATGTGTTCTGTACTTCTTTATCAACAAAAAGCCAAGATAATTACTCACATAACCTCTGTTTTAAGAACAGCAGCACGTAAGATTTATCAAAAAGAATTTATCGCGTTTATCAGACTATCTTTTGTGCAAAATATTTATCGTAGAAATATTACAATGATCGATACGGTCATATATGACGAACTAAAGAGAAAATAATCGAGCGATATCAGAGAAAAAGATCGCCATTCTTCGAAGTAATTTACAAAAAAAAAAAAAAAAAAAAAAGAAAATGTTCTTGGAAATTCGAATACAAAAAGTAAGTTAATAAATAGTAATTATTTGTGTGTATGTACGAGTCAATTTATATTCAGAGGAAAAGTTTGAGACACGGAGATGCCAAGGTTACATTGTAAAACATCGACATGTCGATGTAATATAGAAATTTCTTAAGAATATAAGGTACGTTCTATAAAATAAAACTAACAATAGTTTAAGTGATTTTAAACGATACAGTACTTTTATTTTCACAGCTTGTACACAGTGTTAATTTTCATGTAATATTCCATACTGTTTTCAAACAGAATTTGTTAAAATAATAAAAGTACTGCACGTTTATTTTTACATTTATTAAACGATATATTTTGTTCACGAAGGAATTCGTAATATTTTGCGTGTAATATTGCACACTGTTTTCAAGCAGAATTCATTAGAATGATTAAAGTATCGAACATTATTTTTATACTTAGTAAATTATCGTTTGGTTCATTCTTTTTTTGCAGATTGGTATACTGGCACAAAATGTAATGATAAAATTAATATATCACATTTACAATGAGAAAAGTTATACCAATGAGCTGGTTGAACCAGATATTGTTGGTTTTAAGTATATCATGCGTACTGTTAACTTTAATTATACAAGAATGGGCTAGCCTGACACCATTGCAAATATACATCTTTATTTCATGGGTTATTTTTGTCATAGTAATATCGGTATGGCTCAGCTGTGTTTTATTTCAGTTAGCTATAAAAGCGAATAATCCACTTAGCGTAAAGTTTCTTAATAACTGGTTGTATGAAAAGTTGATAAATAATCTGAACTTACACGAGTCAGAGGAAAAGAGTAAATGTAACAATAAGTATAAAAATAAGAGGAAAATAAGTACAGGCACAAATTCTACAGAAATGTCTTATAAAAGGAGAAAAGAGAAAAGGACAGTTGCATCTAGGATAAAGGACGTTTCCCCGAAAAGAAGAAAAACGGTGGAAATAAATAATCTAGTAAAAGAATTGAACTTGAAGTATGTGAACGCTTGGTATACATCCATCAGCCATGATAAATTATTCCCTCACGAAGCACAAGAGTTACTGAGAAAATTACTGACCAAACTGTTCTCTAGAATCAGTTTGATAGACAAAGTGAAGCTCACTCATAAGATGTGCCATGTGTTCTTATTACATTTAAAAGAATATCACAGGTACGATGTCTGATAGATGTACGGTGATTTGTTATTTAAAGTTCGTAAATTGTATTGCAGAGCGTTACGCAGAGTCGAGAAAGGAACTGCGGCGAATATAGAAGAAGCGTTCAAATGTTTGCATCCCGGTTCTCGTAATGTACCAGCATTAGCGCATATGCTTCATAGAATGGTTACCATCTTGGCACAAGAGTTTCTACAATGGGAGTTAACAAGCTCATTGCCATGCAGACTACTGCTATCTATCCTAGCGAAAAGATTATTAATAATTATCGAAACGATAAGTTGTCCAAACTGGTTATTTCATAATTTATCCGATTTGCTACAACCCATACCAAAAAATATCGAAGGAGCTCAAAGTAAGGAAGAAAGTACATCGCATGTGAAAGTACGTTCACGTTTATTAGAAAGTTTAGTTCATTTTATAGTAAATCGAATATTGTAAACTAACGAAGTGGTTGAACATAGAAATTTATATCTAACGCTCTGGGGGATGGTATAACATCTGCAACAGCAGCTGTGATTCCATGTCCACTATCAAAACCAAAGCATGGCTCGTCATCAGTCAAATTTTCAACTGAAGAGAAAAATACCTCATCTGTAAACGATAAGAAACCTACCTTATGTTTAAATAATTTAGCTACAGAGCATAGAGGTCTTTGGGGACAGAGTATGTCGGAAATGGATTCGGAAGTCGAAGAGGGTAAAGTATCTCCAATATACGAAGAACCTACGGATTTCGCTACAACAATCGCCAGGCTTAGAACTGTATTGCAACAAAAATCAATTGTAAATACACCTTTGTGAGTATGGATATTTTTTTTGGGTTCATTTAAACCGTGAATCGAATACAAGGTACCTAACTAGTGTAATTGCCGGAAATGGGGGGTTGCTGAGGTGACTCTGAACAACTTTTTCCTTTACCAAAATGTTGGTTGAAGCTTCATTTTTGAATTATTAACGAAAAACACTGAGAGCGTTGGCTCTGAACCGCCGCGCTCGGTTGTGGTCGTGAACAAACGCATTGGCATAGCATGAGTATCGTAACAAATATTACATTGTCTTAAATTAAGAATAATGTGGAATTATTCGTTATCCGAAAGGAATAAAGTGTTTTATTACTTATGAAAAAAAAAAATGTTTTTTTTAACAGCACATTTTCGGGTAGATTTATTCCTTTCGGATAAGTACTATCATCTATCAAATATTAATTAGTTAATGCTTATACACTGCAGAGCATAATTATAGCACGTCCTAGATAATGATTTCTAAGTATTACTAATATCAATAATATTACTAATATTACTAATATTTATTTTAATAATATTAAGATTTATTTTAAGAATTTATTGAATCTCTTTTTCATATTTAAATATACATAGAATATTTATTCTAGATTCAGAAAGAAGTATTTCTTTTCGAATATTTATAAAATATCTATTTTACATCACGAGAAAATGTTTATTTCCTGATATAAAATAAATATTAATTTAATCTTGGAAACAAAATATCTTTTCTAAGTAAAAAATAAATATTCATAAAAAAATCTGTTTTAGAATGTACAAAAAATATTTAATTTACACTAAATATGATAGTGTTTATAAGCTAATAATCTTTCTTTTCTTTAAAGAATTATATCATTATTTAAAAGTACTGTCATTCATTAAATGTTAATTATTTGGTGCTTATACACTGCAGAGTATAACGATAGCACCACTATATTTTTTAAGGGTTTTGAAGTCCTAAGTAATGCTTTGTAAATATTACTAATGTTATTAATATCATGCAAAGAGATACGGATAAGTATCTCTTTATAATAAAGCAAGGGGATATTGGTAAGTTTAACTAGCTTTTTCTAATATTTTTATATTATAATATTCTAATTATCGAAATCATTTTTCTTAAAACATAATTTATCCACCTGAAAACGTGCCGTTAAAAAAAATATTTCTTTCATAAGTAATAAAACGCTTTTTTCTTTTCGGATAACGAATAAAAGTATCGAACACAATTTTTTCATTCTATTTTTTCATTATTCAACAATTTATTAGTTTATTTGTTATTCATGAATAACGAATAATTCTACATTATTCTTAATTTAAGACGATGTAACATTTGCCACGATACTCGAGCAATGTGTTTGTTCACGACCACGAGCGAGCACGGCGGTTCAAAGCCACGCTCTCAGTGTTTTTTGTTAATAATTCAAAAACGAAGCTGTAACGAATATTTTGCTAAAGGAAAAAGTTGTTCAGAGTTATCTCAGCAACCCCCCATTTCCGGGAATTACATTAGTTACGGGACACCCTGTATATTCTTGTACCGTGGTTTTCAGACACGCGGAAGAAAAATCTTACGTGGTATACGAAGACAGTCAGTTTACAAATTTGTCTATTCCTTGGACGGAGTTTCATACTGCTCTCGATGGCTCGCAACAGTTACTTTATTGCATTCAATTCGACGATGTGGAACAACGCGGTGTTGATTTGTTTGAAACTACAACTGCTACTGTTAGAAGACAGTATCGCGATTTTGTACAGCTACATGCTAGTCTACAGGAGGTAAATCCTGCATTGAATTTTTGTTAAACATTTTGATGCATTTCCCATCTTATTTTGTGTGATGTGAAATTTACAGATCCCAGAGTTAGCGCCTGTTATGTTAAACTTGGTGTTACCAGAAGGTGGTCGCGTTGAATTAGAAAATTATTTAAAAACTTTAACTACGCGCTTAGCTAACGAATGTCCATCGCAACTACGACATTTTCTACGCCCAAATAGTAATACTAATAAAAAGGCAGATGCGATTGCGCCTCGGTTCGACAAGTTTCTGGTTAAAACAGTAAGCGGTGTTTTTAACACCTTAAAAACAGTTGTTCCGGGTTTCGAAATTGAACAAGAAGAGGACAATGTTCCATTGCCTACGTTGATGTCTTTGGCTGATATACCATGGAGATTTGTCGAGGATATTAAATCGGTAATTAAACAGAGTTTCATAGAAAGATTAACAAAATATCAGCTATCCTTTATATTAAATCAAAATACATTTTTGTTATAACAGAAAAGTTTAGCAGCTAATCTTCAACAGCTAGTAGCTGAGAGAGTAGAATATTCTTGTGTGGACACAGCTTACGAAGCTGTTGACTCAATGGAGAGTACCAATGATTCTGCAGTGTTAACTCACTGGTGGGAAACTGTGAAGAGCTCTTACGAAGGTAGAAATAAATATTCAAATTTTCAAACACGATATAAAATGTTTCTACTCTTTCACTCTTTGTTTGTTTTTCGTTCGTTTAGAAGACGTCGAGGAATTAGATTCACATCTGACGTTAACAAGCGCTGGTGTAGACATTGTTTGTGAATTATTAGCAGGAATCGGAAGTAACAATAACTTGCAACAAGAGGCAGTTGTTAGGTGGATGAAGTTACTCTTTGGAAATGTTACCGAGCCTGTATTACATGTAACGATATACATTGCTTTATTTATCGTTACATTGAATAATTAAGACGTTGAGTTACAAATTTTCTGTGATTTACAGATTGCTACTTTAGAAATTTTCAACCATTTGAGCAACAAGTCGCTTTTTCACAATGTACAAAACAAAGTTTCCGAGGAACCACTGTCACTGTTGAAAGAAAGATTGTTGCAGGAACTGCTACTCAAAATTCCGAACGATGTGAAGTTAATATTCGGCGAGGATGATACATTAAATATTCTCAAGTATCTGCTTGATTCTTACGAAATGAAAAAGATCAACATAGACTTAAATCTACAGATATTAGATGTTTTAGCATCGCAACTGTTAATTTCGTGTAGATTAAGTCATAATAATACAGTTCTCTTATAATTTCGATCTATGAATAAAAGAACAACTCAATTCCGTTCTTAAATCCGGCAAAATAATATTCGAAACGATGAATATTAAAATTAAAACATACTTTAGTCAGAAAGGAATTGATATTCCGTATGTATCAAATTTTGTTCAATTAACAATGTAGAACTGCATAAAACTTTAAAAAACAGACTGTGTACCTGATTACATATTTACAATTAGGGTGCCAAGTATTTCTCTCTGTAAAATATAACTCTTTACGAGTTGTACAATGTACATTATACACGCTGGAAGCCCTTATATGCATTTAAATTGAACGTTTATATCTAACGTTTTAAGTTTTGTACAAACTATTACATTTCACAGTTGATAAAAGTTTATCAGTGTGTGTGTGAGTGCGTGCATGGAATTTAAATGTATACAAAATCTTCAAATAAATCAATATATATTTATTCTTATGAACAACAACATCCAATTAGTACTTTACGATTCTTTTCCCTTGTTCTGAGCCTTTTGTTTCTCTAACTGCGCTCTGAAACAATATAATTCCATTTTATCAGGATACATTCTTCTAACAGATAGGATGTTTCTCCACTTCAACTGTAAACATAGGACACTAATCAGTGTAAAAAGTTCCATACGCTCTATTTCTGAGCTACAATTAAAAAAACAGAAAGATGGTTTTAATTCAGGGATGAAGTTAAACAGAACATTTATCTATACGAACTTTTTACGTGGTTTCTGTGTCCCCTGTTTGTAAAATAATATTTTAGAGCATGCATAGAGACAAATAAAATTGAACATTTGGTGAAAAGTACTCCCAGATGATTACAAGCAGTTGTTCAAGCTAAAAGAGGAAATACAAAATACTTAATCACTTAACATCCAGGTATGTAATATTACGTTGACTAACCTTAGTGAAAAAAAACCACATCCGTAATATTACAAGCATGATTTCTTTCAGTGATTATTTTTTATCTTAGTACGTTAATTGCTAGTATGTGATTCTTAGTACATTATTTGTGTTGAAAATGTTGAGTGGGAGTAATGTATTTGCCTTTAGTCAAGAACAAGATACATTGTAAGCATTCTGTTCCAAGTCGTTACTGATCATGATACAGATATGGATCTGGATTTTTCAATGTTCTTTTTTTTTCATAATTTTCGTTTAACATTTAATTTTTCTAATGTAATAACATTGTCTTTAATAATGCTTCTTATAAATTAAAAGAAAAGATTAAGGTTTTTTGTACCCGTTTCATGCTTTTAAATAGGGATCTCAAGTGGTTAAAGGAACATGGATAAAATAAAACATGGAAAACATTAAAATATCTGCTCAATTCTTGTATTCAGCTTGCAACTATCCTCATACGCAATAAACCACCTAATTTGACAAAATTATCATTGAAATTTATTGATAAATACACAAGCTAGGATGAAAAGTGGAAAGGAAGGAGTTAGTTGGGTAAAATTATTGAATTATAATCGTTATACATATTATAAACAAGTGTCTACTAAATTTTAATATTCTGAAGTTTACATTCTTTGTCGTTAATCAATTTAACGAAGATAAAGATAATAATTACCTTAATTGTTGGTTGAAGTCATCTTCTACATCGTCGTCGTCCCAATTGTCTTCCCAAACACTAATATCTTCGTTGTCTTCGTCAACTGCAGTCCAATCTAACAAGTCATTCAATAGAAGTTTGGTTAGACGTATTTACGAAATTACATTAGGAATCTTTACTGTTAAAATGTATTACCTTCTGCAGGAAATTCTTCGAACTCATCGTCCTCTTCCAACAGTCCTAAATCGACCTTGGTTTTATCGTTCTTCGTCTCTGACATTGCGAGATTTGACGCTAGTCTTTAAACAAATAACTTAACCCGTGCTTTCTCGAAGCTTCTTCACCGGTAAATACAAAGTTGGATATTCAAGGTTACCAACTTTCAATTAATACTAGAACCACACCAGTCAAAACCACTGGTTTCACAATTTTCTTTTAAAATTCCTACTTCATATTACTTTTTTTCTCGCAATAATGGAACAAAATTTACAGCGGTAAGTAAAGAACTAATATGATGAATTTTAAAATCACAAAATGTATCTGGGAAAGTGTAGAAAGATCCTATGATCGATTTACCGAACCGGAAGTAACCAGTTTTCTCGTTTTGTATTTCTCACACGTTTTTAGAATTTTTACTAACGATTGTGATAATTATCTGGAAAATTCTGGGTCGGTCGTGATGTTAATGTAAAAGTAACAAATACGTTCGAAAATATTTTTAGTCGCTCATTTAGAACTGCAAGCGTAAAATGTGAATCGGTTTTTATTACGAAATTTGATTGCGCGGCAAAATTTAAAATTTGTTTATTTCGCACCACATCGTGCGTTACAAAATCAATCTAAAGACAGTTTTTGCATCGCGCAAAACTACGCGCAGTCGTATTAATTTAATACGATTTAATTAACGTATTTTAGATCTCTTTCGCCACGATGCTTTGCAATCTGCATTTTCTCGTTTCTGAATACTTGCTGATGCCTGTCGCGTGTTCAACCTTCGTTCGTTATTGCTCTTGGCCGTACTAAAACGTCAGATCAGTCGTTGAGTAGGGGGAGATCAAAGCTTCCAACGAAAATTAGGGTTTTGATCAAGCATTTCCTAGAGAGTAACTGAAAGAAACCCGAAATACTCGTTGAGTGTTTTAAAGCGTTGCTGACAAATTTTGAAAATAGCGAAGCATCGCGTCCCTATCGCAAACCTAACCTAATCTAACATCTTACCAACATTAATACTCGATTCAATACTGACTGCATTTTTTTTTACTGACGCGTTTATTCTCGCAATGCGAAGAGTTTCAAATGGAAATTGGCGGGAACTCTCTCATTACGAGATAATTAATGAGTTTAGCAGCAAGAAGCCGATTAATAAGGCTTCCGGTCGGTAAAGTGAGGATTATCTTTAACGACGAAAATTCTGCAATTGTTACAGAGTACTCCACGCTGTCGCTTGTATTCCTGGTGCATGTTCACGTCTCCAAGTGTGGACTCTAATTTTAGTCGACGAAGCATAAGCCACACACAGGGGCCTTGTAAGGCTAGGTAGCTATCTCGAAGATCCTCCGCGACATCCACGTATGTGGACAACTACCAACAACTCTATTTTTGTTATTCTTTATTTTTGTTACAGTTTTACTGCTCGTCTTGGATTACCATCTTTCTTCTTCGAAGAAGAAGATTCGACGGTAACGGATTCGACAAGGAACCTTTCAAACGAAAAGGTTATAGGCGTTCCTCGATTTTTTGTTTCGTTGATGCGAGGGAAATTTATGCTTCTGGCGGAAAAGTGTGAAAATTTAAAGGCAGCCGATTCAATTATTTCTATTTTTGAGAATTCTTAATTCTGGTCTAATTAACTCGCAACGAATACCATTTCAGGATTGAAATTTGTCTTCGTTTCACGAATTTAATGCTCGCGTTACATATTTTTATTTAAGTGGGAAAGATAGGAAAATATCTCAGGAAAATTATTTTTTCTTTCCAGTTGCCTTAACCTATATTATCGAATGAAAATATAGTAGCTTAGGATTGCACAGAAATTGGTCGATTGCCAGAATTTAATAATTCAAAAGTTAATAGATAGAGTTCTCAGGAATTTTCATTCGAACTACAGCACCACTAATATTTCTCACATCGTTCGACTCTACGAGAATAATTAAAAGAGGCCTACTGTACGCGAAAGAGCATTAGAGATAATGGACTTTAGCACCAACTTTGTTCTTAAGTTTCAGAGTTTCTGTTGCACCATTTTCAGCGAGCACGAAGCTTTCTAGTTAATTTACACAACATTTACTTTAATGAGAAAGAACAAGCCGCAATTGTAGCACGTAAAAAGCATGATTAATGAGAATTAGCAGGTAATCTCGATCCCTCAAAGTTGTACTATATTTCCCAAGCATGAGAAGACTAAGAGAAAAAGAAGCTATCTCCTCGAACTGAGAATAAAATATGGAAAAAAATCGTAGAGGAAGAATATTAACGATTAGAATGAAATTTCTGCGGAAATCTTTCTTCCAGGAAAATTTATCGAACATTTATCGGAAAAGTCTGCTAACTAACTATAAAGAAAAATATCGTAACGGTGTTATAGTTGTGTCCTATAGAAAGGGCTTGTAGTTTACTGGTCAGTATTTAAATAATTTGGTCAGTATTTATACTAAATTGTCAGTATTTAAATAAATACCTAAGCTAACTGTTTAGTATTTTTATACTGACCGTTTAGTATCTTTATACTGACCGTTTAGTATCTTTATACTGACTTTTTTGGTAACAAAATACTGACCAGATTTAAATACTGACTATTTAATTTGTTGCCTATAGAAAGTACGTCATAGATCGTGATGAGGTTCGACACAAACCGACATAGGAATATTATAATATATAATACAGTTTTATTACCATTAATTATATGATATAATAAGAACAATACGCCAGGCAGCAATATGAGCCAAGGTCGGTGCGCCTGGTTATGGTTTCCCATATCATATACTTGACATACTCGTCGATTACCACCCAGTGCGTATCGCAAATGCCAAATTACGTGTGCTTACGATCCCAATAAAGCTTTCTGTATGTGTAAAAAACGTGCGTGTGCCAGAATAACCCCATAAGTCTACGTGTGTGTACGTGTATACAAGATCCAGGACCTCTTTTACGACGGTTAAATAAATTCACGTCGATATAAACAAACATACATAACAAAGTACAGTCTGATAAAATGTGTAAAGGCACTTTAGCAAATTTCCCTTTTCCCAACTTCTTCACCCTCTCCCTTCCAATCACCACCTTCTCTTCTCTTTCTCCCCCCATAGGTTACAAATGGAAACAGAAAAGAAAGTAGGTAAATAATGATCAACTGACAAGTTAGCTGCAACATTCTAGAAGCATTTGCGGTGGACAATCCCCGGACCGGACTCGTCGTACTCTTGCTTCGAGATCCACATCTGTTGGAACGTAGACAACGACGCCAGAATAGATCCACCGATCCACACGGAGTACTTTCTCTCCGGCGGTGCGATGATCTTGATCTTAATAGTCGACGGAGCCAGAGCTGTGATCTCCTTCTGCATACGATCAGCGATACCAGGGTACATAGTGGTACCACCAGAGAGTACAGTATTCGCGTACAGGTCCTTACGAATGTCGACGTCACACTTCATGATGGAGTTGTACACGGTCTCGTGAATTCCGCAGGATTCCATGCCCAGGAAGGACGGCTGGAAGAGGGCTTCCGGGCAACGGAACCTCTCGTTGCCGATGGTGATCACCTGTCCATCGGGCAGCTCGTAGCTTTTCTCGAGAGAGGTACTGGCTGCAGCGGTGGCCATTTCCTGTTCGAAGTCCAGCGCGACGTAGCAAAGTTTCTCCTTGATGTCACGGACTATTTCCCGCTCGGCCGTGGTGGTGAAGCTGTAGCCTCTCTCGGTGAGGATCTTCATGAGGTAGTCGGTCAGATCACGACCGGCCAGGTCTAAACGTAGGATAGCATGGGGAAGGGCGTAGCCTTCGTAGATGGGCACGGTGTGAGAGACACCGTCGCCAGAGTCCAGGACGATGCCGGTGGTACGACCGGAAGCGTACAGCGACAGCACGGCCTGAATGGCGACGTACATGGCGGGGCTGTTGAAAGTTTCGAACATGATCTGCGTCATCTTCTCGCGGTTGGCTTTCGGGTTCAGAGGAGCTTCGGTAAGGAGGACTGGGTGTTCCTCGGGAGCGACGCGCAGTTCGTTGTAAAAAGTATGATGCCAGATCTTCTCCATGTCATCCCAGTTGGTGATGATACCGTGCTCGATCGGGTATTTTAATGTGAGGATGCCTCTTTTGCTCTGAGCCTCGTCGCCCACGTAGCTGTCCTTTTGACCCATGCCGACCATCACACCCTGGAATAATTAGGAATTTGTGTCAGTAGGGGTTGTTTGCGTTGGAAGGATTGTGGAATGATTTTTTGAAGATTGACAAACTTGATGACGTGGACGGCCAACGATGCTGGGGAAGACTGCACGTGGGGCATCGTCTCCTGCGAATCCCGCTTTGCACATGCCGGACCCATTGTCCACGACTAGTGCGGCAACATCATCGTCACACATCTTGGTTGGTTGGTAGTGTTACTTCCTATGGATATTGCATCGAATGCTTAAAATTGCGCGTATCTTTCATTTCTCTTCGTTAAGGTTCCTTTGTTAGATGTTTGTTAATTAGGTGTTAATTCTTTGAGTGTGGAGTACTTGGAAGTCACAGTTTTTTTCATACAGGCAGTATTGATTGCGTTGAAAAGAAGGAAACGTTTTTCTTTTCTTCAATATGTACCGATTGTTTGAGAATCCTGCAATTTGATAGTAAATTGCAACGAATCTGAATGTTCAAACTTGGGAGGTGCGGGTCTATAGCAGTCAAAGGGTTAATATTGTAACACAATCTTGGTTGTTCATAAAATTGTATAAAAATAAGTACCATTTTTAGTACAAATAAGGAGCATGCGCAGGCGATGTCGAAAAATGCACAAAGCGCGATAGAAACAAATCCTGTGCGAAAATTCAACGTCTAATAGGATTCAGATTATGAAAAAGCTTCCTTTAGAGCGATCACTGTAATTTTTAAATCTCTAACACACATTCTTAATTATTCGTCGGCAACGGAGAGCGCAAATATAAATATTCTTGAAAATTTTAAGGATCACAAAGTACTTTTGTTGTATCTATTAATGAGAAGAGTATTAATATCGTAATACAGTTTTTTTTTTGTTCATAAAATATTACAAAAATAAGTACCACTTTAGTCTAAGTAAATGGCGTGCAAAGGCAACGAGAAAAGGCACAAAGCGCGATAGAATCAATTTTCTGCGAAAATTCAGTGTCTAAGGTACACGAGAAATTGGCAAATCCTTTCCAGTAGGATGCAGATCATGAAAAACTCCCTTTAGAGCAATCACTGCAATTTCTAGATCTCTAATATACATTCTTAATTAATCGTCAACAATGGAGCATGCAAATATAAATTTTAGTGATCAAACTAAAGTTTTAATGATCACAGAGAACTTGTGTTGCATCTATTAATCAGAAGAGAGTACAGATTGCAATAGCCAACTCTTACGCGTGAATTATCGAATCGTTGATCTTTTAATAAATATTAATTAAAATTTTAACGATCACAGAGGACTTGCGTTGCATCTATCAGTACAGATTGCAATAACCAGCTCTTACGCGTGAATTATACAATCGTTGATCGTTTAATAAATATTAACTAAAGTTTTAATAATCACAGAGGACTTGCGTTGCATCTATTAGTCAAAAGAGAGTACAGATTGCAATAACCTAACTCCAACGCATGAATGATCGAATCGTCGACAATTTAAAAATATTATTAAAAATTGTAACAATCACAGAGTACTTTTGTTGTATCTATCAGCACAGATTGCAATAACAAACTTTAACGCGTGAATCATCGAACCGTCGATCATTTAAAAATAGTAATGCATTGCAATTATACATTCAAGCTCTGACGATCTCTACTACTTCTACTAACGATACCTCGTCAACTGATGAAAAAGGAAAAGCATCTACAGGAACCAACAATAGCAGTGAACAGTTACAAAAAAATTCACAATCATCGAAAGGATGTCACTTCACAATCATGCATTATAAACCAATCGAGGAATATGTTAGAAAAATATCGATTGCGTTCCTCGGTCCCCGTACAGTTCCCCTGGCAAAATCGACACCAATTTCTCCTTAGAAAACTCACTGTAACGCGGCAAGTTACACCTTCCGTACAATATACATTTCTACGCACTGTTTCCCATTTTCCGTGAATACGAGGACCGAATCAATTGGTAAAACGCAATTTCATCTGCTTGATCGATCGTTTCAATATGAAATTTTTAACACAACTGCAAATGCAAACTAACGGGAGCACACTCGTTTAATTTACCGTTCACTAATCCGATTCCAAAAGATCGGCAACAGTCGCTTAGGGCGTACGTCGTGCAAGAGACCGAGAGCGGTGAGTGGCACAGTGCCGGCTCTGTGGGGTCCCTTTATCCATATCGGTTCGCAGCCGAAAATAGCGATCCGCCCCTTAGATGGAAATCTATCGTGCATTAACGCTCGTCTCAGCCCGCCGCCACCGCCTCTAGTCCTTAGACGCCCTAACCGTCACGCTGAGAAGGAGAGACGCCGAGCGTCGCGATGAGGCGACGGCCGACGGCCCCTGAATCCAAATAAGGACTCGTCACACGCCAGGGACGTCGATCGTCGGGCGCTTAATCAGCTAAGAATCGAAGGGCATCAACGTTGATGATGATTTAATGATGTATCAAACATGAACGCTGGATAACTGTGGTATACTTCATCATTGCAGCTATTCATTTCATATTTTTTTTCTTTTTTCTGGGGGATATTTCTTGGTGTGCGAATTTTAAGTAAATGGTTTGCTGGAATTTGTTCGGATAAGGCTGAATTTAGGATGGTTCGTTGGTCAAAGTTTTGGTAAACCTTGATCCTTTAAGTAATTCCTAGGTTTTGCTGTTATATGGGGAAAATTTCGGTTCTGAGGCGCGTAGACGGTTTTCTGATAAATATATGTAGAGGCTTCTACGTTCGGTTGCATTTCACAGGGGCAAAGTCTTTAAGTAATTCCAAGGTTTCTGTTTTATATGGGAGAACGTTTCAATTCTGAGGCGCGTAGATCATTTCTGATGTGTACAGAGGTTTCTGCGTTCGGTTGCATTTCGCAGAAGCAAAATCTTTAAATAATTCTAAGATTTTTCTTTTATATGGGAAAAATTTCAGTTCTGAGGCGCGTAGATAGGTTTTAATAAGCACAGAGACTTCTACCTTCAGTTGCACTTCACAGGAACAAAATTTTCAAGTAATTTCAAGATTTCTCTTTTATATAGAAGAACGTTTCGATTTTGAAATGCTAGATGGTTTTTAATAAGCACAGAAGCTCCTAGGCTCACCCCAAAGGCGTTCAGTTGCATTTCACAGGAGTAAAATATTTAAATAATTCTAAGATCTCTTTTTCATATGGAAAAAATTTCAGTTCTGAGGCGCGTAGATAGTTTTCTGATGAGTACAGAGGCTCCTGCGTTCGGTTGCCTTTTACAGGGGCAAAATTTTCAAGTAATTTCAAACTTTCTCTCTTGTATGGGAAAACATTTCGATTTTAAGGCGTTTAGATGTTCTTTGATAAGCTCAGAGGCACCCACATTCACCAAAAATACGTTCAGTTGCATTCACAGAGGCAAAATTTGAAATACAAAACAATAGATGTTCGCAGAAGCTTCTGTTTAACGGAATTTGTTTATTTAGCACACAGAATTGTTTTTCTAAGAATTCTTCTGTCTTATCTTCACAGGTTGAAATTAAAATTATCAGCATTGTCATTCTCAAGCAGCAATTCGTTCAGAAAGCAACTCGACTTGATTTCAAACTTTTGCAAACAAATATACACTATACTTCTGCTTTGAAATTGCTTTTCTGCTTGCAACAAATTGAGGTAACAATTAATTAGGAAAAATAGTGTCTAGGTTATGATCAACAATTAGATTTCCCTACAAGTACTAGATACAAACTAGATTATTAATCTCCTCAGAAATTCTTCAAATCTATTTTCTCAAATGAAGTCGTACTTCATTTAAAACAAATTTCAAAAAATCTTACCTATCCTAAATATTGATTTTTCTTTTTTCTCGTTAATATCTCAGACTCGAGCAATCTCTAAACTGTTTCCAATGAAGTAAAAGCAGATTCATGGAACCTAAACAAGAAAAATCTACAAAACTACATCTATAAAACCTTAAAAAAGTGACTCAATCTCCACTATCGTCTAGAATTCCACAAAATTAATAGCAAAAAGTGCCAAATTGCGAAACGATCGAAATATCTCTGTTTTACTAAAACATAAAGTTATTGCATAAATATTTTAATAAATTTATAAATTTATGAAGCTGTTGCATAACAATAAAAAGCGATTGTCATTAGTATTTACAAAACAGCAGCACGCCAGCGACGACAATTTGCACTGCAGTGGAAATATTACGTCGTTTCGAACGTTAAACAATAGGAAATTGTTGTACACGTCGAAAACGAACGAATGGATCGACGAAAATTCTTCAGAAGCGAATTATCGAGTGATTAGACCGGTTTCTATAATTGAGAGTGCACAGGGCGATCACGTAGCTCGAGCCACCACCGATCCCCTCCACCTTTTTGCATAGAGGCGCCGTTGAACCGTACAACAGATTCGCAGATTCGCATTGCGGAGTTTCAACCCCGAAACGGCGCGTCTTTGTCGCAAAGAAACCTCGAACTGTTACGCGGAATCTATCGACGGACAGTTCTGCAACTTTTGTGATAACAACGGACCCAAGGTTAGGCGATTTTTCTTCAATTCGTTTAAGAATATACGAGCAACTTTCATGAGTCACCTTTGCAAGTATCAAACGAACTTTTCAGTGTGCTATTCGTTGAGATTCGAAGCTGTAGAAGTACTCAGATATGTTCAATTCTTTCTTTTGATATTTTGTGGATTTCAACTCCATTGATAGGAGAACTTTGAGAATGGAGAATAATATAGCGTGAATTACGAAAGCATCGAGGGGTAAATGATCCTCTTCACGTGCATTTGGGAAGTTAAAAGGGAATTTTAAGATCGTTAGAAAAGTGAGAATGGCGTGAAGGATTACTTAAATTTGTGAACTGTAGTATTCTTCCTCCTTTTGATATTTCGCGGATTTCAACTTCATTGATAGAACTTTGGGAGTAGAAAATAATATAGCGTGAAGTACGAAAGTATCGAGGGGTAAATGATCCTCTTCATGTACATTTGGGAATTTTAAAGTTGTTGGGAAAGTGATAATGGGGTAAATAAGAATTGCTTAAATTTGTAAACTGTAGTAGGGGATTTCATGATTGCAAATACGAATTTACAGATGTCAATAGACACTCGGAGTGTGGATCGTACTGAAGCAGGATGAGGATGCATCGACGAAGATCGACGACAAAGAGATACCGTGGTAATTTTGATAGAAGCAATACTATAATTCACCTTATGCATGGTATTAGGTTGTCCGAAAAGTTCGTGCCGATATTCTAATTATATTACACCGTATAAAATTATATGAAAACACGAAGCTCGTGTATATTCCGAAAGATTATTGTTTCGCGTGTCTTTTAAAAGATCATTCGTTGCTGTTGCTAGTTTCTTCTTGGTATTACGCTGTCCTGAAGGTGAAAGGAAATGGAGTACACTTCTGAAGAGAGAAAGTTCTCTTTTAATGAAAAGGGAAACATCGAACGAGATATGTAATGTTTGAAGAGGCGGTAGCCTGTCAGAAAAAATTCTTCGCGAACGTTTGACAAAATCTAACAATAGGAATTTCAATTTTAAAGAATATAAAGAAACAAAGTTTTCGGTAAAATGGAATTGTTCAATTTCTGGAAGAAAACGTTGAAAAATTGTAAAACTAAAAAGTGCATACTTTATAGAACAAAAGAAGTATGAAATTGGCTTATTTACTGAATTTTCTGGACAACCCGATAGATTATGTACATTTCCACCCCTACCAAAATGTGATTTACGTGATACATTTAATACACGAGTGTTATACGAGGATTTAATAAACGAATTTTTAACGTAGAAGCCAATTAGGACGTAAACTTGCTAATTCTATCTTTCTCTCCACCCTATTTTCCTCGATTCACGCAACATTTTTATTTAGCGCAACTCTCAGTATACAGTCGGTGATCAAATTATTATGAACAGATGAATAAATGAAATATTTTATGTTTTCAGCAGTATTGTGACTTCAATAATAGTAAAATATACTCTTTCTTGTCCTTAACACACATATAGACAATTTGACTGTAATTATGACAGCTTAATTAGCTGAAAAGAAAATTCAGTTTTATCCTGGCAAATCACCGAATATGAACCCAGTAGAAAATTTATGGGAATTATTAAAGCGTCCAATTGAATCAGATGTGATGATTAATAAACAACAACTAATTGATGAACATATATCAGTATGGCATCATGATGCAGGAATAAAAGAAAACTAGAAAAAATAAAGATGTATTCTAGAAATTATAGATACAAAGTGTGAAGTAACGTGAAATGATGAATTTTTAATTACTTGTAGATGTCTTAAAATCTTTGCTACATTTCATTACAAAAATAACAATACCTTTTATGATAAAAAAGAAAGAATTCATTTTAAGTGTGCTTGCAATTCTATTCTTGTTCAAACTTCAAATAAGTGATACACAATTTCAAGATGATCGTAATAATTTGATCACCTACTGTAAATGCACCGTGTTCTAGTAATTCACCCGTAATTATTCACAGTGTCCAAATAAAATTGCATAATAAATTAATTAGGATTTAATATACCCTATCAACGCCTGATTACATCGTAGCTGTACCCTAGCCTTGACGTTAGAGTGTAGAATAGCTACGATTAGATGATCGAATGAATTCTCGAACAGATATAATAACTGGAAAATCGATCGATGCAGAGATTCAGGGAATCATAAAATGAAAAGCTACGTGTTCCATTCATTGTAAGAATATAAGACTGATTTATTCCGTAGATGTAAACTTATATACAAAAGATGACGTGTATGTTCGGCCCGTGTTTGTCGGAAAAAATCTCACCGCCACGTGAAAGACAGTGCCGATAGGATAGAACTAACGTGGGCGCAATTAGACGAAGCGGTAACGGCAGTGAACGGTGTGCTTTAGGAGAAAAGTATAGCAGTAATAATAACAACAATATCGATAGTAATAATAATTTGGAGCAAGCAATAACTGCTTTTTAGAAGCACTTGCGGTGAACGATGCCAGGGCCAGACTCGTCGTACTCTTGCTTCGAGATCCACATCTGCTGGAAGGTGGACAGTGAAGCCAGAATGGATCCACCGATCCATACGGAGTACTTTCTTTCTGGAGGTGCGATGATCTTGATCTTGATGGTCGACGGAGCCAGCGCTGTAATCTCCTTCTGCATACGATCAGCGATACCTGGGTACATAGTGGTACCACCGGAGAGCACATTGTTGGCGTACAGATCCTTACGAATGTCGACGTCGCACTTCATGATGGAGTTGTACACGGTCTCGTGAATTCCGCAGGATTCCATGCCCAGGAAGGACGGCTGGAAGAGGGCTTCCGGGCAACGGAACCTCTCGTTGCCGATGGTGATCACCTGTCCATCGGGCAGCTCGTAGCTTTTCTCGAGAGAGGTACTGGCTGCAGCGGTGGCCATTTCCTGTTCGAAGTCCAGCGCGACGTAGCAAAGTTTCTCCTTGATGTCACGGACTATTTCCCGCTCGGCCGTGGTGGTGAAGCTGTAGCCTCTCTCGGTGAGGATCTTCATGAGGTAGTCGGTCAGATCACGACCGGCCAGGTCTAAACGTAGGATAGCATGGGGAAGGGCGTAGCCTTCGTAGATGGGCACGGTGTGAGAGACACCGTCACCAGAGTCCAGGACGATGCCGGTGGTACGACCGGAAGCGTACAGCGACAGCACGGCCTGAATGGCGACGTACATGGCGGGGCTGTTGAAAGTTTCGAACATGATCTGCGTCATCTTCTCGCGGTTGGCTTTCGGGTTCAGGGGAGCTTCGGTAAGGAGGACTGGGTGTTCCTCGGGAGCGACGCGCAGTTCGTTGTAAAAAGTATGATGCCAGATCTTCTCCATGTCGTCCCAGTTGGTGATGATACCGTGCTCGATCGGGTATTTCAACGTGAGGATACCTCTCTTGCTTTGTGCCTCGTCGCCCACGTAGCTGTCCTTCTGCCCCATGCCGACCATCACTCCCTGATGTCTCGGTCTTCCTACGATCGAAGGGAAGACGGCACGAGGAGCGTCGTCTCCGGCGAAACCGGCCTTGCACATACCGGATCCATTGTCGACTACGAGAGCTGCTACTTCGTCGTCGCACATTTTGCTTGTTCCTCGAGTTTGATGCTCTGTAACAGAAATCGTGGACGTTCTCAATGCTCCGTTGCACTCTGTTTCGTTAGAATGCTACTTCGAGCTTCGTCGAACACCTATCTGCGCTTTCGAAGGCTAAGCCTACTCTCGAGTAGCTTTCCGAGCTTCTTCGCGAAAATCTGTCCTTAAAACGAGTATATCGTGCCAGTTTCTTAATATCTTCGAAAGAACGTTGGTTTCAGCTACCTAACTCGGTCAGGTTTGCTTTGAATTCTATTTTAAACGAGTACTTGGAGTCTAAGTGTTGAAAAATTTCGGATTTTACTTTCCCATGTGTTACACCGTAGCTAATCTCGAATAAATTCTACGCTTGTTCACCTGTTCCCACGTGACGATCGTGAGATCACTAATCACCGATTGAATCTGTCGAGATGTTGAAGTATTTCTAAAATCTGTTGTTCAAACGAGGGCAAATTAATATTTCTTACGTATACAAACAAGTAGGAGTAAAAAGGAAGCTAATCTTAGCATAGAAAGCTTTCACTATTTAAAATAGACGCGTGTCCATTCCAATCAAGTCATACTTCATTTAGAATAAATTTCAATAAATCTTGCCTATTCTAAATATCGATTTTTCTTTTTTCTCCTTAATGTCTCAGACTCGAGCAGTCGCTAAACCGTTTCCAGTGAAGTAAAAGCAGATTCATGGAACCTAAACAAGAAAAATCTACAAAACTACATTTATAAAACTTTAAGAAAGTGACTCAATCACCACTATCGTCAAGAATTCCACAAAATTAATAGCAAAAAGTGCCAAATTGAGAAGCGATCGAAATATCTCTGTTTTACTAAACCGATCAGAGCTGTTGCATAATAATAAAAAACGATAGAGTCGTTTGAACGAAATTTCTACAGAAGTATCAAACACGTTGAAACACTTGGGTAGGGGAAACGAGATAATCTGAATTGAAAGAAATTCAACGAATCCTCCGTCGGTTGGCGATATGTCTTATACAAAGCTACAAAGTTTCTGTTAAAATGTGATAAAATAATATGAAACGTCGTGTGGCAGTGTATTTTGAAGTTTTCGAGGATTGAGCGTCGGGTGCTCGCCAGAATTGACCCAGTTGCCTATAAAACGATAGGCGAGCGGTCCCAGCGTTGTGCCTCTATTTCGGTACTCCGCGAAGCTAACTTTAGACGTACGAACTGACGGACGATCCCTAATAAGTGCAAGCGACGATTATGGTGAGCAACACCGGTCTCTCTGCTTTGCTTGTGGCTCAACTCAGACCACGAGGGATGAAGCATAACATCGAGAGACAAGCGCGTGCCAAAATTATGCTCCGTTTACAAAAAGACGAGCTTCGTATACGGGCAAGAACCTCGAAATATGCCTAAACATGACGATGCTGTGCCGAACAGGCTATTCGCCTTCGACACGTGTATTTTTGGTTAGCGGTTCCGAAGATTTCACTTGTGGCGGGAGAAAGCTCACAAGCGGGACGATAGTTTTCGAAAATAAGGCTTCGAATCACTCGGTTAGTGCGATTTACCGATGGAAAATATTGCGAGAACTGTCAAAATATTGAAGGTAGCTGGAATTTTCGTTTCGATTCTTCAGAGAGCTAGAATTTTCATTTCAGTGCTTCATAATAGCTAGAATTTTCCTTTCAATGCCTCGAATAGCTAGAATTTTCGCCTCAATTCTTCATAATATCTAGAATTTTCTTTTCAATTCTTCGAATTGCTAAAATTTTCCTTTCAACTCTTCATAATAGCTACAATTTTCCGTTCAATTCTTTATAATATCTAGAATTTTCCTTTCAGTTCTTTATAATATGAGCCGTTTATTTTTAAAATGACCTAAGTCCATTTATGTTTAAATTGAGATATTTAAGAGTTTAATAGCAATTATTAAGTGAATAATATGTGTCTTCTTACCAAGAATAGATTTGAACCACTTTCGAAATTAACAACTAGATTTGTCATAAAATTTGAAACAGCCCAAGTTCATTCGATGTAATTTAAAATGCTTCAAATTGAAAAAACAATACTCAATTTATTTTATATTTCATTACAGCACTTGGAAAACACCATTTATGCAATTCAGGAAATCTTCTAACTATATAAATTACATAATTTACTACTGATTACTACATTTTGTGTATGCGGGAGGAATTTGAAGAAGTCATGGTGCTCCGGTGGTACATATCGTAGTAAGTCCATTATGTCTTTATATCACCCTGTTGTAATTTGTCTTATATTTTTATAAAGTGGTGTCGATACAATATTTTCGACTTTTCTTGGTCGACGCCGACGTGGTAATAAATTCAGTATTTTAAACTCTGCATTCTCATCCATTGATATTGTATAGAAAATTTTATATGGTCCATTTCTCAAAAAACGCATCCAACATATTTTTAACCAATTTATCGTTTTTCCGTTAGAATTCTTTATCCTTTTAAAAATTACATCCTCGAAAAGTCTTGTCGATATGAAATCCTCTGGTTTCATATCATTTCAAATAAAGTTATTACCTTTCCGGCACTTCTTGATAACGTTATAATAATTTTGGGAGACAAAAAGTAAATTATTTTTCTTTAATGACATTCCTACGATGCCAAAATCTCTGTCATTCGGTAAAAACGAATGTCCTGATATTAAGAATTTATGGTCTAAGATTTCCACATTATGTTCAACAGTTTGAATAATTTTCACCCACGTTAAATTAATTAATTATTATTATTATTTAATTATTTATTATACTAACTAATTAGTAATTAATTGTAATTACCATCATCACTGCCTTCGGATATTTGAAAATTCGCAGTTTCTGACATTATCAGTAATGAATTGGACTTGGGTTATTTTCAAAGTAAATTTTTCAACTATCAAAATAACTGCGAAAATTTATATGTCCAAAATTATCTTATACTCTAAATATACTTAACCGCAAAGTGTTTTTTATGACCGATAACTTCAAGTGGTACATGTTACTACAGTTAACAACAAACAACTAACAAATGGACTTAGACCACTTTCAAAATCAACTGCTCAAATACTAACTCTTCATATTTAAATACCGACACTTAATATTTAGATACTGACAAAAAGGGATTAAAATACTGACCAGTAAAATACAAGTCTAAAAAATCTGCTATTGTTATCGGGAATTTTAGAAATTTAAATCCAACAGTCCAATTGAAAGAATTATCAGATTTCGATATCCAAAAATATAAAAATGGCAATAATAAAGAGGTTTATTATCTGAAAGTGGTAAAAATGTAAATATTCAACAAGCTCGAAATTTTTTATCAAATATCATTAATGTATCGGATAAAGGCGGCTCCGATGAAAGCACTCTTATAATTTATAAAGGCAACGAATTAAATAGTCAGTACTTAAACCTTTTTTCGATCAGTATTTAAATCAACTTTCCGTCAGTATTTTATTATCAAAAAGGTCAGTATAAAAATACTAAATGGTCAGTATGTAAATAAAAAAATGGTTAGTACACAAATAGCGAGTGGTTAGTACATAAATATAAAACAGTCAGTGTGGAATTAATTGAGCCGTTAATTTTGAAAGTGGATTAAATCCATTCTTGGTAAGTAGACGCATATTATTCACTCAATAATTGCTACTATTTTAATGGAAACTGTAAATTTAACTCTCTCAGATACACTTAAGGAGTGTGATACATTGGTATCCTACACGTAAATTTTTCATTTCATTGAAATGCAAACTCTTAAATATCTCAGTTTAAACATAAATGGACTTAGGTCACTTTCAAAATAAATGGCTCATGTGAAATGTCGGAAGGTTTAGTATTAAAGTTCCGAGAGTGTTATAAAAATTGCGTTCAAGGAATTTCACAACTGGAGTGTAATAAACGAACCAAATATCACTATCCGCGACAGTATTAAGAATTCTAGAAGTGATTGTTAATAGTAGTGCTGTTTTCAGGAAAAAGCTTTCTACGTACCGTGCACGAGACAGAGTTGGAGAAGCGTCTGTGCCTTGAGAGCGTCGCGACGTCGAATATATGCTCTAGTCAGGACGCCCCCGCATTCTCGAGGAATGGTGCTTGCCCGACAGGCACGAAAAAGGCTTGCCTCGCGCGGCGTCGCGACGCTCTCCGAACTAGGCGGCCCCAAGCTCTGAGCAGACCGAGGGAAATACGTTTGGAAATGCTCAATATCATTTTTCCTCGCAATTTGCGAATTTTTCCATTACCTTTCCATTTTTTTTTTTCTGTCTGCAAGACACGTCTCTTCAATTTAAGAAAAAGGCCAGTGGAATTCTGTCAAATACTTGTGCTTTATTCTTTTATTATTCTTATCCATTAATTGTGCTTTTTATGTGCTCAAATTTCAGCTTCTTGTTTCTCATTAAAGTACACGTTTTGTAAATTAATTAAAGAGCTTTGTGCTCGCTGAAAATGTTGCAACAGAAACTGTGAAAGTTAAGAAGGAAGTTGGAGATATTGTTTCGATTGCATCTCGATATTACACACAGAAAAACTCGAAAATTTTGTTGTATGATCAATTTATCAGCTCCAAGGCACTTTTGCAATGAAATTCCTTGAAAAACGAAAGTTTTGTTGCGAAAGGAAGAAAATTATCACACTTTTGTCACGTTTCTCAGTGCTGCTATCGAATAATCTTGTAAAATTGGGATAATGGAAACTAAAATTCAATTTCTAGTAGAAAGTACATTAACCATTTACTCTCCAAGTGTTTTTCTTTTATAAGATCGATTTCACTCGTGAACGTCAATGGAACATTTAAAAATCGAAAGTGTCGTTTCGTAAAGGAAAAATATTGTACACTTTCGTCAGTTAATTCTATTAATTTGTTTTATTTCAATGTGAATGCAATTTCAATCGAGTTATAGTCCTGTGAAGCGCAGAATTAAGAGATCTTTCAACCTTTCGTGCTAATTCTCATTCCTTATGTTCTTTACACTACAAAATTGCAGCTTACTCTTTTTCATTAAAGCACACATTGTATAAATTAATTAAAAAAGCTAAATGTGCTCGCTAAAAATATCACAATAGAAGCCCTCTAAGTTTGTTAAGAACGAACCTGGTGCTGTTTCGATTGCATCTCGAGATTACACACAGAACAACTCAACGATCTTCATCCAAATTCCATTGTTCACAGTCCTCTTTCACATTGCACAATTGTCTTCCTTTAATTGTCGTAAATTCCCGTGAAATTGATAAATCTTGAAAATATCGGTGCTCTGCAGTGTAATGTATTAAGTTGGAAAGCAGTGCAAAGTAGTTTGTTATTGAATTTTAGTTGAGAAACTCTATGAATTTTCATTACAAAATTAAATTAGAATATTTATGTGCAAATAGTATTTATAGAAGAAGCATAACTAATTACATCAGATCCTAAATGCAGTAATCAAAGAAATATCTTCAACAATTAGACCTTTTCAATTTCAGCTTGAATTCTCCTAAAATTCAAAAATTTTGAAAATACCAGTGAGGTATAGTTCTTCTCTGCATACAGTTCCACATCAGTCTTTGAATTACGCTGCATTCGATCGTTCTAAGAAAAATATCGCAACTAACAGTTATCATTTCCAAGAAAATACAATTAATCCATTATCTATCACATTATTCACCTATAAATATCAATCTACGTTTTCTATCGCAGAACTGAAAGCTCCTACAGTTGCAACAAGAAGTATCTCAAATAAGATTGTTGAATTGGATAAAAAGAAAACATACCAACTAATTTACAATATTTGAAAAATTCGAAAACGGAGCTTTTAAATGAGAATAAATAAATATTCTGCTGTAATATCGTTTGAGGAAGATTCTATCAGGATTCAGGAGTAGTTCAGGTCAATCATTAGAGTAAAAATTCAAGAGGAAACTGCTCAGATTACAAAGGACTTAAATGAACAGTAAACGCAGAAAATCGCGTCGTTCGTGATTCGACCTTGAAAAGAATTAATCACTGAAAATTTTATTAAAAATAAATAAAATTGTAATAAAACTCAGGTTAGGATAATATGCTCAAGGTGTATCAATTCACTTGCTGTTTGACAGTAGAAAAAAAAAAAAAAATACTTGAACAGAAATCTTTCTTCTGCAAACGATAAACGAAAAAGCGAGAAATTCGCTCTGAAATTTGATAATTGAAAAATCTCTGAGAGAAACTACAATTTTCATATCAGAATCGTTGGGATCAACGTAAAAGAATTATCATTAGTATAAATATTCCTAGTCACTTCTTTAGTTTTAACTTTTGCCACAGTTTCTTTTCTTTTAATTTCTTTCGGTCATCCTCGATCTTCGACAAAAATCGCAATTTGCAAGATCGCTTTGCCATTTAAGGGTCGAAGAAAGTCTCTAGGATAATAGAAGCTAATCTTAAGATATTAAACCAGTTTCTACTATACAAATTTGCATGATTTGTATGAAGGGTATTATTACACAGTGCATTATGCTCTACACTAGTGTATATTCTTCTCTGTTTATCAGACGTCAGAGTAGCAGAAATATTTCGAGATTACATACCGAGATAAAAATAAGTTCCAACAATTTGCAACCTTTTTTCGTCGATCAACGTTGAACTATTACAAATAAGGAAACATTCCACCGAGATGCAGAGAAATTTTCTTTCCTTTCTGTAAAACTTATCTAGGTTCCCATAACGCTTAGTTAATTACAAAATCTGACTTTCTCAGATAGCATTCTCGTCGAAATACAATAAAGGCAGCCATCCAGGGCTAGGTTAGTCATAATAGGCCAAGGTCGAGGCGTCATAACAATGGTTATTTTAAAACTACTTGACTCCAGTCTCGCGCAGACATATTCGGGCTAGAATACACAGCGAGGAAGATAGCAACTTTTTTTTTTTGTTGCATAAATTCCAGTCCACGTGCATGCGTGTGCATTATTTAAATAACAATTTTCATAGAAAGTACGTAGCAATAGGTCTTTGTCGTCAGAGTGCAACGAAACGGGAGATTCGTATACAAATCTGCAACGCTCGAGATTAATAGACCTTCGTCGTTTGCTCTTAGAGTCTTGTTTTATGTAAATTGAATTATTAATAACGTAAGCAATATTCATCTAATGCGTTTAACCCTTTGCGGACGGGACTGTCTGATGCGCGTTTGAAGGAAGAGATTCGGCTCTAACACTTGTCAATTTGATACCACGTAAACGAACGTCTGTTAAATGATTTACCAGATATTCCTGAATTTTATTCATTATTTCAGTCTGTGGTTTACTTGGTGGACTTTCGTAGAGTGTCTAAGTGAGTTTTAAGCGCTAAAAATGCTTGGGCTGCAATCTCTTAGGATTAATTTGGACCGAGAGAAAATTTATCTATTCTGCTAGTTAGAACAACGTAACAAGAAGCTGTTTGGATGATGGTGATTCACGTATGGGCAATTTTACATTGCAGATCTTTCCTCGACAAACTTGACAGAGACTTGATGAAGGATTTCAAAATTCTAACAGAGGATTCTGACACAGATGTGAAGGGATTGATTGCGCCGAAGCAGGATTGAACGTCTTTATAACACAAGGCATTACAGCAACGGGGCAAGATAATGGTATGATAGAATGTATATTTGATATCTTTGTTTCCTTCTGATATATCGTATAACAATATAGCAATACAGTGTATAATATTTACAAAATAAATTAAAATAGAAGTACATCATTGGTAAGTTCACTTCGATTAGCAGGCTAATAGTTACAGTGAGGTTTAAGAAATTGATCGGAGGTGAAATAATCTCGTAGGAGTGAGACAAGCGTTGCATCCCTCGAAGATCCTGTATTTTATCTTCTGCACCCAGAAATGTCCCTTTCACAATCGAAAGATACATTTGGTAGAGTAGATCGTACGATCTAGATATTACTTAAGAATAAGACCATCCACGAGCGAGCTCAACACCTTCGCCAGCTTCCTCTGCCATGGTGAAGTGACAAATGAGTCCCGTTTCCAATTCAAAAAGCTTCTAGATGAACAACGTAAATCAGCCTGGCCGTGGCTCGATTACTAACGTACGATGAGATCTGACGACGATCCAATAACGTTCCTTTATTACAGCATTATGATTGTTCAAGGAGAAATGAAGAAAAAAGGGTCGTATGCTGGACATCCTGATAGCTTTTATCTTTACAATCGCGCGACGTTTGAGGGTTAGATCAAGAGGAAAGCTTAGAAGCACTTGCGGTGAACGATGCCAGGGCCAGACTCGTCGTACTCTTGCTTCGAGATCCACATCTGCTGGAAGGTGGACAGTGAAGCCAGAATGGATCCACCGATCCATACGGAGTACTTTCTTTCTGGAGGTGCGATGATCTTGATCTTGATGGTCGACGGAGCCAGCGCTGTAATCTCCTTCTGCATACGATCAGCGATACCTGGGTACATAGTGGTACCACCGGAGAGCACATTGTTGGCGTACAGATCCTTACGAATGTCGACGTCGCACTTCATGATGGAGTTGTACACGGTCTCGTGAATTCCGCAGGATTCCATGCCCAGGAAGGACGGCTGGAAGAGGGCTTCCGGGCAACGGAACCTCTCGTTGCCGATGGTGATCACCTGTCCATCGGGCAGCTCGTAGCTTTTCTCGAGAGAGGTACTGGCTGCAGCGGTGGCCATTTCCTGTTCGAAGTCCAGCGCGACGTAGCAAAGTTTCTCCTTGATGTCACGGACTATTTCCCGCTCGGCCGTGGTGGTGAAGCTGTAGCCTCTCTCGGTGAGGATCTTCATGAGGTAGTCGGTCAGATCACGACCGGCCAGGTCTAAACGTAGGATAGCATGGGGAAGGGCGTAGCCTTCGTAGATGGGCACGGTGTGAGAGACACCGTCACCAGAGTCCAGGACGATGCCGGTGGTACGACCGGAAGCGTACAGCGACAGCACGGCCTGAATGGCGACGTACATGGCGGGGCTGTTGAAAGTTTCGAACATGATCTGCGTCATCTTCTCGCGGTTGGCTTTCGGGTTCAGGGGAGCTTCGGTAAGGAGGACTGGGTGTTCCTCGGGAGCGACGCGCAGTTCGTTGTAAAAAGTATGATGCCAGATCTTCTCCATGTCGTCCCAGTTGGTGATGATACCGTGCTCGATCGGGTATTTCAACGTGAGGATACCTCTCTTGCTTTGTGCCTCGTCGCCCACGTAGCTGTCCTTCTGCCCCATGCCGACCATCACTCCCTGATGTCTCGGTCTTCCTACGATCGAAGGGAAGACGGCACGAGGAGCGTCGTCTCCGGCGAAACCGGCCTTGCACATACCGGATCCATTGTCGACTACGAGAGCTGCTACTTCGTCGTCGCACATTTTGCTTGTTCCTCGAGTTTGATGCTCTGTAACAGAAATCGTGGACGTTCTCAATGCTCCGTTGCACTCTGTTTCGTTAGAATGCTACTTCGAGCTTCGTCGAACACCTATCTGCGCTTTCGA
This sequence comes from Anthophora plumipes, assembly GCA_951804975.1. Lineage (NCBI taxonomy): Eukaryota > Metazoa > Arthropoda > Insecta > Hymenoptera > Apidae > Anthophora > Anthophora plumipes. The sequence continues at coordinate 18,360,152 of OX638119.1, forward strand.
AGGCTAAGCCTGCTCTCGAGTAGCTTTCCGAGCTTCTTCGCGAAAATCTGTCCTTAAAACGAGTATATCGTGCTAGTTTCTTAATATCTTCGAAAGAACGTTGGTTTCAGCTACCTAACTCGGTCAGGTTTGCTTTGAATTCTATTTTAAACGAGTACTTGGAGTCTAAGTGTTGAAAAATTTCGGATTTTACTTTCCCATGTGTTACACCGTAGCTAATCTCGAATGAATTCTACGCTTGTTCACCTGTTCCCACGTGACGATTGTAAAATCCTAGTCTACTCGATCACTTGCTTCACAACAAAATCACCGATCTCTATCGTGCTACACTACACGTGCCTTTTCTGTTTTAACCTGTTCCTTGAGATACGAGATAAAGATGACAAAGAGGAAACGTGAATATTAAGCAAGAAATAATGGTGTAAAATTTGAAGAAAATTACTAACTGTGGGGATGAGTTGTGAATCGATGGGCGGCTGAGGAGCGGCTGAGGCTTGAAGGCACCGCGACGCCAGTTATAACATCCGCAGCTTACGCGACGCTACCGAAGATGGGCACGCGGGACGCTTCTAGGGTTGGCCAGCGGTTCTGCCTACGCAAAAGCTCGGGCGTAACGATGTCTGCGGATCAGACGTTCTACGAACCAGGAAATCAGTATACCGACGATGGAGGAATCTTGGTAGAGGGCGGATTGCGGTACGAATTTGGACGGCCCTGGTCGTCCGAGAACAGCAGTGAGAATTATGTGCCTGCCTCCCACCGGCACTTCAACCTTACTCAAGTTGTACATAATCTTGGCTAAATATTTCTTCTCATATTGCTACATTTTCTATCATGCTCAGTTTTTTCAACTTTAGAATTATGTTAGAGATCTCTGCTTCCTTTGTGGAACAATTATTCAAATCAATAGCGATTGGAGACGTTCTGCTTAGATTAATAGTTTTTCTTCAAATTTAGACGTCTCTCCCGTGTTTTTATTCAACATTTAGCTAATTAGTAGGCGAGAAGCCATCGAACTTGAAATATTCGTCGCTTTTCGGTTTCTTAGAAGAAATTCAAAAATGACTGTGTAAAGAAGACTCCAATCTTTTAGACACTGTGGATCATTTGACAAAAATATGTTATGAACAGAAACTTAGTTTTGGCTAAATATTTGCTCTAATATTGCTTCATTTTCTATCATGTTCATTTTTTCAACGAATCACGAAAGTCTGCAGCGGCGCCATTGATACACAAAGAGTTAAACTTAATTTGAGATGCACCGATTAACTCTGTCCTAGCATTTTTGAATCTCCTCTAACAATTTCGAAGGTACAGCTTGCTCTGTTACGTGAAACACGTTAATATTGAAACACACAAAAGGATAATTAATGATTTGTGATATAATTCACGTTTTTGAGGTTCTCCATTTCTCACAGAATTTTATTTAAGCTTCTGAACGATAACCTGTCCTGATTGAATAGGTTCAAATTCCTTGGAATTCAAAGGAAGAGTTGCAACTGCTTTCGAAGGAAAAAAAAACTGACTTCTAGCTGCATATTCAAGAGACAGAATTATACGACGATCAAACTAGAGACTGATTTCATTTCAGTTTACGAGATATTTGATATGGACGCCAATAATAATATTCAAAATAACATTCGATGGCCTGTGACCACAGAGTAACGTAAAACGAACTTATTTTTCTTCTAAATTCCTTTCGTTCTCTGGCTATGTTTATATTTCACTTTGAAAGGCACTAAAGTGCGTAACAGTGTAACAAAAAGTTCATTCTTTTCGTTTACCATCTTCCGAGAACTATTTCTATTATTATTTATAACTGGAAAATTTACTAATATAATGTATACTATATAATGTAACTTTAATATAATTTTTATTAATATAAAAAGTATGTAATAAAAGATATTATTATTAAGCATATTTTTATTATTAATTGCATAATAAAATTATATAACTAATAATAATAATAATTGTATATTATTAATAAAAATATTATTATTAATTAAAAATATTCTTAATAATAACATTTTCTATTATATAATTTATAATATAATTATTAAACAGTAATAAAATTAGACAACTAATAATAATAATATAATTAAGAAAATATATGATATATATTTTAATATAATATAATATAAATATATATATTTTAAAGATATATATACATAATTTTAATTTTTTTATCTGAATGTTCAAGAATTATTTGTTTGTATGATTGATTGAGAAGTCCTTATTACTCAAGTGGTATATATATTATCTTAAACATTCAGACAGAAAAATTAAAATAAAAAATCTTCCATGATAGTCGATATTAAATTCTGAAAATAATTCTGATTTTCTTTGGATTAAATTCAATGATGTTCCATTTAATTAAATTAAAATTCTAATATATAATAATATGATAATTATTTTTCAATCAATCAAACAAACGAATATTTCTTGAATAATAAAATAAAAAATTTTCAATAATATTCATATTAAATCCTGAAAATAATTCTGATTTTCTAAATCTAGTGGTGTTCCATTTAATTCAATTAATTTTTCAATACATAATAATCATAATATGATAATTACTTTTCAATTAATCATACAAACGAATATTTCTTGAATATTAAAATAAAAAATCTTCCATAATATTCAATATTATATCCTAAAAATAATTCTGATTCTCTTTGGATTAAACCAAACTATGTTCCATTTAATTCGATTAATATTCTAATATTCTACATATACATATATAGATTTTTTATTTTTATTTTTGTATCAGAATATTCAAGAATTATTTTTATAAGATTCGTTACAATAATTATATTTTACATACACAATTAAATTTATCGTTATTATAAATTTTCATATATTAACAATTTAACGAATACGAGCATTACCTCGAATTCCTTATGATAATTTCATAATTACTAGTTGAACCGATTTATCATTAATTGTAGTAATGTATAATATTTATATTTATTTAATAAAGGAACTTTCAAGTAATTTAGCTTAATAGAAATTTCAAATTCTATACTTATTCAACTTTACCAACTAATTAATAAATAATCTTATCTTGAAACAAACAAGGAGATAAAATACAAAAACTAAAAATATTATGTAATACAAAATAAAAGGTGTCCAAATCAAGTTACTATAATAAACCTATCACATACATATACACCTTATAATCACCAATATTTCTTTCCATTTCCTTCATAAAAACAATTTAAAAAAAGAAACAAAAAATCAACAAGAATTCAATTCTCAAATTCCCAAAGATTTTCATAGAAGTGACCAAAACCTATCAAAAAACGTCGTAAAGGATAAAATTCCTATTACAATGCGGGGCAGTAAATCTTCCAAAGTAGACAACAGAACAACTCTGTCACGAATAGTACCACATTTGCCTGAAATCAAGGAAACGGAAATTCGTCAGAGTGGGGACTCTGCATAAAAGTTAACATATCCCACGATTCTACACCATTCAACGAATGCTCGTCACGGACAGTGATCCGAGTAGGTTTGGTTAGCTTGTGAAAGTTGTTTAATATACTGTAATCACCCGTCAACTGTTCCATTCGTTAAACGACGTCCAGAAATCTCGGAAGATGCTGCGCCTGTGAGTACATCACGAAACTGAACAAAATTTCCATCGATTTACATTTATAATAAGAGATATTTATCGTTAAGTCCACGAAGAAAAATTGTGAGCATTGTTACACAGCGAAATTTCTTTTCCAAATGTTTCAACGATGAAATAGAGTCGTGCAGTTGTTAAGTTTTCGTTGCAATGAAGTATGGTATTTCAACCATTTCCTGTACGATGAAATAACAACTGTTCGAAGCTACAGTAGGTTAGGAAATCTAAATTTCATTTTGGTTTATCTCACTTTCGAGTTCAGTACATTTCTAACGATACTTCTGCACCACCAGTGAAAACTACGTGAAAATGCAAGGGTTAGGTTTAATTTATTTAGAGAGGACGTAAATATGTGTAATAAAAGAATCCGAAGACGTTCGAAAATATTTCTTCTTTTTGTTTAACAACAAGTTCGTATCAGTTATTTGTATTGTGTCTTAATGAGCCAATCTGGAGCCAGAGATGAGGAACAGAATAGACCAATTACCTTGCAGGATTTTATCCTGAAATATCGAATATGCAAAAAATCAGAGTTTAGAGCAGTGAATTTTGGAATTACGTTCAATCAAGCTGTCAAAGATAGTCAATTAAATAACCGTGAAAGATTTCTCGTTAAATTTATATACAATCAATGACTTGACAGCGATAGAACAGCGCGCCGATGAATATTTTCATATAATGATAATGAATAATTTCTTTGTTACGATTAGTTCCAATTCCAACTACCGTTGGTGCTGTGATCATATTCTACGCTGAATCGGTAACACCATGGGCAAAAAATTGCATCGTTTTTTTTTTTGCAAAAAACGCATTCTTTTGTCTACGTTATCGGTGCCTGCAATTTCCAACTTTACCGATTCAGCGGAGAATGAGATTACGCTAATTTTCCCTTCCACTGACGTTTCTTTTAGATTTATGTTAACCTATTTGAATACGTAAACAGTAGAACAATAAATTTGATCATATGAATTATTCGAATTTTCTTTTCACTCTCTTAAAGTGTTTTAACACAGTTAAGGATTGGGATACAGTGGACAGTGTTCGTATGAATCATAAATAAGTACTAATATAAACTGTTTATGACATTGCTTCTCATCTGATTGGATAATAGCTGAAATATTTAATACGAGAATTTCTCTCGTTGATATGAAAATTTCGATCTGTTTCCAAGCATACGTATGTGTCGTCCATAAAAATAGAAATACATAGAAGTACAACAAATAGTCACTATTTATTTCTACAACTATTTCCTAGCATCCTATAAGTTTATATATTCCTTCTTTGAAGAGATTTGTAGGTTTACTTGTAAAACGCGAATTCATTCCTAATTTCACAATTAAAAAAAAAAAAAGCGCGCGAACTTCAGCAACGAGAATGGAGTGAGAGCGTAAACACTCTCACTCACCAACTCGTTTGAACAAATTGTAACGAAAATTGAAAAAGTATATTTTGTAAATGAATGACGTAGCTTCTCAGTTAAACTGTCAACTATTAGGAAATTCGAAGATTTCCTTACTGTTACATATTACCGCTGATTCGATGATTGGAATATGTATAACTCATAAGAGTATTCAAACGAACCAAGTGGAAAAAAATACCTAATGATCCTCTGTTCAATTTGCCTTTCAAAATGAATTTTCAGTTTTTCTCTGGTAAAAATGTTTTTTTAACCTAAATTCAACAACTGGTGAATTATTTTATTCACAGGGATAGAACGAGTTCAATGCAAGGGTAAATAATTAAGAGTACGTTGTTAGAGAGTTTAACTTCTTAAATGGGGATGACGAGTTAACTCGTCACTGGTTCAATGATACTTCGAATACAATAGGTTATTTCTACAGATTACTCGTTCTTAATTGTACTGCCATATTTTAAGTAGAAAACATCGTATTTTATTGGCGCAAATGAAAAAGCAAGTACGTACAATTGTTAACGATTTTTAATTATAAAGACTGAAGAGATTCGATCTTTTCTCAAGAAGTGAATTTGCGAAAAAGAGAAAATCCATAATCTTACGAATACTTTATTTATCCTCTCCATATTGCACATATTTAGGCAAACTCCACTTACTATTAGTACAGGGTGTCCCGTAACTAGTGTAACTCCCGGAAATAGGGGGTTGCTGAGGTAATTCTGAACAACTTTTTCCTTTATCAAAGCATTGGTTGAAGCTTCGTTTTTAAATTATTAACGAAAAACACTGAGAGCGTTGGCTCTGAACCCTTGCGCTCGGTCGTAGTTGTGAACAAATTAAGTTTTAAATTAAGAAAATGTGGAATTATTCCTGTATACGAATGATATACAGCAAGTTGTTATTTTAATTAGGGGGACCTTTTGAGTTTCCAAACCCTGTTTCCACATTTATTTTCGACCCAGAGAAATATGAAAGCTGAAAAAATAATAGCGTGAAATTTGTAGACTGCTGGTTGCAGCTTTCCTGAGCGTAGCGTGGACAATATCGCCTAAGGATACAAACGAGTCCTCCGAGGATCTGTTGAAGAGGGCCAAAGAATTCTTGAATAAATTCGACAAGCAGTACGCGGAATGGAACAACAAGCAAACACTCGCTCAGTGGGAGTACGCGTCGAACTTGACACCAAAGAACTTGCAAAACAAGCTGAACGTTTCCTCGGAAGCTGCACGCTTCTTCAAGTCCGTCTGGGAGAAAGTGAATGAGTTCCCTTGGAGGGATATCAAGGATGAAAATGTTAAAAGACAATTCTCGAAACTCAGCGTCTTGGGCACCGCGGCGCTTTCCGAAGATGTGATTATATAATTTTCTTTTCTTTTCAATTTCCAATCGGGTCTCACAGTGAGAACTAAACGAGTAACTTGCCTGTTGTAGCTTTTCCAAGAGTACGAAAAAATCGTCAGCGATATGGAGAACATCTACAGTACAGCTAAAATCTGCGACTACAAGAATCGAAGCAGATGCGACCTCGCACTGGAACCGGAACTCACCGAATTGCTGATACAGAGCCGTGACCCGGAGGAATTGAAGTATATCTGGGTGGAATGGAGGAAAGCGACCGGCGAAAAAATGAAATCTTTATACACGAGGTACGTTGAATTAAGTAACACGGCTGCCAGGTTGAATAATTATACCGACAACGCTGCCTATTGGATGAAGGATTACGAGGCCGATGACTTTCCCGAACAAATCGGTGAGTATCTACTGTACTACTATACCATCTACTATGCAGGGTGTCCCGTAACTAGTGTAACTCCCGGAAATGGAAGGTTGCTGAGGTAACTCTGACCAACTTTTTCCTTTACCAAAATGTTGATTGAAGCTTCGTTTTTGAATTAATTTAAGACATTTGCCACGATACTCATGCTGTGCCAATGCGTTTGTTCATGACCACGACCGAGTGCGGTGGTTTAGAGCCAACACTCGCGTAGCCTGTGTTTTTCGTTAATAATTCAAAAACGAAGCTTCAACTAAGATTTTAGTAAAGAAAAAAGTTGTTCAGAGTCACCCCAGCAACTCTTCATTTCCAGGAGTTACACTAATTAGACACCCTGTATACTGATCTACTATATACTATACTACGCCAAATAATCTATATACATATAATACTACTACCATGATAACAGTGATTATTACCAACAGACAAAATTGTTACAAAAGTATCTTAAATAATGGAATATGTATGTTGATATTTTGGCCTAGAAAGATTGTTTTTCCTCTTAGTTTGAAAAATAAATGTTGGCGAAGTGTAATGTAAATTTTATAATGATAAAAATTTGCAGATAATCTCTGGCAGCAGTTGAAGCCCCTTTACTTACAATTGCACGCGTACGTTCGACGAGAACTGCGAAAAAAGTATGGCGGGAACGTCGTTTCGAAAGACGGTCCCATCCCGGCACATTTATTGGGCAACATGTGGGCACAGAGTTGGAGAAACGTTGCAGACTTGTCTATTCCATACCCGGGGAAACAGCTGCCAGACGTTACCGACGCAATGGTCAAACAAGGTTTGTTTAATGCTTATTTGGAATCAAGTAACATCATGTTCACATCGTAACAATGTTAATCTATATTACACGACGTCCTGCGTAATATTCATACAAAGGGTCTAGCAGGTTAAGGGGGTCAAAAGTGCCCTCCAACCGATTTGGTAGTGCGATACCCCATTCGATAGCTTACCAAAAGAAAACATGTGACACCAAGTTTCAACCCTCAAACTCAACCGTGGGGGTAGTTACAGAGTAAATTCTAATTATCAGTTTTTGGACTATTTTACCTATTTAATGAATCGCAAAACTTCTGAAAAAAATCTGACATATTACACACATGAAGGCACATCTTAGGGAATTTTTTTCGATTTTTTCGTTGCAAATCCCAGTTGTAAAAAATAAAGAACGCAAAAAAATATGGATATCTTAAAAAAAAAAAATAGCGCTTCTTTTATATTTTTTTAATAGCAGCGTATTAGCATGATCATCCTCCTCAATTTTTTTCATATTTTTTGGATTGGTGCGCCGTTGTCAAAAAAATTAAAAACCGATATTTTTAAGGTATTTCGCATGAAAAAGTAACTTCTACTTCGAATTTTTACATTTTCTGCATACAGTGTGTATATCGTGCAACCTCGAACATTTTTACATTCGAAGAAACAGTATACAAATTGATGAAGTTGAATAAATTGAACTAATAACAGCAATATGTTCATTATATCTCGAAACATTTAACTTTTTTTCAACAGCGTGGTTGGTGGAACGGTTAAGGTTTCTGACTGTGGAATCGCTGCACATTTTTTCTTACCGTGAGTTCGAGCTTTGCCATACTTATTTTTTTTATTATATATTTTTTTCAATTCCAACCTGTGTCAATGAACAGTATTTACTTAAAACCATTTTGCAAATATTTTAAGCACCTTTTTTGTCTTAAAATATACATTAAAATAAGTTTTGAGTACTTTTTATTGCATCGTTTCTGTGCCCACATATGCTCTTATTCACAGTACTGTTTAATATTTTAAAAGTTTTAATGTCTCTTATAATTAATAACTACGTGTGCGGGAAGTGGACTTCTTCTTTCAAAATTATTATTTTTTAGGTTTTCTACCAAGTATTTGGTACACAGGGCCCATTAGGAAGAGACCATGTATTGGGAAGACCTATACATTCCTTGGTCAAATTGAAATGTAATTACTAAGCATATTGTTGCGGATATTATGAAGACGAACTTTATGATACAGGTAATTGAAACCAGCTATATTCAAAATGGTGTCGGTGTCCGTCTTTTACCAATATTAAAAAATTAAATTGGTAATTCGAGTCGTAGAAACCACCCTATTATTGTCCAAGTGTTGAATCCACATGTAGTTATTAATTATGAGAGACATTAAAAATTTTAAAATATTAAATAGTACTGTGAATAAGAGAATATGTGGGCACAGAAACGATGCAATAAAAAGTATTCCAAAATTATTTTAATGTATATTTTAAGACAAAAAAGGTGCTTAAAATATTTGTAAAATGTTTTTAAATAAATGCTATTTATTGAGATATAGTTAGGAATTAAAGAAAAAAATAATATAAAAAAGAAAGAAATGAGTATAGGGCAGGGCTCGAACTCACGGCTAAAAAATGTGCAGCGATTCCACAGTCAGAACCCTTAACCCTTCACCAACCACGCCATTGAAAAAAAGAAATCTTTCGACATATATTCAACATAGATTGCTCCTATTAGTTGAATTAATTCAATTTCTTCAATTTGTATACTGTTTCTTCGAATGTAAAAATGTTCGAGGTTGCACGATATACACACTGTATGCAGAAAATGTAAAAATTCAAAGTAGAAGTTACTTTTTCACGCGAAATACCTTAAAAATATCGGTTTTTAATTTTTTGACAACGGCGCACCAATCCAAAAAATATGAAAAAATGGAGGATGATGATCATGCTAATACGTTGCTATTAAAAAAATATAAAAAAAGCGCTATTTTTTTTCAAAACATATCCGCATTTTTTTGCGTTTTTTATTTTTTACAGCTTGGATTTGCAACGAAAAAATCGGAAAAAATTCCCTAAGATGTGCCTTCATGTTGTGTGTTATATGTCAGATTTTTTCAGAAGTTTTGCGTATCATTAAATAGGGAAAATAGTCCAAAAACTGATAATTAGAATTTACCCTGTAACTACCCCCACGGTTGAGTTTGAGGGTTGAAACTTAGTGTCACATGTTTTCTTCTGGTAAGCTATCGAATGATGCATCGCACTATCAAATCGGTTGGAGGGCACTTTTGACCCCCTTAACCTGCTAGACCCTTTTAACCCAACATCAAAGTTGCTTTCAGTCCAACTAATGCATCATTAATTCATTTTGTTCTGTTTTTGTACCATAGGCAAGTAAGAGATTCTAAGAACAATTATGTATCAGCGTATACAGTTATTTGATGTTTTGTAATTTTTTATTTACAACCGTTTTCTTAGGTTACAACACGACAACTATCTTTCACATCGCCGAGGATTTCTTTACCTCCATCAATCTCACCGCACTACCCAGTGTGTTCTGGGAACGATCGATATTGGAAAAGTTGAAGGACCGTGAAATGATCTGCCACGCGAGCGCTTGGGATTTCTACGACGGCAAAGACTTCAGAATTAAACAATGCACGAGAGTTAATATGGAAGACTTATTGACCGCGCACCACGAAATGGGACACGTGGAATACTATTTGCAGTACAGAAATCAGCCCACTATTTTCAAGGAAGGCGCGAATCCTGGATTTCACGAAGCTGTGGGTGACGTTATAGCGCTCAGCGCGTCTACTCCAAGCCATCTGAAGGCTATTAAGTAAATGAAATATTTGTACACGTAGTTCCTAAAATTTTATCAAATAAATCATTCCAAGACTTGAGTAATTAACACATTGTTGACCATTGGCTGTTGCAATTCGTAAAACTCGAGATAACAGAGGACATCGTAAAAGTTTTCCTGATATCTAGGTTTCTATCATAGTCAGTATCGCGGAAGCGTCACGTTTATATCCAACTACGGAATGGGATAGCTTTTGCGTAAAGTTGCCAATCAACAATGTGTTAACAAGCAAATATTATGTCTAAGAAAAGCTTTGTTTTTTATTGAATGAAAAGATAATCAATTGCTGAACAATATCATTTCCATCGTTACTAATGATCTCTTCTCAGCGTGATGCTAATTTGTGGATTGCATTTCCGTAGAATGGCTCATCTTTGGAGGCTTGGCTGTGACATCTGCTTCTGTTTTTAATTTTTTACTTGCTTCAGTTCCTTCCCAATTAGTTCTACGATTATCTGTTACTCTGTGGAGACAGGAGGAGCCTTGGGGTCCGTTTTCTTATGCTCTGTACTTTTTTTAAATATACAGGGTGTTTAACTAGTGTAACTCCCGGGTTGCTGGGGGTGACTCTAAACAACTTTTTTCTTTACCAAAATGTTGCCTGAAGCTTCGTTTTTGAATTATTAACGAAAAACACAGAGCGTTGGCTCTAAACCGCCGCGCTCGATCGTGGTCGTGAACAAACGCATTGGCACAGCATGGGTATCGTGGCAAATGTTACTTCGTCTTAAATTAAGAATAATGTGGAATTATGAAAAGATATTTTTTTCATAAGTAATAAAACACTATTCCTTTCGGATAAGTACTGGCATCTATCAAATGTTAATTAATTAATGCTTATACACTGCAGAGCATAACTATAACACGTTCTAAGTAATGATTTCTAAATACTACTATCACTAATATTACAAATATTACTAATATTTATTTTAATAATATTCAGATTTATTTTAAGAATTTATTTTAGGAAATCAATTACGATTGAATCTCATTTTATGTATATTTAAATATGAAAAAGAGATTTATTCTAGATTTAGAAAGAAATATTTCTTTTTAAATATTTATAAAATATCTATTTTACGTCACGGAAAAATGTTTATTTCCTGATATAAAATAAATATTCATCAAAAAATCTGTTTTAGAATGTACAAAAAATATTTAATTTACATTAGATATGATAGTGTTCATAAGTTAGTAATGTTTCTTTTCTTTAAAGAATTATATCATTATTTAAAAGTACTTTGATCCATTAAATGTTAATTGTTTGGTGCTTATACACTGCAGAGCATAACTGCATAGCACCACTATAATTTTCAAGGGTTTTGAAGTCCTAAGCAATGATTTCTAAATATCTTGAGCATTGTTTACACAAGGGAAATAGTCCTAATTTAAGGTTTTCCAACTTGGGAACGTTAAGCTTAATTTTACATATTTTTCTCTTTTTTTCTTATACTTCAAGCTGGAGAACTACGAGTAATGAACCAATTTACATGTAGTGTATGTGTAACGCTTAAATTCCAGGTTATTGGATAACGATTCAAACGATAGAGAAGCCAGTATCAACCACCTTTACTTGAAGGGACTGGATAAAATTGCCTTCTTGCCTTTCGCGTATATGATGGACAAATGGCGCTGGATTGTATTCCAGGGAGAAGTCACGCCTGACAATTACAATTGCAACTGGTTGGTATCATTCACAAATGTCAGAAAATTCTGTCCATTCTAAAATCTCTATCAGAATCCATTTAGAAAAATTAATCAGCGAAGAAATTACTTTTCATAGTACCAATGTACTCGTTTTAATTTTCTTTCGTTAGGTGGGATCTCGCTGAATCTTTCCAGGGCATCGAACCACCCGTAGATCGATCCGAAGACGACTTTGACCCAGGTGCGAAGTATCATATAATAGCAGACGTAGAATATATCCGATACTACGTCAGTTTCGTCATACAGTTCCAATTTCACAAAGCGCTTTGCATAAAAGCGAAACAATACGATCCGCATAATCCGGATTCGAAACCGTTACATCAGTGTGATATTTACAACAACAAGGAAGCAGGAAATTTGTTAAAGTAAGTATCTATTCACCCGCAAATTCGTTTGTCATTGGGACGAATGTTCAAAACTTAAAAGATTTATTATTACAGATCAATGTTGGAACTGGGATCTTCTAACCCTTGGCAAGACGCGATGGAAAAGATCACGGGCCAAAGGAACATGAACTCTGTTGGATTATTGGAGTACTTCAAACCCTTAACGGATTGGCTCACGGAGGAGAATAAAAAAACGAACGAATATATAGGATGGAAATCTAGAACAAGACGTATGTATTTTTCTTTTTTACAAGAGAACGAAACTTCTACTTATAATATGTACATACATGTCTGTAAAGTGAAACTTGTGACTTGTAAACACATGATTATGCTCGAACATTTCTCGATACGTTACATGCTAATTTGATAAACTCCGTTTGTTCCAGAATGCGTGCAAACAAGATCAGAGCTCGCGACTGTCGAAACAACTGAAACAGACGAAGCGAGTGAATAACAAACGCTTCCTTTTTGTGTTGCTTCTAAATACCTGTGTACTTTGATACGATAGGCAAGATTTCACTGCGTTTTTTTTTTCTTTCACACGGTAAATGACAAACTTGTACAAACGATACAAACCGGTAAAAAGTAAGTTCATTCCGTAAATCTAAGTTCTTTTTTTCGTCGCTAAATAAAACGTCACACTTCGATTTTATAATATTCAGGTTATTTTACTTTCCCTCGGCCTCTTCCACGTTTGCTAGGTTTATCACTAGCGCTTTTCCCTTTCGTTTCACTTCTGTCGGTTCTTTTCACTTTCGACTCAGTTTTCCTGTTCGCGTTAGACTTCTTGGCCTGAAAACACATTTTATCCTATAATTAATGCTGCTATATACAGGGTGTCCCAGAACTAGTGTAACATCCGGAAATAGGGGGTAGCTGAGGTGATTCTGAACAACCTTTTCCTTTACCAAAATGTTGTTTGAAGCTTCGTTTTCGAGTTATTAACGAAAAACACTGACCAATCACAGCGCCCAGAGACCGCGGGCTCAACCACGTATGCACGACTCTTATACACGGGCGCTCGGTCGGGCTCCCGGCACACGTACTGGCACAGCATAGGTATCCCGACAAATGTTATGTCATTTTAAATTAAGAATAATGTGAAATTATTCGTTATTCATGAATTACAAATAAATTAGTAAGTCGTTTAATAACTGCGTTCGATACTTTTATTCGTTATCGGAAAGGAATAAAACGTTTTATTATTTATGAAAAAATGTTCTTTTTTAACACTTTGACGTCTGCACGTGTGATAGAAAATCTTTCGTCTGCCGCCGGTATGTCTCGCGTAGATTCTACTATCTGTTAACAGCCTTTTTCGCACGACCGTTCATATTGTAATTACAATGTACCGTATCAAGGCGTGAAAATTTTAATAATTCTTACTTGATTCTGTCACCCAATTTACACGAAATTTGGAGGATCTGTACAAATAGATGTAAGCTTTTTTATTACAATAGAAATATTTCTACGCGATACCAACGAGGTGTCATTGGATAGCATAGTGGTAACAGCACATTTTCAGGTGAATAAATTGTTTTAAGAAAAACGATTTGTATAACTAGTGCTAGAAAAAAATAATTAAACTTAACAATTCGTCCACGAAATAACCTGCTTCGATGGAAATGGATCGTTAACACTGGATCCTCGGTGTCAATCCTGACCTATCCAGGCAATCCTCAATAGCTGATGTTACGGCCGGGTCGGTGATCTCACTTCACTGCACGATCGATAATTTTCGGTGACTTCTTACAGACTGCCGATTTTGTTTATTCTCCGTGCCTTCGGTGCGCTTCTTTAGCGGAAGGCTGCCGTGCTTGGTGCTTGTTCGCCGGGATGATTTTTACAACACATTCAGACCATCATTTGCCTTTTCAGCGACTTGCCTCGCTTACTTTGTAGGCACTTACGCGCACACATCAACACACACACACATGCACGCTTACTCACGCCCGGCCCCGGTAGTCCTCAGAGATTTCCGACGTATTGGTTTTGATTCTTGCCGGGCGCGACGTTTTGCGCCGTCGGTTTATTTGATGTTTATTTGAAACGGCTCGAGTTTCTACGTCGTCTCATGGCAGTACAATAAACATTTCTTTTCCGTTGTATTGTAACATTCCCCTTCCTTACCGAACGTCCATCTAGGATCCCCAAAACGCTTAAACTTTCAGATTTATTTTGCTAACTAGACGAGCAACATGCCACATAGAAACGCCGAGTATTATGAAATGTTTTTTATATTCGCGCAATGCAATGGCAATGCCAGAGTTGCCGCTGCTCGGTACCGCGAAGTGCATCCCGGCGAACGAAGAAGGCACGGAGAATAAACAAAATCTGTAGTCTCTAAGAAATCACTGAAAATTATCGATCGTGCAGTGAAGTGAGTTCACCGACCCAGCCGTAACATCAGCTGTTGAGGATTGCCTGGATAGGCCAGGATCGACACCGAGGATCTAGTGTTAACGATCCATTTCCATCGAAGCAGGTTATTTCGTGGACGAATGGGTAAGTTTAATTACTTTTTTCTAACATTAGTTAGACAAATTGTTTTTCTTAAAACAATTTATTCACCTGAAAATGTGCTGTTAACATTATGCCGTCTGGTGACACCACGTTGATGTCGCACGCAAAGCTATTGAAGAAATGCCGGTGACACCACGTTGGTGTCGCCTAGAAATATTTCTATTGTAATAAAAAAGCTTACATCTATTTATACAGATCCTCGATATTTCGTGTAAATCGGGTGACAGAATCAAGTAAGAATTATTAAAATTTTCATGCCTTGATACGGTACATTGTAATTACAATATGAACGATCGTGCGAAAAGGGCTGGTAACAGATAGTAGAATCTACGCGAGACATACTGGCGGCAGACGAAAGATTTTCTATCACACGTGCAGACGTCAAAGTGTTAAAAAAGAACATTTTTTCATAAATAATAAAACGTTTTATTCCTTTCGGATAACGAATAAAAGTATCGAACGCAGTTATTAAACGACTTATTAGTTTATTTGTTATTCATGAATAACGAATAATTTCACATTATTCTTAATTTAAAATGACATAACATTTGCCGCGATACCTATGCTGTGCCAGTACGTGTGCCAGGAGCCCGACCGAGCGCCCGTGTATAAAAGCCGTGCATACGTGGTTGAGCGCGCGGTCTCTGGGCGCTGTGATTGGCCAGTGTTTTTCGTTAATAACTCAAAAACGAAGCTTCAAACAACATTTTGGTAAAGGAAAATGTTATTCAGAATCACCTCAGCTACCCCCCATTTCCGGATGTTACACTAGTTCTGGGACACCCTGTAGATCGTTTGTGAGATACTTTTAAATCCAACCTTAATCATTTTATCTTTTTCGATATTGTCGCTGTTTCCATCTCCATTCGCCTGTTCTTCTTCGTCCTCTTCTTCTTCCCCTAAGAGATCTTCGTCTTGCAACGCTGTCTTTTTTTTGGACACACCAGTCACCACATATGGTATAGCTGTAGAATTCTTATTGTACGCCCTCGTAAAAGCTGCTTTCACCTAAAACAATTCTTATTATGCTTTCCTATACTTGACTATCTAAAACTTGAAACACACCTTGCTATCTATAACTTGCATGGGATCCCGATCGCCAGGCCACAGAGAAACTTCTATCAAAGAATCTAGATCTTCTCTATCAAGAGTAAAGGAACAAAGGTTAGGTTAGGTTAAATCGTAAAAATTTGATGCGATAAAAGTACAATTGTAACGTGACTCCGTGAGATATTAACCTTAATAAGTGATAATGATTCATAACGTTTACTACAGCATTCACACTTTCAATACCATCGATTGCTAAAGGCCTAATGATAGCATCTCTGAGAGGTTTAATGTAATCCAAATTTATAGATTCTTTGCTTGCACCAGTAGCTAAACGTGCGTGCATGGTGATTTCCTGTATTAGTCTATAAATCATGAAAAAAAAAAAGAAGATAACCACTGATAGTAACTACAACGATAGTGACGATAATAAAAAGAATTATAACTGTATTACCGATCGAATTTGCTGGCCTTTGAATTACGTCCAAGCCAAGCTGGATAATTAATCTGGCCGCCAATGTGGCCAGACATCAATGTTCCAGGTATGACGGAAGAATAACAGGCTTGTATTGGTAAAAGGGACCAATTATTATTGCTTCTTATAGATTTCTCAACTATATCGCCCAGCACCAAACTATCGGCACTTTCTGCTATTCTTTCCAACACTTTGTTCCTGTGCAAAGAGAAGAATGAGTGCTGTGTGCAGTTAACATTTAGCTGACTCGTGCAACTGGATTTCCTAAATACTGTACATAAAAGATTACAGATCTAAGCTTTAGTACGTGACTGGTTTGATTGATCTCAACTACTGTAGCAATTGTAACTCTACAGATAAATACTTTATTCTTTTTTGCACGTATTTTAATGGCTTGTATTTTACTGGTCAGTATTTTAATCCCTTTTTGTCAGTATTTAAATATGAAGGATCAGTATCTAAATAATTTGGTCAGTATCCTTTGGTCAGTATTTATACTAATAATCAAATACCAATTGGTCAAAAACAGAAACGGGGAAGACCGAAATTAGCAACTAGAGCACTCGTGATAGATTAATATTTATAAGATTATAATATATTAACATGTCGAAATGTTGAAATGTATATTTTTATAAATAAAACAATAAGCATGTTTTCTTATTCATTGAGTAAAAACTTGTAAATGTCTGATTTAATATATAAAAAATAAAACCATATATATTTGTTTTACATATAAAGAAATTTTTAAATGTAATTATTTTTCGACTTACGAGTCTATAATGGAACAGGTTTAATACTGTCTTTTTCTGCTTTATATTGTCCGTTTATTAATTTTATACTGACCGTAATGATACTAACCATGTAGTGTACAGTCAGCGGAGAGCTGTACGGAGTGTGGTGGTTCGGCAAGCCGTCACCCAAAACAACAAGGACTCGAGGAATCCTCGTAAAGTAGGTTTAGTTGTTGCTCTACGTTAGAATTTCCTGATCTCCCAGAAATTGTTCCATTGAGCAGGGTTGGCTCCGGAAACAATCCTGGCGATCGAGGATGTTGTCGTTAGCTCAGTATCAAAAAGGGAAAAAACGTCCCCGAGCACAAGGTAGCCCCGGAAGCAGGTTTCACTTAGTTGATACATCGAAGATTATCTAGCTTTCTTGCTAAAAATCGTCTGTCTTTCTTGCCGATTGCAGCCCTTTTATACCGTTTTTGAGTAATGAGGCCGAACCAACGAGCGCTGATCGTCATTTGTTTTATAACCCCCCCCATCTGAGGGCGGGTGGTCGCAGTCGCTGGCTTACACGCGTACTTAGATAATACATTGTAGCGTCTATGGTTTCATGATGAGCACTGTGTTACAACCAGTAATTAATTCTACACTGACTTTTTTATTTATGTACTGACCATTCGCTATTTATGTACTGACAATTTCCAAAATTCCTGATAACAATGGCAGATTTTTTCGACTTGTATTTTACTGATCAGTATTTTAATCCCTTTTTGTCAGTATTTAAATATGAAGAGTCAGTATTTTTTAATACTAATTTTAAATTTTTTAAAACTAACCTAACTTAACCTAACGTACTGACCATTTAGAATTTTTATACTGACATTTTTGCTAATAAAATACTGTTGCCATTTAATTTGTTGCCTAGTGTAATCGTATTTTTAAAGAAGATAAATACTTTGTACTGTTTTATACGTACTTAGGTACTCGGGGCGAAACCAACAGATAGTTTTCTTGCACGAATAACGGAGCTATATTGTAATCGTGGAAAAATAAATCGCTCTTGTCATAAATACTCATATGTTCCTCCGCGGAGAATACTTTTCTTACGACATCCCAAGGTCCTAGTTTCAAATCCTTGTTTACACATTTCTTCTCGAACTTCTCCTGCGAGCCAGTTTGCCCAACGAACAATGCCAAGTGATTTATAACTTGTCGAATATCTTGATTTGTTGACTCGATTAAACGATCAAGATCTTTGGTTGATATATTGATATTCTCTTTGAAGCATATTGATTTCATTGCTCCCTGTGGAAATATAAACAATGTGTATACATATAACGAACAATTGGAAAGTATTTTACTGAATCTCTTATTATTTTACCCTAATTTGTTCTAATCTAGGTTTTGGAAATCGAAGATCGAATGTATAATTAGAGAGCGTCCTCATTTTGGGATTGTTCCGATCATTGCAAATACAAACAATAGGTATATCAGTTGATTTGATGAAACTGATTAATTCTTGCAAACCGCCACGATCTTCATTACCAGCCATTCCATCTACCTCATCCATCAATAAAACCTGTTTCGGCTTACTTTTAGCAGCTATAATGTAAAATAATAGTCATTTATAATGTATTAGCATCGTTGTATTTGCATCGATATTCATGGTATTTTTAATACATTCAATAAGAGAATATTAATTTATTCTACTAACTGAACAGTGACACAGGAAAAGCATGAGTATCTACAGAGAAGGATGAAAGAAAGAGAAAGGTGCTTAACCTTTTAGATATGGAGCGCTCGTCCGCAACTCTGTCTCCCTGGGATAGTGCGCCTGGACGCGAATGGCACAAAACAAATGAGAAATAAAGCAACAAACGTATAATACCGTCCGAAATCATAATATCCACGAATGTCACTATAGTGACATGCCGTTCAAATTGATGGTATCCACAGAAAGCCACTATAGTGGCGTACCGTTCAAATTGATGGTATCCAGGGAAGCCAGTATAGTGACGTACCGTATCTAAAAGGTTAATAGCAAGGTTCAAGTGTGGCAATGAGATTAAGGGAAAACAATATTGATGAGAAGGAAGATAGGAAGTATAGAAGCTGTAAGGAAGAAACGGAACTGAAAAACTGGAGAATAGAAGAAATGGACAAGAAAGAAAGAGAAATGGAAGAGAACTAGACCAAAGAAGAGGTGCCATAGAAGCTAAAATGTAAGAAGGAGAGGGAAAAGATAAATAAATAAATATAAGATCGCATTTTATAAAGATAATCAATGTAGGATAATACAATACAATAAAAGTTAAGATTAGCAGGGTAAGACAGCTGTAAAATACTGTAAATAGAAATATCTAGCTGGAAATCATCCTAAACCGAGAAGATTATAATAAATACGTAAGATAGAAAACTGTATTCTACTAGTTGTATCATTGCTAGATCAATCTTCTGAAATGATTAGTTTAAATAACTGTAACTTGAAACAAAGCATTCGTAAATTTATTCTACTAATTGTATCAAATGCAAAGTATTTGGTAAATGTACAGCTAACACTTGGAATTAATTGTCCCATATAATAATTTAGAGTTTGTGTTTAAACGTTTCAAACAGATCATTAATTTATAATTTATACAGAGTGTCCCGTAACTAGTGTAACTCCCGGAAATGGGGGGTTTCTGAGGTGACTCTGAACAACTTTTTCCTTTACCAAAATGTTGGTTGAAGCTTCATTTTTTAATTATGCCTTTCGGATAACGAATAATTCCACATTATTCTTAATTTGAAACGATGGAACATTTGCCGCGATATTCATGCTGTGTCAATGCGTTTGTTCACGACCACGAGCAAGCGTGGCGGTTCAGAGCCAATGCTCCCAGTGTTTTTCGTTAATAATTCAAAAACGAAGCTTCAGGCAACATTTTGGTAAAGAAAAAAGTTGTTCAGAGTCATCCCAGCAACCGTTCATTTCCGGGAGTTACACTAGTTACGGGGCACTATAAAATTCCTGCATTATCACGTCATTTCTTCTAAAGGGTCTAGCAGGTTAAGGGGGTCAAAAGTGCCCTCCAACCGATTTGGTAGTGCGATACGCCATTCGATAGCTTACCAAAAGAAAACATGTGACACCAAGTTTCAACCCTCAAACTCAACCGTGGGGGTAGTTACAGGGTAAATTCTAATTATCAGTTTTTGGTCTATTTTCCCTATTTAATGAATCGCAAAACTTCTGAAAAAAATCTGACATATTACACACATGAAGGCACATCTTAGGGAATTTTTTTCGATTTTTTCGTTGCAAATCCTAGCTGTAAAAAATAAAAAACGCAAAAAAATGCGGATATCTATTGAAAAAAAATAGCGCTTTTTTTATATTTTTTTAATAGCAGCGTCTTAGCATGATCATCATCCTCAATTTTTTCATATTTTTTGGATTGGTGTGCCGTTGTCAAAAAAATTAAAAACCGATATTTTTAAGGTATTTCGCATGAAAAAGTAACTTCTACTTCGAATTTTTACATTTTCTGCATACAGTGTGTATATCGTGCAACCTCGAACATTTTTACATTCGAAGAAACAGTAAAACAGTATACAAATTGAAGAAATTGAATTAATTCAACTAAGAGCAATCTATGTTCAATATATGCTAAAAAGTTTAACTTCTTTTCAACGGCGTCGTTGGTGGAGCGGTTAAGGGTTCTGACTGTGGAATTGCTGCCCTTTTTTTAGCCGCGAGTTCGAGCCCTGCCCCACACTCATTTCTTTTTTTTTATATTATTTTTTTCTTTAATTCCTAACTATATCTCAATAAATAGCATTTATTTAAAAACATTTTACAAATATTTTAAGCAGTTTTTTTGTTTAAGCAATTAAAACTTTTAAAATATTAAATAGTACTGTGAATAAGAGAATATGTGGGCACAGAAACGATGCAATAAAAACTATTCCAAAATTATTTTAATGTATATTTTCAGACAAAAAAGTTGCTTAAAATATTTGTAAAATGTTTTTAAATAAATGCTATTTATTGAGATACAGTTAGGAATTAAAGAAAAAAATAATATAAAAAAAAAAGAAATGAGTATGGGGCAGGGCTCGAACTCACGGCTAAAAAAAGGGCAGCGATTCCACAGTCAGAACCTTTCTTTTTTTTTTTTTTTATTGTATGATGAAATTACAAAATATATAACAAAAGTTATCACATATGTAACAAAAGTAGTCCCTGCTTAAACTTAGCTTAACCTACTATATATTGCTTTTGATATGTTAAACTGCACTTTAATCACGGCTTCGGTTTGTTACCTACAGATACTAGTAGTTTCACGCCTTGTGCAGGCTTATCTTATAGTTATTGTATAGGAAAATTTACGAAAAACCTATTTATAATAATTCACAAACTTGTATGCGATTATAAATACTAGGCATGGATAAGCCTATATTTCTGTGTAGAATATTGGTAACCTTTGGTATGGTAGTTCATGTATGTACGTTTCAGGTATATTATTAAATCTAAAGTTCGTTATATTACGTGTTAGCTTGTTACGACTTAACTGTCTATAATAGAATCTATTTGCTATATCACATATGTAGTTTCTAATCAATGGTAATTGCACTTTTTCGTGCAAGTCGACTATTTTACTATATCGGCTCGCATTGAGTACTAGTCTAAGGCACTTATTTTGAAAGACTTGCAGCGATCTCATATTTGCAGGAGCTGCCCCACACCAGACCGCAGCTGCATAAGTTACAATTGGCCGAAGTATCATTTTATAGACCAGGAGTTTGTTATAACTAGAGAGCGCAGAATTTTTGACCATTAATGGATACAGCGGTTTCATGACACTATATGTTTTACGATGTATTGCATGGATATGTTCTTTGTAGGTGAGTTTCCTGTCCAAATTTACTCCTAGGTACTTTACTACTGTTTTTATGCAACTTGGTTCATTGAAGACTTTTATCGGTTGTATGATGCGAGAGTTGTTGATTTTTCTAGTAAAAACTATAGATTCCGTTTTGTCTGAGTTTAATGTTATTTTCCATTTTGTGTAGTACTGCTGGAGTAAGTCGATATGTATTTGTATCTGCTTGGCAGCCACTACCGCACTAAAGGAATGTGCGTATATTGCCGTGTCATCTGCGAATAAAGCAAGCTTGGTTTTTTGGAATTTAATTATGTCATTAAGATATATCAAGAATAATGCTGGTCCTAGGACAGAGCCTTGTGGGACTCCGGCTTTAATATTCCTAGATGTAGACATTGTACCATTAATACTTACTCTAAAGTATCTATTATTTAGATAAGAATATATCAGTCTTATTATTATTCTAGGATATTTGTACTGTATCATTTTAAAAACCAATCCATCAATCCAAACCCTATCGAATGCCTTTTGAATGTCTAGTAGTGCTATTACCGTAACATTATTCTTATTGAAGTTAATCCTTATGTCGTTAACTATTCTAGCTATTTGTTGTACTGTGTTGTGTTTCTCTCTAAATCCAAATTGTTCATCTATGATTAATTTTTCCTTATCTTCATGCTTTCTGATTTTATTTAAAATTATCTTTTCTGTTACTTTGCTCAGGCTTGATAGTAGGCTTATTGGTCTGTAGCTAGCGGGCTTGGTCGGATTCTTGCTTGGTGTTAATATTGGCAGTAATATAGACGATTTCCAGGCTTGTGGTAAGTGCCCGATATTAAATATTGCATTATTTATATGCTTCAGTTGTACCAATGCCTTCTTACTTATGTTTTTTAACACTATGTTTTGAATGTTATCCTCTCCTGGTGATTTAAGTGGGGATGTTTTTTTAATGATGCTTGCGATTTCGGCTGGTGATGTCTTAATAACCATGGGCTCATTGGATTCTTCTTGAAGAGTTCCCTTGCTAAGGTTCACTAAATTATTGACTGTTATGATGACTTTCTCTTGTTCAATTGTGTTGTTGTTTAAGTCAATGTTATAGACGTTCTCATATTGGGTTGCTATCATCTCTGCTTTGTCCGAGTCAGTGATGGCCTCCTGGGTGTTTTCTTCCAATGTTGGTATATCCTGGTATCTTTTTTTAAATATTTTTGTAGCTCTCCACAGAGATTTATCGTTAACATTTAGTTTCTTTAGTCTTTTACTCCATATAGTGTTTCTATATTCCATTATTGATTTCCTTATATTGCATGTTTGGTTGTTGCATGTAAGTTTGAGTACTTGCAGGCCAGTGCGTTGCCATAGTCTCCTGATTCGATTTCTTTGTTTGATTGCGTCTATGATTTGTGGTGGCAGTTGCTCTTCTTCTCGTTTCCTGTTGATTTTCAATATAGTCGCTTCCATTGCAGTTTGTATACTATTTGTGATATTTGTTACTTCCTGTTCAATACCTTCCTTAGAGGTGATTTTGTTATTGATGTTTATTTTCTCGTCTAATGTCTGCCTAAATTTTTTCCAATCCGCTTGCTTATAATTATATGTAGCTTTACTATTATCCTTATTTTTATATATATTGCCAATTTTAAATAAAATAGGTTTATGATCTGATACTAACTCATGCAACACCTGTGGGCCAATTATACTGATGACGTTTTTATTTATTGCTAAATCAATAGTAGTAGGTGTGCTGCCATTCTCCGGATAGTGCGTGGCTTCATCTGGGTACAAAATACTGCAGTTATTGTGCTGGCAGTAGTTATAGAGTGTCTGTCCATTTCTGTTGTTTATGTGGCACTTCCAGGCATTATGTCTACAGTTGAGATCTCCAATTAATAATACTTTAGATGCCACATTTAATAGTGCATCTATGTCTTTATTAGTTATATTTACAATTGGTCTGTTGTAGGCTGCAATTATATGAATACTGTTAGCCAATTTAATACACACGTTTTCAATAACAGTCTTGTTTTTTAGTTTTACTAATTTATAAGGTATATTATTTTTAATTGATACTAATACTCCTCCTGCTGCATTTGGTCTGCTGAATCTTTCACACTTATATTTCCTTATTTTTAGGGTTTCCTTATCGCTAAGCTTTGTTTCATTAATTAGTAATATATCTATTTTAAATCTATTTAAAAATTCAATTATATCGCTTATTTTATTCCTAATGCCATTTGCGTTCCAGCTGCATAATATTAGATTAGTCTGCATGGTTTAATCGGTTCGTGAAATCGTAAAATACTTGGAATTTTTCCAAGGGTGTCCTGCACTTAATTAATTGGTTATTTAGGTCTTTAACCAGATCGATCATTCTTTTTACATCTATTAGCTGTTCTAATGTTGCCATTTCACTCGCTAGGGTGTGGAGATCACTCATCTGAGTATTCGGAGTGGGTTTGCAGTTGTGATTGTTACTTAGTAGTGCATCTTTGTAGCTTACTTTTGTACTAGTTATGATTTCACCAGAGGTTTCTCCTTTACTTACATTTTGGTGGTTGTACTCATTGAGTTGTGGGAAATGTGAATTTTGGTTTATTGTACTTTGCTGAGGGGGTATGTGAAAGTTTGTTTTCTGCGGTTGTTGATTTGATTGTTGAATGGTTACTTTATCTTTGTTTTTATTTAACCACTTTATTCTTTGTTGGTAGATTTGGCAGATAGTTGAATTTGCTGGATGATCTCCTCCACAGTTTGCACATTTCGCTGGAAGGGTTCTATCCTTTTGGCATTCCCTTGTTAGATGCTGTTCCGCACACTTAAGGCATTTTGGATTAACGTGGCAGTTGGTTGTTGCATGTCCCCATTCTTGGCAGCGATGGCACTGCGTTATCTTTTTTCTGTTGTAGTACCTTTCCCATCTTACTTTGGTATATAATAGGAATTTTGCTTTCTCTGTTATTGTTTTTAAATTTATATTACCCTTGGTGATTATCATATATAGTGGTGAGGCAGTACCACGCATTATTGTGCATTTGGTAGCATCGATATTCAATTCTTGTAGCTCTTGCACAATATCTTGTGTGTTTAGACTTTCCGGTAGCCCATGAAGTACAAAGGCCTTGGTTTTATCCTTCTTGGATGTGTATGTATGATATTCTGTGTCACTATCAATATTTCTGATTAATTCTATATAATCATTATATTTTGTGGTAAATATGCTAATTCTGTTGTTACCATACTTGATATGAAATTTGCCTTTGACGTACTTCTTTATTTTGTTGATTAGACCACTATGTGAATTAATATTACCATGTATCACTACTGGAGCTGGTTTTTCACGTTTCTCTGTAGATTCAACATCTTTGATGTGATTGTCATCCATCTCCATATTGTCGCTCAGGGTTTGTTACTCAGGGTGATACCTGGGATGCTCTGCGTCTTATTCATTTTCCTGTCTTGCCTTTCGATACGGGAGCCTTTCCTTTTGTTATCTATACTTGTTGTTATTAATTCACTGAATTGATTATCATAATCAAGTTTCTGCTGTGCTTGCCCACGTGTGGGGCGATCATTGTTGAGGTTATCTTTCCCCTGCACGATAATTATACTCCGCAGTCGAGAGATAATTCAAATTAAGTCAAAGTTCGGTAATTAAATTAAATTGTTATGCGTGTTAACTACTCTTAACTAGCTTCTCTTTTATTTTTATTATTATTATTCTGTGATTTTTGACTTTAATTGTATTAGACGAGAACCGGTACACCAGCGTGGTATGGCCGTTGGCTTAAATATGACAGTCAGAACCCTTAACCGCTCCACCAACGACGCCGTTGAAAAGAAGTTAAATTTTTTGGCATATATTGAACATAGATTGCTCTTAGTTGAATTAATTCAATTTCTTCAATTTGTATACTGTTTTACTGTTTCTTCGAATGTAAAAATGTTCGAGGTTGCACGATATACACACTGTATGCAGAAAATGTAAAAATTCGAAGTAGAAGTTACTTTTTCATTGGAAATACCTTAAAAATATCGGTTTTTAATTTTTTTGACAACGGCGCACCAATCCAAAAAATATGAAAAAAATTGAGGATGATGATCATGCTAATACGCTGCTATTAAAAAAATATAAAAGAAGCGCTATTTTTTTTCAAAAGATATCCGCATTTTTTTGCGTTTTTTATTTTTTACAGCTAGGATTTGCAACGAAAAAATCGAAAAAAATTCCCTAAGATGTGCCTTCATGTGTGTAATATGTCAGATTTTTTTCAGAAGTTTTGCGATTCATTAAATAGGGAAAATAGACCAAAAACTGATAATTAGAATTTACCCTGTAACTACCCCCACGGTTGAGTTTGAGGGTTGAAACTTGGTGTCACATGTTTTCTTTTGGTAAGCTATCGAATGGCGTATCGCACTACCAAATCGATTGGAGGGCACTTTTGACCCCCTTAACCTGCTAGACCCTTTATAAAATCAAGTCTTCTTCATTAAAAAGTTGACTAATATTTTCTAACGCGTTAGTTTAAATAACTGTAACTTGAAACAAAGCGCTCGTAAATTTATATATCCCACAATATTTTTTTAGCAATATAATTTAGCAATAAAGGACACGTTTAAAAAGTATTCACGAATACACATACCTCCTGAGAAGAAATTCTTTAGCGTGGTGTTAGACAAGAGTTCCGATACTTCCTCTTGCAACATTTTCTTATTTCTAGTATTTGACGCGTTGAATTCAATGAGATCAAAACCTAATTCGTTACAGACAACTTGGACAGTTGTGGTCTTCCCGATTCCAGGAGGACCAGACAATAAAGCAGCTTTAAAGAAAGCTCCATTGTCATTCTTTGCCCAAGGATCTAAACGTAGAAGATATTGGTAAAAAAATGTAATCATACTAAACGTACACAAAAAATAAAACCTACTAGGTTTAACATGTTTCACTTGGCCACTTGGATTTTTATGCCAATTCATTAACCAAGAGTACAATTTCTTAGCGTTGCTCTTTTCTCCCTGTTGCCCCAGAATCTGTTTCATAGTTTTAGGCCTATATTTTTCAACCAATGCCTGTGCTGTGATACTTGCATTTATCTAGAAGAATATTTATCAAACTGAAACTTACGAAATTAAGGGGTCAATACAATTAGAACTTTCAAAAAATGCAAATTTTTTTTTTTGCGTAAATTGTTAGTTCAACATCTCAAGAATGCAATCCCAAAAGTTCAATAACAATTTCGAAGTAGTTTTGGAGATATAGCCTTGGAGCCTGATCTTGAGCAGCGCTGAGGCCTAGCAGCGCATCGCAAGTATACAAATGTGCTCGTCGTAGAGGTTCCCATTTTTTATAATCCTCTCCTTGCAAATACTGTTATCGTTATTTCGGAGTACGGGTTAGCTTCTGGAAGGGAAATTTGAACAGAAGTCTCAAATAAAAAGCTGCCAAATTTGTATTGTTTACGTGTAGGAAGAGAGCGTCTGAACTCATTTCAAACACAACCGTTGTCAGTTTCTTTTCAAACTTCTGCCTGTTCGTATCTATTTTTCGGATGTTTTAAAATTGTGGGTTGAAATTTTTTTCATCTATTTAAAATATCCTATCCGAAAGGTGACAAGGGCTCGTCAGATCGTGTATCAAAATGGCGCAAGAAGAAATTTCAAGGCAAATCCGTATTTGAACGCCTATGCAAGGAAGCTGTGGAAGAAGAAAAAGAAATGAATGAGCAATATGAGCCGCCCATTTTGAATTTATACGTGTCCGGTGAGGGCTCTTAGAAAAAACGTGGTTTTATGTCATTATACGGAGTAACTGCGCTCATAGAATACTATACGGAGTAAAGTTATTTAGTAGTTAGAAACAATTACTGTCAAGGATATACACATTGGAAAAATAAGAGCGATAGTTCAGATTACGAAGAATGGTATGCAGAACATGAAGAGGATTGCGCAAAAAATCATGAGAGCTCCGTAGACAATGACAAAATGAACGAGCGGCTCCTGGTTCGTCAGGGGCAGCGCAGCTTTTTGTCCACTAAGGAGACTCAGAAAGCCCGAAAAGAACTGCTAATCCAGCAGGATGAGTTTTTCGAGAAAGCTGAAGAGCTATTATATGGCCCTAGAATTGCTGATTAACCTGTGAGATGTAAATATTATACAGTTTTGATGTATCAAACCTTTAAACACGTTTTTCTCGAAACATGATTTTCTAAACTGGTGTGCAATGTAACTCAAAAACTATTCAACCAATCTTTCTGAAATTTTTATCACAACTTCATAACACCTTTACCTTGTCGATGAACCTAAATGTTTTAGTAAAAAGTGCTTTTAAATTGCAAAAAATATAAAAAAAGAACACAAAAAAACCTCTAAAAAATGAATATTTTTTTCAAACGCTTATAGATCTTCCAATTTTCAATCTTTCAACTTGAATTTAGGTTCAATTAGAAACTATGGATATGGTTAATAGGTAATTTCTGTTTCAAACGTTTCAGAAAGATAATACAGCCCCTACACGTCACGCCGTTTACCACGTCCCGCGCGGACCTGTTGGACTATCGTATCAATAAAACGCCCATTTTTAAAAATTAAAGATTAAAAAAAATATGATTTTATAGCGGAATATAGATATTTATAGATGCCAAAATTTCGAAAATGTACCACTATTTCTTCCTCTCCAAAAAAATTCCGCAAAAGCTTGCAAATTTTTGGCTTCCAATTGTATTGCCCCCCTTAACAATAGTTGAATTAAATTGAAATATTTACATCTTGTGAAGTATCCATTTTCATTTTTACATCATGTACATTATTCATTTCTTTCTTACACTGTACCAGTGATTCTTTGTTTTCAGTATGCTTTTCAACTGGTGATTTAATTTCTTTGTCATTTTCCTTTTTCCTAGGCGATTCCTGTAACAAGTTTTCTGTCTTTTTGTTACTAAGTTCTTTCTTCTGCGGTGAATTTATATTTATCGCTTTTTCCGTCTCTTCATCTGCTTTCTGTTTCTTTGGAGGCGAAGGTGACTTGTCTTCTGATTCCGTCGATTTTTCTTTCGCTCTACTTTTGGATCTTGCACGAGATTGCTTTACATCACCAGCCTGACCTGCAGACCTCGTACGAATCATCTCCAGTAGATCATCCTCCGATATTTTCTTTATATTCAAACTGTCAGCCTAAATACACATTAAATAAATTCAGACAAGTTATTTCTAATCTGTACAAGGGTGTTTCATTCAAATCGATTTTCAGAAATACGTCTGGAACAATTAACGACACCTAGAAAAAACTTCAGACAAGTATTAACTGATTTCGAAGGAAGCAGTTTAATTATTCTTTCGCAGATCGATCCACAGAAGACGTACGAAGGTAAACTTGATCTTTTCAAAGCGGAGTTACTTTGTTACTTTCTGTAAAACAGTTATTCCTACCGGAAAATCATTGCCACACGAGACACAATTGAATTTTAACATTGCAAAATGTAAGTACTAATATTTACCTCTCACTCGATCTCTAAATGATCTATTACTTTATACAGTATCTCATTTTCAAATAAGTAACAACGAATTACGTTTTTTTCCTTCAGAAATATCGAACGGTTGTCTGAAATTATTTTCACCGTAGAGAAAATCAATTTAAATGGTACACGCTGTTTGATAAATGCAAAGAAAGTTCCGTCACATAAATAGAATTACTTTTGATACTTTCGCGGGACCAGGTTGGTCACCAATCACAACATAATCAGTCTTTTTCGAAACTTGGTGCAAAATTCGCCCGCCGTACTTCTTAATAAGCTCTTCAGCTTCCTCTCTTTCCAGAGAATCCAGAACACCAGTTATCAAATAGCTCAATCCTGCAAGACAGTGATCGGCTCCCTAGAATTTTGATATCTCTTCTATAAAACGCAGCAATGAGAAAAAGATTCAATCGTTATACACGTAACATTGTAGCTTTTCTCACGTACAAGAGGAATCTGTTTTGAACCTGGATTTCTAGCTCCTCCTCTTTGAAGATACTGCTGATACATTGCAGCGTTCTGTTTTCTCTTACCAATTCTCTCCTCGTAGATATCTAAAGCTTCTGCTTTCTTCGGAGACACTTTCTTCTCTCTATGTTCTATCTTCATTTTAGAAATACCAGCTGCATTTTTCGATGACCTCTTCTTATGTTTAGTGTTGTATCTGTGGTCTTCTTGTTGAGCATCTTCGTTCGAGCTACTGTTTGAACGTTTCCTACTTTTCGTTTCATGTTTCTTCTCGCCTTTTCCTACGCTTGTGCTTCTAACAAGTGTTCTCTTCTGCTCTTCGTTCTCGACGTTACTCTCAGAGTCTGCAGCAATAAATAATCAACGTAAAAACATAACAGTTCTATATTCAGTGCTACACTTATCAAAATTGGTTTGCATCACCTTTCCTCACTTTAGCCTCTGCCAAATATCTCTGCTTGATACCAGAAATGTCTAATTGACACAGAGTAGCTTTGAAGTCTTTATTATTGTGACCTTTCACTTCCTGTGGAATTAGAACGAATAATTATGGCACGATATTAGTAGAACAATGATGAATTACCTTTTTCTGTAACCGTCTCAATATTTCAGGTGCTTCTTGTCTGTTTACTGGACTTTCACCGAACATATCAGCTGGAGAGATTGTCTTCTGCTGGTTAACATCTTGTTTAGAAGGAAATCCAACTGTTTCCCTTTCTACTATCTTTGTTTTCTAAAATACAGTCAGAAGATCCTTTATTACAGTCGCTGTCGCGTAAAATCGCGAGTTCTACAGTCCGCGACACTTGATTAAGCACAGTAATATTTTTTATGTATTTTTGTTTAGTGAAATTCAAATTAATAAATTTTACTTTTTAAGAATAACAGATCTTATTTAATGAAAGTATACACATATACTTTGAGAAGATATCTATTCATTGTAAAAATATTCGCAATTTTAAAAAAAGGTAAGAATATTCTTGCAACATTTGAATAAACGTGGTTTATTTCTTTATTATACTTTTCACAAGTTTTTTCTTTTTTAACTTGTTTATTTAGCAACTGACATATCGAATACAAGATTATTTTGCATTCATGTAATAATGGATTTTATAAAATGGTTAAATAATACAGAAATTGGAAAAGTTCAGGTGTTCAAAAAAGAAGGATATTTCAATGGAGAGATTGTGAAAAGATTAACCAGAAGTGAATTTGTTATACGTTCATACTTGAAAAATAGTGAAAATTATGGCAAATTATACAAAGGTAGAACTAAAAAAACCTTGTCACTAAAGGATAACAGGTCGGATTTGCATATCTCATGAAATTCTACGTATACTGCAAAGCAAATTGCCAAAAAAGTTAATATCTCAGCTAGTGTACAAACTGTACAGAGATATTTAAAAAAGATACCTACTATTGAAAGAAGATATTTGAAGAAAACACCATATTTAAAGGATCGCCGTAAAGTGGATAGGCTCCAGTTTGTGCATGTGTACACTTTTATTAAATAAGACCTATTATTCTTAAAAAATGAAATTTATTATTTTAAACTTCACTGAACAAAAATACAGTGAAAATATTATTGCTTAATCAAATTTCACGGACTGTAGATTCTAAGAGCGTCTCGCGCAATCTGAAAATGTAAGAAAAGTTGAATTATCTTTGAAAAAGAATATGTTAAGACCTTGGATTGCTTAACTGAAGATCGCAATTTTCCATCCTCTTCGTCGGACGAGATTACACGTCTCTTGGCAGCTTTAAAATTCGTTTTAACAGTTTGAAAATAGGATCGTATATCCTGCAAGAAATGAAAAAGACAATGTACCATAAAACTCGACAATCTAAACAATGACCGCCGAGAGCTCACGTGTATCTAACCTCGAGCGTTATTATTTAATTTGAAACTTACTCGTGGCATGTTTCAGGCACGTTTAAATCAGACAGAAGTAGGGGTTAATCGTTAATAGGAAATTAATATTTTCTATCGAATCGTTCAGCGTTATTTAAATTTGTACGTATAATATTCTACGAGATTGAACGATAATCTTCGAGAAGAAAACGTAAAGGTATAAAGTAAATACGACTGAAAATATCCTACTGCATGCATAGAACGTAAATCGACGCGTGCCTTCGCAGCACAATGTTGGAATTTGTCAAAAATGTAGCACTGCGTAGAGATAAATCTAACAAACGAGATAATTTCACGTCGCAGAAGAATTGCACGCATCTCACGCTAACTTAACCCTCTATTGCATTCCGTTCCCAATTGGGGACTTAAATTTAAAATGTTCTACAGTAAATTAACCCTCTAATTCCTAGCTCCGCCTCTAGACGGGATTTACGTTAGTCGCTATAAAACATATATTTCATGATCTTTTAATAAATTTTTTTTACTTGAGTGTAAACTAAGCTTCCATTGTACATTTAAGTTTTCTCGTTCTGGCAATACCATGTTCTGTATAACCACCGTTACAGTTGTAACGAAAAATTGCACGTGCTTGCACGTTTTTTTCGTTTTTTTTATAATTGAAAGGAATAACGGACTTCAGATTCGTTTTTCTCGAGACGAAATTAGTGTATTCTGATTTTTTCAGGTCAAACAAAAATTGTGGCATTAGAACAGTGGTAGTCAACTTGGTCCCTACCGCCTACTAGTGGGCGTTCCAGCTTTCATGGTGGGCGGTAAGGGTTTCGTCCGATACTGAAGCACTTTCCTCTTTTTTAATTTAATTGATTTTTTAAAAACATTTAAATGGAAATTTTTTAAAGTATTGTTTAAAAAATTTTCATAGTATTATTTAAAAACATTTTCATTAGGTTTTCATAAAATTCTTTAGTGTTTATATTTTATAACGATTCACAAATTAAAACACAAAATAATGATACCTTTATTAAGACATTTCCCTACCTAATATCTTGTGAAATCAGGCTTTAATGCTGTTAATCATATTATGACCAAAGAAAGAAACCGCCTAAATATTTCCGAAAGAGGAGACCTTCGTTTGTTCCTTACAAAAATTGAGCCAGATATCCAGTATTTAGTTTCGCAGCATCAGCCTCAGGAATCTTATTAATAATTTAATTAATTAAATGTAATTTCGTCAGACCCTACGCTTCTACGTGTGCAAAGTATAAATAAAAAGATAGATTTAACTACAGTAAGTTCTTTTATAAAGATTTATTCTACCACACTTAACGAAAGTTCGACATAACGTATTTGGTAAATTAATTATTATTATATACTTTAACTTGCTGTAACTCTGCTTTATAAATTTTATAAAGTAAAGTTACTATTCCACTTTATAAACCACCATTACTGTAAAACCGGTGGGCGGTTAGAAAATTTTACTATTTACTAACAGAGATACAAGTGGGCGGTAGGTATAAAAAGGTTGACTACCCCTGCATTAGAGGGTTAAGTAGACAATATTGAAGAACGATTTATTGGCTGAAATATTGTATCGAGATAGGTGTATTTGTTTATAATGTAATATAAATTGTTATACTGGTATAATGTACACGTTTATGTCACATACATTTGTATTTCTATATTAAAGAAACATTGTTGTCGTGATTTTTCGTACAAAGTAAGGTTACTATACAGGGTGTCCCAGAACTAGTGTAACATCCGGAAATGGGGGGTAGCTGAGGTGATTCTGAACAACCTTTTCCTTTACCAAAATGTTGTTTGAAGCTTCGTTTTCGAGTTATTAACGAAAAACACTGACCAATCACAGCGCCCAGAGACCGCGGGCTCAACCACGTATGCACGGCTTTTATACACGGGCGCTCGGTCGGGCTACCGGCACACGTACTGGCACAGCATAGGTATCGCGGCAAATGTTATGTCATTTTAAATTAAGAATAATGTGAAATTATTCGTTATTCATGAATAACAAATAAACTAATAAGTCGTTTAATAACTGCGTTCGATACTTTTATTCGTTATCCGAAAGAAATAAAGCGTTTTATTATTTATGAAAACAATTTTTTTTTAACAGCACATTTTCAGGTGAATAAATTGTTTTAAGAAAAACGATTTGTATAACTAATGCTAGAAAAAAATAATTGAACTTACCCATTCGTCCACGAAATAGCTTGCTTCGACGAAAGTAGATCGGTAAGACTGGAACCTCGTGTCGATCCTGACCCATCAAACAATTCTCAACAGCCGATGTTCTGGCCGAATCGATGAACTCACTTCGTCGCACGATCGATATTTTTCGGTGACTTCTTAGAACCTGTCGATTTTGATTTTTCTCCGTGCCTTCGGCGCGGTTCTCTGGCGAAAGGCTGCCGTGCTTGGTGCTTGTTCGCCGGAATGATTTATTATTAAACTAATTGTAACATCCACAGTTTTATAACTATTAACTTCAAAAAATTTAGAATTGAATACACGATAATGTGGCTTATAAATTTGAATGGAATATCATCCACATTCACGAACGTGATAATAACTCTGTTCGATACTTTTATTCGTTATTCGAAAGGAATAAAATCTTTTATTATTGTTAGAAAAGTCCAAAAAGCGAAGGCTTGAGTGGGCCATGTGCAGTCTTTCGCTGCGTTTCCACCTCCTAGGGATGGTTCTGCCTCAAGGCTAAGAAAGACCATATTGTCAAGGGGGTCCTCCTGACTAGGATTTTTCAGGGAAGATTATCCTGATTTTTCTAACATTATTTAAAAAAATAAAAAACATTTCGTAGTACTCTGCGTTCGTACGCGGCATGT
Organism: Anthophora plumipes; assembly: GCA_951804975.1. Lineage (NCBI taxonomy): Eukaryota > Metazoa > Arthropoda > Insecta > Hymenoptera > Apidae > Anthophora > Anthophora plumipes. Next base: position 18,395,065 of record OX638119.1, read on the forward strand.
TGCTCGTTCAGTTAGCAAAATAAATCTGAGAGCTTAAGCGTTTTGTGGATCCTAGGTGGACGTTTGGTAAGGAAGGGGAATAGTTACAATACAACGGAAAAGAAATGTTTATTGTACTGCCATGAGAAACTCGACACAGTTTCAAATAAACATCAAATAAACCGACGGTGCAAAACGTTGCGCCGGCAACAGTCAAAACAGATAAGTCGGAAACATTTGAGAATCGACGGATTCAGTTGGTGAATAAGTGAGCGCGTGTGTGTGTATGGTAGCATGTATGTGTGTGTGTGTGTGGCGCGTGTAAGGGCTTACAAAGTAAGCGAGGCAAGTCTCTGAAAAAGCAAGTGGTGGTTTGAAAGTAGTGAGACAAACACTAAGAGTGCCGTCAGAATGGCACAAAACGTGCCCGTGAATGAATGGGCGAGTTTAATTATTTTTTCCTAGCATTAGCTATCGAAATCGTTTTATTTCACAGCATATTTTATCTATTTGAAAACGTGCTGTTAAAAGAAAAAACATTTTTTTCGTAAATAATGTAAGAAAAATCAGGATAATCTTCCCTGAAAAATCCTAGTCAGGAGGACCCCCTTGACAATATGGTCTTTCTTAGCCTTGAGGCAGAACCATCCCTAGGAGGTGGAAACGCAGCGAAAGACTGCACATGGCCCACTCAAGCCTTCGCTTTTTGGACTTTTCTAACAATAATAAAAGATTTTATTCCTTTCGAATAACGAATAAAAGTATCGAACAGAGTTATTATCACGTTCGTGAATGTGGATGATATTCCATTCAAATTTATAAGCCACATTATCGTGTATTCAATTCTAAATTTTTTGAAGTTAATAGTTATAAAACTGTGGATGTTACAATTAGTTTAATAATAAATCATTCCGGCGAACAAGCACCAAGCACGGCAGCCTTTCGCCAGAGAACCGCGCCGAAGGCACGGAGAAAAATCAAAATCGACAGGTTCTAAGAAGTCACCGAAAAATATCGATCGTGCGACGAAGTGAGTTCATCGATTCGGCCAGAACATCGGCTGTTGAGAATTGTTTGATGGGTCAGGATCGACACGAGGTTCCAGCCTTACCGATCTACTTTCGTCGAAGCAAGCTATTTCGTGGACGAATGGGTAAGTTCAATTATTTTTTTCTAGCATTAGTTATACAAATCGTTTTTCTTAAAACAATTTATTCACCTGAAAATGTGCTGTTAAAAAAAAATTGTTTTCATAAATAATAAAACGCTTTATTTCTTTCGGATAACGAATAAAAGTATCGAACGCAGTTATTAAACGACTTATTAGTTTATTTGTTATTCATGAATAACGAATAATTTCACATTATTCTTAATTTAAAATGACATAACATTTGCCGCGATACCTATGCTGTGCCAGTACGTGTGCCGGTAGCCCGACCGAGCGCCCGTGTATAAAAGCCGTGCATACGTGGTTGAGCCCGCGGTCTCTGGGCGCTGTGATTGGTCAGTGTTTTTCGTTAATAACTCGAAAACGAAGCTTCAAACAACATTTTGGTAAAGGAAAAGGTTGTTCAGAATCACCTCAGCTACCCCCCATTTCCGGATGTTACACTAGTTCTGGGACACCCTGTATATGATAAAAACTCACACGGAGATTTCTTTTATTTGATTGATTTTCTACTTGCATATGTATAAAGTTCCCATACAGAAACAGTCATAAAATGCAATAAATAACATTTTCTAATCAAATGTTATTTATTTCATGACCACATTCATTTTTAAGTAGACCAACAGCCATATGTATTTTTTTAACTCGTCATAAAAATTCATGCGATAGAGGGTTAAAGTGCATTGATAATTTCGTAGGAACGATGCGGATGGAAGCTGAAGCTGTCAAATTCGAGATGGCATCGCAGGTGTACGAAACAACACGTGTCTCGAAGCGAATGCAAGCTTTAAGCTTTCTTCAACTGTTCGAAGAATCTTAAAAAACAGTTAAAAAAGAAGAAGGTTAATGCACGCTTCATGATCGTTTGCAGTCTGGTTTTTTCGTGTTGTATTAATATTCGTGGATAAAATCGTGCTGATTGATATATCGAGTATCGGAGAATAATATAACCTCCACGATGGTGAAAGAACAGTTTAGAGAAACGGACGTTGCTCGGAAAATGTATGTATAATTTTTAATTAGTCTTAAAAGTAGATTTTAGAGTTTTGATCATAACTGTGTATCGAAAGCTAAGAGAACATGTATATTTTGTAGCATAATTTTCAGGAATATAGATTTTGTATTCTAGTAGTTTCATATACAGTAGATTCCGGTTAATTGGGACACTTGAGCCAGACTGATTTGTCCCGATTAACCGGGTGTCGCAAAACAGCGTAGAAAATGAATCCAAAAAAGGATTTGTTGAGAAACGTACGTAATATTCAATGTTGAATACGAATGTGTATTCGAGCACAGACAAAATTCACAATAAGTATCAAAAAATGGGTAAATGTACACATATATTATGTAATGTAATAAATAAATACATTACGTAATATGTGGATGTGTGTAATTATTTTTTCAGCAATTTATCTAGTGTGATTTCGTGCACTTTCTTTTTTTTTCGGCTCTGCGAATGGGCGAAATCGGCACAAATGGGATATTAGTTTCCATTTTGCAGAAAGTATTATCTTAGTTTAAAAATACATTCTCCAGCTTCCTGATTGGTCACCAGATGTTGCTGAGAAGTATCTACACTTGCAATTGGTATCGCTACTTCGTAACCAGTTCTATTGTATCTCCGATTGTAAATTCTAGGAGTGTAAATTATCCTAATAAAACGATATGTTCCAAATAAACGGTGTTACAATTAACCCGCGTCCCATATAAACGGTGCACCAATTAACCGGTGGTCCAAATAAGAGATGGCCCGATTAACCAGGGCCCAAATAAGCGGCGCCCCTATTAATTGGTGGCCCAAAAAAGCGGCTCCCTGATTAATCGATGCTCCAAATAAACGGTGGCCCAATTAACCGGAATCTACTGCAGCTACAAATGGAATTAATGCATAATACGTTTAACCGATAATGATATTCTTACTTCATTCATGTTTTTGAACTATTTTTTTTATTAATTAGCTCTCATGTATCATTTGGAGTGGATAGCCGCCACAGCATGGAAAGACAAGCCCACATGCATGTTGTAGCTAAGAATCTGTATAATCAAGATGTTGAGCATACTCCAGTTCCTTACGGTGTTCTGGATAGAAGGATGGTAATTGCCCTGCAAAAACTTAATTTCCTTTCATTACTTATTTTTTACAATTAGATAATTGTCGATATGAACTTCTAGGGAACTTGTAATAACACTACTAATTGTGTATCCTGTGGCAAAAGCTTAAACGAATGTATCGGACACTTTGGTTACATCGATTTGGAATTGCCAGTCTTTCATGTTGGTTACTTTAGATCGATCATTGGTATTCTTCAAACTATTTGTAAAGTAATTCATCGTTCACTTAGACTGAATTTATCCTATTTATTATATTACGGATTAATAACCGCGATGTTCTCGAGTTATAGAATTGTTCTCACGTTATGCTATCTGAAGTAGACAAGAAACGTTATTTAACCAGAGTGTTGAATCCAAACTTGGGATATTTGACGCGTAAAGCTTTGCGCAAACAAATCTTGGACAAAGCCAAGAAAACTACTGTTTGCCAAAATTGCGGAGATCTGAATGGAACCGTCAAGAAGGCTGGCTTGCTTAAAATCGTTCACGAGAAGTACAAAGCGAAGAAGAAAATAGACGCGATTGTTCAACAAAAATTAGCCGAGTATAACAACGTGCTCGAAGATAACAAGGCTTTAGAAGGAATACTTCAGAGTGGATTGGTTAATGTATTAAACCCATTAGAGGTAAAAGATATATCCTACGTTGTCTCTTTGATATTTACTTCACAAAGCCAATGTAATTTCCTTTAAGGTGCAAAGTATTCTGGAGAAAATACCAGAAAACGACATTCCTCTGTTATTAATGAATTCAGAGTGTGCATTACCAAAGGATTTGATATTAACGAGAATTCCTGTACCGCCGATTTGCATCAGACCTAGTGTCGTGTCAGATTTGAAAGCTGGTACAACGGAGGATCATTTAACAATGAAGCTGTCCGAGATAGTTTTCATCAATGATGTAATTCAGAAGCATAGGCAAAGCGGAGCCAAAGTACAAATGTACAACGAGGATTGGGAATTTCTGCAATTGCATTGTGCTCTCTATATAAACAGCGAAATGTCTGGTATACCTCTCAATATGCAAGTAAGCTGCTGGCGAATGAGTCTGTATAATTTTTCGTATGGTTTTTAACGTAATACCGACAAATACCGAAACATTTCAGCCGAAGAAGTCCGGAAGAGGATTAGTTCAGAGATTGAAAGGAAAACAGGGTCGTTTTCGCGGTAACTTATCTGGTAAACGCGTGGATTTCTCTAGCCGCACTGTTATCTCACCGGATCCCAATCTTAGGATCGAACAAGTGAGTGTTCGTTTAAATAAATCACACGGAGCATTTAACTAATGTGCTTTTCGTTAGGTCGGTGTACCTATTCACGTTGCGAAAATATTAACTTACCCCGAGAAAGTGAATCCGTCAAACATAGAACTGATGCGGAAACTTGTTCGAAACGGTCCGGATGTACATCCGGGTGCAAATTTTATACAACAAGGAAAGACGCAGTTTAAGAAGTACTTAAGATACGGAAACCGACAGAAGATTGCTCAAGATTTGCAGGTAATTTTTATTTGTGAAACGTGTGTGTGTACTTTTGTGTTTAACCCTTTTAATACCGAGCGAAAGAAGCGTACCTAAGCGAAGAATACCGGGCCGAATCGGCGAATTTGCAGAGGTTTGCAAAAATGCTCGTAAAAACGAAAGTAGGAGTGATATTAACAAAATTTAAAAAGCAGCATATTGCGAAATAAATGGAGAATAAAACGACGCCAATTGTGTTTCGATATTTATTGAAAATCATAAGAAATATTGAAAATCATAAGAATCAACATAAATATAAGACATCATGAAAATCGTACAAAGTGATTTCTCTTTTTCAAACCGTAATTGCACATAAAAAAATCATCGTTTGGTCATAGCTTTATATATATCAGGTAGTATGATGTATAGGCATTGCATTTTGCAATCATTTGCAATGAAATAGTTGGTGTCGCTATATATCCTGCGATTACACCGACGGCTTGGCGCAAATAATTGGTCATCACTGTCAACCTGTTCTTCAGCTATATCTAACTCGTCAACAAGTCGCACTAATTCTCCATCATCCATGTTCGTACAGGGTAAAATTTTTCGCTGCTAATTGTGTTTCTATGAAAACGTTGACGGCTTTTGAACACTGACTGCACGTTAGACGGATCAAGAAAGACTGAAAAAGATTTTAGGCTCGCCGTGTCGATGCACGGGTGCCACTTGAGTTTTCTGATAACTATCCAAACATCGTAAAGATTGCGATTACGGTCCACAGAAACTATCCCGTGTCGACGGATATCCGAGGGATATCTCGTGTCCCGTTTCTACCTTATCGCTCTAACATATACAGACCCTCGGCACTAATCAGCATAAGAGATAACAAAATGACCATTTTTTCATTTGTGTTGCATTGAATATGAACCGTTTTAACATTTTATAAAGTTATTTTGAAACACAGACCTCTTGTGATGAGTATAATAAGGCTCCAACGGAGGCGCAACGATATATCGTCGTTGGTATTTTTGGCAAGTGCACCGAACGACGATATATCGTCGCCCGGTACTAAAAGGGTTAAAAAAATGAATATACATGTGTTTTTGAACAGTACGGTGATATCGTCGAGAGGCATCTTAGAGACGACGATGTGGTATTGTTCAATAGACAACCGTCTTTACATAAATTGAGTATTATGGCACACAAGGCGAAAGTATTAGATCACAGAACGTTCAGATTCAACGAATGCGTATGTACTCCTTATAACGCTGATTTCGATGGCGACGAAATGAACTTACATTTACCTCAAACCGAAGAAGCGAGAGCGGAAGCTCTGGTGTTAATGGGGGTAACGTACAAATTACTTTAATCAAACTGTATAAAATTCTTAGACTAAACTCTGTTTCGAAGGGCACAGCTCTGTTCTAGGTGGAAACTTTTCCGAGATTTCAAAGAATTACCGTCCACTTAAAATATCTCCGTTATTTCGAACAGGAAGCAGAAAAATTACTTGCAAAAGTTACGTGATTGCAAAGAGGACATAACACAGTGGCATAAAGAATCTACAGCTTCATCTCGATGCACAGAGATTATTCTGAAATCTCGAAAATGTCCCCATCTAGAAAGATATTGTAAAAAAATAGTTCAGGCAGTAATCCTGTGGAAATACTGTAATAAGATACTCTGTACAGGGTAACTAATGTAACTCCCGAAAATGAGGGGTTGCTGAGGTGACTCTAAACAACTTTTTCCTTTACTAAAATGTTGGTTGAAGCTTTGTTTTTGAATTATTACCGAAAAACACAGAGCGTTGGCTCTAAACCGCCGCGCTCGGTCGTGGTCGTGAACAAACGCATTGACACAGCATGAGTATCGTGGCAAATGTTACATTGTCTTAAATTAAGAATAATGTGGAATTATTCGTTATCCGAAAGGAATAATTCAAAAACGAAGCTTCAATCAACATTTTGGTAAAGAAGGAAGTACTTTTCTGTAATAAAAAAAAAACAAAACAAAAAAAAAGGTGTATTGAGTGTGAACAAGTTTGCGTGGCCCTGCATAAGCATGCAAATGCTAATATCACACTTTCGTTTCCCTCTGTTCAGAATAAATCGAATTTGGTTACACCACGTAATGGAGAATTATTGATAGCAGCAACACAAGATTTTATTACTGGCGGTTATCTTTTGACTCAGAAAGATGTGTTTTTAAATAAAGCCCAAGCAAGTCAATTGGCTGGTTGCCTTCTAGCAGGACCTGATATTGCAATGTCTATAGACTTACCTAAACCAGCTATTTTAAAACCCACTATGTTGTGGACAGGAAAGCAGATTTTTAGTTTAATTTTAAAACCCAATCATAGTTGCAATATCAGAGCTAATTTGAAGACCAAAGGAAGAGCTTACACTAGTAATGAAGAATTATGCATGAATGATTCTTGTACGTATGAATTGTTTGTTCGTGCTTCAAGATAACAGAATGATAATGAACGTAATATATTACAGATGTTATTATTCGAAATTCGGAATTATTAGCGGGGTCAATGGATAAGTCTACGTTAGGCTCGGGCTCGAAGCAGAATATATTTTACATTTTATTGCGTGATTGGGGTGAAGACGTTGCAACAATAGCCATGTGGCGACTAGCAAGAATGGCAAGCTTTTTTCTTATGAATAGAGGTTTTTCTATTGGTATTGGGGATGTTACGCCTGGACAAGGGCTTCTGAAAGCTAAACACGAACTTCTGAATGCCGGGTAAGTTTAAATTTAAAAGCTACGAATAAAATTATCATATCCTACTCTTTTTGTGGCTCCTTCGTGCAATTATCGTTCGATACTTATCCAAAACAGCCAGTGACACACCAGGTAGGTATGCCTTGGAAAGAAAGGGTCTAAGCAAACGGCCCCCAGAACATTTTCCATTTCCGTTGACTGCTAAACTATGCTTTTTACCTGAAAAGCCATTCTGCAAAGTTTTTTTCTACCCTTAGTAATTCATTTATAATCCTGATAAAATACCTTAAGTAGAGCTAGCCTGCAGCTCTCTTACGTATTTTTTTCATTTAAATATCTTAAATAATCACTGAGAAAATAAATAAAACAGTTTAGGTTTACCGAAAGGGATCTGAGATTCACAATCATGAAACAAAAACGCTGCAATTCACTTGATAGCTATACAAAATGTTACCAACACCCATACAGAAAAAAGTGTACACCTACATATTAGCCTTAAAAAAATCATACTGCTAAATATACACATATTGTAGCACAGAATGTTATCGAACGACGTGCGAATAATGAAAAAGTGGGACTGTACAAAGGGATCCATTGAAGCAACACAGATTTATTGTTTACTGATTTTTAGATATTCTAAATGTACAGAATATATTTGTCAAATGGAAGAGGGACGTCTCGTGTGTCAACCTGGATGTACAGAGGAAGAAACCTTGGAGTCAATGATACTAAAAGAACTCTCAGTGATTCGTGATCATGCTGGAAAAGCTTGTTTGAAAGAACTTCATCCAAGTAACAGTCCATTAATCATGGCTTTATCTGGCAGTAAAGGAAGTTTCATTAATATCTCCCAAATGATTGGTATGTTAATAAATAATACCCAAATATCTATTATTTGTATATTTTCTTATTTAATATTTCCACGTTAATTAGCATGCGTGGGACAGCAAGCTATCAGCGGTCACAGAGTCCCAAATGGATTCGAAGACAGAGCTTTACCACACTTCGAACGACATTCAAAAATCCCAGCAGCTAAGGGCTTTGTAGAAAACTCGTTCTATTCCGGTTTAACACCACCGGAATTCTTCTTCCACACAATGGGTGGAAGAGAGGGTCTTGTAGATACTGCAGTCAAAACTGCGGAGACAGGTTACATGCAACGACGATTGGTCAAAAGTTTGGAAGATTTGTGCCTTCATTATGATATGACTGTCCGTAATTCAGTGGGTGATATTGTACAGATATTATATGGCGGAGATGCTTTAGATCCTACGTATATGGAGGGTATGAGCATTATTATTATTTTACACTAATAACAAAACACTGAAACTATCATTTTAACAGGAAAAGACTGTCCTGTGGATTATAAGAGAGTGCTGGATCATATAAGAGCCAAATCGCAGTGTAAAACTGAGGAACCTCTAGATGGTCCCAGTGTGATCAAAGCTACAAACGAATTACTGAATTCCGAAGAGTATGGGTGTCTCAGTCAAGAATTTAAACAAGAATTATCGTACGTATGACAGTTGCCTGCGTTGTAATATTAGAAAAGAACGAAATGAAGAAATGTTACTCTTACAGCACGTTCTTGAAGAATGTAGCGCGTAAAATAGCACGCCTCCGTCAGAATGCTCCGTTGAATGTACCTGTAATTTTGCAACTCGAACGACTCACGGTATCTCAGTTAGTCGAGTTCATTCATACCTGTAAGGAGAAGTACATGAGAGCGAAAATAGAACCGGGAACCGCTGTGGGTGCACTTGCTGCGCAAAGTATTGGCGAACCGGGTACCCAGATGACATTGAAAACTTTCCACTTTGCCGGAGTAGCATCTATGAATATTACACAAGGTGTGCCACGTATCAAGGAAATTATCAATGCAAATCCGAAAATTAGTACTCCTATCATCACAGCAGCTTTGGTAAGTAAATTCAGCACTGTGATGTGCTTGGAACGTGTTCGAAACGTGCACAGTCGACGCGGAAAGTACGTTGACACGCTTTTCGATGCTTCGGTGTAAAATAACGTTCAAATTTTTCACACATTGCGGAGAGCAAATTGACAGGGCAAAAATTTACGTAAAATTAACAGTGAAAACTTGATTTACGTAAAATTAACAAATACATTAATGATATTTCAATAGGAAACAGTCTTTTGGGTATGCTTTCTAGCATACAAATATCAAATACAATATTAGAAGTAAAATTGAACTAAAAGAAGCAAGAGTGGAACAATATCGATTCTGAATTTGTCAAAAATTTAGTCCATTCAGTGCCTCATAGAATGAAAGAAGTCTTTGAAAGGAAAGGGCTACTAACAAAATGTTAAGGCTCTGTTTTAGTTAATTATTTTTCTGTGCCAATGCTCTTGTCTGCTTACAATAAATATTCTTGCCATTATTTTGTGTGCTACTTTATACTATTGGTTCTTGTTATGCAATAAATGATTCTTTAAATCAATTTGCTTAGTAGATATTTGTATCATAGCCAATACTTCTGTCCAAGTACTGTGTGTGCATTTTTCCTTCTACTAAAACGGTATTATTCTGTAATACCTATTCGTCATAAAACTTGAGTCATCCTTGAAGAGTAGAGACACTTTTAAAAGTCGTGTCAACCTGCTGTACTTATACGAAAGAAATACACATTTCTACAGTTTCATATTAATACTAGGAAAACGACGCAGATCCAGAATACGCAAGGAGAGTGAAGGGCAGAATCGAGAAAACTACTTTGGGAGAAGTGACAGAGTACATAGAAGAAGTTTACCTACCAGATGATTGTTTCTTACTAATAAAATTAGACATTGACAGGATTAAACTGTTGAAGCTAGAAGTAGATGTCAACTCTATACGTTACTCGTAAGTGAATTTACATTTTATAACGTCAACATTTGCTATGAATTGTATTATCTTTGCAGAATTTGTACATCAAAGCTGAGGTTGAATCCGAAGCTGGTGAATGTTAAAGGTGACTCGATTATCACTGTGAATCCCATAAAGAATAAATACAGTTTAAATTACGCGCTCACGCAACTTAAAGAAACAATTCCAAATATTGTTGTGAAGGTAATTGGAAAGAACATACGTGTCTTGAAACAAATATTCCTTATATGTTTAATATGAATACGAATTACAGGGTTTGCCATCGGTTTCCAGGGCTGTAATTCATAACGACGATTCGAGTGGAAAAACAAAGTACAAATTGTTCGTTGAGGGAGACAATATGCGGGAAGTTATGGCGACTCCTGGTGTTCTAGGCAAAAAGACAACTTCGAACAATACAATCGAGGTAAACGTGAAATTAAAGCTAAAGTAAAAGCACGTATGTATAAAATATACGTTTCAGGTTTTCAAAACTCTAGGAATCGAGGCAGCAAGAGCAACTATAATGACAGAAATAAAATTGGTGATGGAAAATCATGGAATGAGCATTGATCGAAGGCATCCAATGCTCGTGGCAGATTTAATGACTAGTAGAGGAGAAGTTTTGGGTATTACAAGGCAAGGTTTAGCTAAAATGAAGGAATCTGTTTTAAATTTAGCCTCGGTAAAATAATACACACGCATGTATAAATATATTTATCTTTATACATTTGAAATACTATTGTAAATCGATCGTTATTTAATAGTTCGAGAAAACAGCAGACCATCTGTTCGATGCAGCTTATTATGGACAGAAAGACGTTATTTGCGGCGTGTCTGAATCGATTATAATGGGTATTCCAGTTCCAGTAGGAACAGGGATTTTCAAGCTACTTCACAAATATCCTTTTCGAACTTGTTTCTCGAAAGGGTCTAGCAGGTTAAGGGGGTCAAAAGTGCCCTCCAACCGATTTGGTAGTGCGATACGCCATTCGATAGCTTACCAAAAGAAAACATGTGACACCAAGTTTCAACCCTCAAACTCAACCGTGGGGGTAGTTACAGGGTAAATTCTAATTATCAGTTTTTGGTCTATTTTCCCTATTTAATGAATCGCAAAACTTCTGAAAAAAATCTGACATATTACACACATGAAGGCACATCTTAGGGAATTTTTTTCGATTTTTTCGTTGCAAATCCCAGTTGTAAAAAATAAAGAACACAAAAAAATATGGATATCTTAAAAAAAAAAAAAAATAGCGCTTCTTTTATATTTTTTTAATAGCAGCGTATTAGCATGATCATCCTCCTCAATTTTTTTCATATTTTTTGGATTGGTGCGCCGTTGTCAAAAAAATTAAAAACCGATATTTTTAAGGTATTTCGCATGAAAAAGTAACTTCTACTTCGAATTTTTACATTTTCTGCATACAGTGTGTATATCGTGCAACCTCGAACATTTTTACATTCGAAGAAACAGTAAAACAGTATACAAATTGAAGAAATTGAATTAATTTAGCTAAGAGCAATTTATGTTCAATATATGCCAAAAAATTTAACTTCTTTTCAACGGCGTTGTTGGTGGAGCGGTTAAGGGTTCTGACTGTGGAATTGCTGCCCTTTTTTTAGCCGCGAGTTCGAGCCCTGCACCACACTCATTTCTTTTTTTTTATATTATTTTTTTCTTTAATTCCTAACTATATCTCAATAAATAGCATTTATTTAAAAACATTTTACAAATATTTTAAGCAGTTTTTTTGTCTTAAAATATACATTAAAATAATTTTGGAATAGTTTTTATTGCATCGTTTCTGTGCCCACATATTCTCTTATTCACAGTACTATTTAATATTTTAAAAGTTTTAATTGCTTAAACAAAAAAACTGCCTAAAATATTTGTAAAATGTTTTTAAATAAATGCTATTTATTGAGATATAGTTAGGAATTAAAGAAAAAAATAATATAAAAAAAAAGAAATGAGTATGGGGCAGGGCTGGAACTCACGGCTAAAAAATGTGCAGCGATTCTACAGTCAGAACCCTTAACCGCTCCACTAACAACGCCGTTGAAAAGAAGTTAAATTTTTTGGCATATATTGAACATAAATTGCTCTTTGCTAAATTAATTCAATTTCTTCAATTTGTATACTGTTTTACTGTTTCTTCGAATGTAAAAATGTTCGAGGTTGCACGATATACACACTGTATGCAGAAAATGTAAAAATTCGAAGTAGAAGTTACTTTTTCATGCGAAATACCTTAAAAATATCGGTTTTTAATTTTTTTGACAACGGCGCACCAATCCAAAAAATATGAAAAAAATTGAGGAGGACGATCATGCTAATACGCTGCTATTAAAAAAATATAAAAGAAGCGCTATTTTTTTTTTTTTTTAAGATATCCATATTTTTTTGTGTTCTTTATTTTTTACAACTGGGATTTGCAACGAAAAAATCGAAAAAAATTCCCTAAGATGTGCCTTCATGTGTGTAATATGTCAGATTTTTTCAGAAGTTTTGCGATTCATTAAATAGGGAAAATAGACCAAAAACTGATAATTAGAATTTACCCTGTAACTACCCCCACGGTTGAGTTTGAGGGTTGAAACTTGGTGTCACATGTTTTCTTTTGGTAAGCTATCGAATGGCGTATCGCACTACCAAATCGGTTGGAGGGCACTTTTGACCCCCTTAACCTGCTAGACCCTTTGAAAGAATCTGTGTAATTTAAATGTTAGCACGTTATTTTCCTTATGAATGAAACACAGCTAACAAGGATAAACCAAAGAAGAGGGACCTGATATTTGATGACCCAAAGTTTCACAAGAAGATTACAAAAACTGCGGTTTAATTGTAAATTATTTTCTACTTTGTAATAAAATGTTCAATGTACGTAAATGAAGATATTACAGGGTGTCCCGTAATTAATATAACTCCCGGAAATGGGGGGTTGCTGGGGTGACTTTTAACAACTTTTTTCTTTACTAAAATCTTAGTTGAAGCTTCGTTTTTGAATTATTAACGAAAAATACTGGCTACGCGAGTGTTGGCTCTAATCCGCCGCACTCGGTCGTGGTTGTGATCAAACGCATTGGCACAGCATGAGTATCGTGGAAAATGTTACATCGTCTTAAATTAAGAATAATGTGGAATTATTCGTTATCCGAAAGCAATAAAGTGTTTTATTACTTACGAAAAAATATTTTGTTTAACAGCACGTTTTCAGGTGGAATAATTGTTTTAAGGAAAGCAATTTGGATAACTAATGTAGGGATTTTCAGTAACTAGGGACGCCTTTTACGAGGATGCAAGAGCATTTAATGACCACAGGAAATAAAGAAGAAAAAAATAAAATAAAATAAAATGAAAATACAATTGATACGTTCGCTCTCTAAACTCACTCCGTTTTTCACACCACGCTCGACTCTCGCTCCGCTCGCGCTTGTACCCATACGCTCACTTGTCTCACGGCGCTCGCTTGTCTCACGCATACACTCATTTACACCAATGATACACACACGCACGCCTCAGGACCTTTAATCCATGAGGCATTGACCCTACATTCTCGGCCATCCTGCGCGATATCTGCCCTCAGATATCTTTATTATTCACCTGATGAAATATCGCTAGCTTCATCAATCCACGGTTTCATATGCTCCACTGAAGTCGATGTCTGCTGCGGGCCCTCATGCTCGCCTATTTTGCAAACGATGAAACGATCGTTCCTTAGAATTCTCGCAACACGATACGGACCCAGATACTTAGATGCAAACTTCAAGCCTGAGCCATACTGGGTCCTCTTTATGGTTACCAATTCGCCTTCTTTGTATTGCCGAGCTTTCTTCCTATGTTTATCGTAGCCACGACGATTCTCACGCTGGACCTTTAAAATACTCTCCTTAGCCTGATTCCGTAGCTCTTCTCTGTTGCCTTGGAACATATCAATCCATTCTCTCTCTATTAACTCACGGATATCTGGATTATTTTTCATTCTTGGGTATGTTCCAAACAATAATGTAAATGGCGTTGTACCAATGCTCCTATGGGGTGTTGCATTTAAGAATTTTTGAGTAATATCTAGATAGCGATACCACTCCTCCGGTTTGGGAGCAGACAACTTTGATACTATTGGTATGAGTGTCCTATTTACACGCTCCACCTGTCCATTAGCTCTTGGCATTCCTGTTGTTATTAAAATGTGTTCTATTGCTTCCGATTTACAATATTCCCGGAAATCGTGAGAAGTAAATGCTGTACCACGATCAGAGATAATTTTTCGAGGGTTTCCAAAAATCGTTGATTGCTTCTTTAAACGTTCTATTACTTCGGAGGTAGCTGTAGTTTTTGTAGCATACAGCCACACAAACTTTGAAAATGCGTCTACGACTACGAAAATGTGTTTATAATTCTTCCGCGTGGATGGAAGTGGCCCCAGATGGTCGATATGGTATGTGTCTAATGGAACGTTTCCCTTGTCGATGGAATGTAAAAATCCTTCTTGTCTCCCTTGTTTCCTTTCGGCAAGAATACACGGAACACAATTGCTCACCACTTTCTCTACTTTGGTTTTTAAGTCTGTGAACCAATAGTCTTTCCTAACTAGTATCTCCGTTTTTGCACTTCCGAAATGACCGTTCTCGTGTGCGCGTCGAATAATTTGCGATTGCATAATTCGCGGCACTATTAATTTCATGTCATTTTCAATTTCTTTAAATAAAAGTCCGTTCCGCACTACAAACCCACTTAATTGTTTTTCGTTCACTGCTTTGAAAATCGGTTTTAAACTCTCATCCTCACACTGCGCTTTACGTAATCTCACAATTATACTATCCTCACATTCATCCATTATCATACACTTAGGAAGCGGGTTTCGGTTTAACGCATCTACGTGTCTTAAGCTATTTTCCGAACGATGCTCTATTTTGTAATTGAACTCCTCTAATAAAAGAGCCCACCTCGCAACTCGAACACACAAATCTCTCTTACGCATCGTTAATGTAAACGCCTGACAATTCGTAATTATCTTAAACGGTATACCTAACAGATACGTTCTGAATTTTCGTAGGGCTTTAACTATTGCTAAAACTTCTAGCTCGTAACTAATATATTTTGATTCTGCTGGTGTCGTTTTTCCGCTTGCAAAGTATATCGGGTAAAATTTATTATCATTATTATCTCGTTGGAAAAGAATTGCGCCATAACCATGCATCGAGGCATCAGTATGTAACTCCGTTTCCGCTTCTAATCTATATAGTTTCAAAACTGGGCTATTGCTCAATATAGTTTTTAACTTATTAAATGCAAATTTTTCTTTTTCCCCAAAGTGGAAGTTAACGTTCGATTTTAGTAAATTTGTTAACGGTCTTGCGATCATAGAATAATTTGGGATAAACTTCCGAAAATAGCCAGCTAAACCTAAAAAGCTTTGATTTTGCTTGAAATTCTGTGGTTGCGCAAATTTCATAACAGCCTCTGTTTTCTTTTCAGATGGACGAACACTTCCGTCTTCAATTATACAGGGTGTCCCAGAACTAGTGTAACATCCGGAAATGGGGGGTAGCTGAGGTGATTCTGAACAACCTTTTCCTTTACCAAAATGTTGTTTGAAGCTTCGTTTTCGAGTTATTAACGAAAAACACTGGCCAATCACAGCGCCCAGAGACCTCGCGCTCAACCACGTATTCACGGCTTTTATACACGGGCGCTCGGTCGGGCTCCCGGCACACGTACTGGCACAGCATAGGTATCACGGAAAATGTTATGTCATTTTAAATTAAGAATAACGTGAAATTATTCGTTATCCGAAAGAAATAAAACGTTTTATTATTTATGAAATCAATTTTTTTTTAACAGCACATTTTCAGGTGAATAAATTGTTTTAAGAAAAACGATTTGTATAACTAATGCTAGAAAAAAATAATTGAAATATCGTCCACGAAATAGCTTGCTTCGACGAAAGTAGGTCGGTAAAGCTGGATCCTCGTGTCGATCCTGACCTATCCAACAATTTTCAACAGCCGATGTTCTGGCCGAGTCGATGAACTCACTTCGCCGCACGATCGATATTTTTCGGTGACTTCTTAGAAACTGTCGATTTTGATTTTTCTCCGTGCCTTCGGCGCGGTTCTCTGGCGAAAGGCTGCCGTGCTTGGTGCTTGTTCGCCGGAATGATTTATTATTAAACTAATTGTAACATCCACAGTTTTATAACTATTAATTTCAAAAAATTTAGAATTGAATACACGATAATGTGGCTTATAAATTTGAATGGTATATCATCCACATTCACGAACGTGATAATAACTCTGTTCGATGCTTTTATTCGTTATTCGAAAGGAATAAAATGTTTTATTATTGTTAGAAAAGTCCAAAAAGCGAAGGCTTGAGTGGGCCATGTGCAGTCTTTCGCTGCGTTTCCACCTCCTAGGGATGGTTCTGCCTCAAGGCTAAGAAAGACCATATTGTCAAGGGGGTCCTCCTGACTAGGATTTTTCAGGGAAGACAGAATTGTATCAGCACTCGCGAAGTATAGTTCAAAACACAAGCTTTCACTCTTTTTAACCACCCACGTTCATTTCTTATTCAAACGTTCACCATCGTTATCCTGATTTTCCTTACATTATTTAAAAAAATTAAAAACATTTCGTTTAATCATACGCTAGTGATCCATCTCCTTCGGCTCCCTCCGTTAGCCATACGGAGGTTCGTCCGAGACTTCCTATCTCACCTAAGACACACTGTCCGGTGGCACGCAGCGTTAATCATACGCTACTGGTCCACTTCCTTCGGCTCCCTCCGTTAGCCATACGCAGGTTCGTCCGAACCCTCCTATAATACACCGACACATCCTCGTGTGTCACGCGTCGTTAACCATTCCCGAATAGACCATCTCCTTCGGCTCCCTCCGTTAGCCATACGGAGGTTCGTCCGAACCCTCCTGTCTTACACCTAGACACCCTCACATCCGGGATCACACGGCGTTGACTATACGCTAGTGGTCCACCTCCTTCGGCTCCCTCCGTTAGCCATACGGAGGTTCGTCCGAACCCTCCTGTCTATACCCCTATCTACCGCGAATCGGGCAACGCGCGTTTGTTTAGGACCAAAAAACCAAACGACGTCACGAGGCTGGTGATAACGGTCAAATTCCGCAAGCACCTAACAGTCAGGCTGACGACCGTTCGGAACGCGAACCGTAACCCTTAACAAAAGGCGACACCGGGGGCGATTAGCCGCCCACGCCTTAACAGTGCTGTTAAAAAAAATTTTTTTTCATAAATAATAAAACGCTTTATTTCTTTCGAATAACGAATAAAAGTATCGAACGCAATTATTAAACGACTTATTAGTTTATTTGTTATTTATGAATAACGAATAATTGCACATTATTTTTAATTTAAAATGACATAACATTTTCCGCGATACCTATGCTGTGCCAGTACGTGTGCCGGGAGCCCGACCGAGCGCCCGTGTATAAAAGCCGTGCATACGTGGTTGAGCCCGCGGCCTTTTGCGCTGTGATTGGTCAGTGTTTTTCGTTAATAACTCGAAAACGAAGCTACAAACAACATTTTGGTAAAGGAAAAGGTTGTTCAGAATCACCTCAGCTATCCCCCATTTCCAGATGTTACACTAGTTCTGGGACACCCTGTATTAAGGAACCAAACATTTTTATATTTTGCACGTTTCTTTGTTCGACACTCGTCTACGTTTCAAGGCAGAAACATACTTTTAAAAAGCCACAAGTGGGTTAGAGATTGTTAAATGAACTTTGTACAGTTGCTAAGAAACGACATGTTTAATCTATAGCTTGTCACATGTTAAATTACTAGTATCTCTCTGCTGAATTCACATTTAGTACAGTGACTGTCTTTCCAATTGAAAATATTCTTTCGACTAAATATCGTTACGAATAGGAGAATACAAAGATGGTAAATGAAACGGAGTTTTGGAATAAAATACGGAAGGACATTCCGCAATATAAAGAGAAAAAGCGCAGAGTTGTTCCTGCTTTTACCATTCAAGCTTTACAGGTAAATATTTTAAACATTCTGAAAGTGCACTTTTTCGAAAATGGACATTTATTCATGGTGTATTTAGGAAAACACTGTAGTTGCGAAACCTCCTCGATGTGGACTGTATAAGCCACAACCACCAAAACCATCGGTGTTTCGTAAATTCTACGAATGGGGTGTGTTTCCAGTTGCTCTAGAGAAGGACAATTATGGGACAAAACTAAGCTGGAAAGTTAACATCGTGGATTTAGATTTTCACCATTACTTGCCGTTGTTTTTCGACGGTCTGACAGAAACTGAACAGCCAATTAAATTTATCGTAGAGCAAGGAATATCTGACATGTTGGAACACGGTGGTTCGAAAGTGTTATCCGTTGTACCTCAATTGATAATTCCTATTAAAAGTGATTCTCTTATGTCCTAACCATTGCACGAGTAATTCTCCAAACGTACGTTTCTTATTTACCAGAGTGTGTTCATTGTAGAAGCGTTAAATACAAAAATGCCGGAAATCATTTGCACAACTCTAAGAGCTCTTCAGAATCTTGTACGCTCGGCGGATTGTGTTGGAGAAGCTTTAGTCCCATATTTCAGGCAAATCTTGCCAGTTCTTAATTTGTTGAAAGACAGAAATGGTAAGATACCAATGGTTTTATATTATATCTCAACGAACTAATAAAATACGATGTTTCAGTAAATCTTGGGGAAGGTATCGACTACTCGCAACAAAAAGGCGAGAATGTATCGGATATGATACAAGAAACCCTAGAGTTACTTGAAATGTATGGTGGTGAAGATGCCTTTATAAATATTAAGTATATGGTTCCGACGTACGAGTCTTGTATGATGAATTAAACACAATTTATCGTTCGTTTACCAATCGGGGATAACCGTATACATTAAAATTTGGAAATTTTCAAAGTGTGTGAAAGAAACATCCATTGTTTATAAATATTATACAAAATATTACAAAAATGTAAGAGATCTATCAAATTGAATTATTCATAAGTTATACTAATGCATTAACTTTATTTACATCTTTCCCGGGTCTTCTTTTAACGTTAGCGTCTTGTTAAAAATGAGCTGTAATAAACAAAGAAAATCAGTAACAATGATACTATTTAAGTTGATTCTTACGATTCCAAATTACCTTTCCTGGTCTCGCATCAGGATCCACAGAAAAGAAACCAATACGCTCGAACTGGAATTTATCGAATGGTTTCGCTGACTTTGCTAAACTTGCATCGACATATCCAACTATTTCTTTCTTACTGACTGGATTCACGTCGCTCAAAAAGCCATTTGGCACCTCGTTAGGGTCTTCAGGATTCTTATGTTTAAATCTGAAATTTGCATCGCGCACAAGTTGAAAATTACACTGTCCATTACACTGCAATATCCATTGGGTAATCCTTCTCTATCTTCTTTTAAGCCTAAATTCAACTTCCCAGCGTTTTGAGTTTTCGCCTGATACTTCATTCTTACTCGAAATCATGTCTTTTTGCAAAAACGCATATTTTTCAAAAACTGAGGATGATAGAGGAATTCTGAAACGAGAAACTCGGCAAGGAATCACTCAATGGGTATTACAAATTTCTCTGAAGGTAAAAATTCGTTGGTTGCGTTGTTCAAATACTTACAAACGTTCGTACAATCTAACAGATGCCAATACAGGGTTGGACACCCAGTGTATGAAAGCTTTAGGTTTGTTGGAATCAGAAATGGGCTCGTGTGTGACAATTAAATTTGTTATATCACCACAGCTATCCCTTTCTACTTTTTCAACCTTCAGTACTATTCCAACGTACTTCAAACCAACCGATTGGTTCGGCGTTAAACGTCTGAAATCTTTCTCTGCCTTCTATAAACGTAGAATAAGAAATGACAATCAATTTACTGCAACGGGCGGATTAAAAAGGTTCAGTTTACCTCTTTGAAGTCGGATCTTTCGATATATATAACTTCGTCGAAGGTGATGTCGTGTTGACCCTTGTCTGGTTCGTTAGGAAAATTGGGAACAGTCAAACGCACAGGATTTTCATGGGGAAAATTGCTAATAGTTATTTTCAACGGTTCTAAAACCGCCATATGCCGACTTGCGGTTACGTTTAAAACGTCTCTGACACATGCTTCTAACACAGACGGGTCCACAACTGTTTGAGCACCAGTTACACCCATCTGAGCGCAGAAGTTATTTATAGCTTCCGGTGGGAACCCTCGTCTACGAAGTGCTGTCAATGTGAACAATCTGAAAGAAACGTAATACGCACTTGAACACTTCGTTTTGTGCATTGTAAATTTTCATGTTACAATATCGAAATGTACCTAGGATCGTCCCAATCAGATACAATGCCTTCCTCAATCAATTTACCGATTTTCCTCTTTGAGACAACGGTATAGTTCATGTTTAATCTGCCATACTCCCACTGCACAGGACAATAAATATCTAAAGCATTGCAAAGCCAATAGTACGACGATCTCCTCGATTGGAACTCTTTGGTGCAGAGAGAATGAGTTATGTTTTCGATGCTGTCGCATAGACAGTGAGTGAAATCGTACGTTGGGTAAATACACCATTGGTCTTCTGTTCTATGATGCGAGTTGTATTTGATTCTATACGCAACTGGATCTTGTTTCCCCTCCTCCAGTGTTACTTTCATGCGCAATGTAGCATCGCCTTCCTCGAGCAATCCGTCTTTCATATCCTGTATAAAAAAAAATATGTAAAATCAATCTAAATATTGTATCCATGGAGCACCTTAAATCAATCTCTGAGAAACAAATGAGATTGAAGAAGATATTTGAAGGATGAAACTGAATCCAAAGTAAGCTATAGAGTGTAAAATAGCGAGTACAGTCGCCCGTGGTAGTGAAAGGTTTAAGTGGGAAAAACATAATTACATTGAACAATTGTAAATTTTCTGAAACAGGTCTGTCGCGCCAAGGGCTTGGCGGTGGATTGAAACCCTTTATTTCTTTGTTAGACTGATGGCAAACGTACGCCAAGCCTTTCTTGATAAGCACAATAGCCCATTCGTACAGCTGTTGGAAATAATCAGACGAATGAGTAATTTTGGCAGGTTTATAACCGAGCCATTCTACCATTTCACGTATACCGATGAAAAACTTCTCTTCTTCCTTCTCAGGATTTGTATCGTCGTAACGTAAATAACAGATTCCATCGTGAGCTGCGGCGTATCTATAAATGATGAACTACCGTTAATAGAAACTTACACCTCTGTTCAAATATTCTGTACTAGGATGGAACGTACCCAAAGTTAATATTGATCGCTTTCGCATGACCGATATGCAGAATTCCATTAGGTTCCGGCGGAAATCTAGTTATTACTTTACCCCCTGTTACTTTCAAATGCTCTTGGAGCAGTCTATGTGTATTCGGCGTGACGATGTACCCTTCGGTTTTATAATTTTCTCCTGGTTTGTGGAAATGAAGTTTAGTCTTCATTAATTCGGTTATCGTATGAACACTTACTTTCTCATTTGTTGTCGAACTTTTGTGATCTAATAAAGAAATGAGATGATAAATCACTTTCCATTAAAGAAGCTTTCAGTGATCGATAAATATAGGGTACTCCATCTACTTTATTAATCTCAAGTGTACCCATTCTTTCAAGTATCAAGGGAAAACATTATTTACGAAAGCTACACGAGTCGAAACATAACCACCGCTAGTTTCTTCACAGATGGGGGATAATTAGAGGGCAATTTTGTTATTTTTAAATCTTTCGTAGCCAAATTGAAATGGAAAAGTACTAAAGCAGATTTATCATGAGATAAATTGCTGTTGAACAAGACACAGGAAAAATTCAGCAACCTGTTCTCCACAAAATAGAGATAGTTGAATATCCTAGATTTTAATTTAACTCTAAACGAATTATAAATCATTCCATTTAATCAACATTGTACTTAATATTTGAAATAATGAAGGCACTTGGACAAAGTAAACAAGTGGGACAACCTGTACAAATATACACAATTAGCAAACCTTTTTCTTTCTCGGTCTTTTTCACTTTAGCTGGCTTTATTGCCTTGGGTGGAGGTGCAAGATCAGAGTCACCCTTTGGTCCTAACAAATCGAGCATCTGAACACCGAATTCGTTTTTTATTGCCTTCCCATCTGCCCATTTTAAAGCATTGCGCACTTGCTGCATCAGCGTACCGATATTAAAATGATATCTACAAATTCAGAATGTTTGTACAACTGGTAAAGCTCGTGATAATACATGAAGATATTATAGTAATTAAACGAGATGATCTGTTTCACCTTTTCTCCATTATTTCTGCTTTATGCGCACTTATAAGTTTTTCTACCTCGCGCTCTATTTCCTCTGGTGATACAACAACACCCACACCACATGCTTCCTCGAAATTAGATATGTTAATATCCTTTTTTATGTTGTCCAGCAGATAATTTAGCGCAGCGTCTATTCTTTGAGTTGTGTCCAATTTCCTCTCTGCTATGTATCCAGTAAGAAACAACAATTTATCTACAATCTGAGTCTTAATTTTTGAAGCGAGATGGTACAACAGAATTCCAACTTCAGGTGTAATAACTCCATACTTATTAGCCTGGAAACATGGTGCAGATAATATGGTGTAACAAATTAATACAAGATAATAACGGGAAAGAAAGAATACGATTTGAAATACACAGATGAAACGTACTTGAATGATTTACTAACCTCTGCTATAACAAGTTTTAAGTTGTTAGAAATTTGCTTATTTTTTAAAGTTTCTTTGCACTTTGGCTCGCTCAAACCGATAGATTGGAATAATTTTATATCGTCCTCTGATTCCATCGTCATATTTGCTACTCTAACGTGGAAAGAGATATGGCCCAAAAATGCTCGATATACAGATTACGTTGTACTGAAAAAATTTAGTATACTTTTGGGTTCCGAAACTTATCGACGTTATCACCTTTCTGCATATATTAACCCATTTGCTACCGCGATTCCCAAATAGGGATTTGAATATATATTTTTTTTTATCACTTGCAATAGGATTATATTAAATAAAATGTATATTCAGTAAAACACATTCTAGTTTTGAAAATTATTTTTTGTTTCAATGTTGCCTAACTTATAAAAGTACTTGACATATAAATTTACAACCCACGGATTGCCTGCATAGATCAGGATCGACACCGAGAATCCAGTGTTAACGATCCATTTCCATCGAAGCAGGTTATTTCGTGGACGAATGGGTAAGTTTAATTATTTTTTCTAACATTAGTTATACAAATCGTATTTTTTTTAACAATTTATTCACCTGAAAATGTGCTGTTAACACTATGCCGTCCAATGACTCCACGTTGGTATCGCGTAGAAATATTTCTATTGTAATAAAACAGCTTACATCTATTTATACAGATCCTCGAAATTTCGTGTAAATCGGGTGACAGGATCAAGTAAGAGTTATTAGAATTTTCATGCCTTAATACGGTACATTGTAATTCCAATATGAACGATCGTGCGAAAAAGGCTGGTAACAGATGGTAGAATGTACGCGAGACATACCGGCGGCAGACGAAAGATTTTCTATCACACGTGCAAACGTCAAAGTGTTAAAAAAAGAACATTTTTTTCATAATTAATAAAACGTTTTATTCCTTTCGGATAACGAATAAAAGTATCGAACGCAGTTATTAAACGACTTACTAATTTATTTGTTATTCATGAATAACGAATAATTTCACATTATTCTTAATTTAAAATAACAACATTTTCCGCGATACCCAGTTGTGCCACTGCGTTTATCGGGAACCCGACCGAGCGCCCGTGCATAAGAGCCGTGCATACGTGGTTGAGCCCGCGGTATCTGGGCGCTGTGATTGGTCAGTGTTTTTCGTTAATAACTCGAAAACGAAGCTTCAAACAACATTTTGGTAAAGGAAAAGGTTGTTCAGAATCACCTCAGCTACCCACCATTTCCGGATGTTACACTAGTTCTGGGACACCCTGTATGTAAGTAAATATAATCCTTATTATAAGAAATAGACTATAAAATATAACGATCCCCATTTGGAGCTCATGGAATGTGTTATGATAACATTTAAGTATTTTAGTAATTCATCGTTTTTTTTTTCTTTACTTTTCTAATTTTCTTGACAATATGGCTTCAAGAAAATTTCTTGGATTGAAGAGATAGAAGAGTTATTCGAAAATGATGAACTTTTTGACGAATTAGAACGAGAAATCATCGATATAGTTGAATTACCTTCCGATAACGTGGATCAAGTACCAGATTGCAAAAAACTTGACGATAATATTTTAGTTATGATGTTCCCGGTTAGTTAGAAGTACATTCTAGTGCCTTAGATGAGAATCCAATATCTGCCCAAAAGTTAAAACGTAAAATATTGACGAAATTACATTACAATACGACACTGTCTCAAAAACGAAAATGATTCTAAATTTGAAAAATAAATCACCTGTGGACATATTCGAAGAATTTTTCGATCACCATATTAAATATTAAATATTAATTTTAATATTAATAATAATTTTAATATTAAAAACATTAATAGTGAATATTGATATTAATATTAAAATATTATGGGGAGGGAGTGGTAAGAGCGAGAGTGTGAGAAAAGTTTTCTAAGCTATTTTAGAAAATAGATCAACAAAAAAGGAGAGGATAAGGTAGGTAAGGGCAATAGAAGCTACAGATTGCAGGTCAATAAAAGGGGAAAGAGAAACAGAACGATAGGTTTATAAGAAACAAGAAAGCGGGCGTCGAGAGTGTGTGAGGTTAGGAAGAAAAGAAGGCGGCAGCGGTAGGTCGGTAAAGTAGAGTAATAGGTTTCGAGGTTAGGAGGATAAAAGTCGGCGAAAAGGAAAGATTCGGCAAGGAAGGTTTAGTAGAAAATAGAAACATGGAGAAAGCGAAGGCAGAAAGAGAGGAGGAATCTACAGAGGGTCAGGGAGAAAAGTATAATGAAACACCGAAAGAGGAAAAGAGGAAAAGAGGAAGAACGACTCTGGAGAAGTTAAAGGAGAGAGAAGGTCGGTATAACAGAAAAATTACAGACTTATGGGGAAGGGAAAGCTCAGAGGAAAAAGAAGGGTAAACTGATATAAAATTGTATAAAACTAAAAAGGCAGACCTGAAAGAAACTCCTCCAAAGGAAGTAGTACGTTCGGAAAATGCAAGAGATAGGGATGGAGAAAGGCAAATTGAGATAATAGTAGAAAAAGTAATGAAAGAAATGGTAGCAAATATGAAGTAAGAAGGAGGAGAGCTTTTGGCAGACTTCAAGAGGGAGATAGGGAATGTGATGAAGGAATTTTCATCTAGAGTGGAAATTACAGAAAGGAAGTTTACAGAAAGAGAGATAGAACTAATATAAAAAATGGAAAAGATGAGGAGAGAGATAGAACAGAGAGAAAAAGAGATGCAAGAGAAGAAGGAAAAAGAAGGTAAGGAATTAACAGAGAGAATCTTATGTAAGATGGAAGAAAAGCTGGAGAAGATGGAGAAATGGTGTGGAATAATTGAAGAAAGGAAGGAGGGGAATGATGTATGGAAAGAAGTGAGGAAAATCAAAAAGAAAATAGTTGAACAGGAAAAAAAGGAGAGAAAAAACAATATCATTATTAAGGGACTAAGAACAGGTAAAGAGAATGTTAGAGAAAAGGTAGAAACATTTCTAAAAGAGGAACTAGAAGTAACAGGAGGTATAAAGAAAACAGAACTAAGAGGTACACAAAATTCAAATGTAGCCCTAGTAGAGTTAGAAAACTGGGAAAAGAAGCAGGAGGTGATGAGCAAGAAAAGCAGACTGGACACAAAAAGAATATATATCGAATATGATCTGACATATGAGGAAAGGAAAGTACAAGTAGCTATAAGAGAAAAGGCCAGGAAGCTACAGGAAGAGGGTAAAGTAGTGAAAGTAGGATATAGGAAATTAAACATCCAAGGTAAATGGTTCCATTGGAATGATGAGGAGGAGGAATTACAAGAGGGGTTCTTTCAGAAATAGCTTCACAGAAGGAAATCATAAAGTAAATGGGGAGAAATGCAGGGGATATGAAAGTAAGAGGAAAACAGAAACCCAAACAATTGAGAAAAAGGAGGCGCAAGCAACCGGAAGTAAGTTGTTGTTTTAGAATGTGGCAGGGATTGAGAAAAAAGACAGAGATTTCTGGAAGTTTGTTGTAGGACTTGACTTTGTAGGGTTAGTAGAGACATAGGTAGATAGAAAAAAATGGGAGAAAATTCAGAGAAAATTACCAAAAGGATTTCTTTGGAGCTGTCAAACAGCAATAAAAGAGAATAGAAGGGGAAGAGCAAGCGGAGGAATTATAACTGGAGTAAGAGAAGGTTGGGAAGTGGTAGAAGAAGATAGTCAAATAGAAGGGCTAGTGGGAAAGAAAATTAAATCAAAGGAAGAAGTATGGAACATATGGACAGTATATAGTAATAAGGAGGTGAAGAAAGTAATGAGAGGTTTATTAAAAAAATTAGACCAGGCGGATGAAGAGGTGATTATCATAGGAGGAGATTTCAATGCCAGAGTAGGAGAAGAAGGAATTTACTTCAATGGTGAGGCGCTATAGGAGACGGGAAAGAGAAGTACAAAAGATACAGTAAAAGACGGACCAGGAGAAAAAATGCTAAGAGCGATTGAGGAGAGGGGGTGGCATATACTGAAAGGAAACAAAAGAGGTGATGAAGAGGGAGAATATACCCAGGTGAGCAAGCAAGGTGTATCAGTAATAGATTATGTATTAGTAAATTCTAAAGGATGGGATGAAACCAAAAAAAATGGAGGCAGGAAATAGATCAGAATCGGACCATATGCCACTGATAGTAGAAATGTTAGCGGAAAGTAGGAATCAGTTAGAAGAAGAACGGTCGACGAGAGAAGTAATAAACTGGAACAAGGAGGCAATTAAAAGATTTAAGGAAAAGACCAGAGAGAAAGAGTTTGAACAGACAGATAAGAATGAAATAGAGTGGGAAATATTAAAGATGGAGACACAGAGTATGATGGAAACGAAAAGGATCAAGATCAGAAAAAGGAAGATAGGTTACAAAGTTTGGTGGGACAAGGAATGCACCAAAGAAAAAAGGAGGGTCAATAGATGTTATAAAGAGTGAAGATGGGGAAAGATTGAGAAGGGATTGCTGATACGGAAAAAAGAAGAGTTTAAGAAGTTATGTAAAAACAAGGAGGAACAGAAAAAGAAGATGGAGGAGGAGGAGATCAGGAAGGCAAAATCAGAGCGACAAATATGGGAGCATATTAACAGAGAAAGAAAGAGAAAGACGGTCGTGAAAAATAAGATACATTTAGAAGTTTGGAAGGACCACTTTATGAACTTACTAGGAGGCTCAGAGGAGAGAAAGGAAACTGCTAGAAGGGAACATCTACCAATGAAGGAAGATGAGGAAAAGTTAACACAGCAGGAATTAGAAAAGCAGTTAAAAAAGTTAAAAAAAGAGAAAGCGCCGGGAGGGGACATAATCCCAAATGAGGCCTGGATATATTGTGAGGGCAACACAAGAAATAAACTGAAGAAGGTAATAAGTGTGGGAAGGAAAAGGCTTCCCAGAGGACTGGAAAAAAGCGGTGATAACAACTTTATTCAAAAAAGGAGATGAAAGGAAGCCATGTAATTACAGAGGCATAAGTCTCTTGTGCACTGCTTACAAAGTTGTGACTCGTTACTCAACGATAGACTAAAGAAAGATATTGAGGAAAGGGATACTGCTGGAAACACAAGCTGGGTTTAGAGAAAAAAGGGGAGTGATAGATAATACGCATATATTACAACACGTGATACAAAGAGAAGTTAAGAGAAAGGGAGGAAAAGTATATACAATGTTTGTGGATCTGACATGGTGAAAAGGGCTAAACTCTGGAAAGTTATGGAAGAGAAAGGAGTGAGAAAGGGTCTAATTGAAAGGGTTAAAGAAATATATGAAGCGACAAGAAGCGTGATAAGGGCACAGGGAGGGGAGTTCGAGGAGTTCTGGATGAATGATGGATTAAAAGAGGGTTGTCCGCTTAGTCCAACGCTGTTCACAATTTTCATGGCGGATATGGAGGAGGAATTCAAGGAAGGGCAAACGGGAGGAATAAGAGTGGGAAACAGAAAATTTTGGTCTCTTGTATATGCTGATGATGTGGTAATTTTAGTAAAAAAAGAAGAAGAATTGAGAGTGATGATGAGAAGACTGGAGAGGTACCTCGTCAGAAAGGGACTAGAATTGAATGCAGAAAAGACAGATAATGGTATGTAAGAAGGGGGGAGAAAGAGGGAAGAGAAAAATGTGAATGTGGAAGGACAAAAGAATAGAGGAAGTCAAAGAGTTTAATTATTTAGGTATAAAATTTCAGAGAAGTGGAAATATAGAAGAGCATGTAAAGGATAGAATAAGGAAGGCGAATATTGCGTTAAATCGGGTTTAGGGAATAGGAAAAAGAAAATTCAAAACAGATTTTAAGTTGAGAATGTTCCTATTTGACACCTTGGTTGTGGGTGTACTATTGTTTGGTGTAGAACTGTGGGGATATAAGGAAAGAGCAGAAGTAGAAAGAGTGCAATTGAGGTATGTCAAATGGACGTTGGGCTTGGACGGACGCACGCCAGACTATTTAGTATTAGAGGAAACAAAGAGGATGAAACTAATAATAATTACCGGAATAAGGGCATGGAAATTTGAGGAGGGAGTAAAGAGCGGCGGGAGAAGGAGCATTGTGAAGGAATACATAAAAGAAAAAGAAACAAACAGAGAAAAAACCAAAAGTAGAAAAGAGAGACAAGAATACTTCAGAAGAAATGGGTTGAGTCAAGAGGGAGTGCAAGAGAGAAGATGAATAGGATTAGATATCACAGAAAATTTAAAGAACAGAGAATTAGAAGTACAGCAGCAAGGACAAAACACGAAAATACTGCAATCGAAATATAACACAAGGTACAAATATATTAGAACGGTAGGACTACCGGAATACCTGTATAAAGAGGGGAAGGGACAAAAGCTGATTGCACAAGCGAGATACGGTAATTTAGAAAACTGGAACAGGCAGTGGGAAGGCAGAGAGGAGAAGTTGCGACTTATGCGGGGACGAATTTGGAAACCTCGAGCATCTGACGAGACATTGCAGGGAAATAGATAGGGATATTAATTTGGAAGAAGTGGTAAGTGGGCATAGCAATAGAAAGATTATACAGTGGTTAGAAAGGTTTCAAAAGAAAAGGAAACAAAAAAAGGATTATAATAAAAAGGTTAGCAGAAGTCCAAACTAAAGATCAAGCAATATAAGATAGTCAGCTATACAGAAGAGTGATATATTTGAGTGAGCGAATAAGTGGAAGGTATGAATGGATAAGATAGTTTCTTTTAATTGTAATTAGGTTATAAGTCCAATTCTTGGCTGTAAAGCTGAATAAACACATCATTATACTATTAAAATATTATTGTAAATTTAATATTCATATGAGTATTAAATATTAATTGTAATATTAATATTAACATATTATAAAATGCTGTTATAAATATTAAATAATATTAAATATTATTATAAAATATCCTATAATATTATAAATTTAAAATTGTGAGTGATTGGAAAAGCAGGACATCAACTATTCCAACATTACATTACAATACAACAATGAGTCTGAAATAAAATCGAAAATGACTCTAAATTTGAAAAATAAATCACCTGTGGACGTATTCGAAGAATTTTTCTATGACGGTTTGTATAACTATATGGTAACCCTAAGTATAAATTATACGATACAAAACAACAGACATAATTTTCAATTTTCCACAAATTGCCTCCAAAAGTTTATTGAAATATTTTTTTATCTGGATACTGTTCCTTACCACAGGAACAATTATATCATGAAGATTTGAATCTTGCCTGCATTAGAAACTGTATGTCAAAGCATAGGTTTTTAAAAATAAAAAGAAATTTGCATTTTAACGACAATAGTTCCATAATTGCCATGGTAAAGAAAGATATTTTAAATTCGACCTGTGATCGATAAATTGTGTGGCATAGAAAATGTTTTTTTATTTTTAGTTTTAGTTTTTTTCAAAATTTTCCTACCTGGAAATTCCACGAGTCCCAATTGGGTATCAATAAAAAATGTTAAAAAATAACTATTTTTTAATATACCAGTAAAGTAACCTAAATTTCGTTATCTAATTCCGTTTTCAACCCTAATACACCAAAAATATCAAAAATTAAAATTTGACAGTTAATGGATTAAGATCGTGCGTTATTGGAAATTACGAATAATCGAGTGCTCTAAACTTATCGCGTAGAAAGTATATTAAATATTATTTCACATCTATCTGAAGGTTTAAAATCGTAAGAGTATATGTATACTTGAAAATTTGGTCGGTTAATTTTCCGAAAATATAATCAACGATAATCAAAAGATGATCGAAAACAACGACGACGACGACGATTTACAATTATGTCCTACGACGCTCGCCGCCCTGAACGAATTTCTCAGAGAGAAGGAAAAAAGGGAAAGTGAATTCAAGCGCAATCTGGAAAATCAAACTTTGGATGTTACTTTCGACGAGAATTGGGTAAGTCAACTTTTATCAACCATTTTGTAAATGTAACTTCCATCCTTCGATTTTATAATTTCTGTTTCAGCAATTAAGCCAATTTTGGTACGATGAGGAGACAATAGACACGCTTGTAAGAGGTGCTATAAATTCTACGGAATCTAACGGAAGGATTGCTTTAATATCGTGTCCCACGCTTTATGGTAAATTGAAAAAGAACGGTGGTAAACGGCAAGGTATATATCATTCATTTGGTAACTTAATTGATATTAGAAATGTTACTAAGGTTATGTACTTATTAACAGTTACTCTTTTTGAGTACGACGAACGTTTCCAAGTGTACGGCGATGACTTCGTATCGTATAATTACAAATTCCCTTTAAATGTACCCAGAGATATGTCGAATTCGTACGATTTGGTTGTAACCGATCCACCGTTTCTTTCTGATGAATGTTTGACTAAAACTGCTCTTACAATCAAGTTCTTAGCCAAGAAGAATATTGTACTCTGCACCGGTACGTTTCACAAATTAAATTTTTTTTTTTTTTTTTTTTTTTTTATATGGACAACTTATTCTTTATTTACAGGTGGTGCTATGGGCGAATTAGCAGGAAGATTGTTGGATGTTCAGATCTGCAATTTCGTACCTTGTCATCGAAACAATCTTGCGAACGAATTCTACTGTTATTCGAACTTCGATTTTGATAAAATGTTGTATCGAAAAGAGTAGTGAATAAATTACGTCTATTTTCCAAGTTTCAAACGTTCGTTGTTCGTTTAGTTAAGGGGTAACGCCACTCTAGAATTTTGAAAGAATTTTTATTATGTGTAGAATATGAGAAAAACGTTTTAAGTGGGAGAAAAATCGGAAATACGAATTTTTTTTAAATGGACTGCAACCACTCGCAGCGCGCTGCATGTGTGCTTATTGTAACTCGTAGAAACGCGCGCGAGTCACCTATTGTAATGTATTTGTTGTGCCATACGATGATAACGTACAGAAAAAGGAATGCATCGATCACGTGCAAAAACGCATGGGCACGAGATTACGGAATTTAAAAAAACAAGCAAAGGGTCTTGGAGGAAAAGGAAATTTAACGGGAAAACTCATCGATGAGTTGAGTATTTATTACGGTTTAGCCATCCATCGGTACCATGAATCTGTCCAAAAAAATGCGAGAAGCTATTTGGGCAACGTTGTATCACAAAATATCAACTGATGAAAACCCGCAGCATGACAAGTACCCACCTGGTGATGACTCCTAGTGCTCCTGGCAAAAGGCGAGGACTACTAGCACATTAGATGAATATAAGCACAAACCTCCAATGTCGGAAATAGTATTCTCAGCTGTGAAACCCGTATATGAAGAACATACTAGCGACGATTTACTGACGCGCTGTATCGGTGGCTTTACGCAAAATAGCAACGAAAGTTTTAATTCAGTGGTGTGGTCCATGGCTCCGAAAACCGTATTCAATGGCAAAAATATACTTGACATTGCCGCAAATATGTCTGTTTATATATACAATGACGGACTATCAAGTATAATGGAAGTAATGAAAGCCTTGGACATGTCTATAGGAAAAAATTGTTATAACTTCTGTCTTCAAGCCGACACCCGACGCATACAGTTTTCGGAGCGATCATTGAATGAAGCTGTAAAAATGGCCAGATTGAACCTCAGATCCAGCTGGAAGAAAAAGGATGAAGAGTATATTAATATAAAAGACCAATTGTACGGTGCAGGCATCACTGGTTAAAGGTATATAACAAATTTCTTGTGTTGAATGGTAATCAAAACCTTAAACGCGTTTTTCTCATAATCACTTTATTTGAACTGGCCGGAAACATAACTCAAAAAGTTTTTAACTAATCGACTTAAAATTTTGTGGAGAGGTTCAAAATAACATAACTCAGCGAACATCGTAGAGGTTTTTTGATTAATTAACAACTTATTCTTTTATTAACAATTTAATGTTAAATTTTTCGTCATTTTTTTTCAAACATCTTTTATATCTTCACTCAATTAACAACAATTAATATTTTTTAATTTCTCTACGATGTTCCCTAGATTTTGGTACATAATATCAGAAAATTTTTTATTTTTTGTTTTAGGACCATACGTTAATGAAAAACCTTTCTGGCCATGCAACCCTCTAAAAAAAGGGTGTCGTTACTTGCTAGCACCTACAGCCGCCATTTTCTATCCAAATTGTTTAAAAAAATTCACGAACCTTCTTAAAAATACTTATAATAAAACTTTTTTGTTCCTAACCTTATAGCTTGTATGGTTTTTACTTCAAAAATTACCGAAAATCCCCTTTTTCTCCGACCTCTAGAGTTCCCTAAGGCGTTACCCTGTAATCTAAATTTGCGAGTATTCGTTAGTTTTAACACATCTTAAGCGGGAAACGTCTGAACTCGTTTCGTGCATATTATTATTAACCCTTTGCATTCGAGAGACGACCATCAGTCATCATTTAGTTCGATATCCTAACTCGAATGACAATTCGGAGGCGATAATAAATGTTTCCTTTTTTTAAGTAAATATTCTTCTCTGTTACATTGTAACTGATTGTATACGCAATTCAAAGTATAGCACTGTGTTTAATTAAACTTATTATTTCATATATTAGGCTGTCTTTGATGCTTGTAAAGCAGTGAAGATAACTTCGATTTTAGATTTTTTAGAAGTCAAATCAGTAATATAAATGAGAAATTTAGATTAACTAATTGTAACAATAAAAAAATGAAACTGATTCTAATAGCACACAGAACAGAGAAAATTCGGATAGATGGTACAGATTCTGAAGAATTATGAGGAAGAATAAAATTCAGAAACGATGAAAGAAACTGTAGAATCTCAAATAGTTGCAATCTGCAACGGAGTCATATCTTTTGAATTTTAGTTGACGAAACCACAGATGAAACACAAGTAATTATGCTAAAAAGAAACTAAGAAGAATTCAACTTCGATACAGAAACTTCAAGAGCAAAGGGTTAAAGCGCGGGAGTCGACAAAATTCGTTTTCTACGAATTATCGGTGGGTTGCGGGAAACGTGTAAATACGGGCTTTAAGGGAGTAATTATTATGCATCATCTACAGGGTGTCCCGTAATTCGTGTAACTTCCGGAAATGGGGGTTGCTGAGATGACTCTGAACAATTTTTTCCTTTACCAAAATGTTGGTTGAAGCTTCATTTTTGAATTATTAACGAAAAACGCTGAGAGCATTGACTCTGAACGTTCGCTTGTGGTCGTGAACAAACGCATTGACATACAAACGTTTATACTTTATATATTAAAGTAGGGAACTTGTAGTTAATAAAAATTCGTTTTACAATCGTTTTATACCTGGATAAAAATATTGGCACACTTGAAAATCTTTATTCGCACTAACATACTTGAGATAATGTCCCCACAGCCAGTTCAGTAATTGATTTAGCAAGGAATATTCAGAATAATCTTAAAAATGTCAAGGGAAGGACAATAACCATCGGACTTGCGTTAAACGAGGTAAATTTTATGCAGAAATTTGAGGAACAGCCCATAAGTCGCTTATGGGGCTGTAAAATTACCGAAAAGAAAGAGAACTTAAACAGATTCCTCGGAAATTTTAGCAATAAATAAATTAGTTCGGAAATGGTACATAGAGTCCTAAAAAATACTGGATACTCTGCATATCGTTCTGCATGAGCGAATTTAATAAAAAAAATATGACTAGAGTTTGCGGGACTAAAATTAGCAATGAATTATCAAAGAATTCGATTTCAGATAGATCGAAATGTACCGATACTTTGGCCTATGTATAAGTTGGCTGGAAAACACATTTCTATTAGCTCCATGCTCCCTATTTTATTAATTTTATTCTGTTCTTGTGCATAGGTAAGTAAAACATTCAAGAAACTAGTGGTGTACATTTTTTCAGTAGTTTGTACATGGAATTGCACACTTACGTCACTACCATATGAAACATGGAAATTTATTTTCCCTGTATTTAACTTCTAATTAGAAACTACAGAGTGTTAGTTATACCGAGACTTTTTCAATATATTTCAGCAAAGTATACGAATTTAATAATCGAATATGTATACTTCGTTGTACGCTTATATTAATGTACGAAATAATAATTAGCAGTTGTGAAAATAACTAAGCGAAATTTCTTTTTTTACAGTTCCTAAGAACAAACTCCCTAGGCGAGACAAAAATAATCTCTAGATCACCATCAGTAAAAAAAGACACGCCATGGAAAGCGTAAATATTTACATTTTTTGAGTGTTTGTGAGATTAATTTTTATTTATAATCATGATAGACGGAAATATTTCTATGGAGGAGGACACAGAATTACGCGACTTGGTGGTGCAAACCCTTGAAAATAATGGTGTTCTTGCAAAAGTGCGGGTACGTTGAAAAAGTATTCAAAGAAACACGCTTTTTCCAATAGGTTATGTAGATCGTGTCAGAAAGCTATTAAAGCTTTCACTGTTTTTTACATTATTTGTTCCTAAATCTTTTAATGTTGTAGGCAGAACTCAGGGCAAGTGTGTTCTTAGCTCTGGAAGAACAAGAATCTGTAATGGTACGTTAAAATCTTTCATAGAATAGATAAACACACATTTTTTCTTAAATATTTATCACATACTCTAAAAGTGTGGGTTTGTACGATTGTAAAGAGTAAGAAGAGATAAAAATTGTACGATTTGTAAGGAAAAATGTTTCAAAGAGTTCAATAAATGTTTCAGAATCCACAACCACTTCTTAATAAAACTGTAAAGCAGTACCTGGCTAATTCAGAAGGAAAATTATTGTTTTCCTTGGTTAGGGAGTTCCTAGAATATTTTGGTCTTGATTATACAATATCTGTATATGATCCAGAAACATACTTTGGAAAGGAGTATAATTACACTGGGAGGAATAAATTATGTGAAGAATTAGGTATCGAATCCAACGAGCCATTACTTGGAGAAATTTTAAAAAGTAGCATGAACAGTGCCTTTAATAACACACTAAAGGTATCTAATTTATATTTTGTTTGAAAGATTGATTGTCGTCACAATTGTTACAATTGCGAGTGTTTTTACAGAATGAAACTAACGACAGCAAACTTAGTAAAGCAGATGAAAATACGACAAATATCGCTAATGCAACATTTGAAATTTCCATCCCAAAAGTATTAAGTAACGAGACTGCGTCGTTATCGAACGATAACGATGTGTCGGATAAGTTGGAAAGTATTTCGCAACAAAGTCAAAAACTTCCAATAAACGTGACAATAACCGATAAGAAAACTAAAGAAACGTCTACCCACGTTTCGATGCTCGATTCGAACTGTGAGAAGCAAAATGAGCTCAGGAATAGTACAACTTTTGAATACAATGAAAAGAACGACGGAATTGATAGCAAAGGGAATAACAATACGAATTTTAATATACTCTCTGTTAATCCAAATGGCACAAGTACAGTGATGAATCGTACAATAAAGGAGACTGATTGCGAGATAGATGCAACCATCCAAACAAGTTTATTAAATAAATCCAAGCCCTTGATTAAGTTTGACGAATCTATAGTTACTGAAATGCAAGCAAATCAAAATGAAGATATAAGTAAGCAGAATAATATAAATAGTTTCGAGTTACAAATAGCGAATAATGTACAAAATAAAAGACCAGTTAATAGTGGGAACAGTTTTGGGAAAACTGTATACTTCGAAGAAATTATTGTCGATGGGAGAAGAGAGAATATTAACGATATACACAATACGGAAACCTTTTTACAAAATTTACCATCTTTAGATAAAAAATCTCATTCTATACTTAGCGATCTCCCGCCGTTAAATGGTAAAAAAACTAATATTGATGATTTAAAGGAACTAATGGATATCGGTCTTGGTATGTTCTTGCATGTTTTCAATAATATATCTTTCCCGATGTTCGTATTATAAGTGAAACATTTTTAGGAACCGATGGTACAGATAACTACGAGGAAGATTTCATCTCGTCCGCGTCTGGCAGTGCTTACGATCAAAGTCCTAAGGATCTCGAAAAGTCAGACACTCCGATGAAACTACAGTTGAGAAAAGAAGAGAAAATCGAGAGTGCTCGTAGCGAAGGTATAAGCGAAGAAATTGAAGATGTGGATGATATACTAAGTAGTACATCTTGTGTAAGTAAATCTTGTATGTATTTAGAGACCAGTTCAGAGTATTCTGATTTTCCCGTTCTGTTTCTTTTTTTTTTTTATGGAGACTAACGCCAGCTTTAGATAGAACCAGCAAATTTCTAAATTTTACTGTTAACGTTTTAGCGTTTAATTCTCTTACCGTTTAACGGGAGATCGAAGTATTACTTATTTATACCGATAACTTTTTTTCATGTACATCGAACACGTATAATTTTATTTTAGCTTGAAGACATAAATATGGATAAAAGTATATCGAATTTTGCAACGGGTATTACAGCAAGTTGTGCAAAGGAACTATAATTATGAATCACATCGGTATGGAATTACAGCAAGAGGTCGAATATTATTTTGTTTACCGTAAAGTAATATTAACGCAAATTGCTACGAATTTCTGATTTCTAACATGGCACTGCCTTTCGTGACTCGATATTTTATAGGTTTCCTCCGAAGAACGTAAAAGGAAACTGTCTGAATATATGATACTACATTTCCAATGAATTGCAACAATTTCTCAACAGAAGCATACTTACTTGAACAGTTGTTAAATTAATATTCAGCAGACTTGACGTTATATTGATTACCAAGTGAAAAAATTGAACTTCTCGTAGAAACTTTATACAAATTTTAAAATCTTATAAATATACAAATCGTATGTTTGCTTCGAATCGTATTATTGACTTTCAGACAAACTGCCTTCTACGTTTCTTTGTAAATGTACCTAGTATTATTACTTTTAAAGTGAATTATTTCGATTTCTCAAATATCTTAAAAAGTGAAAAGTAATCAGTTACATCGATGATTGTTGAATGCTTAGTTAGATCTTCCTAAACAAACTTTGTAATAATTTTGTTGTGTTTATCAGATTATCATGTTTAATTTTTCATGACTGAAATGTCATTGATTACCTCATTTAACTAAAGCTACTGGTATGATATTGATAGCAATATCAGTAAATTATCCGTCTAAAAATGGATTGCCTAAAAAAAAGTATATAAAATTATGTTTTTTTTCGAAGACAATGGTGCTGAATGCATGAAACTAAAAAGTTATTTATAAAAGTTGAAAGATTCGGTGCTTGTATGTTTCCTTGCGTATGTAAATTGTAATGTTTAAACGATTAACTTTAGACTAAGTAATTCAATTTTTGGGCAATCCAATACCTTGATAAACATATTGGTATAAATAAATTATGCCTGAAATAAGATGCAATAACTAAGTACAATTCATAAATGGATAAACTGAATGCTTGACAAATCAAAATCTGTTTGTAACAAATGTACAGCCTGCTTCCTTCACGAAACTTTTTAGCAGCACACAATTACTATAACACTATCAATAGCAAATATTGTAAATGATTCAAACGTTGAGATTTCATGATCACTTCTGGCTATAAAATTCTTACGTTGTTGCAACAATTCGTGTATTACATAAATGGGAAATTTAAATTACCACTTCACTTTATTATAATAATAGAATTATATTGTATCAGTGAAAGGTTATTTTTCTGTTTCTTTTTTTAAATTACGCGTTATTTTACTATTTACCGTTTATCAGGGGATTTATTACGTGCCTATTTAAAATATACATTTTAAAACGTTAAACGTATATTTACTTATGCGTTATTTTAATAAAAAAATAGAGAAAATTTCGTAACTTTGTTTCTACAGCATTGAGCGATGAAATTTCTTAGTTTGAATCAATTATGTCTGTGTATATATCAAAGCAGGCGTGTTCCTGACCAATCAACGTGGTTACATTCTTAATATCGACATAATATAATTTTATAAAACCAATTTCAGGATGATAGTGAACATTCCTACACTTTATAGAATGTAAAGCTTAGATACATTCCATTGTTATTAAGATTATCGCATTTTTGTTGTATTGTTAGCATTAGTAAAGATATGTATACAATAAGTATTTTTTACTATGATATATGCAAGCGCGAGAGAGAGAGAGAAAGAGAGAGAGAAACTTTTTATAAGTATCACAGTATATTAACATACATTCTTATAAAACAGGAAGGTGTTTTTGTAATCATTTGTATTGCAGGGTACACAAACATTTTTGTATTTACGATAGTTTCAAAAATGCTTTCATTTGAACGTAAACTACTATACAATCACATATTCTATATCCATTTTTATCTGTAAAATCAATTCTTTTACTTTGAAAAATTTGTGAGATATAGAAAAGATTGAAAATATATTTTTCTCACTTAAAACATGTATGGATAAATTTCATTTCTAAAATGTTTAAATCAAGTGTTTCTTCTAGTAACAAAAATGTATTACTTAATAACATCGATTTGTTATGTTTAAAATGTCCGAATTGATTGGTACATATGTCAACGGCATTTTAGGCAGTGGTATGCGAATTATATATTCTGCAAACACTGATATGAGATAGTTGTAATTATTGTTATCTACTAATTTATAACAACAACTTGAACAGACGAAGTATTAACGAGCTACTCACAATATTTTCTCATGCAGTCCTAGAGGTTTATTTTTGTAACCACGTTGAAGTATTGGTAGTTATATTGTGCCTTTTAGTGTGTACGAATAAGAAATAATGCAAATACATACTATGGAATTGTGGGATTTACAAAATACCTAAGTTACTTATTTATGATTTTGAAGTATAGTGTAACAATATTCATGTATATGTTATTTATTTTATAAAGATTTTTCTCTTTTGCAAATTTTCTGGACTATTTTTTCTCGTCAATCATTCCCGAAATTCTACACTTCCACTTATTCGTTTATTTATTATTTTTTTAGGGAAATTGTACTCGCACAAATTTTTACACGTTATTCGTGTATACAGAAGAAAAGAGAATCAATATTAAATTACTTGATACAGAGTACCATGATAAATTTGAGTTGCACAATTTCCTCTGTATATTTAATTCGTGCAGTGCACAAATTTTGAAGAGTTCATTCTGTGGAATACATGGCTAAGGTAAATTAATTTCATCAACTTAGTGATACACATTCTATGTGACAAAATTGCAATTCGGATTCTAAGGTAAGTTTTACGCGCGAAAGTAAGAATGTAACTAATTCGTAATGGCAATGAATTAAAATTGACGTTATCGCGTGTAAAACTTTAGAACTTATAAATCACACAAATATTTTACAACAGTTCAATGACAAACATACAAACATACATTTCTCAACATTATTTGGAACATACTTAAAAAGATACATAGGGACAAGGTATAGAACCAGAAACAATTTATTTAACAATTTGTACAGTTACATTCTGTCGTGCTCCTTTTGTATTCGAGCGCTATATGTTTTTAATACAAGATTGTATGCATCCATGTATCGATCCATACACATTGCTACACATTTCTGAAAAATAAATTAAAATAGTCAACACTTCTATGCTAATGCTAGTAAAACGAACTTAAGGTCCTAAGTATTTTGGAAACAAAGTTTATTTATATTTTTTTGAATATAAATATAGAAACTATTTTCTAAATCTCTTCTGTTATTTTATGCTCTGTACAATATTTGTTGTATTTCGTTTATAAAATATCGAGGAGAATGGTACATTGTTATATTCTAAGCGAGTAGAATAAAAATTAGATTTTTATAATAGAAGGTTATAATTTTACACGAACGCTGTGTATTATAAAAAGATTTACCTGTTCAGAACTATCCAGAGAAGTACCCGGCCTAACTACACACTTTTTAAAGCATTTCTCTGACATTTTCTGAAAATACAAGATTAAACATACCTTGTTCGTTCATTTTAAATGTGAAAAAGAAAAATATATCTTAACAATCATACCGAGAGCAACTCTTGTGCATTTGCAACAGCAACTTCTTGCTTAATTTGTTGCATAAGCTCGCTTTTCTCTTTTTCGGTTAAGGAATCGGGCGCGAGAGCGTTCATATTTACAAGTTATTACTAATTATTTTCTCTGGAATAATACTTAAATCACTTTGTCTTCTCAATACTCCCGGACCACCATGTCTTTACCGGTTCCGTTTGATAAACCGGAAGCACGTGAATTCAGCGCCGTTTCCAATGGTTCGCTGTAGAATTGTTGAGAACGACGCTGAGAATAGGGAATTTTGCAAATATTGATTTCATAATAATGTTACGCTATGTGAAGTTTGTTGCGGATTCTCTACTTACAGGGTGTCCCGTAAATAGTGTAACTCACGGAAATGGGAGGTTGCTGAGGTGACTCTGAACAACTTTTTCCTTTACCAAAATGTTGATTGAAGCTTCGTTTTTGAATTATTAACGAATAATTATGAATTAGAACGAAAGGAGAGGAAGAACGATTATGCAAGGGTCACCGGTACATAAAGCTCTTTATTTCCATGGTAAACCGTTACTTACGTTTATATTTAAGATTAATTAACGATGAGCCTGATTGGTCAGCTGACTGTATTTCATTCTTCTTGGCCCCGTGTCTTACGACTTACAATGCCTTGAACTTTATAATCAGTCCTTGATAACAAAGGACCAATTTCCGATTTGAATATCCCGCTTAAAACTTCTTTTCAGAGGCTACATTCAAATTTCCTTACAACCTAGTTCGCGATAACGTTCTTTCATTTGTTTCATTTATATTACAACGAGGTTTTTATTGTTGACTAAACAACGGTGCTAATGAAATAAGGTACTTTAGTATTATCAAAGCTTCACCGACACAAAAATTTCGATTGAAATATAATAAAAAGGATTTACTATGCATGGTGTCCTGTAACTTCTGCAATACCCGGAAATGCTGGGGTCACTCTGAACAAAATGGTCAAAGCATCGTTTTTGAATTTTCAGTGAAACATGCTGGCCAATCAGAACGCGCGTAGGCTTTTAGCGCACATTGAATATCGTTCACTTTCCCTTACTACAAAGCAATTCGTTAATTTGTGACAGTAAGAAATCAATTAATTAGCTCTTTGGGTCGGTAAACTTTGTTAGCAAAACTTAATTAAATTAAACAGTGGTTTTATTTGTCAGTAATGTATGTTTCCAAGAAACAAACTGTGCGTGAAAAGTGTCTTTAAGGAAAGTGAACTTTTCTTAAAAATGAATAGATCGAGGAACGAAAACGCGGATCGACCCAGGAACTGTTTAAACGTACGAAAAGATATTTTGAAAGTGCGCGAAGAAATGTTATTAGATTACACGGAAGAACACGTGGATGATACGAA
Source organism: Anthophora plumipes (assembly GCA_951804975.1). Taxonomy (NCBI): domain Eukaryota; kingdom Metazoa; phylum Arthropoda; class Insecta; order Hymenoptera; family Apidae; genus Anthophora; species Anthophora plumipes. The sequence continues at coordinate 18,437,319 of OX638119.1, forward strand.
TTTCGTGCAAGCTACGGTCTGGTTGCAGTCAGCCACCATGCTCATGAAAGACATCTCCGTTAAACAGTTTTCCTCGATATTTAACAAACAGTGGAGTAACAGTGTACACACAAGTAACTCAACTAAGCTTTTATCATTTCACTGTTCCAATTTCAATTTGAAGAACGAGAACGTTTCATATGTAAATTATCATTTTATGTAACTTTTTTGATAAACCCTCCGCGAAGCAAATGAATATCACCTCCGCCATTATCTATCTTCGAAACACCCTTCCCTCGATTTGCGCGGGAAGTTTGAAATACTTTCTTTACTAAAAACTTTCGAAATTGTATTTTTCTATTTAAAATCGCACAGAGTCTGCTTGTATGGAGGAAAGATGGTAAGAGGAACAGATGTAAAGTGTAGAAATATTCAAATCCTATAGGTTTAAGAAGAGAATGGTTATTGCAAGAGAGAAAATGATATTTGTCCCTGCACAAAATGCAAAAATATATAGGGTGTCCCAGAACTAGTGTAACATCCGGAAATGGGGGGTAGCTGAGGTGATTCTGAACAACCTTTCCCTTTTCCAAAATGTTGTTTGAAGCTTCATTTTCGAGTTATTAACGAAAAACACTGACCAATCACAGCGCCCAGAGACCGCGGGCTCAACCACGTATGCACGGCTTTTATAGACGGGCGCTCGGTCGGGCTCCTGGCACACGTACTGGCACAGCATAGGTATCGCGGCAAATGTTATGTCATTTTAAATTAAGAATAATGTGAAATTATTCGTTATTCATGAATAACAAATAAACTAATAAGTCGTTTAATAACTGCGTTCGATACTTTTATTCGTTATCCGAAAGGAATAAAACGTTTTATTACTTATGAAACAATGTTTTTTTTTTTAACACTTTGACGTCTGCATGTTTGATAGAAAATCTTTCGTCTGCCACCGGTATAGCTTGCGTAGATTCTACTATCTGTTACCAGCCTTTTTCGCACGATCGTTCATATTGTAATTACAATGTACCGTATCAGGGCATGAAAATTCTAATAACTCTTACTTGATTCTGTCACCCGATTTACACGAAATTTCGAGGATTTGTCTAAATAGATGTAAGCTTTTTTATTACAATCGAAATATTTCTATTCTCTGGGTGCTATGATTGGCCAAAGTTTTTCGTTAATAACTCAAAAACGAAGCTTCAAACAACATTTTGGTAAAAGAAAAGGTTGTTCAGACTCACCTCAGCTACGCCCCATTCTCGGATGTTACACTAGTTCTAGGACACCCTGTATAAAATATAGCCAGTCCTGTGCTAAATGTGTAGTTAGATATTTCATTTCAAATAAATGTTATTTTCGCACTTTCTTTCTAAGCGTGATATTAGCCCTTTGCCCTATAACAATGTATTAGACTCATGACAGATTCTAGCTAAGGTTTGACAAGAATAGTTGTATTAGTAACAAACGTTAAATTTTCTTTTATTGTTTCTTTTAACTTATTAAGACTGAGGATTGGTACTTGTAATTAATCTATAGTACATTAGCGTGTTTTATGTAAAATGGTATTAAAATGGTGAATAGCTGATGCTTAGATGTATAGTCAGTAAAAGAAATCATAGGTCAAGGGGTTAGCAATACTTAGAAATCATTACTTAGGACTCCAAAACTCTTGAAAGTTGTAGCACTGTTGTAGTTATTCTCTGCAGTTCAGTTATTTCACTGCAAATACATGTAGTATACTTTCCTGTAGGAAATTGTTCTTCCATCCACCGTGAAAGTTCTGGAATTGAAGACACAGATCTCTCTAATGACTCAGAGTACGCTAATAGAATTGATAGAGTAATTTATCAGCAGCAACGTGTAGGCAAAGGAAGAGATATTTTTTGTGAAAGAAGGAGCAACCCTTCCATCTTCACCTCTTTTCAGAAACTGGACAAACTCTTCCATGCACAGAATCATGTGGAAAATGAAGCCTATGTTGTTCCAGACTCTGAGGAAGAGTGTGCATCCTGTTCAGACATATTCAGAGATTCTCCAGCCAGTCAGAAAGCTAATAACAGGATACATAATGAGAATACTTGTGAACAGTTTAAGGAAAGCTTGTCAGATATTATCGCTGAGAATTCTATAAGGAAATTTGGTTTCATTTCTCAGAATAGTGATCTGTCGAAGGAAACTTTGTCAAGAAGGACAGATTATCTCACGGTTACCTTAGATGAGGATGATTCGTCAGATATTACTGCATTTAATGAGGCTTACACTTTGTACAGGCAGAATTGTAATCAGTTAGAGAAAGAATTAATCTTGGAATCGGATAAAAATTCTGTAACTGCTTTGAGTTATGTGAACAAATCTGATACTCTTCAGAAAGATAGTGCTTACGATACATACCAATTAAAGATGCAACATACACCAACAGCGGCGTGTATGATTCAGAATAATGATATCGGTATGCTTACGAGGCAAACAATCGCTAATATTATTAATTACCAGTCTTAGTAGCACGAAATATTGAATACAGATTTATCCAATATTATTGAAGAGATTGAATCTCTTTTTCATGCTCAAATATACATGCAATATTTATTCTAGATTTTAAAAAAATATTTCTTTTTTGAATATTTGTAAAATATTTATTTCTTAATATAAAGTAAATATTGATTTTTATTTTGCTAATACAAAGTAAATATTAATTTTTATTTTACTAATATAAAGTAAATATTAATTTTTATTTTACTAATATAAACTATATGTTAATTTTTATTTTATATTTGTATAAAATACTATTAACAGTGATGAAATTTTTAATACTGTTTACTTTAAATTATTATTTAAATACTACTTTATGCTTGTATTTATACTAATTCTATATTAGGAAATAAATATTAATTTAGTATTGGAAATGAAATGTATTTTTCTATGTGAAAAATAAATATTCATTTAATATTAAAAGAAATATTTCTTTTTCGAATATTTATAAAACATTTATTCTGTGTGAAAAATATTTATTTCATTTATATTTAAACTTATATATTCAATTCTATATAAAACTACTATAGATGTGATTAAGCTTACTATTAAAATAAAAAATATTACTTTATTATCAATTAAAATAAATATATTAAATTTTATTGAATGCATATTAATGACTAATCATACAATAAAAGTAATCTTATTTATTATAATTAAATAATAAGCAATTATTAAAGAAAAAAGTCTTAATAATATTGAAATACTCGTTCTTGTTATTATTTTTGAAATAATTTAAATAATTACATTTTTGATTTCACAAATCAATATTTTTATTTAAATATATGATTATATATATGCACATTAAAAATAAAAATATTAAGAGGTAATCAGTATAATATTAATGTTATAAAATTGATTAATTTATTATTTTTAACATTATAAAAATTTATTATATTAATAAATCCATGTTGAATATATCTACATAAATATGATGAGTAAAATAAATCTTAATGTACAGTATATTATATTTTTTTCGAGTATTTATGAAATATTTATTTTATGTCACAGAAAAATATTTATTTCCCAATGTAAAATAAATATTGGTTTAATATTAAAAAAGAATTTTTTTTTCGAATGTACAAAAAATATTTAATTTATAGTAACATAAAATATTGAATACATATTTATTTTAATTAATAGTTAAATAAATTTTTTTTGTAATAGTAAGTGTAATTACTTCTATAGTAGTTTTATATAGAACTGAATACATAAACTTAAATATTCACTTAAATAAACTTCTATATTTAATTTTATTATTTTTCTTATCAACAATTTTAATAATTATAGGATCCAATTTATTAACTATTTTATTAGCATGAGACGGACTAGGATTAATCCCTTATTGTTTAATTATCTATTATAACATTTATCCAATATTAAAAAGAGATTGAATCTCTTTTTCATATTTAAATATACCTACAATATTTATTCTAGAGTCCGAAAAAAATATTTCTTTTAAAACATTTATTTAACGCCGTGGAAAAATATTTAGATAAATATTAATTTAATATTGCAAACGAAATATTTGTTTCTAAGTGAAAAATAAATATTAGAAAAAAAATCTTTAATTTATTTTAGATGTGAAATATTTGTTCGTACTCTCTTTTCAATATATCGATTGAAATATTGATTGAAAAGTATTAATTGCGACCGTTTTCGTTATTTAACATTTATATAATTAATTAGTAATTATTTTATTATTAGTCATTAATTTATCAGTTATTAAATATGCTGTATATTTCTAAATTTACGTATAATAGAAATATGTAGAAAAATATATTCGTATTCTCTTGTCTTATCGATAATGCACTATGCTCCATTATAAAAAAGGATTTCTACTTTTAATTAAACATTATTTCTCCAATAAAATTTAATTATATCACGTTTATTATGATTTGAATGCTTCATAAGCTTGAAAAGTAATATTCTCAACAACAAATCTGTATAACTCATTAAGAAAATGTATCAAAGTGTACCAATAAAAATTTCTGAAGTCCAAAGATTGTTTAAGAGAGCATAGTTAGTACAATAAGACATAAAAGTTGTGTTCTCATACACAACGCTTACAATTTCGAACGTTTTAACTCTTTTTTAGGTTTGAAGTATTCATTCAATATCATTTAAATATTCCATTTATATTTTCCAAGTATTCTTTCACATTTTTTTGACATCTTACACTTTTTGAATATCTACGAACATTTAGTTCACATTTTCTAAATATTTATTTTACATTTCTTCTACATGTGTGGCTTCAAAAATATTCTTTCAATATTAGAAACAAATATTCAACCAATGTTTCGTGCTACTAGGGAGAAGTATAATACAGATATATATAAGTATAATACATAACACTCTTACCACAGATCGGCAATCGTTCTTATCTTCGTTAAAAATAGAATACAGCAGGCGAAACGGATGTTTGCAAAAAAATAAAGCTTTAGTCGAGAATACAAGATACGAGAGCAGTAGCAATAAGAAAAGAAGATTAGAATCTGTATACAAATTATTTGAAGTGGCTAGAAGAAGTAAAACAAACGAAGAGAAAATTTCTTCTCGATGCTTGAGATTTACGGTCGAGGATTTGAATCTAAACGATGTTGCTTTTCAATCGGTGAGATTGATTATCCTGGTTCTTCAAGATGAAAAGACAACGAGGCGATATATGAAGAGAAGATGGTGGAAGGATACTTTAGAAGAGCAGGCTGTGAATGCGATACTAAATTTCCGCGACACTTTCGAAGCCGAGAACAAAACTGGAGTATGCACGCAGGAGATTGTGCAAACAATCATCAGTTTCATAGACAAGAGTGTAGAAAATACCGAACTGGGCAAGGTACATAAATTCTACACTGAGATCTAACTAATCTAAACGATGAACTGAAATATGGTAATTAGAATGAAAAGAGTACTTTGTGATGGTGAATTTTACCCAAAATACAGGATGTCTCGTAACTAGTGTAACACCCGGAAAGGGAGGGTTGCTGAGGCGACTCTGAACAACTTTTTCCTTTACCAAAATGTTGGTTGAAGCTTCGTTTTTGAATTATTAACGAAAAATACTGAGAGTGTTGGTTATGAACCGCCGCGCTCAGTCGTGGTCGTGAACAAACGCATTTGTACAGCATGAGTATTGTAGCAAATATTACATCGTCTTTAAAATTAACTAATTTGAATTTCGCTGAACAAAAATACATTAAAAATTTCACTGCGTTTATTCAAATGTCACGAGAGTATTTGTACTTTTTTTTTAAAATGCGAATATTTTTATAATGAACAAATAACTTCTCAAAGTACATGTGTTCACTTTGCTTAAATAAGACCTATCCTATTGGAAAAATAAAATTTACTAATTTGAACTTTTCTGAACGAAAACACAGTGACAATATCACTTTAATCAAGTGTCACGGACTGTAGCAAGAGTAACAAAGAATTTCTTTGCCAAATTTTGTGTCTCGTTGCTTTCAGTAATTTATTTCTTGAATTGAGTTCTGTTTCGAATGTCTCACTTGTTTGTGTATAAAAACAGAGCGAGATTAATAAAATAGGGAGCTCAATGAATAAATAAGTACGTTTTTCATATCTCTCTGTCTATCTAATAAAAATTTAAATATAAATTCCTTGTTGAAAGTCTTTCTTGAGCAATTAAAATCGAATATTTTGCCATTCCTCCAAGTTCATTCGCGTTAATCCCGATTGTTATAAATCAGAGATAAGGGACAAGAGATTTGGTAGTACTTAAATGAGCCTTTTATTTTGAAAGTGGTCCAAGTCAATTTGTCAGTTATTTGTTGTTAACTGTAGTAACATGTACTGTCATAAAAAATATTTTGTGGTTAAGTGTATTCAGAGTATACGATAATTTTGGACATACAAATTTTCGCAGTTATTTTGATAGTTGAACAATTTACTTTGAAAGTGAACTAAGTTCAATGCATTATTGATAATGTCAGAAATTGCGGATTTTCAAATGTTTCAAGGCAGTGATGATGGTAATTACAATTAATTATTAATTAGTTAGTATACAAATTAAAAATTATTATTATTATTTGGCTAAAAATTATCCAAAGTGTTGAACATAATGTGGAAATCATAGACCATAAATTCTTAGTATCAGGATATCCGTTTTTACCGAATGACAGAGATTTTGGCGTCGTAGAAATGTCATTAAAGAAAAATAATTTACTGTTGTCCCCCAAGATTATTATAATGTTATCAAGAAGTGCAGGAAAGGTAATAACTTTATTTGAAATGAAATAAAACAAGAGGATTTCATATCGAGAAGATTTTTCGAGGATACAATTTTTAAAAGGGTAAAGAATTCTAACGGAGAAACGATAAATTGGTTAAAAATATGCTGGATGCGTTTTTTGAGAAAAGAACCGTACAAAATTTTTTATAAGATGTCAATGGATGAGAATGCAGAGTTTAAAATACTGAATTTATTACCACGTCGGAGTAGACCAAGAAAATTCGAAAATATTGTATTGACACTACTTTATAAAAATATAAGACAAATTACAATAGCGAAATATAAGGACATGCTGGACTTACTACGATATACAGGGTATTTCGTAATTACTGTAAGTCCCGGAAATGAAGGATTGCTGGAGTGACTCTGAACAACTTTTTCCTTTATCAAAATGTTGGTTGAAGCTTCGTTTTTGAATTATTCCTTTCAGATAACAAATAATTCCACATTATTCTTAATTTAAGTCGATATAACATTTGCCATGATACTCATGCTGTGCCAATGCGTTTGTTCACGACCACGACCGAGCGCGGCGGTTCAGAGCCAACGCTCACGTGGCCAGTGTTTTTCGTTAATAATTCAAAAACGAAGCTTCAACGAACATTTTGGTAAAGGAAAAAGTTGTTCGGAGTCACTCCAGCAACCCTTCATTTTCGGGACTTACAGTAGTTACGGGATACCCTATATATTATTCTCTAATTCTTTAAGTAGACTACTGGATCAATCTTCTAAAATCTTTTATCTAATATTTACAGACAATATTTTTAACGAACCCAGGTTTTTAGTTAATTGCGTTTATTCACGACCACGACCGAGCGCGGCGGTTCAGAGTCAACGCTCTCAGTGTTTTTCGTTAATAATTCGAAAACGAAGCTCAAATATCTTCAGTAGGATCTAAACGACGCCAATCTCATCATCCAGCGCCCACTTGTTAGCTTCAAGATAAAGAAAGTTACGCAGATTATCTAGCGTCTTTTAAGGATCGTACTTTTTCCTTTATTCAGGTTGCGATCTCGAGTCACCGGAGTTCTATTCTCTCACAACTATGCGCATCCACGCAAGTATGCGTCGAAACAATAAACAACCTAACCTCCAAGCTAAAATCCTACGAGAACGTGTTAATTACCTTGATGAGCAGGAAAAGGGCCAACCTACATCGTGTAACAGATCAATTGCACACTATCTTCCACGCTTTAACCCTTTGCTTGCGAAAGTATTTCTTGTTTCCTCGCACCGAAGGCGAGAACCAATTAGAAGATGTGACGCCGGCTGTTAATTTGTGGAAAAAACAGCTTCAACTCGAAGGTGTGATAGTAGAAGATAGCGTACGAATGAGAGAAGAACGATGGTGCAAGATGTTGAATGATTTTACAATGATTGCTATGGAAACGAACTTTCTTCAGTTCGTCGATAGATCGCGAGCATTGGTCAACACGTTGTGCATAAAAATGGCTCCTTAAATGGAACATTTCTTTATTTGAAGTATATCTAACAGTGTTGGAGAATTGTTTGAGCGTTGCAAATAAATTATGAAACGTGGAACATTTCGAATTCTTCGTTGCAACGTTATTTAATGTATGAATTAATTAACATATAAAGTAACTGCTAGTAACAGGGCGAGTGTGATTCCTTCAAGTGTGTTCGATGTAGATCGACTGTAAATAGTATAATTTGATGTTATCTTTTCCCAGTTGCACAGTCGCTGCGCGTTTTGCGGTAGAATGTCGAATACCGAGTGCAGAAATGACTTTATCGGACAAATTTGTGTGCAGTTTGGTATTTTTAAAGGTACAGTAAGTCCATCCACTCCTGTATAGTAGTTGATCTGGAACAGTGGGGATGTATAGTAGTACAGAATATTGAATACATATTAACCCTTTCACTTCAAGATATTCTTATAGTCTTCTGTTATCATGATTTCATTTTACATTTTGTTCTTTGAGAACTTGTGTTTTAATTGGCGAAAAGAGTTCTAAATTTTGACGATTCTGTGAATTCAATGCGAACTCGAAGCTGTTGTAGCGAAAGGGTTAAGAAAAGACTGAATTTCCTTTTCATATTTAAATGTATGTGCAATATTTAGTATAGATTCAGAAATATTTATAGAATAGGTATTTTATGTCATAAAATAATATTTATTTCCTAATGTAAAATAAATGTTAATTGGAGACGAAATACTGTTTTTCTAAGTGAAGAGTATTATTAATTAAATATCCAGTATTAATTAAGAGATTGAATCTCTTTTTTATATTTAAATGTATATGTAATATTTAGTATAGATTCAGAGAGAAATACTTATTTTATGTCGCTGAAAATATTTATTTCCTAATGTAAAATAGATATTGTAACACAGTGCCCATCGTGAAACTATAGAAACAATGTATTATCTAAGTACGCGTGTAAGCCAGCGAGTGCGACCATCAGCCCTCAGGTGCAGGGGTTTATAAAACAAATGACTCGCGGTGCCCGGTCAACGCTCATTGGTTCGGTCTCGCTACTCAAAAACGGTATAAAAAGGGCTGCAATTGGCAAGAAAGGCAGACAGCACAAACGACAGAACGATCACTGACAATTACCGACCCATCTGCCTTCTCTCCACGAACGGCAAATTTTTCGAAAAAATTATTTACAAAATACTGGAATCCCACATCATTAAATACCAAATCTTAATAGAAGAACAACAGTTCGGATTTCGTAACAAACACTCCACAATACAACAACTAATTAGAGTCGCCCAACTCCATTCCCATAGCATGAACACCAATAGATTCTCTGCTATGGTCCTTATTGACCTCCAGAAAGCCTTTGATTCAGTCTGGCACAACGGGATAGTTTACAAACTAATCCAAATGAATTTTCACCCCTCCCTTATCAAACTCATTCACTGATACTTAACCGACCGATCCTTCTACGTTCAATTAGCGAACGACAAATCCCAACAGATCCACATCAAAGCAGGAGTCCCTCAGGGCTCCGTACTAGGTCCACTACTTTTTTTACTATACATTAATGATCTCCCACAGACATCAGACACTTCACTAGCGTTTTACGCAGACGACACGGCCGTTCTGGCCTCCTCCTGGCAAATAGGAAACCTTACTCGCAAATTCCAGACTCAGCTAGACCTCCTGGTTGTCTTCTTTGGCAACTGGAAACTTACTCTCAACGTCAATAAAACTAATGCAGTTCTTTTCACCAGAAAGCTCAGTGTGGGTAACAGTCATAGCCTCTCTCCCCTTAAAATAAACAATAGTGATGTTATCTGGAGCAACTCTGCCAGATACCTTGGCCTGGTGCTGGACCGGAGGATCACGTGGGGTCCTGCGGTGGCTGACAGGCGTGACAAGGCCTTCAGGGCCCTCCAGGCTTCCAGAGTCCTAATTGGACCCAAATCCAAACTTCCGCTTCCTCTCAAGATACATTTATATTGTACTTGCATTTGTCCTGTAATGTTGTATGGAGCACACATATGGTCCTCGACCGCCCGCACTCATCTCCTCTCCCTTCAAACGCTCCAAAATCGCGTACTTAAGATTATACTCAACTTACCCACAGATCACTCCACGGAAGACCTTCACAGAAGAGCTGGAGTCAACCGAATTAACGTACTAATTAACCGTATAATTTCAGGTTACAAAGTTGAAGATCACCCTAACAGACTGGTCAGAGACATGGCCACATTCAAACCACATCTCCTTCCATATAAGTTAAAGGTACGAGTGCCACTGGAGCGCCCAAGGGAATGAGTGGATTGACGCAATGGGATTTGGTTTTCCCGTGTTTTGTTTTGTTTTGCTTTGTTTGCTTTTGCTGTTTGCTTACTTCAGGTTCTGGCGCTGCCTCGCTGTGATTTTCCCTGCCTCCAGGTTGTAATGGATCCCCACCCCCCTCCCCTTCATCTGCCCCGTATCTCAGCCTATTCTTTGTTTCGTAGGTTTTTTGAAACTTTTCCTGCATGATTCTCAAGCTCCTGCATGGTGTCATTCCAAGTTTATTTTGTTCATAATGGTAACTAACGTCTCCAATTTATTTTTTAGTGCATAAGGAGGAATTACTCCAGGCGGCACTTCGCTACTTTCAGGTGAAAAAAAAAGAAAAAAAAAGAAAAAAAAAGAAAGGCAGGCAGCACAACCCCCCCCCCCTGGAGAACTTTTTCAGTTTATTTCACCAAAAAACATTGCCGAGCTGGCCAACCAACTCAACATAAAAGAGGCACAAGGTCCGGATGGAATCTCCTCAGCCATGATTAGGTGTGCCTCTTACAGGGTCTACATCCAATTATATTACATTTATAGAGCCTCCGTCATGATCTCCTACTTCCCTTCGCAATGGAAAATGAGCAAAGCCGTTCCGGTCCCCAAACCAGGGGCAAACAGAACGGCCGTTAACAACTACAGACCCATTAATTTCCTCTCTATTACTGGTAAAATTTTTGAAAAACTCATCTATAAAATTCTGGACTCACACATCACCGAAAACAAGATATTAATCGATCACCAATTCGGATTCGAAATAAACACTCCTCAATCCAACAGCTAATCAGGGTTACCCAACATCATTCGCACAATATGAATATCAACAGAATTTCGGCTATGGTTCTTATCGATTTGCCAAAAGCCTTTGACTCGGTATGGCACAATGGAATAGTTTACAAACTAATTAAAATGTCTTTTCACCCTTCTCTAATTAAACTGATCCACTGGTACTTAACTGATCGGTCCTTTTTTGTCCAAATTGCAAACGAAAAATCCTCGTTTGCCCACATTAAAGCGGGAGTCCCACAGGGATCCGTTCTGGGCCCCTTGCTATTTCTACTATACATTAATGATATCCCACGGACATCCGATACCTCACTCGCGCTCTTCGCAGGCGACACGGCCATTCTAGCCTCTTCCTGGCAATTACAAAACCTCGTTAGAAAACTTCCAAGTCACCTAAACTTACTGGTTACTTACTTCGAGGATTGGAAACTCTCAATTAATAGTAGTAAAACAAACGCGGTTCTCTTCACCAGGAAGCGCAGGGTGGACAACAGTCAGAACCTCCCCCCACTCAAAATTAAAAATACAGACATAATCTGGAATGACATCGTGAAATACCTCGAACTGGTGGTGGATAGGAAACTGATGTGGGGTTCCGGCCGTGGCCAACAGGCGCAAGAAGGCATTCAAGCCCCTTCAGGCATCCAAAGTCCTAATTGGACACAAATCCAAACTCCCTCTTGCACTCAAAATTTTAATCTACAGCACTTGCATTCGACCTGTGATGCTGTATGGAGCGCAGATCTGGTCTATAGCTGCCCGCACTCATCTCCTTTCCCTTCAACGATTCCAAAACCGCGCTCTTAAAATCATCCTTAACCTACCTAGAGACCACTCCACTGAGGATTTACATAACAGAACTGGAGTCATTCGACTCAATACACTAATCAATCGTGTAGTTTCAGGATATAAGGTGGATGATCACCCAAATAGAGTGGTCAGGGGCACGACCACATTCACACCTCGTCTGATGCCGTACAGGTTAAGGGTACGAATGCCACTGATGCTTCCAGAGGAGAGAACGGCTTGACACAACCCGCACGAGACTTCCGATTCACTACTAGAGACCTCTGATTTGTTATGCTTTATCTGCTTTGCTCGACCTGATTGTTTTCCTGTTTTGTTGCATGCAGATGCTCCAGGCGTGGTCGAATGGCCTTCTGTATTCCCCTCAGCCAGGCTGCTGGGACAGACCGTAGCAGAACTCCACGCTCCCTACCTGTACCTGTCTCCATGAATAAACAAACGTCACTTCCCTAGCATCGAGTGCCTGTTGATCCTGACTCCGACTCACATAGCATCTCACCACCACTAAGCAATCGAAGGTGGCGCTCTTCCACCACCCCTCTCTTGCATACCACTCTCATCTCACTCGTTTCTTTTGTTTTCGCAGGTTTTTTGCAATTTTTCCTGCATGAATCTTATCGTACTGCTTGGTCCAACACCAACTTACTCAATTAAGTATAACTAACGTCTTCTTTTTTTTTTTTAGTTCATTTCTACTCCAGGTGTCACTCCACTATTTCTAGGTGAAGGAAAAAAAAAAAGAAAGGCAGACAGTACAAACTTTCTACCAAATACAGCAAGCCACTAGCTACAAAACCTCCTTATACGATAAATTAGCAGAAGAAACAGCTACAGCCATCCAGAATACAAATCAACAGATAAGCACACCATTCATCGCCCCAAACTTCATCAAATACTACATAAAAACACTCAAAACCAACACAGCTCCAGGGCTGGGCAAAATAACACCCACTCAAATTAAAAAACTCCCTAAAAAACCAACAATACAGCTATATTACATATACAAACAGGTATATCAACTATCCTACTTCCCAGACCCATGGAAAATAGCCATAGGTCATTCCCTACCCAAAAACTGCCAAAAATCAAACCCAACCTTCAAACTATAGACCCATAAGCCTCCTCAGTAACCTCAGTAAAATATTTGAAAAAATTGTAATAGCTGAACTCAAAAAGCATCTTACAAAGCATCAAACAATAATTAATGAGCAATTTGGTTTCAAACCAGGCCACTCCATCAAAACTACAATCACATCTAAACCAAGTACTACAATACCTTTCCCACTGGAAACTAACAATCAATATTACCAAAACAGAAGCAATCCTTTTCATTAACAAAAAAGAAAATCCACCACCTCGATTTACGGCCATAAACCAACAAGTTACATGGACAAAACAGGTAAAATATCTAGGTGTAATACTGGACAACAAACTCACCTGGAAGCAGGCCATCCAAGACCGGATTAAACAATCACTACTAACTATCAGACCGCTATACCCATTAATAGGACATGGCAATCAAATAGCAACAAAGCATGGGTAGCAGCACCAAGATCACACATACAACTAGCACAAAGAACCTAAAATAGATTCCTTCGCATAATCCTGAACACCCCAAAAGATTACCCAGTAACAAAACTTCGTGAAATAACAAACTTACAAGAACTGCATGCACACATTAAAACATTAACCCAAAACACCTTTAAACTCAATCACTCAAACCCACTAATCGTCAGCATAGGAAACTATGACATAAACAAAATTCCACTCAAAAATAAAAGAAATATCCCACGCCTTCCAAAAGCAATCCCCACCTCTACTAACTAACATGGCATCAGGTTTTTGAAACTTTTATCCTGCACGACGCATGACTACAGATAAAAAGTTTAACAAGCAAAAGTAATACATATAATTTCAGGCACATCACGGGTTGTAGGGAAGCCACAAAAGCCTCACGCACCGCAACACAGATACAAAAATAAATAAAAAAACAAAAACAGAAAGGCAGATGATTTTCGGCAAGAAAGCCAGACAATCTTCGGCATATCAACTAAGCGATACCTGCTTTCAGGGCTACCCTGCGCTCTGGGACGTTTTTCCCTTTTTGTTACCGAATTAACGACAACATCTTCGATCGCTAGGATTGCTTCCGGGGCCAACCCTGCGCACTAGAACAATTTCTGCGATATCAGGAAAGTTTAACGTAGTTGAACTAAACCTACTTTACGAGGATTCCTTGAGTCTTTACCGGGTGGCGACTTGCTGAACCACCACACCCCGTACAGCTCTCCGCTGACTGTACGCTACAACATTAATTTAACCGTTTGCACTCCGTTGTCCCCTCTGAGGGGACATCAAAGTTTATTAGTGATTATAGGGAATCAACTTATTCCAGCGCAACTTTTTGAGAAATGCATGTTTCCCTGAAGTTTTCTGTTGAAATAGCAGAAGAAATCCAATCAAAATATGGTACAATTACTAAAATATATATAAAAAAAAAGAACCACGAGCACGTCTATCCACATCTTCGGCGTATAATAGTGGTTAAAGCGTACAATGTGGGCAAAAGAAAACGGGACTGTATTGTTTGTTCTGACAGGAAAATATCAGGTGGAAGACGTCAAACAACTTATTATTGTGAAACGTGCACTAATCAGCCTGCAATGCATATTGGGAAATGCTTCAAAATTTATCATACTGTACAAAATTATAAGAAATAAAATAATGATTTTGTTTTTTTGCAAATATACACTGCCGGCCAAAAGTTTGGAACCACTGCATAAGAAATGTGTTATTCGAAATTATCTGTTTATATGATGAAGGGTTTTCATGCAAAAATTACTTCGTTGTATTACTTAGAAGCATTTTACTTTATTTTGACAAAAATATGTACAGTTTACAAAACAATCAACACCAAAAATGATTTTATGTCTACATTTTCTTAAACAGCCCTTTCATCGAAGTATCCTCCTTTGGATTTCTTTACCGTTTGAACAATTCTAGGCATACTTTGAATTAATTTTTCAATTGTTTCTTGAGTTATGTTCTTCCAACGTTCATTTAGCAACATCTACGTGTGTTCCTTGGACGAAGGACAGTGCTGGCGAAAATTTCTGTCAAGTTCTTTCCACAACAATTCAATTAGTGATAAATCTGGCCACTGTGGTGGCCAAATCATTTTTTTCAGATTTTTTTCTTCCTGTAGATGTTCTACATATTCTCTACATAATTTGGACGAATGTTTTGAATCATTATTCTGTTGTAATGTCAGACCTCGGCCTATTAAACGATATCCAGATGATATGACATGCTGTTCCAATATTCTTTTATACATTTCCTTGTTCATTTTTTCGTCAACTCTGGTAAGATCACCTACACTTGTCATCGATACACATCCCCATACCACAACTGAGCCTCCACCATGCTTCACGGTAAGAATTACACACTGTTCTAACATTTTTTCTTTATTCGATCGTCGAACGAATACTCTTCGCTTTGAATCGAATATTTCAAATTCAGATTCATCAGTCCAGAGGACCTTTTTCCAATCCTCAATCGTCCAATTCTCGTGTCTTCTAGCCCACTGTAAACGTTTCTTCTTATTCATTGGTCGAAGAAGTGGTTTTCGAATGGCAACACAACCAAACAAATTCGCATCCCTAAAACGTCTTTTAACAGTTGTCAGAGAAATTGGATTATCTCGACCTCGATTTATTTCTGACCAGATTTCCGGTGCTATTAATTTTCTGTTTCATTTGCTTATGATGGCTATAAACTTATCCTGCTGTTTAGACGTTATTCTTGGACGATCAGATCGAGATTTGCTTTTAATTCTTCCCGTAGAACGCACACGTTCGACAGTTCTATGAACTGCGTTTTTTGATATTTTCTGTTCCTTAGCGATACTTCTTTCACTTTCACCACGTTTATGCAACAACATTATTTGGCTTCTTATTCAGTTGATAATTCTTTTCCACGAACCATTTTATTCAAATATAGATAAAAGATTCGATTTGTTTCACATACCGCTACCAATTCCAAACTGAGCTCAGTATACAAGTCCCCATTAACTATTTATACCGCGAAAACATAAAAAAAACTACCACTGTAGGTATGAAAATTATTAAGAAAAAAAATTACAACTCACAAACGGCGAAAACGAATGGCTTATGCTGGTATTTTTCAACCGTTGAATAACGCTTTAGGTTTATCCATTGTTTACACTGGCATATATAAACCAAACAAGGGGTAGAGGTATCAAGTACAGTCATGAAGTACTTCCTACTACCTGCCTCTAAACTTAGGATATAATTACAGAACCGTTAGAGCAACGTTTCAGTACTTATGCTAAAAAATATAATAAAGTATAAAGTGGTTCCGAACTTTTGGCGGGCAGTGTATGTTCCTCGATGTCTACAAATTCATATAAAATCAAATATCATTATAATACCTTACTTGGTACCAAAGCTATACTATATAATATGATGGTTCGTAAGTGCACGTTTTCGCGACAAAGTGGCGCCGAGTTGCTGGTAGGTAACGTCCGGGATGGCTCGGAGTGCAGAGGGTTAATATTGGAGACGAAATACTTTTTTTTCTAAGTGAAGAGTATTATTAATTAAATATCCAATATTAATGAAGAGATTGAATCTCTTTTTTATATTTAAATGTACGTGCAATATTTATTATAGATTCGGTATAGATAGGCATAGGACGAGAAGATTAGGCGAATGGGTGAATGGATGAATGAGCGAGAATTAAGATAAGACACAATTGTAAACCAAGTCTCTACTTTTGGCTGTGAGGCTGAGTAAATAAATAAATATTATTATTATTATTATTATCCATTCAGAAAGAAATATTTGTTTTATGTTACGGAAAAATATTTATTTCCTAATGTAAAATAGATGTTGATTTAACATTGGAAATGAAACACTTTTTCTAAGTGAAGAATATCATTAATTAAATATTCAATATTAATTAAGAGATTGAATCTCTTTTTTATATTTAAATGTACGTGGAATATTTATTCCAGATTCACAAAAAAAAAATATTTATAAAATCGCCTTTTAATTGTCATCCGAGTTGCTGTATCGAACCAAATGGCGACTGAGAGTCACCTTTCGAGTGCAAAGTGTTAATTTCTTAGAAAAAAAATCAATTTCTTGGAAACTATTGGCAAACATTATTCTTCAACAATAGCATAAGTATAATTCGATGTTTCCTTAAACATCTTTAGTAAAATAGCACTTTTAAGTACAGCTTTCGTTGCGTATTCAGTCTCCAAAACACATTTTACAATTATCTCAAAGTCTGTGATAAGATAGAAGAATTACCTTCACTCCGTGATCTCCCGTTTCATCGTCAAAATACAGTTCAAAAATCACAGAAGCGCCTTCATTTGGAATATGCGGTGACCATAAGTTCAAAGCTTTCAAAACACTAACGATATTCCTCTCGTTGCCACTGTACGCCATGAGTTTCCTTTCCTCAGGTATACTTCCCTTAATATACATCAACGAATTTGTTAATATCTCCTTTACAATTGTTCCTCCGTTCAATTGCTTCTGCAAAGAAGTTTCCCAAAGAAGATCGTACTCTAGTAACGATACATTGTACATTTCTCCGTCAGGAAAAATGTCTTGCGCCCATTGTGGAAGCGATTGGTTTAAATCTGCCTGTAACAACAATTTCAAAAAAAGAAAACTGTTTCTCTGACGAATGTAGCAGATTGAAAACTCAAAGTTCTTGGAACCATGACTCTGAATGGTCAAGAAACGCGGAAAAAAGGATTAAAATCAAATGAATGTACAGAAATTAATAGAAGTAAATGAGCGAAATTATCTACAATTGCTCAGAAGATTGAGCGTGCACTTCAGCGCTGCAAATTGGCGAGAAAAATCGCATTTTCGCATTCATATGTGTGTTTTGAAATGGCGCGTGAGTTGTTTCACTTTTCTACGCTTATCTGTGCCTATAACTATGAAAGTGGTCTGTCGTATATAGGGTGACCCGTAACTAGTGTAACTCCTGGAAGTGGGAGGTTACTGAGGTGACTTTGAACAACTTTTTCGTTTACCAAAACGTTCATTGAAGCTTCGTTTTTGAATTATTAACGAAAAGCACTGAGAGCGTTGGCTATGAACCGTCGCGCTCATTCATGGTCGTGAACAAACGCATTGACAGAGCGTGAGTATCGCGGGAAACGTTACATTGTCTTAAATTAAGAATAATGCAGAATTATTCGTCATGCGTGAATAACAAATAAAATAATAAGTCGTTTAATAATTATGTTCGATACTTTCATTCGTTATCCGAAAGGAATAAAGCGTTTTATTAAGGGTCAGGTCATGAAAGGTCAGGACCAGCACAAGGATCCACTATTTAATGGTTCATTTTTGACAATATCGTAAAAATTACATTTAGTTTAAAATAACGCGATGTGAAATAACTTGATAAACTCATTTCTTTTACATTTTTCACTTAGACTACTTTCATAATCATGGGCACATATGTTTAACTGAGTGTTATGAAAAACTTATCGAGGTGTGATAGTGGTTTGGATCTCTCTATTCTCTTTTAAGGCTCTTTATTCGCTTGTTATATCAACTTAGCATGTTTCGCGATTGATTATCAGTTTTTCCTTGTATTTGAGGGACAAGTACAATAGAGTACCACTGTTTCTACATTTTCAGAGAAACATAAACGGTTAATTTTGTCTAAAGAACGTTTTCATCGATTTGTCTTTATAATACTCGAATAAATTTACATGGCGTTCTTAAATTCTAATATCCACTTTCTACAAATATTGCATACGTCTATTGGTAGTACAAATACTTACTTTTGTTTCAAGAACAGCGTACAGCAAAGCAACTTCCGATGGTCGCTGAATTTTCATTCCAATAGACGAGGACACGCGTTCGAACAAAGCTGCGTAATGAGACAATCTTTCTCGCACTGTTTCCATTCTCAGCACTCTTTCCATCTCCAATTGAAAGCTCGGACAATGTGTTCCAAGCAACAGGCTATCAATCTCCATGGGAAAATACTCTGCAAAACGAAAATCAACGCGTGAACGTTTCTCTGCTGAAACTTTTCACACTTGGTTCACCTAACCTGTAGGTATCGGTTGCCAATTTACGTCCTCGTTCCATTTCTGACTCTCCGCAGGCAGCCAGAGACCCGAATTCACTAGCTGACCAGACATCATTGACAAAGAGTACCCAGCAGTTTGCATTTTCATCGTTTCGTGCGTGTAAATATCGCCCAGGAATTCGTTGTATGTCTCGCGCAAATAGCTCCCCAGCTTGTGCATGTTGAGCTTGTTCCTCTGTTGAATGGAAAATTCTGATCACTGTGATTGTTATGTTGTAACAAGATCTTTACAACGCGATCCTATGCGTGAAGAAAAGGAACATTGAATTAGGTTTAATTTTGAATAGAAATTCAAAGCTAACCCCTAACACAAAATTAGTTTATGAAGCCCCGACCATCGGTTATCTTCTACGACGTATTTAAACCCAAGTATAAGGTTATCGGAAAGCTCCGTTCGTTTTTTTACAAAAAGTAAAGCTTTATTTAAGTAACAAAATGAAAGAGTACATTAATCAAAATATTGTCCATTATTAGCGATGACCTTTTCTCATCTTTCGGACAGCAAGCGAATTCCACGGTGAAAGAACGACATCTTTAGAGGTTATCCAGTCAGAGATCCATTTTTCGACATCTTCGTAAGTATTGAAGCGTTCCTCAGCAAGTGCATATGCCACCGACCAAAATAAGTGATAGCCGAAACAATTGATAGGTTAATTGGAAAGTTCCGTCCACCTAGCGGCGAGTAACTCTAGTTAGTTAACCATATTAAGGAGTTTAGTTATCAACTTAACTGTCCTTAACCTTAATGTCTAAACTAAGGTTAATTTTTTAGTTTCGACATCTGTAAATAAAATTCAATGCACAGAAACATACGTTTGCATCAATAACATAGTTTTTTTTACTGCATCAAGGATAAGTCAAACTTTGAATATAAATCGAATAAGAGTCATTTGCGCGAAGTGTTAATCTTTTGCTTCGATTGGAAAAAAATTGCAGCTGAAGCTCGTCGAATGCTGGTAGAAATTTATGGCGATAGTGCTCCTTCCGATAAAACACGTAGAGAATGGTTTCGATGCTTTAAAAATGATGATTTTAGTATGGAGGACGAAAAGCGTCCTGGACGGCCAAGAGTATTTGAAGACGAAGAATTGCAGGCATTGGTAGACGAAGATCTATGTAAAATGCAAAAACAACTTGCAGAAGCATTAAATTGTGCTAAATCTGTTCTGATCGTTTAAAAGCCTTGGATAAGGTCTACAAGGAAGGAAAATGGGTCCCATATGAACTGAAACCAAAAGAAATTGAAAGGCGAAAAACCATCTGCAAAATTCTGCTTGTTAGGCAACAAAGAAAGAGGTTTTTGCATCTATTTTGACAATCTTAAACGTCGAAAAACCATTTGTGACTCCAGCCAACTTTTAACATCGACGCCAAAGAGGAATATCCATGGAAATAAGGCTTTGCTCTGTATTTGGTGGGATCAGAAAAGTGTGGTGTACCACGAAAAATTTGGTCAAATGATTACAGGGAATCTTTATCAAGAACAAATTATTCGTTTGAGCTGAGTATTGCACGAAAAACGACCAGAATATGAAACGAGATAGCATAAAGTGATCTTGCTTTATGACAACGCTCGGCCTGATGTCACAAAACTTGTGAAAGAAACGTTAGAAGCAGTTCGTTGGGAAGTGCTACCTTATGCGGCTTATTCACCAGACTGTGCCCCTTCTGACTATCACTTGTTTCGGTTGATGGCACATGCACTTGCTGAGGAACGCTTCAATGCTTACGAAGATGTCGAAAAATGGATCTCTGACTGGATAACCTCTAAAGATAAGTCGTTCTTTCACCGTGGAATTCGCTTGCTGTCCGAAAGATGAGAAAAGGTCATCGCTAATAATGGACAATATTTTGATTAATGTACTCTTTCATTTTGTTACTTAAATAAAGCTTTACTTTTTGTAAAAAAACGAACGGAGCTTTCCGATTAACCTTATAATTCTCTGATACTGTAAAATCGTGTTCGTTGATTTATCAACTCTAATTTTCGTGCTCCTTCACAGAAGAAGCGTCAAATTTTCTAATTCCAGGTAGAATTTTTATTAATTCACAAGTAAACTCGTAGAGATAAGAGGGTGAACTTACATTGGGCATATCGAGAGGAGCAGTGATGAAGTGTCGGTACGTTAACGTCCTAGGTAAATCCGTTTCGTTGCTCTTTATTAAATCCAAAATTGGTGCGAATGTTTTGTGAGCAAACACCTGCAAAATTGATCCAACTGTTACATCCTTTCCCTCTGCCATTTGTTTGCCCCCCGGAAAGATAAGGGAAAATCTTACAATTTGCAATAATTTCAACTCTGGAAGAGATTCCACAGGCGTCGTTGAAACGCATAGCAAGCCCAACAAGGTTGCTAGTACTTCCATTCTTCCAAATTTCCTAAAAAAGAAATAGAAATTTCCACATCTCACGTTTCCTTTCTATTCTGATGCTTTGAAACTTTGCGAATTTTTGTTAATACAGTGGCCGAAATAATCATAGGTTCACCTTACTTTTGTGACATAAAAGAATGCTTCAGATAATATTTGGGACTTAATCCGTCGTAATTAATTGTAAAAAACATAGCTTAGTTGAACAATGTAACTTAATAACAAAACTTCTATTACAAAAAATTGAAATTTACGTACGAAATAAATATAGGTTCACTTTCCAAGTGAATGTTTCCAATTTCAACAAAAGTAAAAAAAAAAATGAAACATTTATTAAAACAGAGTTAGTACACAAAGATGCTAGTATTTAGTTGACCCTCCTTTGTTTTCAATTATTTCAAATATCCTTTTTGGTATCGAGTCTATTAATTTATGCAGGGTCTCCGATTCGATTTGAGACCACGCCTCTCTGATGCCATTTTTGAGCTCTATGGTGTTGAAATATTGTTTGCCAAATACCCCAAAGGTTTCTTATAGGGTTCAAGTCGGGACTTCTTGATGGCCAAGGCTAAACCTCAACGTTCACTGTCTGAAACCATGTCTTAACAGTTTTTGCACGGTGAATTACGGCGTTATCATGCTGAAGTATAAAATTTGGTCCACCAATTTCGTCACCATATTGATCCAATGCAATTTCCAGCAGTTCTTAGTATTTTGCAGCATTCACCTTTGGTGAAAACCACATTATCGGAGTCTTATCGTTATACACAAATTATTACGCCACCTCTTCCATAATTTCGTCTAATTTTTACTTTCTTTTTTTAAGTGAAATTCAGTTAGAGGAGGCTTTTCTTGTTCTTTTTGTGTAACGAAGTGTTTCACTCGCTCTTAAAACTTGTTGCACTCGTCGAACACCAATTGGCAAGTCTAATTTTGTCTTTATTTCAGACGCGTTAAATTTATTTTTTTGAGCTTCTCGAAAAATCTTTCCCTTATCTCTCGAACAAAGCTTTTTTGGACAGCCTGTAGATTTTTTAGTGACAGATTTATTACCTAGTTGTATAAAATGATTGTCAACATTTAAAAATCCTTGAACTTTTTCTGAAATTTTTCTGTTTAAAAGGCCCATGTCCTTTAAAGCAACGATCTGTCCTTTTTCATTATCATTCAGCAGTTTCTCAGGCCCCATTACGCTGTATGAGCATTAAATGAAACTGATATTTCTCTTACAATATTTAAAAATCATTAAACTTTGTACTTACTTCGGAAAGTGTATTCAAAATATGGACTACCAAAACTATTTTTTTGAAAATATCACCTTGAACCTAAGATTATTTCGTTTCACATACGTTGTTGAAACTCAAATGTTTGTTGGAGCAGTTAAAAGAAAAGCTTGCGTACTTATCATACATTTCCAAAAATGCAAATGAAGGTAAAATTCAGTGAGTGAACTGTTTGAATAGTGAACCTATCATTATTTCGGTTACTGTAGGAATGTTTGGACCGTTCCAGAAGAAAACTGTCGCGAAAAAGTGAGAGAAGGATTCGTTGGTTAGCCGTAAAAATTTTACGTATTGACGAGTCGTTGCAAATTTATTCCACACGCACAAACGAGCAAAATTGAGAGATCTCGAGTATTCACTTGAGCGTTTCTAGTTATTTGTTCGACGACCCTTTTTCTATTCACCAGAACGGGATAATGAGAAGCTGATACTTGTTTCAACCTCCATCAGATAACTACGAGAGTCTGTTTCCCGGTGTGTTTGATAGCGATCAGATAAAGCGTATTTCTTCGTGCATCAGCCGTCTGTAAATTTAATCGGTAACCTTCGCGCGAAATACCGTCAACTTATCAAAGCTAACAATCTTCTCCTCTTTGTATAATTCCTGGCAATCAGTCCGCTTCCAGTTGTAAAGCTTCGCAATCAAAAGATCACGGATCTTATAAAATGAAAGCGTTCACGATCCAGATTGTTTAGACTGGTGAAATTTCACGCATCTCGGCGGAGACGTCGCTGGAGTTTGCAGTAAGACATCGATTAATTAATTTCTTTACACTTTCATCCTTTCGTGCGTCGAGCTATTTACTGTTCTTATTTTAACCCTTTCAACCTAACCCTTAACCCAGATTTCAGTGGAAAGGTAGACGTTCCATTTGTAGCAGTGAAATTTGTCGAGTTGCCTTCGAAAGTGAAAATATGCAAATTTATGAATGAAACGCGCCAAAAAAAGGGTACAAGTCGAATTTGCAAATTGTCTAGAGGCACCATAGGTAATCAAAGGATTAATACACGTGTTCATTAAAAAATATTGTCCAATTCTAGTCAGATATGCAGACAGGGTGCAATTTACGCGAAGTATTCGTTCCACGTGGACATTTCTGCGTCCGTCTACGCAAAAGAAACAATATTCGGGATAAAAGCTAGTTCATATAAGGCTTAAAGACACGTATTCATTTTAAATACCTCTTTCGGAGAAGAAGATTCAGTTTCTATGCTATCGAGGATCATCGATTGGCACATACTTTGTCTTCAAATATTTGCACGTTCGACGTGATTTGCGCTGTTAATGTTCATTTCCTCGGATCATTCGTTCTCCATCCTTTGTTAGACTAAGTTTTCATCAATTTTCTGAGTGATTTCAGAATTTTGAACGATATAATTGGCGAATTCCGATTTTTTTTACGAATTCTAGAAATTCTCTGCAGAGAATGCATCTGGTTCTTCATAGTTAGTTGAGTTTACACTTGTTACTTTCAGAAATTATAGAGAAATGTACTTCCTGGCGCGGAAACGTAACGAGAGTAGCAGAAATTTCGTAACTTTGCCAATATTCGCAGAACCGATCGGAAAAAGTGTATCGTATCAACTGATCGTGCCAGTGTTTACATTTTACCATACTGATTTAGTGTTTACGTAGGAAATCAGTAGCTTACAAAGTCGCATCGTCGCGATCTCGAATTTATAGAGCTAATTTACATTTTTGCAAAAAAGAAATAAATAAATTTTAGCATACTATAATCAAAAATTGTTCAGTTAAAAGAATACTAAATTTTACGTGTAATATATTTTGTTAGCAGAATTTGATAAACGTTCTGATGATTTTAAGAATCGAGGAAGAGTTTATTTTCTTGCATTTCGCAAAATCTGCCCGAAAAATACGAAATTCGAGGAATGGAGTAAAAATTTTAGCAAAATTATGATGTTAAAACTGTGTAGGACTTAGAGACCTATAAGAAGAGAGAAATATAGAAATCTAATGAGTTTAGTGTCTTAAATACCTCCTATTCATCATAAATATTTCACCATGCCAAGTGTGAAGGAGAAATAAGCTTGGAATATAAATAAATTTGTTATTATTCGTTGTCTTAACGAAACAACTTACTATTCACACTTGTGTATTCATTAATTTATTATATGACTCAAACTGTCTCTAAATGAACTCGATTCTTCGTTTACTTACACGTCTTCATTTTAATTATTAGTTTTCACGTTAAAAAACACATTTACACTTTAAAATTGCTATTGTTCATATTTCTCGTGATATGTTATCGTTGAAAGTGGTGCAAGTGCATTTCTAACGAAGAAAGACTTTCTTATTAATTATTATTGCACAATAAAATTCAACACGTTTGTAGTTTTAATAAATTTCGATGAAATTGTTAATAAATCTATAAACAATCTACAAAACTTATTTTTCTTTTGAACTTTCGTTACAGTTGAATTTTCTAAATTTTTTGAATATTCATTAAAGTTGAATTTTCTGAATTTTCAACTCAAATAAAGGTTTGAAAACACTTTTCGATGAACCTGTCAATGAAACATCGTTACCTGTTTCGATGAAATTGTTAATAACTGGCATAAATCTACAAAACTTAGAAGATAAGATTCAATTTAATGTATTTTTATTGTTTCTTCCGCGAGCGATATAAACGAGTCATTTATATTGATAATGTCATGCAGATAATCTATATTCATAAGTTTTATTCTTTTCTTTACGAATTTCAGTTGAATATAATAATGTTTGATCTTTCTAAAAGAAAAAAAAGAAAACAAAAAAAGAAAGAAAAGTGATTCTTCTAAATGGAGCTTGAAGTTATATCGAATGAAGAAATAAAGGCTCCCTTTTCACCCATCCAATGACAATTGTTGCTTTTGTCGCAGAAATTCGCGAGAAATAGATTACATATTGAATAGAAATTTATAATGAAAAGTTTATAATGAAAAATTTATAATGAAGTTTAATCTCGTCCATTCTGAGAAATCGATCGTTAGATACAGAAATATAATAGAGTACTTTACAAATAATAATCATTCGTAGAATTGATAAACGATACTTTTCAATACTAGTTTCTGAATTGTATCTCTATACACATTCACGGTGAAAGTAAAATTGTATTTCTATGTACATTCCATGTTGAATATATCTACATAAATATAACGAGTAAATAAATCTTAATGTATAGTATATTATATCTTTTTTCGAATATTTATGAAATATTTATTCTATGCCGCGAAAAAATATTTATTTCCCAATGTAAAATAAATATTCATTCAATATTAGAAAAGAAATATTTCTTTTCCGAATGTACAAGAAATATTTAATTTATAGCAGCACACATTTATTTTAATTGATAGTAAAGTAATATTTTTTATTATAATAGCAGGTTTAATTACTTCTATAGTAGTTTTATGTAGAATTGAATATATAAGCTTAAATATTCACTTATAAACCTTTATATTTAATTTTATTATTTTTCTTATCAATAATTTTAATAATTATAAGACCCAATTTATTAGCTATTTTATTAGCATGAGACGAATTAGGATTAATTTATTATTGTTTAATTATCTATTATACTATTTAGAGATATGTGTACTATATGTTCGTTTTAATCTGCGCGTACGTCATAGGAAAATGTTGATGCACTCATTACTGTAACGAAACGTTTTATGCATGCTCAACACGTGGTGTCGTGTTTTATCACGTGGAGACAAGCTTCGAGGCCTGAAATTTGTCGATGATAAGGTTCACGACTCATGCTCCCATCAGCTGATACGACGAAACTGGTTTATCAAAACCGGGTTGTTGATAAGGTACACAATCACTGGACTAATTATCCTTTTTCTACCACCTATCGTTCAGGAATTTATGTCGGTTTAACTATTTAAGGTGCAGAGACTTGTCTAAACCGTTGAAAATATTAATCTTCGATATTTCTTCGATATTAGATTTTATTTATGTGTGTTAACGCTTCACTGATCGGCTCATTCTATTCAATACTGGCTCGATTTTTGCTATCGCACTTATTCGCGATAGATATAGAAATTTTCAATCAAAATTCGCGAGAGGACTTTACCATTTCGTTCGCTTCCTTTTACTACAGTTTAATTGAGACACGGGTCAAAAGTGACCCAGCATTGGCTGGGAGAGAAGAAACAAATATGGAAATGGAGCTAAGATGTTCCTTAATAATCCTTATAAAACTCTTGGTTTTTTGTTAAATATTTATAGGCAAAAAAAAAAATATGAGATTCACTCGTTTTCTTTTTTACCCCTTAACATGTTGATAAAAAGAATTATAGAAATTATATTTTAAACATAAAATTATAAAGATTGCAGAGATAATGGAGTAACAATAAAAATCGCAGGAAATCAGAAAATAAATATTTGATAAATATTCGAAGATATTTCTCTCTGAATCTAGAAATAATATCGTATGCATATTTAAATATGAAAAAGAGATTCAATCTCTTTTTAATATTGGATAACTGTTATAATAGATAATTAAACAATAGGAAATTAATCCTAATTTCTCTCATCCTAATAAAATAGTTAATATATTGGGTCTTATAATTATTAAAATTACTGATAAGAAAAATAATAAAATTAAGTATAAAAGTTTATTTATTAAGTGAATATTCAAGTTTATGTATTCAATTCTATATAAAACTACTATAGAAGTAATTAATCTCACTATTATAATAAAAAATATTATTTTACTATCAATTAAAATAAATTGGTATTAAATATTTTCTCCTACTATAAATTAAATAATTTTTATACATTAGAAAAAAATATTTCTTTTTTAACATTAAATGAATATTTATTTTACATTAAGAAATAAATACTTTTCCATGACATAAAATAAATACTTGATAAATATTTTTTTCTCGATCTAGAATAAATATTGTACGTATATTTAAATATGAAAAAGAGACTTTTTTTAATATTAGATA
The DNA here is from genome assembly GCA_951804975.1 of Anthophora plumipes. NCBI lineage: Eukaryota > Metazoa > Arthropoda > Insecta > Hymenoptera > Apidae > Anthophora > Anthophora plumipes. The sequence continues at coordinate 18,465,203 of OX638119.1, forward strand.
AACGTGTATTCAATATTTTGTGCTAGGGTTAGTATAACTTCTGAACGAACTGATGTAAAGAAGAAGTTTGTTAACCTATTCGTTTATTATCTATCTTAGTTTAAGATAGATAATTAAAATATTAGGAAAAATATGTTACTTAAGTATTTTATAATAATCCTCGTATTTTCTTCGTTAGTCATTTGTTAGAGATTCCAATTGTTAACAAGCAAAGACGACTGTAAAAATAAAAGAAACAACAATTGAAGAAAGGAAAGTGATATTAAATTTAGATAACATGGATAAAATTACATAAAATAAAGCAAACAGTTTAAAAATAAAGCAAACATTGAGAATCAAATAAGAAATAGTCTGACAATTCGGGAAAAAAAAGAAAAATTACAAATACAGTAAAGAAAAATTCTGAAATTGTATTTATGATAAAAAGAACGAGTGTCAAAATTATACATAGAAATGGCACCTTAAGAAATAGAACTTACAAAAAAGTCTTATATGAGCAAACTAAGCCCCATAAGAGAGAAAAGGATTCGCCAATTTGTTTGTACAACAAATTCCACTGTAACTAAGATTTGTGCAACTTTCAATTCTCCATCAGAATATACATATCAAACACATACTAAAGTTTCAAATTGACCTTAAAAAAGTAATGAAAAAATAGTGGTAACTTTGTACATAAATATTACACAATATTCGTATTGCCTTTCTAAAGCTCTCACAGTGTGTAATATTACAAATGGATGTAACTTTCGAGATTCCTCTGCAAAACTAGAAAGAAACAACAAGCCAATAAGTTAATTGGAACACTCTTAACTTACATCGAATTTCTGTAGGTTTTACACGCATACCGCATAAATACAGTACATTATCGAATCAAAATACGAGAGACTTTGCAACATTTATGCAAATTTCAATTCATTAGCCACGAACAATTTAACAACAGTCTCTGTTCGTCGAATAATTGTTGAGATAGCGTGCACATTGTTACGCAAGTAAACTATCAACAGGATTGGAACATTTAAATGCAGTGGACGTTTAACGTAACGCCTGATAAAAGTTCACCTTTTCTATGTTCTGTGCACGATGCTTTCCGCGTAATCTGCGTTACAGTTTGCCAATAAAAACACAGTCCCGACACGGTTTCAAATATGGAGAATGTGATGCACGGGATCAAGTGAAAATTTCTAAGTAAAAGAAAATAAAGAAGCCATAATTCATTGGTTTCAAAGCTATATTTCGACACCGCGGAAGAAGCTCTACAAAGTGCTTCAGGTAAGATCTCAGTCGTTTCCACACGTAAATACTTTATTTCAATTTTAACACTTTGTATTTTTCACAAATGACGCGGAGTAGTATTCTTCTTCGCTTGAAAGACTCACAGAGTCCCTCTATATTTCCGGTGAGGATGTTTTCTTCCGCCACTCGTTAAAAACTCGTACAAATTTATTAATAAAAATAAAAGAAATCTGTTTATATTGAACACTTATTCTTCATTTCTTAGAATCATTTATTTTTTCGTACGACAGATGATTGTAATTGGTGAAGTAGCATATCGTAATATTCCACTTGCGGTGTATGTTACATTAGTTTTTGTTGCTGTGAAACCTTAAAAATGTCTAGCAGTTTTGAAGAACCTGTTCTAAGAGACGATAGTGAAATAGGTGAAGAGAGTCAGATTTGAGTAGAGATTGTGACGATAAAGTTGAAACATTAATATTTCTAAATAAACAGTATATTTCCGAAAGGAAATGAAAATGTTTCGTTTCAATTTGGCGTAGGTAAAGAATTAAAATGATAATTTAGTTGTACATTGTATAATCGATCATGGTGTCGCAAAGCTCACGCTACGTGAAATAGTATCCCATCCTCACAGAGCGTTTAAGTTTCAAGTACCCCGCAGTCAAAGGATTAATACTTCCATTTGTCGAGTGGAAGAGCGAGAAAATGAAAATTTATCATTTACTACTGATATTCTCGATTTTGCTAAATGTCTACACTCTCATGCACAGAATTAACGTTAAGATTCTTGCTTCTCCTCCTTATTTATTCACTTTTGCGTTACTAGACTTACTGACAAGGAATGTTCGCGTACTCTAATTTGAATTGCTATACACACTGTATGTATTTATAATTTATAAATCGCTCCACCTTTGCCACGATGTCATAGGTGAGTAATAAAAACAATTAATCTTTTCATTGCTGTTAAGAAACTTGTTACTGTCGTTGTTACTTGTTACTTGTAACTGTATAATTTAGTGCAAGCCTACAATGCTTCATTAAAATCAAAGTTAGAACGGCTACTACCATAGTGGATGTGCGCGCAAGATGTAAATCATCAAAATCTGCAAAACTGTAAGAGGCAATTTTAAAATGTTATATACTAATGGATTTGGAATAAAATGCTCGTCATTTTTTGTCATTATGAAAATTTCAATAAAATGAAAAATTAAGTTAATCAATTTTTTTTGTTATAAACAAATTGTATTTTGTTCAATTTTTTAACACCATGTTATTGTACATAAGAAACCATTAACCTCGCCCATTAACAATTTTTTCGTACGTCTTTCCGTTTTCGAGATAGTCGTTTCGAGCCAAAACTTCAAGGGGTGGTTTCACCGCTTAAACTCGAGTTACCGCAGCAAAAAAAAAAAATACGTGTCGATTATTTTTGGCTGCTTTATAAGTGTACAAAGTTTCATCAAAATCGAAGCCGAACTGTTCGCGAACATTCCTTGTTAGAATGAACAATAGTGTAGCGTCTCTATTATGAAATTCCTCGTAAATAATCGATGATAAAAACTAGGAAGTCGAAAATATGCCTCTGCTACGAAAACGAATGGTTTCTTGATCGCGTGTCGAATGTTAGTCACGTCAATACAATGTATTATATGTTTCTTATTCATTATTCCTCGTACAGTTTATGTAACAGTGAGTTTATATCAGCAGAATCATAAACTGGCTAAGTTTTCGTATAAATCCTCGCGTTATCGTTGATCTTTTGTGAATTGTTGCCACAGCACTGTGGATTTAACGGTTTAATGATTCGATTAATAATCGAACCTCTTTATCTCCCACGCTGTAATAGGCGAAGCTCAAGCTTCCGAAGTGCTGGAACTATGGTAATTTCGCTCTGTTACTGTAAATATTACTGTAGCGATCCAAAGAAAACGCGGAAGTCGGAGACAGAGATACCAATGAAAAATGTAATCGACAGATCGAATTTGTAATGGAACTATGGAAATTTCGCGTAAATTTGCAATAAGATGACAAATACTGCTATAGTAATCCAAATAAAATGCAAAAATCAGAAAAAAACGATTCCAATCGAAGTTATTCATCTATTTCAGTCGGTGACGATGAAAAATTCAATCCAGATCAAATTTTTAAAAGAACTATGGTAATTTCGCATAATTTTTATTAAATTAAGATTTTTATTAATGTAGATAATAACAGAGAGATTTTTATTAAATTGAGATTTGTATTAATACAGATAGTGACAAAGAGAAATTTTTATTAAATTGAGATTTCTATTAAGGTAGATAACTCTGTATTCTGTTTCCACAGTATTCCCTCTTTTCTTTAGATTTTTCCTCCTGAAATTTCTTTCCACGAAGCACGATGCTCGTGTCCTGTGATTTCATAAGCAGAAAAATGCGCCTAGTTTTCCACGCAAATCGATTCCACATCCTTTGAACCACCATAGTTTTGTTTACCGAAAACAGGTTCCAAAAGTGAGATAGACAATTGTAAAAAAAAGGTATGCAGATATACATATGTACGAATCTGTGTTAGATGGAGGAAAATATGAGAAGGTTGTGGACGAAAGAGAAATGATCTAAGAGGAAGTTTCATTTCTACTTGAAATGTTCCTGTACTCGTGACGAGCTTGATAATTCCCATAATCTATATGGCGTAGGTTTTGAAGAAAAAGCGTCATCATACCAAAAACTGTAATACACGGGTTTCCTTATCGTCCTGTGTGCAATTACATCGATGAAAGTTTAGGTACACGTTTTACAGAGGCGTAGAAACGGGGACTTCCATTTCGTACGTTTCTGCGTTTTAATGGCTTCGAAACAGACGATTAAGAAATCGTTCCAAAGAAAGATATGTCGGTTTGACGTATTTTATTCTCCTTTAAAATCGATTGCACAGGGACTAGATGATCAGTGTTTCATGTTTAATACTTCGATATTGTTTGTCATTTTTGTCGCTATAGAGTTAGAACGATAGGGATACGATATTGGAAATGTAAGTCGATCGTGTATTTTTCATTTATCGGTGTATTTGAGGATGGAAAAGGGGGTTTGGAGGTGTTAAAAGGGAACTCAAATTGCTGTAATAGGGGCTGTTTTAATTTCTTTGTGTAACTTGGTGGTAAAAGTTGTTGTTGGGATTATGTGTGTTTGTTGATTTTTATGCGACAACAATACTAAAGTATTGTTATACTACTTTGAAAGGAATGGAAGGATTTTGTGTTGAAATTTCTTTTGGAAATTTCCTTTCCTAATTTTTCAAATTTTTGTTATTTTATTACTTTATTATACGTGTGTTTATAGACTTTTATTCGACAACAATACTAAAGTATTAATATATTCCTCTGAAAGGATTCTAAGGATTTTGCTGTTGAAATTTCTTTTGGAACTTTTCTTATTTAATTTTTCAAATTTTTGTTACTTTGTTCTTAGTGTAATTTTTACGCTAAAAATTATTGTTGCTAGACATACGTATATGTGTTTGTAGATTTTTATTCGATAACAATGCTAAAGTATTATTCTATTAACGCTATTTAACGCTAGAATTTTCCTTTTTAAATACTTATATCTTTTCAGGTTAAGCAGTGGAAACATGGTTTCGTCTAATATCCGTAGAAGACCTTTCTCGGTGTACAAAATCATTGCTTTGGCCGCATTAATTGGCGTCACAACCGTTGAAGCAGAACTCAAACTGGTGAATGTGGTAAGAAATACAGGATTATTTACCTATATATTTAACGTCTTTCCTAACAACAAGCTGCTCTTTTTAGAATGAAAATATCTCGTATCTTCATTTTAGTTTCGCCTTAAATTTGACAAATCTTTTAAAAAAATATTCTACGCGTCCAAATTAAAAAATTAAGAAAACTACCGTGTAAGTTGTATTCTGAAAATTTATTTGTGATTTATTCAATTCTGATTTCTGAAAATTTCAATCAGCATGAAATAAATCTATATTTAAAGAAATGTTTAATGATTCCACAGGTGTTTAGACACGGCGACAGAACACCTGATGATAGCACGAATGAAATGTACCCGAATGATCCTTATCTGCAGAACGACTTTTATCCAATGGGTCGAGGTCAACTGACGAACGTATGTACTTCCGTTTCTTCGATAATTTTATATTAAAAATTATAATTCTTTATTAAAAATTTCACATTAAAAATTATAATTCTTTATTAAAAATTTCACATTAAAAATTATAATTCTTTATTAAAAATTTTACATTAAAAATTATAATTCTTTATTAAAAATTTTATATTTTATATTTATTATAATGAAATTTTATTAATAATTTATTAATAAATGATTAATTATCTATAATATATAATTTAACCATTCAAATTATTACCATCATTTTAATTTTCTAAATATTTAGTTGACATTCGATTTACGAGCTGTATTGTACTTTCCGTTTCCGTTAAAAATCCTTTGCACGAATTATAATTCATATATCTCGATTATCTCCTTAATTAACTATTCAAATTATTACCATTAAATTAATATTCTAAATACTTAATTGACATTTGATTTACGAACTGTATCGTACTTTCCCTGAAAGTATTTTCCTCGAAAATCCTCAGTTTTTAGTTAATTATAATTGTTTTTGTAATTTACACTGTTCTCGATTATTTCCTTAACAATTTAACAACACTCTCATTGTTAAATCAATTAAATAACACAGTGAGACTTCAAAGCGTTCAAACATATTGAACAAGGTGTTTTAAGCAACATATGACAAAAGGAAAAATTCTATTGCACATTTAGGAAGGTAAAAAGCGGGAATATACATTGGGACGATTCTTGAGAGGGAAATATGGTCACTTTTTGGGTGACGTTTACACAGGAGTGGTCGTCTCAGCACTCAGTTCCGATTACGATCGAACGAAAATGTCTTTGCAGCTGGTTCTGGCAGGGCTCTTTCCACCAAACCGATTACAACAGTGGCATCCGAATCTAAATTGGCAACCGATTCCTGCGAACTACTTACGCCGCTACGAGGATAATGTTTTTCTTCCTGAAAATTGCCTTTTGTACGTCTTTATGAAAATATTATCAGAATTCATCAATTAATACTTGGACGCCTCTGCAAGCAAAATAACTTTTTCAGAATTGAACTAAATAAACTAAGACTCTCAGGAGAATTTAGAAGCATCAGTTTACTAGACAAGTGCGATAAATAGCGTGAAAAAACTGCAATTGGTTGAAATTACAATTTTTCTGAACTTGCACAAACAGTCTTTCGAATTACGAGCGAAAAATAGCGTAAAAAAATTGCAGTTGACAGGAATTGCAATTTTTTCGAGCTTACAGAAAGAGTTTTTTGAACTACAGGTGAAAAATAGCTTGAAAAAATTGCAAATAGTCGAGATTGTAGCTCTTCTGAGCTTGCACAAAGAATCTTTCGAATTACGGACGAAAAATAGCCTGAAATAATTGGAATTCATCGAAATTGCAATTTCTTTGAGCTTGTACCAAAAAGTCTTTCGAATTACGTACGAAAACTCCTAAAAGACTCCGGTTTTTTTAGAATAGTGGTTGGATATCGAGTAAGTTTTGTTTTCAGGTATGAGGTGGAGTATGACAGAGTGTTGCAGTCGCCTCGAGGTAAACGCGAGCTTTCTAAATACAACGAGTTGATGAAACAGTTGACAGAGTGGACTGGGAAAAATATATCCACGCCGTTGAATTTGTATTATCTTTATCACACGTTGATGGCCGAATATTCTCTCGGCCTTACTTTGCCGGACTGGGCGTACAAAGTGTTTCCGAAAGGAGAACTGTGGAATGCAACTGTATTTTCATACAATATTGCAAATTCTACTCCCTTACTTAAGAGACTTTCTGGAGGTAATTTGTTGGTTATCTTTATCGTCTGTTTGTTCTATTTAGTTTTGCTGTTCTAATTTATTAAATTGCCAGGTGTTTAACGAGTTTGAAATTGTTGGCCGCGATTTTTTCCAATGTACGGTTCATTTTGATTGTTTCGGTTGTATGAGTTAGATAAAACTTTCAATTCGAATTTAAAATACTTTTTAAAGAACACGTTTTCTGTAAAAATAATTTTAATTTCTATTTTTAATGAGTGATTCGTGTTATCCTTGTCCAGTGAAAGTTACTTTGCACTAGAATTTAAAATAAATACTCATTTAAAATACTTTTCAGAGAAAGTAACTTTTCTCTAAAAATGCTTTTAATTTTTATTCTCCATGATTGATCCTTATTATCCTTATCCTGTGGAAATCGCAGATCTTTTTTTTCACTTGTTCATTATTACTTTTAGCTACTTTACATTACTTTCCTAATTTAACTTCTTAATATTTGGAAAATTCTCAGGTCCATTTCTTCGAATAATGACAAGGAGCATGTTGGATGTGGTAGCTGGAGTCAAGACAGGGGAGGAAAAGTTGCATTTATTCAGTGGTCATGAGAGCAACGTCGCCGCTCTTCTACATGCTTTAGAAGTCTATTATCCTCACGTCCCTGAGTATTCTAGTGCTGTGATATTAGAACTCCATCAGATTGAAGACACCTACTATGTAAAGGTAGTAGCACAAGAAATTAATCACTTACCTGAACAATTTCTATAATAAGAAAAATCCTACAACACAGTAATCACTCTCACAAATCCTGATCTAAAATTTGCAATGCTGCAAGAATAAGCATTTATATTTCCACATAATAACCCAAAAGCTATCTGATATTACAAAACGTCCAGTAAACTGTTAAAAGCACTTCAATTTACTAATTTAACCCCTTGCTTCACAATGTTCAGTCTCTCTCACAGTGTACAACTTGACCAAGAAAGATTACCTACCTGTTAAATTTTGCCAACTCAAATTTAAGGCTCAGAATTGAAAAAACACTGATCATTTATGATATCCTGAGTTTCTTTTATGTAAAAGTACATTGGAACAATTACTAAGGAAGATTACACACCTCTTAAATTGTGCCAGCTCAAATTTGAGACTCAGATTCCCCAAACACTGATCATTTATGATATCCTAACCTTCTTTTATACAAAAGTACATTGGAACAGTGAATAGCAGAGATTGATACATGCAATGCCTGATAAATAGTAAGACAAAGGTTTAATCTGGCCAATTCTTGTTGTCACAGGTACTCAACTACTTGGGCATTCCTTCCAAAGTAATAGAACTTCAAATACCCAGTTGTAAAGTACTCTGTCCTTTGGATGAGTATCTACAGCTAGTGGAGGATGTGATGCCTTCGAATGAAGAATTAATCTGTGACAAGGGGCTTTCTGAGGAGTATGTGGACAAAAAATCAATGGAGGAGCTAGAATTATTGAAATACAATTTAATAAGAACTGCCGGTGTTGTTAAAGCTAAGTGAAGAGAGAGAGAGGAACTGTATTTATTAAGTGTGAACTACATTTCTGCAAACGCAAACGAGACTTCAAGGTAATGATGAAGCATGTACATAAAACAGAACAATAGATTAATTAAACATTTTGCATATAACTACTGAGTATAGTATTTATTCAAAATAAGCAGTTCCTCACTGATTTCCATGATTTTTTGATACATTTTCAAAAATATTAATCTAAGCAACATTTTTCTTGTAAAAGAAATTTTATAGTTCTTCCTAGAGTCTGATTCATAACTTAAACTGCTCCAAATTGTTGGATAGAACGTAGGTGAACTAATAAGATCACTTGTTACCAAGGAATTGAACATGTTCTATGGAAATTAGGCATTATAGACACTTTGGTGGAGGTGAGGGCAATACAGCCACCTAAAAAAGCTCACAGAAGCTAATTCTTTGGTTCTATTAGAGATTTAAAGTAAATTTTATTGTATACAAAGAAAAGTCATATATGTATTCTTTTTATTATGCCGCTGGAACCTTTTAAGCCGGGTATGTAGTAAATTATTGCAGTTTTTCGAAAATTTAAATGCGTTCTCCTCGAAATCATGCTTTCCTCTTTATTTCGAGTTTCGAATCACTCGGAAAAAAATTTAGCAAATGTAAAGCATGCTTAGTTTTGTCCTGAACCTATGTATGAGTTCACGTAAACCCTAATTTCGACGAAAATAAAATAAAACAGCTGTTTTTTAATGAAAAAATTACGTTCTTTTCAGTTTTATAGCTGCCATTTTTATAACCTCCATTTTCTTTTCTTTCCAACAGGTCCACTGCACAATGGGGACCCATAGAGAGAGAATTTTACAAAGAACATTTCATAATTCCATTTCTTTTTGAAGCAAGGATCCTTGCAAAACCGCAGCAGCTTCAGGCGTAATGTGTACACGTTTGAACGACTGCAGCGTTGTTATATACATATATATATTATTAATAAAAATGTTTTTCTAAGCTTTGTAGTACCACTAAGTATTATCTGAAAGTACAAGTCCCAATTTTAATTTGTAACCCTGTAATAAATTCCCAAACACCTAGTCTGCTTAAGTCTCTTATATTCAATTTTCAAATATCGCAAGTTCCGGTTAAATCGGAGCACCGTTGATTCGAAATGCCGCTTATTCGGGACACCGGTTAATTGGGCGCTAGTTAATCGAAACGCCGGTTAATCGGGACATGGGTCAGTTGAGGCCGGTTAATTGGGACGCCAGGTATATTAAAGCGCCGCTTATTTGGGGCACCGATTAATGGAGGCTCTGGGTAATTGAAACGCCGTTTATTTGAGGCGTTCATTAATAGGGATGCCGTTTATTTGGGGCAGACACTGAAGTGCGAAACAAAAACTGTTTCCACTACACACTTCTACGAGACACATCGCCGTTTCATTAGAACAGTTCAGGCTCATGCAATTTACAATTGGAGATATAGTAGCTTTCACCACCAATACAACCTTTTCTATCGTTTTCACCATCCTGAGGCACAACTGGAAGACTCCTGTACTTTAAACTAAACTTTCTTAAATACGCGACTGCATACTACATCCTGTAACTGGTACCAATCTAGCGGAATATGAATCTAATATTTAATCTAGCAATATTATTGAGACGGGAGAGTGCCGCTATGGCGTTATGGCCACGATTTTAGGGACTTCCTTTTATTATGTTGTATATGGATCCTCCGTTATTCACTAGGTACGTTTAAAGGTACTTTTAATCATGAATAACAAATAATTCCACATTATTCTTAATTTAAGACGACACTCACGCTGTGCCAATGCGCTTGTTCACAACCGCGACCGAGCGCGGCGGTTCAGAGCCAACGCTCTCAGTGTTTTTCGTTAATAATTCAAAAACGAAGCTTCAAGCAACATTTTAGTAAAGGAAAAAGTTGTTCAGAATCACCTCAGCAATCTCCCATTTCAAGGAGTATAAAATATTTTTAATTTTTATTTATTTATACCGATAAAAATTAAGTACTATATAGTTTCGTGTACATAGGAATTTGTAAATACACCTGAAAAGAAACTAGGAGTAATGTAGACGAATTCTCTTTCCTAACTACCCTTTGCCTGCAACGAGTTGGCGACCCAAAACATTTACGTTCCCACTCTGTCCATCTCTCCTGCTACCACATGCGTTGCTGCTATTGGCTACAGTCAGCGACAAAGGTCGACGACGAGCATATCGAGATGAAGTGAAATAGAACGATAACTTTACAGCATTGACGTAGCCTCCCAGTTGAACTGTCAACTATTGTTAGTAGGTTTAGTATTAAGTGAGAGGCTATGCCAGTGCTGTGAAATCTTCTATTTCACTTTGTATCGATGTGCTCGTCGTCGACATTTGTTGCTGGCTGTAGCCAATAGCAGCAACGTATTTGGTAGCAGAAGAAGTGGAACAGAGTGAGAGCGTAAATGTTTTGAGTCGCCAACTGGTTGCGGACAAGGGATAGCTAGAAGTAAGAAATTTCGTTAACAATCGTGGCCATCACTAGGCGGTAAATGAACTTTCTAGATAGTCACTAGAAAGTTGGTGACGCTAGGTTAAAATAAGCTAAGTGAGAGTGCAACTTAGGTTAAGACATAGTTTATGGCAAAATGGCGCGAAAATCAAATTCTTGCATTTACTGGGATTCGTTCGTTGTCCACGTGAAGTGGCAACATGTCAGGAGTGGCATAAGGATCCAGTGTTAACGACCACTTCCGTCGAACTAGGTTATTTCGTGAACGAATGGGCTTAATAATTTAATTAGCTTTTTCTAACATTAGTTAAACGAATCGTTTCTCTTAAAACAATTTATCCCCCTGAAAACGTACTGTTAAAGAAAACATTTTTTCATAAATAACAAAACACTTTATTCCTTTCGGATAACGAATAATTCCACATTATTCTTAATTTAAGACGCTGTAACATTTGCCGTGATACTCATGCTAATGCGTTTGTTCACGATCACTAGCGAGCGAGACGGTTCAAAGCCACACTCTCAGTGTTTTTCGTTAATAATTCAAAAACGAAGCTTCAACCATTTTGGTAAAGGAAAAAGTTATTCAGAGTCACCTCACCAACCCCCAATTTTCGGGAGTTACACTAATTACGGGACACCCTGTATAGAAGTATAAATTATGAACAATAAATTTTGTCATTCATCTGAGACAACACGCTTAAAAAAAAAGCGAAAATTTGTAGCTTGAATGTTACAATCTATGCAAACACTTTGTCACAAATTTTCATGTGCTCGTGTGTGACATTCATGAGATAAATGCACCACTATCATGGTGTTATTTCAGTTAAAGTTACTATTGTACTGTCAGTAAACAAATTTCAATGCATGATCTTAAATACCCAAAAACAGTTTGAAAGTAACAATTGTACGATACATCAAACCAAACTGCAGTTATAGAAACAATATAATAATCTTCAGAGCACTAAAATAATAAATAATAAAAGTTTATCCCATACATGTCTCCAATGTTTACCACTAATTTCTAAATTTCTGCAAAATCTCAATTACTCAAAGAATCTTACTATATAAAAAACCTTTTTTTTTCAATTATAGTAAATCTACAGAAATACAAATTTTGTCACGCATCTAAGTCGCAACAAGCTGAAAAAAACGATAATTTGTAGCTTGAATGTTACAATCTATGCAAACATTTGTCACAAATTTTTCAGTGAAAGTTACCAACTTGTAGTAAACAAATTTCAATGCACAATCTTAAATACACAATAATAGTTTGAAAGTAACAATTGTATTATACAGCAAGCCAAACTGCAGTCATAGAAACGGTACAAATCCTTGTTCACGTTGAACACATTCAAAAACAGATCGTTGCTCGTCCAAAACCAAATAGTAGTGACAAATCTTGCGTATATTTAATTCGCTAGTTTATTACATAGTAAGATTATAAAACAACTTACATATTACATTTGAACGGAACGTGTTATGCACTTCAAACGACGAACTGTAGGTATGAAATAATAAACTGGTTTTTTTAGCAGATATACAAATAAAAAAATTTATATTAAGATTAACAATTATCGATCTATTATTAGAAATACAATGTCAATGGTACATTTACAATCTACAAGTGATGCTTATAAAATAATAAAAAAATTGTTTGGACCTATGTTGATATATAAAAAAAAAGGTACAGTAACATTCCCCTTTTTTTTCTCTCCTTGTAACATGTATAACAGGAAATAAGTTAACACATTACCTCTGGTCTCAGGTTAATTGTTAATGTAATTAGTACCAGCATAAATGTGTAAAATGCAGAAGTTATATTCCACATTATAAGAAAAGCAGCATGAAAAATAATACTTCAGTATCATAAACAAACGAACATCGTGTGTGTGTGTTTGTGTGTGTGTGTATATATATATATATGTATGTATGTATATATGTATATATATACTTACTTTTATATAAATATATATGGTAAATGTTAGTACATTCTAAAGTATCCTAGTACTGCTTTAAGAATTAAATTTCTTTCTTTTTTCCACCAGGAGTATAAACTACACGGATATACTTTTAAAAACAGGTTCGGAGCAGTACCAGAAACATATTCACATATTTTTTTAAAAGTTTATTTATCCTAAGAGATATACAAAACAAACATTTCCTTTTCGTTAACTTTTGTTTAATAATTCCCCCTATTATAATATAACACAGAAAATTCTGTCGATAATTTTCAAATATCCGTTTTTATTTAATTATTCTCCATCAAATGGATACCTTTGTATCAGTACAATTCATTTTAACCAGCTATGTTAAAATTATGCACATCTGCAAATCAGTATTAAAATATTACAATTTCATATTTTACAGTATTCGTCTTTCTAGCTCCCTCTAGAAACAGGTTTTTCCCTTTTTTCCTTTTGCTTATACAATCATACAAGTTATCCGTTACAATGACAATGTGCAGGGGAGATGAAAAAGCTGTTTTATGTGAAAAAGTATTAGGGGTTTACTTGCTGAGCCAAATCAAGGTGTAAAGTCAGTCCGACTGTAAAGAAGCCTCTTGTATATTCATTTTTGCACACCAATCTTGGCCACGAAATTCGTATCTGCAATTACTTATTTAGCCTGTTTACTTTTTTTTTGTTATTTTTTATTTTTAATTTTTTTTTTGGTATGCTTCTTACACGGTTGGCTCTAATCTCAATGATTAAGATCTGTACATACTAGGATCTAGGAATGTTAACATTACAAGAAACCACAATAATTTATTATAATACAGCCTGCTGTACACCAGATGACTCGAGGCAATACAAGACACGCCTTATCTTACTTTCTTAAACAATGAACGTAATTATATAATTCTTCAAAGGACCTTTTTCTTGTTTAACGTATCTTCTTTTATTGGAAAATGAATTATGAGAGAGAGGGAGGATTACGATGGTAAGGGCAGGGACCACTTTCAACTAGCTGAAACTGAAAATATTAATTCTACTTTAGTCTGTCTTCAACGACTGTCGTTAACTCCAATATGAACAAAGTTTGTTTTATATAATTATATAGAAATTAAGATTATCGTTATTCTTATAACATAAAAAAAAAAACTGAAACCGTATTTTCATTCTTTCGATCAATTGTATAAAACTATAATTGGACTTCTATGCTCCACTTTTCTCACACGAACAGAAATTACTCGCTGTGTCTCTCTATTTATGGTTAATGTGTGTAGTACTTGACAATACCACTGCTCCATGGCTGGGTTTTTCTAATCGTCCCAATTTTGATTTAGCAAAGTTGTGAATTCTCGATTCTCCAATTACTTATAAGCTATATAAGGCTCAATCTCGTGGTTTAGAATACATCGTTTTTAGTGGAAACTATCACATGTTGACGCAGATGTAGAATCGAAGTTGCATTTTTAAAATATATATACTTATCCTAAATACTTACAACTATACGACAATATACTTAAATGAATTACATTCATACAAAAGCAGCCCCATGCCCCCACCTGCGACAGATTTGATTTAAAGAAATATTTCTGTACAAGGATATACAACAAGTCTTCTTACACTGGCAGCGAATGAACTGAACTGATTAAATATCAAACCTATTTTTTCAATTGATATACCCATCCAACTATGGAGCCGCCGTATCCCGTTTTTTCTCTTCTTTTTTTTTCTTTTTTTATCTTAACTATGGATAAGTTTTTTCCCTTTCTTCTTTAACACAGTTTGGAGAGACAATGTCAACAATATGATTGAGCCCCTGCCGCCTTCCACTCGATAGAAAAGTGGGCACCATATCTTTTTTTTTCATTCTGCTATCCTAAGCCATTTTACATGTTACTATTAATATGTTAAAATACAAATGTCACTCATACGATCTTCTCTCGCTCCTCTCGCATACATACAATTTTAAAATAATTATTATAATCGCGGGTATTTTTTTTATAATTATTATTGTAAATAATCCGGGACTTGGTGATTAGTTACTTGTTCTCCTAGTAGTGTAAGTACGCTCACGCTAAAATCAATGGTACGTACAGTAGGTGAGGTATGCTTTCAGGATCAAGGACACGGGGTGATAGATGAAATTTTGTCGTGCATCCGCTATTCGTCATCTTCTTTATACTCTTCTTCACTGTCACTTTTTACAGTATTCGCTGGAACTCCTACCACTGGTGCGCCGTCTTTCATCTTCTTTTTATACGCAGTCATTTCCTGAAGTACAACAAAATGATGTAATACATCGTCGCAAAACTGTTCTACAATTACAGGATTGTCGCTTAAGTCATTTTCAACCATTTCTAACAAGTCTTTGGGTGTCGTTAGTAAGCTTTCATTTCGAAAGTTCGTTTACTGTAATAATAAGAAAATTTTACTGAAAAAATTGCAAGTTATTCAAGTGCTCATAGAGACACGATTTGCTTTTCTACTTCAAGAAAGGGAGAAAAGCTTTATGGACAAAAAGCTCTGCAAAATTTTGTGGTCCATTGACTATTCTGAAATTTCTTTGCCTTAGGTAGATACCGAATTTACAATGAAGAGAAATTTCAATTATTTGCAGAGATGAAATCTGTAGTTTACTTCACGCTGGAAAGCAGATTGAGTATTGTTTAAGACAACAGAAATTCAACTGGTACACAAATTTTTTAGGATTGAAGCACAAATAAGTAACAACACCCAGTGTACTTTGTCTCGATGTGAAGACACAAAGTAAACAGAGCTCCTCCACTTAATATTTACTGTAAAATTAAGCTGAAACGTTAGAATAGTTTCAACATGGAACTGTGATCACAAGAGAGAAGTCCTTCTGGTTTAGAATAGTGTATATCATTACAAATCGTTGTAATATTCTGTACGTACAATTTTCCATGTATAGTAGCTTTACAGTTTATAATTACATATGATAGATTAGTAATAGTTTACAGATCATACTAAATTCAGTTCCACAGCAAGATCCTTATGTCTCATGCCAATGTGCAATTTGTGAGTCAAAGTTCTCACTTCTGTGAGTTTTTGGAGAATGAAAATCTAACAAGTCTATAAATAAAAAGGAAAATCTTTCTTGAAACGTTGGTGGCTGAACTGTGTTCAGAAAAGTTCGAGAAAAAGGAGCACAATATGCAAAACGTTTCAGATCCTATATTTTTATCCAGAATGATAAACATAGCACCAAATCTGATCATTATTCTAATTTCTCGTGTGATAATCATGTACTGTTCAGAAGATCTTACTTTTACTGTAAATACGTGTTCACTTCAATTCTAACGTATTTTAGTGATATAAAAAACTTACTGTTTTCCATACGTATAAAAACGCTTTTGTTGTGACCCTCTGTCCCTTTACAGAAGCCACAATTAGCGAACAAAATATTTTCTTGTACTTGAAAATAAATAATGCTCATTTTATTCTTTTCCGTCAAGTTTTTTCCCACAAATCATAGGATTCTCGATTGCATATTTCGCACATTTCAGCGTCTGAGAATCACAGTTATTTTCCTCTATGTGATTTTCAGTATCTCCAGAAGAATCTTCGTGAATATTATTCACGTTCTTTGATAGCTTGACATTTGACAAATGATAAAGTAAAAACCATAATATGAAAATGTAGATAGAACTTGTTAATTAGTCCACTGTTTTGAAGATGACATATTTACTTTTAGTATAAATGTATTTTCACTTCGAATCTAATATTACTTTACCTATTGTAATGAAAAACTGTGATTTTTCGTAAGTACAGAAACGATTTTGTTATTGGGAAAATTATGTGCTGTCCGAGGATTAAAATTTATGATACATACTCTTTCATATCGAGCCTTGTCCTTCTCTGCCATAGCCTCATATTTCGATTTGGTTTCAGGATCTGCGTCTGACCATTTTTTACCAAGCTCCTTGGCTATATCACCCACGCCGAACTCGGGATTCAGCATCTTCACTTTTCCACGTTCGTCATTGCAAAACCAGAAGAAAGCTGATCTGTAAAAGAGAAAAGTAGCATGATTTCTTCGTTTTTAGTTTTTATAAATGCAGAGACAGAGAATATCTCAAGGGATAATAGTATGATTTCTTTTCGAATTCTTATAAATATACAGACAGAGAATATCTCAAGGGATAATAGTATCGTTTCTTTTCAAATTTTGGTAAATATAGAGACAGAGAATATCTTAAAGGATAATAGTATGATTTCTTTTCGAATTCTTATAAATATACAGACAGAGAATATCTCAAGGGATAATAGTATCGTTTCTTTTCAAATTTTGGTAAATATAAAGACAGAGAATATCTCAAGGAATAATAGTATGATTTCTTTTTGAATTTTGATAAATATAGCGGCAAATAGTAATATCTCAAAGCCTGATAGTATTTCTTTTTGAATCTTTATAAATATAGAGTCAGAGAGTAATAATTCAAGGCATGGTAGTATTTCTTTTTGAATTTTAATAAATATAGAAACAGAGAGCAATATCTCCAAGCATGATAGTACTTCTTTTTGAATCTTTACAAATATAGAGTCAGAGAGTAATAATTCAAAGCATGTTTCTTTCTCAATTTTTATAAATGTAAAAACAGAAATATCCCAAGGCATTATTACATGCTACTTAATTTCACAAGGATTACTTACAATGATCTCTTCGGAGCATTATGATCTTTAATGTGTTTACGTTTCTTGCCCCTGCCTTTACTTTCGCCTTTTGGTGGTGTATAATTTTGCATCTCCGTGTCGTATCTCTTTTTATCTTTCTCTGCCATCTCATGGAATCGTTTCTTCTCTTTGTCTGACATTGTCTGCGAACACAAAGTACATTGATACTAGAATTGTAGAAAAAATTCACTATACAATCAGAAACAAAAGTATCGACACACGTGGCTCTTATAAAAAGCGTATAAATCAAAGGAAACATATAATATCAGGTGAATTCTTTTTATTGGCCACCTTACAAATATTTATACTGATTAATCACAAAAGAAAAAGGGATGATAAAATACATATTAACAGTAGCTCTCAATGAAACAAACGTATTAGCACATTGAAATAAAATGCTTTCATCTAAAATCCAGAATGAAATTTTTATATAATGTTTGTACACTATTGCTTTCCAGGTAAGTCTCTGATTTCGTTGACATTCGTTTCTTTACTTCTTATTCAATCATTTGCAAGAAGTTAACTGGAAGAAAATTGAGCAATTAAATGCAAATTCAAAAATCAAAAATGATCAAAGCCACTTTTATTCCATCCTTGTTTCCTTTTTTTTTTATTTGTCTAATCAGAAATGATCAAGAACGCATTTATTCTAGCTCTGTTCTTTATTTGTTCGATTTTCTACCTTCGAGCATACATTTTACTCTATACAAGATTGCAAACTTGTTAGTTAATTAACCAGCAACATGTACAAATTTCTGCGTGATAGAGCGAAAGTGAAAATTCAAAAGCATGTCTCCTCACCTTCCACCTCATTGCACATTTTTTAGAAAATTCCCTGAAAACGATTTTTTCCTCGGGATGCTTCTTTTTGTGTTCCTGACGGCACGTTTGCACGAAAAACGCGTACGCGGTCATCCGTCCCCTTGGCTTTGAATCCTTTCCTCTCGGCATATTGTCTCGCTGCTGTAAGCTCTGAGCGTTATTTTGCTGAAGATTATTTTGTTGCTGCGGTAACTGCTGTATCTGGTGCTGAAATTCAAAAATTAAAACAGAATTAATATCGTGTATACTCCACTAAAACCCTTCCAAAACATATTTTTTTCAAAAAAGCCTGGTTTTTTTATTCCTCGTAAAATGAAGAAATTGAAAAACTTTTCATTTAAATTTCCCGCGTGAAATTGAAGACGCAGATTAGTGCAATATAGCAACCCTATTTTTCCCCTTTTATCAATGTATCTTCCATAACCCAAGATCTATGGATCAAACATTGCCTTTGCAGATTTTTTTTTTATATTTAATACTGCTTTTGAACTTCTTCGATTGTTGCATATTTCTAATGGAAATTCAGCGAAATAAATATTGTTTACGTTCTAATCAGAGTTTTTTTTCTACGTGTAGAGCTTCGTTTTGTAGAATCAGATAATAGTAACATAGAATAGTACTGCAACTATATTACAATTCTATAAGCAAGGTTCTTATATATATAAATTTCTCTCATGGAAGTTTATGATTGCCTATGATTGATAAGTTTTAATTATTAATGCACCATTACCCGTATCTTAGATCGTAGATATTTGGTCTGAAATTTCCTTAAGCAGTTACATACCTATTCACAATAGTCAAAGTATATTTTTAGTCTCCAATTATTTATTCCTATTAATAAACTAAGAATTATGGAATGTAACATTATTTATAGTTTATCCTTGTATTTGTAGAAAATATTGTAAAATTTATTTAATGCAACATAGCTATAAAAGGTTTATATATTATAAATATTAATTCTTCTTCATTGAAAATCTGAATTAAATACAAAAAAGTTCAGGATAAAATTAATTCTGCCAACACAAAAACACTGTTCAATAAATTGTACTCCTATTATTATAGATATTATCGTCCAACTTCCACAAAAAATATATAAAATTAATAAAATAAAAAAATATAAGTTTACAAAAAAAAATTCAGGATAAAATTAATTCTGGCAAAATAGAAACGCTGTTCAACAAATTGTGCTCCTATTATAGATATTGTCGTCCAACTTCCATCAAAAATATAGAAAATTAACAAAAAAAAAATACATAAAATTTAGGGGGGGGGGAGTGGAGTAATTTTATCGCACTATATTCATATTAGAGAGAAAAAGTGTGATCAGAATGTGCATAACGATAGAGCAAACAAAAGTGATCATTGAAAGAACACTATCTATTGTATCAAGTTTTGCATACACTGGTGTGTTCGTAACGAGCAATGACATATAAACTTTGTTAAGTAAAATCGTGTTTTCGGCATCAATTAACATTACTTGTTGCGTGTATATAGCTGACAAACATTTACTCGAACACGATCAAACAGAAGTTGACATCCTATTTAGTGATAGGATTTAGTTCAATCGTGGGAGCTATTGTGATGTAAATTGCAAGAGAGGTATTCCTAAAGGCTTGTGACCTTTAGGAAAAATATTCCTTTATGATTATTAATCTTTTATCAACGAAAGAAATTTTTTGTTACTAATTTTATCAGCGAAACGAACTTTTAATTACTAATTTTATCAATGAAATAGATATTTAATTACTAATTTTATAGGTGAAAGAAATTTTTAGTTACTAATTTTATCAGCGAAAGAAAAGGAAGATCTTAAATTCAGGGGAAATTGTAGAAATTTAAAGAAAGTGTTCAGTAGATTAATAAATATATCTTATTCTTTAAGTTCTTAATTAAAAAAATAATTCAAAGATCATAAATTTAGGAGAAATTATAGAAATTTAAAAAAGTGTTCAGTATGTTAATAAATATATCTTATCTTTTAAATCCTTATTTAAAAAAAATATTCAAACATCATAAATGTAATTGATATTATAGAAATTTAAAGAAAGTATTGAGTATGTTAATAAATATATCTTATCCTTTAAATTCTTAATTAAAAAAACAAAAATTCCAAGTTTAGGGGAAATTATAGAAATTTAAAAGTAGTGTAGTATATTAATAATTCAAAGATCACAAATTCAGAGAAATTATAGAAATTAAAAAGTGTTCAATATATTAATAAATATATCTTATCCCCTAAACTCTTAATTAAAAAACGAAAGACCCAAATTTTAGAAAAAATTACAGAAATTTAAAAAAAAGTATTCAGCATGTTAATAAACATATCCTTCAAATTCTGCCCAAGATCCGAAACACCAAAGAGATATAATTAACCTAACTCCCAAATAAAATCTTTCAACAAATGATCATCAGTTATTTCCTACAAAACATACCAAACGAAACGAATAAAATTCCAATTTAATTTCCAACGAAAGTAGCACATAAGTGTTTCTTCTTTTTCCAATATTACGTTGAACATTTTACATTGGAAGAAACAACGCAAGTTCATTTCCTCCACTTATCTTTATCCTGTAATCTGAAATTTTCGGACCACTTTCTGACTTTCTCTTCTCCTCTGATAGACTTTAATCTTGAACTTTCATTCGAACGCCACTTTTAATATTGCTCCAAATAAGTTTTCGATGTCTTGAGATATACCGAATACACTTTTATTGGAATATCGAAAAACTGTTCCTTCCAAGTAAAATATTCTTAACCTTCTCTAACATTACAATTTTAAACATAATAATAACTTCCAAATATTCCTCACATTCCTGCTCTTATTCCGTTAATAACTTCGCACTAGAGATAAATTTGCATCTATTTATACACGTGCAGTTGGCTGTTTTCGACGAGTATACTCGTCACAAGGAAATGTCAATATTTCAAATAGAAAAAAAAACTGTAAACGTTGCTGTTCTCTTAAACCGAACTTAACTGGAATTTTTTATACATCTAGAAAACTGATCCTTCTAGCGCACTGATTTCCAACCGGTGTCCCACGGAGCACTGGTGTTCCGTAAGCATTTCACAAGTGTTCCGCGGATTTAGTCGCAAATCGGAAGTGTACGACCGTATTCGAACGGGCGAATATCAAAAAATTAAAATCATAAAATGTTCATAAACAAATTTATATTTTTTACGGCCACAAGAAAATCGTTCTTTGGAAAAAGAGAGTAGAAGGAAATAATCACAGCATGTTTCCATCCGTACATAACAATGGTACCGATTGTGTTTCCTTGATATCAACATTTAACAATATTAGACAACAACGTAAGAAAATATTTTCCGTCTCTTGACCCGGACAAATATGACTGGTTTTAGGAATCCATTTTTTTTTTTTCAAAAGAATTATATAATAATTTTGAATTTAATGTCCCAGAAGAAGAGGGGCCTTACATCCTTGTCATCTGCCCGCATCTTGATGAATTCTGGATATCCGTCCAACAAGAGTTATTATATCCACTGATATCGAAGAAAGCCATAAAAATTTTACTATGTTTTTCAACTTCGTATTTATGTGAAGTAGTGTTTTCCATAGTAACCAATGTAAAATCTAAAAAAAAGGGAAAGACTGACAAATTTAGAGGAAGAAATAAGCATGGCATTGTCTTGTATACGTTTAAACACAGAAGAAATATGTAAAAAACATCGGCCACAAATTTCCCATTAAAGTTACTTAGGTATTTTTTTTTCTGTCTCAAAAATGGCGTTAATAATATAAGTAGTTATTTTGAATTATAAATGCCCAATTCTAATAAAATAACCGATGACAAGCTTATGTATTTCGTATTAACTTAAGTGTTCCGCTAAAGAAAATTGCTCACAAAAGTGTTCCGCACCCTAGGAAAACTTGGAAACCACTATTCTAACGTCTCGCGAGGACTCAGCTCATTTGGTGCTATCTAGAAAAGTTAGTCGGTGTTGAAGAATGTACGAATATTAATGGGAATCACGTGAAGATTATGATTCGAATGTAAATCGTGATTTCTGAATTATGCCTATTTTTATCTTAAATTGTAAAGCTAATTTCTGACAGAGTGAATTAAAACTGATATATCGCTATATTAAAATAAATAGAAATATATAAATTTAAATAAATTGATATACTGAAATATATATATATATATATTTTTTCATTTTCAGAGTGTTGATATATCGTACGAGAAATAATGATCTGAGTGCAACAAAGGATTGATATTTTGGGAACAATGAAAAATGATTTATGTAATGCTGTATTGAGTTTTGTCATAGAGTGTCCTGCGATGAAAATCGTCCACGTTTATTTTCTCAATTTTTTGTTAAAAGTGCACTGTAATAATAATAATAAATATAATATTCTGTCTGCAGAAAAAAACCTAACTTTGGAAATATATATCTAAGGCAAATCGTCTATCTACAATATTAAGGGATTACTGTAATTAAAATACACGAATTCAATAGTTTTTAACCTATCTTTGATTAAGAAGCTTTAGGCGAGTAGTTTTATTACATTTATCAATTTGATGTGGAGAAATGGAAGCTTGAGATACGGAAATGAGTAATTTTTCATCATAACGAAGGAAAATCACAAGATAAAATTGCACGTATTATTTAAGTAGAAATCATACCACAGTATAAAATATAATAAAATAGAAATTTAAATTGTAGTTAAAAAGATATTAAGAAGTATTCCGTATATGTAAAATAATAAAAAAATTAAAAAAATAATTAAAGAAATAAAAGATATTCGGTATATTAAAAATGATTATAAAATAAAAAATAAACAATTTTCGGTATATTAAAAATGATTATAAAATAAAAAGTAGTGAAAAGATTTTGAACGATTAGATGTCTCGCGACAAATTAAGACAAATCCCCAGAAATATAATTGAAAAGTCTATATTCGCTGAGTCGAAGAATGCAAACTACGTTTCGATTCAAAACAGTCTAATTAGCAGAATCTGTGCAGTCCAGCGCTGTTTCTTTTCTGCTTCTTGACTCTTAAATAATTCATAAACTGACAATTAATTTTGCCGTTAAAAGATACGTAATACAGATATATTGAAATGTATTATTAAACAAGCGTGGTTCACTTCTAATTAGACTAGAATATAAACGAGAACGAAAATCATTTGAATTAAGATGAAAGCTAATAGAGTTTATTAATCTAATCCAATATGGAGGAAAAATGTAAAAAAGAAAAAAAAACTGAAAGTGTGAAGAGTTAGTTCTTATAAAATATATTTCAAAATGAAAGACTCAATTTTAATTTTTTATTCAACTGATTAATACTGTAATATTTGCAAACATAGTTTGTAAGTTTGCAAAAATTTAATGGAAATTAGATTCTCCTTACACTTTTCCTGAAAGCAAATTTACGTGTGAAAGGACGAATAATAATTGCGAAGAGAATATTCGAAAACAAAAGATCACGAAGTACCAGCAAAGATAAATTTTCAAGCTAATTTCAGAATAAAATTTCTCCCTTCCTCACTTCCCAGTAGAGAAAAGTTTCCATCGTTCAAACTGTTTTATATAAATGCAAAATCAACACTCGTATTTTTATGTAAATGAAAAAGTTCACTGCCTTTCGTCGAGGAAATTATCTACTCCTTCCAATCCAAAACCAAATCCTTAAAATCGAGAAATTTACTTCGATTCACAGAATCAAAAATACAGTTACTCGAGTAACGTAACGCACTTGTTCCGTGAATAAAAACCGAGAAAATAACAATGTTCGCGTTCACTTACCGCGAACAATCTGCGAAGAATACTGAAAAATGGTAGACCATTAGAATCCCAAAAACATATTCTTTCATGTTTAAGCGGGAAAAACAATTCACGGAGTACGCCATTATATCTGCAAATCCAAAAAATTAATCGTACTTTCCGTTTTCAATTGTCAACAATTAAAACACTTCGATCGAAGTGGTGAAAATAAAAAAGAAAGAGAAAGAAGGGAACCGGCGCGGCATGAGCAGCACGGAACGTACGTACGGAGAAGGCCGCACGAAACCCGGAATCAATAGCGGACAACGGTCGGTGGGGCAAGAGACGCGAGTCAGAATGAAACGCAGGCGGCAGTGTGAAAGCAAGCACACGACAGAATCGATTATTAAAATTTTTCGAATAAAACCGCGAATAAAATCTCAGCTCACTGTCTAAACTCAACCTAATTATCCCCTGAAACAACTGAGACGATGCTCTTTAAATAAACAAAAATGGGACAATAAATAGAAAAAGAGACACGAGATTATTAAACCTTTAACTGCGGGTGTGGTTGATAAACCACATACTAAAATTATAGCCAGAGGCGGGTATGGTATATAAACATGTTAATTTTTGCTAATACCAAATAGCGGATGTGGCTTATATACCATTAAAATAAAAATAAAATAAATATAATAAAACAAATCTTAAAATAAAATATCACTTCATTAATATAATTTAAAATTAGAATGTATATACTTATTTTCATTTTTTTTTTATTTTGAGATTTTAGGTTTCTGTAATAACAACTTGTATGTTAATGGTTTATCATGTAATACTACCTTACTTTGTATACTTTTCGTAATTTACAAAATAATTAGAATTATATTGCCTAATATTATGATTTTAGTAAAATATTTTTTTTCAATTTAGAGCGATCGGCTATGCTAAAAAGTACCCGCAGTTAAATGGTTCAACATGTAGTTGAACTTCTAACAATTCGAAATTTATTATCGTGTTTTTCTTAATCGCTGAAGAGCACAATTGAGGTTATGACGATTCGAAATAACCGTTGTTACGATGACCGGAAAAAAAAGAAAATACACTTAAGACGAAGCTCTTTAAGTAAACAAAAACAGGACGATAATTAGAAAAAGGGACACGAGATTATCGAACGTATAGTTGAATTTCTAACAATTCGAAATTATCGTGTTAGGTTCACAGCCTTCTCTTGAGAAAATGAGAAA
The DNA here is from genome assembly GCA_951804975.1 of Anthophora plumipes. NCBI lineage: Eukaryota > Metazoa > Arthropoda > Insecta > Hymenoptera > Apidae > Anthophora > Anthophora plumipes. Next base: position 18,490,748 of record OX638119.1, read on the forward strand.
CCGAATTTTTCCTTCAGGAAATTGGTTTATTAGAAACGACTTGATTGTATATTGCTAACTTACAAATTTGGATATATTTTCGTATCGTTCCATTAATAAGAGTAAAGAAAAGTTGCTGGGAAAATAATAGCAATTTCTCTCATAAAATCTCAAATACGTCAAATTATGTTAAAAGTAGGTTAATAAACATACGCTATCCTTTAAATTCTTAATTAAAGAAATAACTCAAAGATCCTGAATTTAGGGGAAATCATAGAAATTTAAAATAATAGCAACTGTTTCTGTAAAATCTCAAATGCGTCAAATTGACATATCCCGTAAATTCAGCGTTAAAGGCGTCGAAATAGCTGAAGAGCACAGTTGAGGTTATGACGATTCGACATAACCCTTGTTACGATGACCGAGAAAAAAAAAACAAAATAAACAGTAGTTAAAATTCTTGGTATACTCACGGTATTAAAGGAGAAACTGACATTCTATGTTATCATAATTACTGCAATTATGACTGCTCTCGATGCTTCGAAACGTTAACAATTGCGCAACTATTCGCAACCGATTAGTGGACACTTTCCAATAGAAATCCAAAAAACAAAACCTGAACGCTTGCTACAATTACAAAATTGCTACACATGTCTAAAACGCTACAAGAAAATGTTTTTGCCTGGGGCAGTTACTAATCTCTTAACCTACAAAAAGAACAGAAATTAAATAATCCACGATCGAGATGCGGCGAAAGCATACATACGCGTTTTCAAACCTATCCTATAGCGTTGCAAGATCGATTAATAAGAAACATAAAAAGATCTGTTTCCCACAGAGGAAGACGCGTAAATAGAATTAAGCGCGGAGAGAGAAAAAAAAAAAATACTTACAGAATAGGAAAGAAAAAAATGGGGGGAGAATAGAGAAAAAAAAAAATAAAATTACATACATAGATTAGGAAAGAAAAAAGAGATGGAGGAGAACGTATGATTAAAAAGTAAGCAACGAGGAGAAAAAGAGGAAGCAAAAAAGGGGGTTGATCGCAAGAAACATCGAAAGATCGGAGGAAGACACGTAAATAGAATTAAGCGTGGGGAGAAAAAAATAAAACTATACATATAGAATAGGAAAGAAAAACGGGTGGGGGAGAACGTAAGATTAAAAAGCAAGCAACGAGGAGGAAAAGAGGAAGCAAAAAAGGGGGTCGATCGGGTCGCAAGAAACATCGAAAGATCAAAGGAAGACGCGTAAAGGAATGCGCGTAAATAGAATTAAGCGCGGAGAAAAATAAAAATAAAACTATACACATAGAATACGAAAAAAAAGGGAGTGGGGGAGAACGTAAGATTAAAAAGCAAGCAACGAGAAGGAAAAGAGGAAGCAAAAAAGGGGGTCGATCGCAACATACCGGGGACATAACGGGGGGCGTGGACGTTTGTGTGGTAATGGGCGAGAGGTGCTGCTGCTGTTGTTGGCCCTGCAATTGCTGATGCAGGTTGTTCTGTCCGGCGTCCATAACTCCACCTGGGTACCACCACTGTACGCCAGGCGGTGGTGCGGAAGGTGTACCAGGTACACCTCCTCCAGTTCCGGGCCCCGTTCCTAATCTATAATCATAGCCTCCCCTCATGCAGGAGCCAACCGGCGTAGACGTCGAGACGGGATTCGACTGTGTGCCCGTGGTGGCTGGATTCTGAAAGCTGGAGGCCATCTTGTAGGAGAAAAGCTGCTGTGTTGCAGCAGCGGTACTTCGAACGATATCCTGATGATGCTGCTGTTGCTGTGCTTGCTGCTGTTGCGATAGCTGCTGTTGTTGATTCATCAGATGCTGATGTAAATTCTGTTGTTGTTGTTGCTGCTGCTGCTGTTGTTGCTGCTGTTGTTCGGCCGATACGGTGTTTAAACCCGAAGGCCACCAGGCGGTACCACCATCCTCGCGGTTTCCTGGGCTTGCTGTGCCCCAGCCACCGGCTACGCGGTGGTGTTCCGACATGTCGTACACGCGGACGAATCGTCTTTAGTTCCTCTGTCACTTTCGAAACCTCGTTTACCAAATTGATAGTAACCAGCGCGCACGGCGAAGGGAAGAAAATTTGGGAAAAGGATACACTCACGCACCACACATACGCTCTTCTATTTCCCTCATATACACAGGACATGCACGAAAACACACGCACACATCAGAGGCACGCGAACGCTTGCGCGCGCGCGCACACACTCCGCTCGTTTCCTCTCACGAGGTGTACACATACACACACACCACACACGCACACCACGCACACATACGCACGCACACACACCGTTTACGCAGCCTCACATTCGTACCGGGGGTTTTTGCTCGTGGGTATCGCGAATACGCACCGCACGCGCTATTCGTGCTTTCTCTCTTTCTCTCTCTCACTGTCACACCACGTTTCTCTTGTCCAGCCAGCGCACTACACTGATCACTACTAAGTGTACACTCCCTTGATAGTAGTTACACGCTTTTTCCACGATGTATGGAGAAGGTCCTCGTGAATACGTGCGTTATACTTGGGATGCGGTCTCTACTCGACGCTACGCTCAACCGTTCGTTAGCTCCGTGAGTAGGTATGGCGGGTAGAGGAGGAGGGCGGACGGGTGGGTAGGGGAGGGCGCTCTCTCTCCCCTTCTAGCTCTTTCTTTTTCCCTATGTCTCCCCACCATCGACAGATCACGTCTCTCCGTCTCTGTTTCTCTCCCACTCTCTCTCCTTTCTCCTAAGTATTCATGGAACCTTTCGTTCGAGGGACACAACGTTTCTTCTCGAAATTATCGAGTATGTATTCTTCATTCATCTACGCCTGCACTATCCCTTTCCTTTGGACAATATCAATGTGTGTATGATATATATATAAGTATATATAGTATTTATACATATATATTTTCTTTATTGGAAACGTTCTGCTCGCACACACGGGTGCTAATTACGCACTCTACGCGACACCAGGCTCGCGTGGAGACGCTGCTTTTCCCGTGTATATGTACACACACCGACTGTTGCAGAGCGGTAGTGGAACCCCGCGTAATAGCTTTTTCACATGGAGAAGCTTACGCGCCGATTGCTTCTCTCCGAGAACTCTACACGCGACGCCGCACACACAGAGAGGGCGAACCTGGCAAAGAGACGGGCACAGGCTGGACGCTTGTATATTCTCTTTCTCTTTCTTCAACCCGATCTCCCCTTCCACAACGTACCCGAAGTCTCTCTCTGTTTGTCTCCTTCTCTATGGGCTCCTCTGTCTTTTTTCCACCAGCACACGCTTATAGCCTTCCTTCCAGCGGGACGCCGGCGAACTCGTGCAACGTTGCCAAGTCACGCTTTCACCCGCCCGCTCACAAAGGAAAACCCGAGTACGGCAACCAATCGAACTAGATTTCAAGTGTGGTGGGGATGGCGGGAGTCTACCACTACTGACATCAAGGCAACGCCGCTTTCTCTCTTCCGTTCGTAGAGAATTCGAGAGCCATGGCTCATAGTTCCCCCGGTTAGGTAGAGGGGCAAACGACTGCAAACCCTTCTCTACCCTTGAAACTCGAGGTCAACTTTTAGGCAGAGAAGGAGAACGAAAGGGAGAGGAAGATACACCTCCTCTGACTTGTCGCCATGTACTTCTCTTTCTTCTCGCACCTTTTTTTTCTGTTTTTTTTTACCCTCCTTAGTTTCGTTACACCGCTACGGTCACTGGAATTTGCTCCACATTGCCACTTCCTGCTTTTCGCGCACCCTTTTTCCTGCGTGTCGTGCCGGCTTTACCGACCGAAGAACTCCTGCTTTCTGCCACTTGGTCGATACGGAAGATTTTTTTCGACTTCCCGGAAAATACGATCACTGCTGAATTCTTATTCTGCACGCGGATGTGCGTTGAAAACATTCTTTGTAACTATATTCTTCTTCGCACGGAATAGATCATTCCTTTAAGCTTGTTCAAACGGAACGCGAATTTCAGACACGAACTGCCCTCAAGTATCTCGCTTTTGTCAAGAGAAAGATGGAATCTGTTAATATGAAAAGCTACAGTGAGAACAATCAGAGTTGCCACGTTAAGGCTGCAAACACGAAAAATGTCCGGCGCGTAAGAAAACGAAATTGCACAAGCCGCAAGAATTTTGATGTTTCTTTTTTTCAGATGGTAGCTCGAACGAGACAAACTGAAAATGTATATCATAGAATTTGTACGTCGGATACCTTTTCTTCCCACTCAACCCCCAATCAAGAGGCGGGTGAGTCGGAGGTAACCCGGCAAATCGAGAGAGAGGAGAAGAGAACCGGGTCCGGGTCAATAAGACGCGTGAGTGAGTGAAACAGAGATGGAACGAGACAGAGAAATCGAAGGAGCGAGGGAGGGAGAAAACTAGCGAGAGAAAGAGAGAGGTAGAAAGACCGCGCATTCCCAGGACTAGGCAACTTAACGAACGAACGAACGAAAGAAGGGGCACGATGAACAAGAGAAATGGTGGAATGGTAAGAAAAGGAGATATATCGATGACGAAAGAAAGGAGAAAGAAAATGAGAAAGGAGAGGGGAGAGAGGGGAGAGAGAGGAAAGAGAGAGAAGGCAACGAAAGTCCTGGCACCAAATTCTCGACTCGTGTTGGTACCTCGATGTTTGTTCGAGCGAGGCTAGCCGATCCCATCCGAAACGAACCGATCTCCCCTTAGAACACGCGATTCCGAAAGACTGTCAGTGTGAAAAGTAACTGAATGATTTCGTGATACTACATGATGATTAGAAAAAGTTGCAGGGTTTATCTAGTTGTTGTTTGATTTTAATAATATATATACTACAGCCGGTCAAATGACCGTTTTCAATTTGAAGTATTTCTTACATTTTATGTTGATCATTACATACGAAAGTTTGGTAGAGTGTGAAATGTTCTTTACACTGAAAAAATTTTTAACTCTAAACCTACCACAGAAGATCATCCTCTTCAATTTTATTTTAAATATTTCCTACACGTTATATTGATCATTGCAAGAGTACTTTTTATAAATTGTAAAAGCTTTTTTACACTACAAAAAATTTGTAATACTAAATCTATCACAAAAGATCACCCTTTTCGATTTTATTTTAAGTATTTCCTACATGTTATATTGATCATTGCAGGCGTACTTTTTATAAATTGTAAAAGCTTTTTTACACTGAAAAAATTTTCAATACTAAACGTACCACAGCCAGTCACTGTAAAACAAAGTTGTGTTAAGAATCACGTTGACCGAGCATATTTCCTAATAAAAGATTATTAATTCAAAATGCTTGCAAAGCGTCTCATTTCTATACTCCTGTACAAAGTAACAATACTCCTTAATACTCCCTTTCCCTATAAAGTCTTTTTCACACGTAGAAACAAATTCGTATATCTCTATAACATTCTCCCTTTATTTTTCTTGACATCGAATAAATGGTAATTGCAAGTTCCACGTGTGTAACGTTGGATGTGCTTGCCAGTATTACGCAAGACCACTTTCAATTTTATTAATCCCATATTTGAAGCAACTCTCGTATCTTGCGACGATTCGACTGAAATATTTTTACGCGATTACTCGAGTCCTTAAATATAACAAATTGTGGGAGAAACTGTTTAACATATTTAGATACTAATATTTAATAAGTGAGAGATATTAATATCAATTCTTATTAATATTTAATATTTAATAAGTGAGAGATATTAATATTTAATATTTAATAAGTGGGAGATATTAATATAAATACTTGTTGATATTTAATACTTAATGAGTGAGAGATATTAAAATAAATATTAATATTTAATAATTAACAAGTGAGAGATATTAATACTTAACATTAAGAAGTGAGAGATATTAATATATATACTTATTATATGTTTTAATAAATTATTTATTAATTAATGCATATCTAAATATATATGTATATTTATGTATATATTAATTAATAAATCATTTATTAATATATACACATATAATATTTCACGGTTCCCCTATATCGCTCTACACGCAAGAGTTTCTCCCCATGGGATTCAGAAACAGGTAAACGATTTAACGTCGTAAACCTAGGTTGGAATAAAGAATTACTGTGAATAATTCTTCGAGTTTCGTTCAGGTACCTGAAGTACCCAAACAAAACCTAGTCGAACAGGTAATTAGTAGAAATGAAAAATGTATATACAAAAGAAACTACAATTATCTATATTACTTTCTGTGTAGCATTTAGTCACAATGGAACGGGAATTCTTACGTTCCTTCCAGGCTATAAAAGATCGTTCAAATTGATATTATTAGTACTTCATTTTCGAAGGATTTATTTAAATTATTCCTATAGTACTATAACGAAAAATTGTTCAGTTAAAGAAACACTAAATTTTATCACATTATAATGAAAAATTGTTCAGCTCGAAAACACTAAATTTTATATGTAATATATCTTGTTAATGTAATTTGATTATTTCTGTGTATTTTTATATACTGATAAATACAGTACAAGAATTATTTATCAAATAATAATTACATATTTTACTAAAATTGAAAAATTACAATATTATTAAATAATTACATATTTGGATAATATCTATACCAATATATTTTACTAATTTAATACTGTTCATAATTAAACTAAAATAAAAAAAACAAAAAACAAGCAATATTGCTAAAGCCTATATCCCTTTTTCAGTTCCTCAATACAACAATTATACTTCACAGATCAGTAGAAATTATAGAAAAGGAATTAAATTCAAAATGGTGAGAGCCTACACTCCGGTGATGAATAATTTTCGCAAAGCAGAATTAATAAATAATTTTTTGAAAAAAGGAAAATGCCTTCCAAAGACTTCACAGAAAATACTGAATTTGTTTCCAATTTTTGTTAAATCCAAACGCAATTTCTTTTTCAACAACTTTTTCCCAAAAGCAAGTAATTTTGACTCGACCAATAAAAAAAATTAATAGAATATAGAAAATAGATTAGATAAAAAATAATATAAATAATAGAAATAATTAAAAATAATATAAATAATAGAAATAATTAAAAATAATATAAATAATAGAAATAATTAAAAATAATAGATAGAGAAAAGTAGATTTGTCAAAATAATGTGATACAATCAGAATTTGTTGGAAAATGTGTCTGTACATTTTCTTAAGTGTGGAAATTCGAAGATTTGGTAATTCTACGCGAATTTATAAACCGATTAACATTTGGACCGTTTATTTTGAAAGTGGTGTACATCCATTTTTTCAAAACAATCAGATATCACATAATTTGTGATTAATTTAGCGTAAACTTTTTATTTATAACTAGAAAAAAATGGACTTGCACCACATACAAAATAAACGGTCCATTTATTTCATGGTGTAAGCCACGTGGAAAATTTGTTTACAGTATTATCTTTCGATATGATAATGGAACTGATGTGGAGAAGCCACGAAGGATCAATTTTATTATCCATTTTCCAATAAACTTTACACGCTTTGTAAATTTTCCTATTTCGAGCCGTGTTTCTTCGCTGCATCGTAATTATTATACTGCTGTGAGACATACTTTCATATTTCCGTGAACCATTGACCCACATAAGAGTTCCTGATACTTCCTAATTGGCGATGTACATTTGTTCGAAAATTACAGCTCCGAAGTAAATTAATCTTTCAAAATATTCCCCATCTGCAGTATTACATTCTCAAAGCGAGAGAAATTGCTCGAGTACTAGGAGAATCCAACGTGTTTTTATATTCAATAACACATTATTAATCTACGCCAGGAGTTTCCAAATTCTACCTAAGTGGGCCATAAAAAAAAAAAAAGACACAAGGGAAAGTTTACACCAATTTTGTAACAAGAATTCTTTACCTACAACGATAATTACTTTTCACTGCAATCTGTTTATGAACATTCCAAAAATAATTGCATAAAAGTAACTAAAAGGAAAAAAACAATAAATTTGTCTATCTGAAGCTGTCTATGTGACTTGTGCAGGTTTTTTGTTTTTTATTACCGAGTCTTGGTTCTGAGTCCACTATTAAATATCCATCAGCGAAGAAAATTTGTTAAACTGTATATTGTTTTTTTTATTTTTTATTTTTTTTCGTAGAAAGTATGAGAGTTTGCATATCGCAAAATAAAGTCCACTATTAAAATATCCATCAGCAAAGAAAATTTGTTCCATTGTATATTATACTGTTTTATTCATTTTTTCGTAGAAAGTACGACATAGAACAGTCGGTTCGGCAACGCTCTGCTTTGCACGCGAAATTTTCTATAAAATCTGTAGAACTCTAGCAACGCAAGTAGAATATTAATAGAAGGCACGTACGAGATTTATAAGCATCTAAACACTGGCTAAATGTTAATACTCAATAATCGATTATTAATACACGTAACATGTAGAGATATCATGTCGCAATTTACATCGCACGGATAACACTGTGTAAAAGTGTTGGTAAAGTAATGTAGAATACCAACAAACAAATTCAACACTGATCAAGCTATACAGTTCAATCTAAATCTCACTTTATCATCCCTAAAACAACTCGACCCGATAGAATAACTAATTTTTCGTTCATTTATGTTTTCACACTTTTGCAACAATATTCTCTACCTTTGAAAACCAGCAACTGTTTCATAACCTATCTCAGAACACCCTATATTAATATCAAAATATTATCTAAGACATAAATCCCATAAAACTGCATTAAACTTTTAAAAATAATCGAAAAATTCACGTTCAATTCTAACGTTTACAAACATTTCTACAACTGTTCTGCTAAGCTTAAGAAAAATTCTACTGTATATATAAAATGTTTCTATGTTGCTAGCAATGTATACCTACATCTCGAAACGAAATTAACAACGTACCTACTTGCGTGAATTACTTTCCTACGAATAATACAAGTTGAATATTATTTTTTATTCTCTTTCATTTCTCTCCGTCAACTGTTGTAGAAAAAAATTTCTGTGTACCTTCATTCAGCTAATATGCATATAAAGTACCACGAAAACGTTATAACCTATACTTCACGGCGATACGAATAATTAAAAGCTGTACCGTGAACACAGTACACGATACAATCTATTCAAAATACGTTTTTACGATGTTCCTACATTGGTCCATTAGTATTTTGTCAATAGAGCTCGAGAATAAACATACCTGTACTGTAAAAAAAAAACAGTGACTTACATAAGTGATGGTAATATTATATTTTACATAGTTCTTCTATATAACATAGCTACATTGTGCGTGTGTGTGTAAAATCGAATAACTGGTTTGCTCCTGATTTCATAATATTACGTACTATGAGTTAAGCATTTTTCCCGTTTACAATTGAACGTTAATTTCAGATAGAAAATTCGCTCGACTGTAAATTAAGCACTCGCGAATTTTATAACACTTTTCAATTTGCGGGATTGTCAATCTTCTAATTGTAATTTTTCATATTTTGTATGCTCGGTAACGACAAACACTTCGATTTCGTAAGGTTAAAGCTCTATAAGAACCGACTGACATACCGAGAAATATAAAAGGTATTTTATCCGTCAAACGTGGATAATAATTTTATTTCTGGCTGGAATGAAACATTCTCCGATTTATAGTTCACGAAAAATTAGACATACTACGCATACGCGATTTTTGTAAATGTACATCGTGAAAAGCAGAAACCGTTTTTTTTATCCGTCAAACGCGGATAAGAATTTTATTTCTGGCTGGAGTGAAATATTCTACGATTTATAATACACGAAAAATTATACACGTTTAGAGAATGCTACGCATATTTTTGTAAATGTCAGAAAATCGATGAAAAATAAATGTGAAAAGCAGGAACCGTTTTCTTAAATACACACATGCATCGTAAGAATCATTTCCTATCAGATACGCAAACGTGTAAACACACAGATACGTAGTATCGAAAAGGTTAACAATATTTTCACTCGTAGAAATTGCTTCGTTGAACGACTGGATTATACACAAATAAACACAGAAAAGAATATGTATCTTCGAGACAAAAAAAAAAAGAGATTCGATAACGTGTTGTGAATATGAGCAAAAGAAACGAGTAAGTATAACACGTGTATGTGTGTGTATGCGTATATATATACACACCACATACACACCCACCCACCCACCCACCCACCCACACACACACACACACACACACACAGAGTTACCACATGTAAGCTCATATTACGCACACATAAGTACGGTGACGTTTGCGTATTCCAAACATGTCTTCCCGTACATTGATTATATTCCCACCATTTTATATATAATCAACTTCACACATTCCCATACAATAAACAAGTATTTTATTTTCGTTATATGTATATATAAAAGTGACGACAGATTTCAGAGACTGACGAAAATAAAAAAAATACAATAAAAGAAAAAAAAGAAGAAAAAGTTCAAGACGGGTAAAATGATTTTGGCGCCTTGTACACTGTCGAATAACAAACGCTCTGAACATACTGTGCATACTTTTTGTTATTTTTTTCCATATTCACCGGACTCTAGAAAAAACAACGTAAACAATGTGACAATAATTGCAGTACATTGAATTCCAAACGAAACACAATATCCTACCGTTTTAAGAACGTTAGAAAATGGCATGTGAGCGGGAAATCGAAAGCTGAACGATATCTCGTAAACTACGCCATGGATAACAAACTGATGACTAAAAGTCCCTCTTATTTCCCACAAGTTTCCCAACTACGCCGTGCTTATCATCATAATTCTTATGTTAACCGAGAAATTGCTCGGTGTAAAACTACGTCTGGTAGTATAGTACAAGATCCCCATATATGCCAATACATGGTACAAGTAGCCAAACAGAGACTCGATCGTACGCGGGCTACATAGCCTTGACGGCTGATTTATGACGAAACACTCGTGACACCAAGCCACGCCGACATTTTACGCTTGGAATCTGTTATATCTACGTCCTCACGGCTAGGAAAACCTGTCACACTGCCGTATTCTCACGTATCCTTCACGTGAACGATAAACAAAAGCGCACGAGAGAACTTTCTTGTTAGATACATCTCCCGGGGCAGCCATTTGCTATGACGGCTGTGTGAAAATAAAAGGTATATGCACAGTACGCAGCACAAGTAGCACTTCACTGAATAATTGGCCAGTGTTTCGCGTGTCATTGTAGCGTTCGTGGACCACTGATCGATTCGTCGATCCCTGAAATCTGTCAACACTCGTGAAGAAAAATATTTCGACTTTTTCTTACCTGGACAGTCCTCTACAGCTAAAAGGATTCTCAGCTTCGAATATCGCGACCCCACGCCACTTGTGCGGCATATGAAAGTGTACAGGGAAAATCTGTATTACCATTGGCTTATTTCAGATAAGCCGCAAAAAGTAAGCCAATCAGCGTCAACCTTTTATGTTTTGAAGCGTTTCTTTTTACCCCCCTCCCACTGAAATGTCTGCTAGTGGAAAGGGCGGGAAAAATCATGCGCGGAAAACCACTTACATTTGTATTCTTCGGTGTTCACGTCGAACGTTTCTTTCTGTCGAATTGAGCCGAGGAATTTTTAACGATTAAACACGCCCGTTGTGTCTCTCTGGAGTAACAATACTTTTTGTCGAACAAATATTGGAAATAACTAAGGTTAGATTTTATTATTGTCGTAGATGGCGTTAGATCCCGACAGCTGAATATTAAACCGCAGATTGCAGTACCGCCAACGTGATGCATATAGAATTTGTATGTATGTGTTATACGTTCTGCTAGATCCACTGCTTTCCACTGAATTGATAAATATATTCAAACATGTGTCTTATAAAATAGTTGCTGATATTCGCTACTTTTATTATCAGTGAATTAACACTTTTTCACAATTTTTCAGAAAGGACGCGAAGTAGTAATCTTCGCTTGAAAGACTCAGAGTCCCTCTACATTTCCGGTGAGAATGTTTTCTTCCGCCTTTTTATTTTTAAAATCTCGTACAAATTTATATATCTTTTTTAGATCCTTCGTGCAGCAAATTCTTTTGAAAACGGAGAGAGATATCCAATTGGTTATTTGAAAGCGGAGAGATCTCCCCATGTGGTTGGTAATGTGTTAATTCTGCGAAACTTACATCACGATATTTAGAGTGTAAAAGTTTAACACGTTTGTACAGTCTTGATTAGAAAATACTTTGTTTGAACGTTGTTAACATTCAATGATCAATAAATTGTGAAATATTAAGCTGTATTAAAAAGCTGAGAGTTATTCTACAACTTTTTGTAAGACAGGTTATTATTATTTTAAAAATGTAATGTATTACCTGGCTCATTTAATATTACTGCAAACATGTACATAATGCAATCTCTAAGGCCTGTAAATATAAATACACCATTTATTAGTTTCTCTCAATATTGCATATGATAAACGTACAACATAAAAATGAAAAGAAACTAGAGTTTACTAAATTGCAAGATTTCCTCTAGCATACAGTGTCTTCGTGAACCCATTGTATCTTTAATAAAAGCTTGTATTTTACTGGATAGTATTTTAATCCCTTTTTGTCAGTATTTAAATATGAAGGGTTAATATTTAAATAATTTGGTCAGTATCCTTTGATCAATACCAATTGGTCAAAAACGGAAAAGCGGAAGACCGAAATTAACAACTAGGGCACTCGTGATACAATAATATTTATAAGATTATAATATATTAATATGCAAAAATGTTAAAATGTATATCTTTATAAATAAAACAATAAGCACGTTTTTTTATTCATTAAGTAAAACCTTGTAAATGTCTAATTTGATTTAATACATAAAAAATAAAACTATATATGTATTTGTTTTACGTGTAAAGACATGTTTAAATATAATTGTTTTTCGACTTACAATGAATCTATAATCGAATGGGTTTAATACTGTGTTTTTTCTGCTTTATATTGTCCCTTTATTAATTTTATACTGTCCGTAATAATACTAACCAGCAATTAATTCCATACTGACTGTTTTTTATTTGTACTGACCATTCACTATTTATGTACTGACCATTTTTTTATTTACATACTGATCGTTTAATATTTTTATACTGACCTTGTTGCTAATAATATATTGGCCGAAAGTTAATTTAAATACTGATCGAAACTAGATTTAAATACTAACCATTTAATTTGTTGCCTTTTTTCTTTTTAAATTAAAAGTTTATCATACAAAGTTGGCAGGATTGAAATTTGCTCCATAGGAATTTCTTTATTCTACACATCTTTTCATATTATGTAGTAAATAAAAAGAAACATCTAATGCTATATCTAAATATTTATTCGTGATCATAAATATTAATAAATACAGTAAAGGATAATTTGGTATATTATAAGGAAGTAGAGGTATAGATTTTATTTGTAAAATTGAATTTTGTTTTACAAATCAGAAAAGATGGTTTATCTTTAAACGGGTAATAAATAAGGCTATGTATATTTTCATTATTAATGAATGGCTTGTATTTTACTGGTTAGTATTTTAATCCCTCTTTGTCAGTATTTATATTAAATTAATAAAAACCTAACCTAACTTAACCATTTTTTTTATTTACATACTGACCGTTTAGTATTTTTATACTGACCCTTTTGGTAATAAAATACTGACCGAAAGTTGATTTAAATACTATTCAAAAATAGATTTAAATACTGACCGTTTAATTTGTTGCCAAAAATTATTACGATGTTTTAAATTAGAAATTTAAATAATTAGTAATAACTAATTATTTTTAAACACACACAGTGTGAAGATCATTTGAAAAGTATTGTCTTGACGATAGTCATAATGAATATTTCTAATATAAAAAAAATGTTCGGGTAATATTAGCAACATAAACTTTCATATTATATTTTTTAATATATAAATGTTTAAAAAGTCTAATAAGTAATTAATAAAATTAACACTGATCTCATATGAAAGCTTAGATATACATTCTACAACTTCCGCTTTGAAAACACAATTTTAATACAACAAAGTTTTCGTATAAATGACAAAGTTACATTTAAGAAATTACTTGACTCTCTGTAACTTGATTTTTCTTTGTTCGTGAGAAGAAATTTAAAATTGATTATAACTATATTTCGATAAGAGAAGAAAATATTAATAATCACAAGGAAATGAATTATTAGTAATAATAGCGCAGCGATGCAATGCAATAGTGTAACTGTAGAGTTATAAAATGCATTAGTGTATTTTTTTTTTGTCAAAAATGTGGACAAAATTTAAAAGCCGGCATATTTTTTTCAAAGTAATTCCTCAGGTTCCTAATAAATAGAATAACGTGATCCAGAATAATGAAGATTAAAATTGTGTTCGATTTCTTTTGTAAATAAGTATTGAAGTTTGTGAAAAAAGACAGGAACTTAATTTGTACACGTAATAAATAAGTGCATGGTATGTAACTTCCAACTCACACAATATTATAGAGGATTAAATCAAAATATCACTACATACCTTCTATTCTTTAACGATATTTGTTTGGCTTGTATTTTACTGGTCAATATTTTAATCCCTTTTTGTCAGTATTTAAATATTAAGTGTCAGTATTTAAATAATTTGGTCAGTATTTATACTAATGTTGCGAATCTTCTAGTAATTTTGAGGGAACAAGACGTAGGTTACTACCCGTGGAGCGCTGATCACTCTGCTCGTTCGTGTGCGAAATTATTTGTCACTGATTTTAGGAACTTGAAGATCAAATAAACCGACTGAACTTGATAATAACTTTCAATTAAACACAATTAAATGAATTTAAACAAAATTTTGTAATGACTTTTAATTAAACACAAATGAACTTAAACAAAACTTATAACGACTTTTAATTAAACATAAATGAACTTAAACAAAACTTGGGGTTTGTAAGATCTGTTTCTCAATGATGCGGAATACAAGGGAAAAGGGAAAAGCTGAAGTCGCCAATCATACAAGGTCCACTGGTATTTATAGCCTTTTGTTTCTAAGGTAAACAGTTATTAACAACCATTAGTAACTCTAATGTTATCTAAAGTTAGCATCAGCGAGTAGCCTGATTTGTCGTCTAACTGCGTTTCATTTCTTTAACCGAGTGTTCAATGACTGGGCCATGACTAATTACATTTGATGAGCTTTATCCCAGTGGTCCGTGATAATTCACGATTCAATAACAGAGGACTATCTTCTGGTTTGAATATCGCGCTCAAAGTATCTTTTCAGGGTTAACTTCAGATTTCTTAAGGTCTAATTTACAATAACGCTTAAATTTATTTACAATAAGTTTTCCATTGCCGACAATACGTGTTCAGAAAGACAGTGCGCCAACCGTACGTCATTGGAACATATTCAAGCAAAATGTCTGCCATTTTCTTTTCGAATTAGAAGTTTATCATACAACGTTGCCAGGATTGAAATTTTCTCGATAGGAATTTTTCACAGATGAAGTATTTACTTTCACACATTCTATACATATTATATATCGAATATTGTGTACACATAAATCATACATAGTACCCTTTTGCAGTGTGTGTGCGTTAACGCAAGTGTGTAAATAACAAAACATGGGGATGTCGAGTGAACTGCAGTGTTTCGTAGAGCTTTGGAAAGTTCTGTGAAACGCAGACGTGTTTGTAAAATCTCACAGAGCGAGATATTCGTCTTCCAACGAAACCTGCGAAGCATTTGATAAATAAAAGCAAGTGGCACGTGAAATCGAAGTGAAGAAAGTAAATCGTTACACGCGACATCGTTTAACATGGAGATTTTTGTAATACGCAAGCTCTACTGTTTAAACTATCGATTCGTGAGCTTGAATCTTTGCATCAAATGAATGAGAAAAAAAAGGAAACAATAAACATCAACAACCGGGAGAAATAAACTTCCGTCGACGGGTAATTCGTGACAAATGAAATTCAGCGAGAAATGAATGTGAAAAGTAAACATCGCCGAGTATATTTTATTTTCAGATTTGCCGTTTCTTTTCTTTTTATACAAACACACACATCTCAAGGTTGTTAAAGTTCTAAATACTCTTTGTACGCGGATTTAGTTGATGTTAAGTGTAAGAAAAAAATGAATGGATTCAGTACCGGTGAAGAAGATTCCAGGGGAGCTGCTGATCAAATTTGTTGCCTCGTAGATGAGGGTGAACGATGCACTCGACCAGCTGGCAACGCTTCTTATAGCAAACGTATTCAAAAAACCGTAACTCAACGGCGATTGAAGCTTAATCTCGATCAAGTGGTAAGGACCAACAGCGACGAAAAGTAACAACGAGCTGCCCCTCCTAACGTCGTGTTTCTTTTCGAGTTTATCCAGAAATTACGTTCCTTTTCGTTGTTTTCAATGTTACGAGTACACGGTGCTACATAACCTTAATACTCATAGTAATCAGATCGTTCAACCTCGGAGCAACTAGCGAGATCAATTGGACCATTTATTTTGAAAGTGATATAATTCCATTTTTGGAAAAAATTTAAATACCACATAATTTACGTATAATTCAGTATGAGCTTTTTATTTATAAATAATTCATACTTAATAATTTTTAAATATCCACATGTTTTAATCGATTGAGAATTCGTCAGTAAATTACTTTGTATAACCATTGATTATGAAAATGGTGCAAGTCCATTTTGCGTAGTTTAATTAACCCTTTGCACTTGAGGACTTTTTTCGCTCGGGCGAACGAACAACCTGAGACGATTTTGGTTATATTAGGCAAATGTTTTATTACAGGTACTTTAAAATGATTTATACTCAAACAAACGTATACAAATAATAAAATTTTAATAATTCATTTATTTTTACGTTTTACAAAACAAAATCTGTTAAATATTATACTCTGTACTTGTTTTTTGTATGATATTTTACAAAACAATCCCCAAGGTGCATCTTCGGTTTGTTAGGGCACGTATCACAATAATTTGAGGTTTCACATCTATAGCGCCTATACTTCGGTCAGAGCAGACCTTGCAACAGGTTTGAAAATGAAGTTCTCACTGCTATGACTGTAAAGTTCAGATTAACGCTAAGAACCCATGTCAAGCCAGGTTCAAACCAAAAATTGAGAAAAATATCTTATCGCTAGTGTAACAAATACAATACCCAGAATGAAAGACATAGAGCTCAAGAACTTATCTACAAACAGGTACTATTTTTATTTCTTGGAGACCATAAAAAGTGCAGCTGCTTAGTCATCATTAGAATTCCTACACAAAATGCCAGGGCACTGTAGTGGCACCTCTTGAGTGTAAAGGATTAAGCACTACATAGAAGAGAAGTTATAAAACTATGGATTTTACTAACAAGAACACAATGTAATGGAAATAGGTGGAATGAAAAAAATCTTGTGACCTCTGCATTCAGTTTTAATTTTGCATGTACAAACATATAACAAGTTGTATATTTGGAGTAGTATATAAGTAAATAATTAATATTAAGAATAAACAATGCTATTTTCTTTCTTGTTCTCTTCCATAAACGAAATCAAAATAAAACGTTACTTGTTTCAAGTGAAATTGAATTTTAGATAACTGAAATTTAATGATCTTTACAATTCAGTAATTATGAAAGTGGTGTAAGTTCATTTATGACTCAGATTATATTGGTTTAGTTAAATTCACATAGAATGTCATATACAGGGTGTTCCACGCAACTGAAACAGGTTATACCTCCTAAAGGGTTAGGAATAGAAGATGTTATAAGTAAAAGTTAAATGGTATCAGACGGTGCATAATACGTAATTAATTTTATGCACTTTTGTGCATCAATGTAGTTTCTTGTGCTCTATATAAAAGTACTAACACACTTATGCCCTAAACTTGTCCGTTAGGAAATTTATTTACTGATAGAAATTTTAATCTTACAGTGACTAGTATTAGCAGCTGCTTCATGTTTACAAATATTGTAATGGGACAACGTAGGTACTCCGGAACATTTGCCGAGAGACCGAAATAATTCAGAGAACATTTAGCTTTAATAACTTCCTAACAAATAAGTTTAGGGCATAGGTATTGGGTCATCCCATAAGTAATGCGGTTTTTTTTTATTGGTCCAAATGAATGATACAATATATTGCAGTTATTGCGTAATTGTAGAATGTTTTTTGTTTTAAGAGTACATATAAAGTGTTTCTAGTAATTCTCTGTCGGTTTAACTGCCCAGACGTGAATATAAGTGTGAAAAAATTAATTTTATCATGGAAGTATCGAAAGAGCGTTTAAGGCATATATTGCTTTGGGAGTTTCGCCATGGCAATACTGCTGCAACAACAGTAAATAAAATTTGCAAAATTTATGGTGCAAACTTACATTATGAGTGTAAACCAAGGTCAAAGATGGTTCCAACGCATTCGTTCTGGAAATTGTAGCCTTGAGGATGAACCGAGGTCTGGACGCCCACACGAATTTGATGACGAAAAACTGCGCACACTGATTGACCAAAATCCCACTATAACGATAGATTTATCTAAACAGCTCCAAACATCCTATTCAACGATCCATTGACATTTAAAAGCTATAGGAAAAATTTCTAAACTGGGACAATGGGTTCCTCATGAATTGTCGGATATGAATTTGAAGCAACGAATGGAAATTTGCAGTTCTCACCTCTGCAGATTAAGAAAAGATCCATTTCTCGATCGAATAGTCACCGGGGATGAAAAGTGGATCCTTTACAAGAATATGCAACGTAAAAGACAGTGAATTGATAAGGTCAAGACACCATTTGCAACTTCTAAACCAGACCTTCATCCGAAGAAGATAATGTTGTGTGTTTGGTGGGATATGGAAGGGATTATCCACTATGAACTGCTTCCTGAAAATCAAACCATCACTAAGGAGCTTTATTGTGAACTGTCATGGTTAAAACAAGCTATTGATGAAAAGAGACCTGCATTACCCAACAGAAAGGGCGTACTTTTTCATAATGACAATGCACGACCTCGTATGGTACAAACAACGCAAGAAAAAATAAGACAATTTGAATGGGAAATTATGGCTCATCCACCATATTCTCCTGATCTAGTCCCGTCAGATTACCACCCCTTTCGAAGTCTTCAAAGCCATCTTAATGGAAAATTTTTTAATTCAGAATACAATGTACGAAAAGAGCTCGATTTATTCTTTCGATTAAAACAGAAGAGTTTCTACCGCTAGGGACTGAAAATTTGAAATTAAGATGAGAATAAGTTGTCAATAATGATGGTAAATATATTGCAAATTAAAGTTGAATGTGTTTTATTTTGCGCTACCTTCTCACTCCAAAAAGCCGCACGGGATGACCTAATATGTTAGTACTTTTATATAGAGCACAAAAAACTACATTGATGCACAAACGTGCATAAAATTAGTTGTATATTATGCACCGTCTGATACCATTTAACTTTTACTTATAACATTTTCTATTCCCAACCGTTTAGGAGGTACAGCCTGTTCCAGTTGCGTGGAACACCTTGTATAATCAATTTACATATATCTAAATTTATAGAAATATTGGTAAACTTAGTACACTTCGTTAATATGTTTCAATCAACTAAAATTGCAGACCCTTAAATATCTCGAAAGAGAAACAAATGGATTTACACTACTTTCAAAATAAACGATTCAATTGTCGAATTTCATCGAATATCCGTATTAGTGATGCTCTGTCATTACTGTCTAAGCTGAGATTGCTATTTTTCCGAGTCGTGACAGCGTTAACATTTTTTGTAGATTGTGTTACTCGTAACGAACATTTACCGATATATTTCGCCGTCTTTTAATCATTTTTCACGGGCGACTAATTTGGAGACTTACTTTCGTACTTTATCGTTGTATGTGTGATTTAGGCACGCCACATATACATCTGTGATTATCATAAACAAGTGATACAGTGTGCGAGGTCTAAGCAACAACAGCAACGCAGACGCAAAGATTCTGAGGAGGACTCGGGTGAAACGGACAATGATCTCCCCGAGGTTGATCTCTTCCAGTTGCAAGTAGGCACGCTAAGGCGGTACAAAAGGCATTACAAGGTTTCCACACGTCCAGGTTTAAACAAAGCTCAATTAGCCGATGTAAGTATTAAGAGGAAAACTTTTACGAAAGTAGATATATACTTATGGAGAATTGCTCTGGTTGTTTTTAGACCCTTATGAAGCATTTCAAGACCATCCCGGTAGTTGAGAAAGAAGCACTGAGCTTTTTCATCTATACGGTGAAGACCAACGCTAATAAACTGGATCAAAAGAACGGTTTAAGCAATGACACTACATAGTCTTAAGCTTTTTTTCGCGAGTTCTGTTATTGTAATTTGATTAGTAAGATCGAAAGTATATGGATTTTTACTTGTTAATAGACATAGGTATTTTGTAAGATCTATGTGAAAAAAAGAAAAATGTATATGTATAATAATACATACTAAAATATCGTTTATTTACTCCGTGTTTTCTCTCTTTCGTCGTGAAAATTAAAACGTGTATCAGTTTGTTACGAATATTTATCAGTTTTATTGCATTAAATCTTTCGTCTCCAATATTTCGGTAGTTTCTTCTTCGCTGTCTCCATTCAATTCTGAAATAGCAACAAGGAGAATTAATTACCGAAGAAATTTAATCACTGAAGATAAATTATATACCTATGTCAACTGCAACTTTCTTTTCTTCTTCTTTTACGTCAATAGTAACTTCGTTATCGCTGACTTCTTCCGAAGACTCTGATACGTCCCATGTACTAACTCCACCTTCGCCGAATGGTGTAACCTGCGGAAAATAATTCTCAAATACTCGTTACGTTGCTCTTTTAACCCATTTGCTACCGCGATCCCCAAATGGGGATTTGAACATATACATACACACACACACATATATATTTTTTTATCATTTGCAATAGGATTATATTAAATAAAATGTATATTCGGTAAACACTTACATTCTAGTTTTCAAAATTATTTTTTGTTTCAATGTTGCCTAACTTATAAAAGTACATATAAATTTACAACATATGTGGTAAAATTATTCTTTGATGCTTACGTTAAAATTTATTAAAATCTTAAAATTAAAAAAAAAAAATATAGTTCAATATGTAGTGTATTTAAGATATGAGTTGTAATATAACATTATATTTTGAATAAATAATTCGTTATTTTCAAAGCAAATTTCAAAGTAAATTTACTTCAATTATTTAAACTGAATATCCTAATTGAATATCCTAATAGGTGTACAAGTCGCCTTTTAATTTCATTAAAAGTGGGACAAGTCATAACATAATAATTGTACTGAATAGTGTAATTAGAATTAAAATTTTAGTTTAAACTAAAATATTTCATTTACATTGAAACGATTAATTAAATTAAAATTTTATTTAATTGAGCTAACCGAAATTTTTATTGGTGTATTTAAATCTTTAATATTCCTATGTTCAGGAAGATTTATTCATTACATAAATAGAAGTCAAGGTTTTCAGAGATTATAGAGGAATATTAAAAATTTACCCTTTTAAAAGAATAATCATACTATTTTCACTTCTATCTCTGTGTCGGTTTCCATTTATATGCGGATTTTACTCTAAAGATTTAATTATAGAATATTTCTTTCATACTAAATTAAATTTTATAAGATTAATAAATTTAATTTTAGGAACAATGATAATTTTAACATTGTTTACTAAAAATTTACCTATTAAAACACCCTTTTAATTGATAGCACAATTATATGTAAGTAAATATAATCCTTATTATAAGAAATATACTATAAAATATAACGATCCCCATTTGGAGCTCATGGAATGTGCTATGATAAAAATTGATAACATTTAAGTATTTTAGTAATTCATAGTTTGTTTTTTTTACATTTCTAGTTTTCTTGACAGTGTGGCTTCAAGAAAATTTCTTAGTATTAGAAAAATAGAAGAATTACTCGAAAATGATGAACTTTTTGACGAATTAGAACGAGAAACCATCGCGATATCATTGAATTATCTCTCGATACCATGGATCAAGTATTAGATTGCGAAGAACTTGATAATAATATTTTAGTTATGACGTTCCCGGTAAATTAGAAGTACATTCTAGTGTCTTAAAAGAGAATCCAACATCTACCCAAAAGTCAAACCGTAAAATATTGGCGAAGAGTGACTGGAAAAAAACAGGACGTCAACTATTCCAACATTACATCACAATACGACAGTGTCTGAAGTAAAATCGAAAATGACATTAAATTTGAAGAATAAATTACCCGTGGACGTATTTGAAGAATTTTTCGACGACGATTTGTATAAGTATATAGTAACTCAAAGTATAAATTATGCGAGACAAAACAACAGACATAATTTTCAACTTTCCACAAATCGCCTTAGAAAGTTAATTGGAATGTTTTTGTTATCTGGATACCGTTCCTTATCACAGAAACAATTATATTGATGTGAAGATGAAGATCTGAATCTTGCCTGCGTTAAGAATTGTATATCAAAGAACAGGTTTTTAGAAATAAAAAGAAGTTTGCATTTTAACGACAATAGTTCCATAATTGCCATGGTAAAGAAAGATAAGATATTTTAAATTCGACCTGTGATTGACAAATTGTGTGGCATAGAAAATGAGTTCTTTTTTTATTTTTTTTTAGTTTTTTCAAAATTTTCGTACCTGGAAATTCCACGAGTCCCAATTGGGTATCAATAAAAAATGTTAAAAAATAACTATTTTTTTGTTTTTAATGTACCAGTAAAGTAACTCAAGTTTCATTACCTAATTCCATTTTCAATCCTAATACGCCAAAAATATCAAAAATAAAAATTTGGCAGTTAATGGGTTAATTGAATAAATATTTACCGTGTTTATTATCAATTCGGCAGAACCTTCGCCGGGTTTTATAATTTTACACTCGACAGCCTCTTCTTCCATGTCAACTTGAAAAGAAGAATGAAACATGTGTGATAATTATTAACACTAAACCTACCACACGCGGTCAAATGACCGTTTTAAAAATTTAATTTAGAATTTCCTGCATACAATGTTTTTGCGTGACCATTTAGCTTCAGGACTTTTCTTGTATTATAGGCACAATGAATCTTTTAATATTCACTTTTTTTTTATTCTTTATTTTTTGAAAAAAACTTGTAGACTGTTTTGCCTACCGCGAGTGGTCATTTATTATCTACGATGTAAAGAAAACCGTGGGTTGAGAGTATAGCCTAGCTGTCTTCTCGTTGCATTCAGTAAAGTCTTGTGATCTGAACAGAGAAAATCGAAACGTGAAACTTACAAAGCGCATATTTGTCAGTCTATCATTATTTTACATTTCAATTCTATCATTATTCTACTATTATTTTATATATTACGTGTTATAACTGCCAATTTTAAAAGAGTGCTATTTTGTAGCGAATTTTACATTTGAACTTTTGTCCTATGTTTTTTATCAATTTTTTGTTTTTACCCAGTTTGATCTACATTTTTATATTGTAATTTTTATTTTATCATTTGTATATTCGTCCCAACAAATGTCAAGATATTCGAAGAATATTCAGTTATCAGAGAACATAAATCACATTGACAAAGATTGTTCTAAAGATCAGCAGGAATTTTCTGATACCGAAGATGATAGAGGAAAATAATTATGATTTATTTTATGACGACTCACAGACTTTGAAATGTGAAAAATACGTAAGTGCGAAATATGTGATCAAGAATCTTATAATTTGTAAAAAAATATGATGTGAAAAAGAATATAATAAACATTATTTATTTTTAAGTATAAGAAAATATTTTGTTCGCTATTTAATTGTTCGTAATCTTCACTCTATGTTAAGAAATATGACTTTTTTAAAGCGGTCATTTGACCGCTCACGGTAGGAATAGGTATGTATGAAATGTCGGTAGGTTTAGTGTTAAAATACAATTAAGTTTGTATCGTATTGCTAGGATGATCAATTTACCGTCAGATTCTCTATGGTATATTTCATCCCATTTCTGTAACTTAATACTAATACAGTCGCTGTTCATTGTAGTCAAATTCTTCATCATGATACATTCCTTAAAATGATTTGCATTACAGTTATCTTTCTTATACCTAAAGATAGATATTTAGAATAAAAACAGACCAATGTATAAATGAATGTTATAAGAAAATGAAGATTTTACCTAGCCTCGACATCATAAGCTACAACTTCTTTAATCTGTTGCACTAATTTAGCAGCGTAGTTTGCTGCACAGTTAGATACTGTAGATATTACATCTTCCACAGTCATGGTTTTTGTTAAGTAATTGAAATGCAAGCTGCAAAGTTCTCTGTACGAATTTATACCGAGAGTAAGCTGTGCCACACCAACTCTTTCTTCTATATACGTAGGATCCATTACTGTGTTTCCACTGTATAAAAGTAGAACACATAAGTTACATTCGAATTATATCCAACGAAATTAAACGGTATAAATAATTAACCACCTTTCGAACGTTATGAAAGAAACACACACTGGATAGTGATACAATGTTAGAGGCAATGGATCTTTCTCAGAAAATGGATGAATTACAATGTCTTCGCCATTCGATGTCACATCTGGCCTATGAAAATGTGAGAGGGCAGCTAACGTTGCGATCGAAGAGCAATCGATTAAGTTTCCATCGTGATTTATAACGTTAATGTCAACCCTTATACTCCACACCTGTGTCAATTATTAATATTTATGTAATAAGTGCAAATAAATTCGCATAGCTCAAAGTTACGTTACTTTTTATATAGAGAAATAATAATACAGACTTTCGTGCAATAGCTACATATTTTGGTGTGGATACAATTATAGTGGTGAAAAATATTTAAGTAGAATTCTGTAATTATTAACAGTTGAAAGCTTGAGATGTTTGAGCTTCTTATTTCTATCATTACAGAAATAAAAGATGATTAAGTTCTTTGCTTCTGTAATTATTAATAGTTCAGAGCTTAAGATGATTAAGCTATTCATTTCTATAATTAATAACAAGTAAGAGCTTCAGATTATTAAGCTCTAGTTCTATAATTATTAACACTTAAGAGCTTAAGATGATTAATCTC
Organism: Anthophora plumipes; assembly: GCA_951804975.1. NCBI lineage: Eukaryota > Metazoa > Arthropoda > Insecta > Hymenoptera > Apidae > Anthophora > Anthophora plumipes. The sequence continues at coordinate 18,515,696 of OX638119.1, forward strand.
TTTATTTCTATTATTAACAGTTAAGAGCTTAAGATGATTAAGCTGTGTATTTCTATAATTATTAATAGTTCAGAGTTTGAGATGATTAAAAGCGTTTTATTTCTATAATTGTTAAGTTAAGAGCTCGAGATTATTAAGCTCTTTACTTCTCTAATTACAGAAATAAAGATCTTGAGACAATTAAGCTCTCCATTTCTATAATTATTAACAATTAAGAGCATAAAATGATTGAGCTCTTTATTTCTATAATTATTAACAGTTAAGAACTCGAGATTATAAAGCTCTTTATTTCTATAATTATTAATAGTTCAGAGCTTGAAATTATAAAGCTCTTCACTTCTATAATTATTAACACTTAAGAGCTTAAGATGATTAAGCTCTTTGTTCCTTTAATTATTAAGTTAAGAGCTTGCGATTATTAAACTCTTTATTTCTATAATTATAGAAACAGAGGTGTTATGCTTAGCATGTTAAGAAAGAATTATTTGTCATATTATTTACCTTTTTATCAGCTATGATACATAATGATTCTAAATCTATACATTTCGAATCTTTAAAACATTTCTCAAGCTGCCTGCTAATCAATATCGAGAATTCTGATATTTTACTACCATCGAAATGCTGAGCAGCCATTGGATTAAGCTCAACATTTATATGCAACATTCCCTCGTTAGAACGAGAAGTCTTGGGTTGTTGAATATCGCATGATACCTGTGCTATAACTCTGTAAGAAGGTTGTTTCGTAATGTCCGTGTACACGAGTGTTTAGAAAATTGAGTATAAATAATTAATATATCAGAGAAAATTGTTTGTTGCGCTAGAACTTCCGCAAATTGAAAAAATTTTACCTAGTTTGTCCGAGTGAGACTATACAGGTGCCCCAATTGGATCCAAAGTAAATTTTCACGGGGCGTGCTTCTAACAAATTTCTCCCGTCTAATCGCTGGAAAATGTTTTCACAAGAACTTTATAAATTCGTATTTATGTGTGCTAATAAAATCTCAACGAATGTACAATACCGTTCCTTGTTTTATCGACTTATTCACGAAATTTCTCTCGCAATTCGACAATAATACTTCCTTCATGATTGCAAATATTTCTTTACACCTCGAACACGTGCGAGACTTTCAAAATAAACATAACCTCTAGATGGCGACGTAGATTCTACATTTCTCAGATAAAGTTTGTACTCTTTAATATCATCATTATAAAATTGTACGTAATCAATTATTTTACAAATCCATTTTTCTCTTATTTCAGCAAAATAAAAATAAACGTTTCCAAGTATTATTGCGAATCTACATTAAGATAAAAACATCAATTTGTTACTCCATATTTTATGTTCAAGATGTATAGTCAAGTTGGACTTAATTTTGCGTTAACGATGTAATTTACATTATCAGAATTTTTTGTAAAATTACGCGAAAAATTTGGGAATATGGAATTAAATTTTACAAATATATCAATACACGTTGGAAAAAGTAATTACTATATCAACCGTAAGACTAGTCTACATGTGACAGGTGTACACTGTTTATTTCTTTACGTATTAAACCGTAAATACCATAAATACACTTTGGTCTTAAGATTATTACAAACACTCTTCTGAGTTTCGTGCAATTCGTACACTTTTCATACAACTATAAATTTACGAATCCTTAACTACATTTTTCATTTTATTTTAATCGCATCTTCCAGGAAATGCACAAAACTAGCGATTATCCCATGCAAGTAAATCGTTCTAATCAATATTATCTGAAAATATACAGGGTGTTCCGTAATTAGCGTAACTCCTAGAAATAGGGAGTTGCTGGGGTGACCTTGAACAATTTTTTCTTTTACCAAAATGTTGGTTGAAGCTTCGTTCTTGAATTATTAACGAAAAACATTGAAAGCGTTGGCTCTGAACCGCCGCGCTCGTTCGTGGTCGTGAACAAGCGCATTGGCACAGCGTAACGTGACAAATGTTACATCGTTTTAAATTAAGAATAATGTGGAATTATTCATTATTCGAAAGGAATAAAGTGTTTTATTACTTATGAAAAAAAGTATTTTTTGTACATACATCCTAAAACAGATTTTTTGATAAATATTTATTTTCTACTTAGAAAAAGATATTTTGTTTCCAATATTAAATTAATATTTATTTTATATCAGGAAATAAACATTTTTTTGTGACGTGAAATAGATATTTTATAAATATTTGAAAAGAAATGTTTCTTTCTGAATTTAGAATAAATATTCTATGTATATTTAAATATGAAAAGGAGATTCAATCGTAATTGATTTCCTAAAAAAGATTCTTAAAATAAATCTTCATGTTATTAAAATAAATATTAGTAATATTTGCAATATTAGTGATATTAGTGATATTAGTAATATTTAGAAACCATTACTTACGACGTGCTATAGTTATGCTTTGCAATGTATAAACATTAACTAATTAACATTTGATAGATCACAGTACTTATCTGAAAAGAAATCCACCTGAAAATGTGCTGTTAAAAAAAAAAATTTTTTTCATAAGTAATGAAACACTTTATTTCTTTCGGATAATGAATAATTCCACGTTATTCTTAACTTAAGACGAGTTGTTTTTTGCCGCGTTACTCGTGCTAATGCGTTTTTCACGACCACGACTGATTGCGGCAGTTCAGAGCCAACGCTCTCAGTGTTTTTCGTTAATAATTCAAAAACGAAACTTCAGCCAGCATTTTGGTAAAGGAAAAAGTTGTTCAGAGTCACCTCAGCAACCCCCCATTTCCAATGGTTACACTATTTACGGGTTACTCTGCACACACCAATTTCGTCAGCCATATGAACTTCGTTTAATGCTTCCCGCGTCGAAAGAAATTATTTTTACAGATCCCAGAAAGTCCCCCATTAACGAGATTGCAATCGAATTACAGGGAAACAAATATTCACCAACGAAACGAAGAAATTAAAAGTTCCAAAAGGCATATAATATGAAAAAAATTACACGCGCGCGCGCACTTCGCATATGCATATGCACATCACACAAGTGGCCGTGTACCCGGTCGTATCTGCTTCAATCAGCTTCGTTTATATGATCTCTGTTTTCCAACTGTTTTCGAGTCTTGATAAATTCCAATCGCACGATTCGATAACCGAAGAGTATCATATATTCGCGTAGATTCGTAGCTCGAAGGATATTTCAATCTCGACTTTTTTTCGTAGTAGTTGCATTTAAGTATCATACGCATTCCATGTATAATGCTGATCACGGAACGCGTGATACATACGGATAGATGCGTATAGATAGGGTCTCGATCTGTGGAATGGATGCTCGATAAGTTCTCCGCGTTGCTTGTAATCACCTCGTTTCTCAGAAACGTTTCCTCTCAATCGCCGGAGGTAAGTAACCATGGGCATCCGAATCAATTCGCGCAGAATTTTATTATATTTCGTTCACTCCTATTTACGTCCTTTCGATCGTATCGAAAAGATTACTTTTATATCGTGTGCAGTTGACGGATTGTCCTTTGTACGTCATTTGTAGATAAATATCTGTTACATTCGCCCCCTTTCGTTCCTTGTATATTTTCGTGTTACGCGTGCTTCATTTTACACAAATTCAATTTCTCACTTATTGACGAAAAAAAAATTTCTCGACGTGCAATTGTTGGAACAAGGAACGTTCGGTGTTTCTGACAAACATTGCAGACATTTGGGAGAGTATTAGAATGCGACGGAGCATTCTGAGTATCGATATGTAATATTTATCAATGCGAGATTTGCATTCCTATCGCGTAAACAAATATCTAGCGTGTTATCGGTGTTAACGTAGAATTGCAAATTTCTACCACTATGCAATTCACCAGATAAAAAGGCATAAAGTTACATCTTTTTTATTTCTTACTGTATGTTTACAGTATTGCAAAGAAAGTTGAATATTTCAATATTTCCTCTACAGAGTATGGAAAAATTGTTCATGATACTGTTTTATTAAGGTCATGACAACAGTTTGTTGTATACTTTCTATAAACTATATTTGTGGTAAGTAACACCTGACACAATTATTATTATACATATTACTATATAGTAAATTAAATGTAAATGGTACGAAAGTTGCAGGTCGTGTTTTATGGAAACAAAAAGCTAGTTCGCTTCTGAACACTTCACCGACTCTGTGCCAATTGATCGGCTCTCTGCAGGCAGTGTTAACTACTCTGTGACAATTAATCGATCGTACGAATTAATTATGTTATAGTAAACGATATGGTAAAGTTCTCTCACAAATTTTCATCTGAAATTTTCAGAGCTGTAAGACTAAACGCAATAGCAAAAACAGAGCCAGTGTTGAATTGAACTAGTTGGTCGGTGAAGTGTTTAATCGCAATTCTATTCTATTTTATATAGCAAATAATATCTGTTATCCCACTTTTGCTTATAAAGTAATCCAACGCAACAGATCAGCAGAATATTGTAAAATAAGTATTATGCACAGGTTACAGTGGTTCTGGTGGAATTACCGATTTCTTGAGTGTATTATAAAAGGAGAAAGTGTAACGACCATGGAATCAAATGACAGAAAAAATGTTTACCTCACAAAAACGAGTGATAATGCTTTAAATTCTGGAATGAGAGACACAATGATCGTTGGTCAGACTAACATGACGCCAGGTTAAAGTTTACTACATTTCAAATATATTTATTTATAGACAATATACATTGGAGTTTCTCTTCAGTTGAATCATGTGACCAAACTGTTTAATTTGTTAGAATGCGGCGAACCTGTGATGAAACCTGGAAATGTATCCAGTGTTTCAAATAATCAAGCGAAGTGGTCGAATACTCAGAGTAAAAATTTCATCATCAATGCAGTACCAGTGAAAAATGAAGTGAGTGTCTTTTAAGCAAGCTCTGCAAGGATTTAACAGCAGTATATGGATGTTAAAATTACACTTGCATTTGTAGATCGTCCACCTTGAAGACGGAGCTCATTGCAATAAGAAAATGTATTATTACGATAGACATTATACTGGCCACGAAGAGACAGAGAGACCGACACGTAGGGGAACAAAAAGATACAGGGATAAAGATGCACCGAAAAGGGCGTTGTATGTATTTATATTATCACCTAGGGTTTGTTCTTTCTTTTATCGATGTTATTTCCAGGTCTGCGTTTTTTTACTTCTGCCAAGAGCTACGTGGGAAGATGAGGGAACTGCATCCAGAAATGGGTGTAGGAGATATCGCTAAGGAGCTTGGTAAATTATGGATGAGCACAGATCTTCAAACTAAATCGAAGTACATGGCAATAGCAGAGGAAGACAGAGCCAGATACGAAAGGGTAAAGTTTAAACTACTTTTCCTTAAATTTGATCATTGAGCCGTGTTTTTTTGAAAGTGGTATAAGTCCACTTTTGGAAAGAAATGAATTAATGGTAATTTTAGTAAAATATATAGGTATTCTCTTTTTATATAGGGTGCCTCGGAAATAGGGGGTTGCTGGGTTGAATCTGAACAACTTTTTCCTTTATCAAAATATTGTTTGAAGCTTCGTTTCTGAATTATTAACGAGAAAAACACTGAGAGCATGAGCGTTGGCTCTGAACTGCCGCGCTCGCTCGTGGTCGTGAACAAACGTATTAGCATGAGTATTGCGGCAAATGTTACATCGTTTTAAATTAAGAATAATATAGAATTTAATTAGCTTTCTCTAACATTAGTTATCAAAATTGTTTTTCTTAAAACAATTTATCCACCTGAAAACGTGCTGTTAAAAAAACATTTTTTTCATAAGTAATAGAACGCTTTATTCCTTTCGAATAAGAACTGTTATCTATCAAATGTTAATTAGTTAATGCTTATACACTACAGAGCATAACTATAGCATGTTTCCTAAGTAATGATTTCTAAATATTACTAATATCATTAATATTACAAATATTACTAATATTTATTTTAGTAATGTTAAGATTTATTTTAGGAAATCAATTACGATTGATTTTTCATATTTAAATATACATAGAATATTTATTCTAGATTCAGAAAGAAATATTTCTTTTTCAATATTTATAAAATATTTATTTTACGTCACAGAAAAATGTTTATTTCCTGATATAAAATAAATATTATTTGAATATTAGAAACAAAATATCTTTTTCTAAGTAGAAAATAAATATTCATCAAAAAATCTGTTTTACAATGTACAAAAAATATTTAATTTACATTAGATATGATAGTGTTAATAAGTTAATAATCTTTCTTTTCTTTAAAGAATTATATCATTTAAATATTACTTATTTAGTGCTTATACACTACAGAGTATAACTATAGCTCCACTATATTTTCAAAGGTTTTGAAGCCCTAAGTAATGATTTCTAAATATTACCAATATTATTAATATCGTGCAAGGGGATAAGGATAAGTTTAATAAAGCAAGGGGATGTGGATAAGTTTAACTAGCTTTTTCTAATATTAATTATCGAAATCGTGTTTCTTAAAACATAATGTATCCACCTGTAAACGTGCCGTTAAAAAAATATTTTTTCATAAGTAATAAAACTCTTTGCTCCTTTCGGATAACGAATGAAAGTATCGAACACAATTATTAAACGACTTATTAGTTTATTTGTTATTCATGAATAACGAATAATTCTATATTATTTTTAACTTAAGACGATATAACATTTGCCGCGATACTCACGCTGTGCCAATGCGTTTGGTTACGACCACGACCGAGTGCGATGGTGTTTTTCGTTAATAATTCACAAACGAAGCTTCAACCAACATTTTAGTAAAGGAAAAAGTTGTTCAGAATCACCTCAGCAACCCCCCATTTCCGGGAGTTACACTAGTTAGGGGACACCCCGTATTTACAGTCATACATTCAATGGAATGCGATTTCTTGATAAAGCAATCAGAAAAATTTTAGCTATAAAATGTTATCACAAAAATCTTTCTTTTTTTCAAAGTTGAATAAGTCCATTCTTGATAATCATAATTAAAACAACTTTTTAATTGCAATTATTATTTGCTAGCGCCTTAAAAATAATTTTAACGAAGTAATTTAGTTTTCACACTTGTTTATTTATTTATTTATTCTCGTTTAATATAAGTGAAATTAATTCTTAATAAACTTGATTATTCGTGTACGTACATGCCTTTGATTTTATTATTACTTTTTACATTAAAAAATCCATTTCGAAAAGTCAATGTCTATAAAATATGGACTTAAATTTCCTCTTGTTTCTATTTTTTATAATATATTATTATTGAAAGTGGCATAAGTCCATTTAGAGCTAAAAAAAGTCATTTTTTTAAACAATATTAATAATTATTATTGCATAAGAAAATTTAACAGGTTTACAATGTTTAAAACATCACCAGAATTGATTAACGTTTGCCAATATTTTTAAATTGATTCATACACAGACCCTTAAATATCTCGATACATGAAAAAATGGACTTATACCACTTTAAAAAATAACGGCTTAATTAAGAAAAGAGGATTAATTATCGATGAAATTTGTTCGTCGTTTTAGGAAATCATCGCGTACAATAAAAGAGTAAAAAATTACGACCCAGAGGAAGTTGGACCTGTTTAAATTTTCCAATTCATCGAGGGGGAAGCAAGGGACAGTGTACTTTTGTCCTGAATCAAGCACTCGCCAATTAAAGAAAAAAAAAAAAAAAAAAAGAATGTATAACAATTTTACTAATAGTTTAGTATTTGTCAATCGTTGTATATATTACGTACACTGTTGGCATTAACAAATTGAACGAAAGTTACGCCCTAATTAAATTCATCTTGGGAATAGTATTTGAAAACTGAATCGACACTTATTTTTCAATTGGATACCATGTCTTCTGTGAATAAGGTGTGCTAATATATTTACAAACGATACCTAATACAAGTAATAATATTACTATTGTTAGTGATAATACTGGAAAATATAATGCTAATCTATATTGCTAATGATAATCTATAATAATATCGATAACGATAATCCGTATTGCTTAACACATTACCAACCACATGAGGAGATCTCCCCGTTTTCAAATAACCGATTGAATATCTTTCTTCGTTTTTGAAAGAAGTCGCTGTATGAACGATTTAAAAAAAAATATACATATAAACTTGTACGAGATTTTAACGGGTGGCGGAAAAAAACATCCTCACCGGAAATGTAGCAGGACTCTTTGAGTCTTTCAAGCGAAAAAGATTACTACTTCGCGTCGTTTGTGAAAAATACGCGGTTGGCTAAGTGTTAATAGCAATATATTATACACAATGGAAGCACAATACAGATGTCAAGCAGAGTGAGCTTTGTACAGTGCACTTTTCTTGTCCAATTATGCATTATTCATGTTTATAATGGTAAAAAAAATTAGATATCAGGGACTATTTATATCTAAAACCCTGTATAGAACACATATTCAATGTATTTTGTTCTTTTTTCCAATAAAGATATTTAAACCATTCGTCATTTAAGCCGTTTTTTTCTTTTTAAAAGTGGTATAAGTCGACTTTTGGAAAAAAAAGAATTAATGGTAATTTTAGTAAAATATAGATATCCTCTTTTTATATTTTATAATTGTACAACGGAGTACGATTTCTTGATAAAGTAATCAAAAGAATTTTAGCTATAAAATGTTATCGCGAAAATTTTTTTTGGAAGTAGAGGAAGTCCATTTCTAATAATCATAATTAAAACAATTTTCTAATTGCAATCATTATTGACTATAACGGCATCAGTGTGCACTATATATTATAAATTGGCTGAAAATATGCTGGATGAGGGTTAAAAGAGATGAACCGCACAAAATTTGTTTACAAAACTAATATGGAAGAAAATACTCCATTTTAAGTTATTTTTTTATTTGGAAAACAAGGAAGACCTAAACATCTCAGCAAAATTACTATGTTGCCACTGTATAAAACTCCAAGACCTATAACAAAAGAGAAATATAGCGATATGATGAGTTCACTGCCTTACATACCACCTATTTACCATGAATACTTCACTATGCTAAGTGTAACGAAGAGATAAGTTTATATTATAAAAAGGTTTTTTTATTCTTACTTATCTTAATGAAGTAATTTAGTTTCTACACTTGTTTATTACTATTTTTTTTTTTATTAATATAAGTGAAATTAATTCTTAATAAACTTGATTATTCGTGTACTTACATGCCTTTGATTTTATTATTACTTTTTACATTAAAAAATCCATTTCTGTAAAACCAATGTCTACAAAATATGGACTTAAATTTCCTCTTGTTTTTATGTTTTATAATATATTATTATTGAAAGTGGTATAAGTCCATTTGGAGCTAAAAAAAATCATTTTCTTTAACAGTATTAATAATTATTATTGCATAAGAAAATTTAACAGGTTTAAAGTGTTTAAAACATCACCTGAATTGATTAACGTTTGCCAATATTTTTAAATTGATTCAAATACAAACCCTTAAATATCTCGATACATGAAAAAATGGACTTATACCATTTTCAAAAATAACGGTTCATTTATATATTTCACTCGTTTACAAACAAAATATTGCCGACACTTCGTCTAAATCGCTAGCTCGTTTTTCCGTAAAATTACACACCAATTTCCTTGATCGTAGTACACCTCTGTCACAGTAAAATTAGGTATTTCAGAGCACAACTGTGGAAGTTCACCTTCTTCGAATACGTGGTAATACCTGAAGAAATTTCCTCCGCCTTTTCTTTTCCAAGGGACGAGCATATCGCTCGAGGTGAATTTCGTACGGTTCTCGTGCACCGGTAACGTCACACCGTATTCCGTTAGTTTCTGCATACCTGAAGTATCCTCTTTCTTCCAAGTTGAATTATACTTTACGTAAGCTGTTTGAACTGAGTCCTTTTCTTGCTCCTTTGCCCACACGTAAATTAAACATTTCCCATTTGGCCTGAGAATTCTCTCCAACTCGAAGATCGCCTGCTTTCTTCTATCGTGAGTGGAAAGGTGGTGAATCACAGCTATACATATCACCACGTCTAAACTATTATCTCTATACGGTAAATACAAACAGTCGGATAGAAGTACTTCGAAACCTTTGTTCCTACATATCGTCGTTAAATTGTTACTTCGGTCGCATCCAATCTGTTGAAAACGTTCGATTAGATCTATCGTTATACAACGAAGGTGTGACACATGCATACCTTGAATATATTCTTCTCTGAACAGAGGTATTTACCGTTCCCACATCCCACGTCTAGCAGAATATCGCCTGTATCTAAAGTCTGCAGAAATCTCGACACATTGGGCCACTGTTTGTGCCTCGTCTCATTAAAATGGTTCGAAATTTGGTCGTAGACCTGCAAGTAAGATTTGTTCGATAATTTATCAAAGTGTAATTAAATTGTATATGATAAAAGTACTTGATAATTCGTACTTTGTGTACGTAAGAATTTTCTATTCTTGAGGCTGTTTCAGTATCGATGAAGGTACTGGTGTAATTCTGTTGCGTGTCACAATATTTTGGGAAATTACAGTGACAATCACCCCTATGTACTTTCCGGAATGTAAACGACACTCTTGTCCCTCTCGGTTGAGTTGTAATTCCTTTTGAGGTTTTCACTACATCGTTGTGCCTGGGACAGATTCCATGGGACCATGCGTAACGAGCTTCCCCTGACATGATTAACAACGAACGAGGTGGTAGAAAGACAGCAGCTTTTTTATCTTCTCTTTTGAAGTCCATTGTACATGCAGAACCCAAAGATAACGATAATATAGTATCTTCAAAGACACTGTGCGTATCAACGTGCAGAGGAATACCTTAAAATGTAAAATATCATTGTTTCTTTCATGTATAAATACTTGTGAAGAGAAAAATAAGTGGATAGGTATTGGAAATAGGTAACAATGAAGTTTAATCGAATTAAAGTGACTGTTATGTACTTAACTCACTTAACCTATTAACGTGGCCATAAAACTATAGTTTAAGTGCCTCAAAATTATAGTCTAAGTGCTTTTAAATTTGATCATAAAACTATACTCCAATTTAAAATAAAAATTAAAATCTGGCAGTTAATGGGTTAAATTATTTACCAAATAACGTACATACTATAAGGAGATATAGTAATAAATAAAGCTTAAGTTTATAACAGTCATGTTAATTTAATTAAACTTCATGTTTACTTTTTTCTAGTAACTGTCCACTTATTCTTGTCCCCAACTGTACTTGTGGAAAGAACAAAGCATAGATATACCTTGGCCAGGTAAGTAATGATTAATCGTCAATTGATCATGATCATACGGGACATCGTACTTTTTAAACAGCTCTCTTAAAAACTGATAACTCTCAGGAATAGGTGCTATAGGTTTCTCTGGATCCACTTTATTTGAATTATATTGAAACTCGTATCCAAAGTGTTTCACTCGTCTATGCTTCAAGGCAGACAATTCTTGCATATAAAGAAAAGATTTATGTTACTATCATAAGTTGAGGATTCTCAATGTTATTTGTGAAATTAATACTACCTTCATTGTACCAATCAATTGTACTCAATAACATTCTCTCTTGTTCTTCAGTCAGAATGTTTTCTATCAGTTGAAGACCAGGAGGAAGATCGCTAGACCATTCGGAGTAATCGCAGTCTGGAACTGAAAGAAAATGGAATCGTAGAGTTTCCATCTTACACTGTTCTTTCATTCAGACGTGAATTATGTACCTGATTCTGTAAACGTTGCGTACAACAATGTATCTTGTCCATTGATTTTCACACGACCGTGAATTTTGTTGTACACATTCACAGCATCCTCTGTGGAATGAAATTTGACGAAGCAGTACGATTTATTTAGAGGCATAATTAGATCGTATTTACGAACATAGGGATCTATTATGTCCTGCAAAGTTTCCCTTCGAGTTCCAGTCATTAGACCAATGTTACAAAGCATTAGATACTGTAACAAAGTACAAGATATTTATTACTCTGTTATTACAAATCAATGTTACTAAAACGCTTTCGTAAATATTAACCTGTGTAGAATTATCGCAGCATTTAATATTCATGTCTCTAAGGAGCCTATGATAGGCTCGTCTCTGTTTGCAGTAACTCTTTTTGCTTAATTTCTTTTCCATTATTATATAAGAACCTAAAAATGCGCTAAATTATGTATCAGAGATTTTTTTTTTCGTAAGATACATGCACATACGTGAAACATTTTTTCATATTTTTCCCAATTTTTTTCCATACTTTTTATATATTTGCACATACTTTTACGTGAACGAGCATCAGGTGTCCTTCGTCAATAATAGCCATCGTGTCTTTTACTTTCCTTTTCGACCGTTCTTTTTGCACAGCATGCCAATGTTATCAGGGAAATCACGTGACTCTGAAAGAAGCGGCCATAATGGATTAGTAGAACATGAGCAACTTGAAGTCCGCTGGCAAGTTTCCCTTCCCTGTACAGGAAATTCTGTAGTGGGAAAATACAGTGCTGGATGAAAGTATCGGTAGAATATGATTGTATGGTACAAATATATATAACTATTAAATAAATTGATCGAAAGACAAATTTTTTTTAACACGTTCGTTAATTATCTATCCTAGTTTGTTACATAATAAGAACCGATAATATAAATAAAGTAGTATATAAAATAATAGGAAAATTTTTTTCCTTCACCTAAAGATGGTAGAGTGCCGCCTGGAGTAATTTCTTCTTATGCGCTAGAAAAAGTAAAGACATTAGGTATAATAATTTAAAGAATTTGGTGTGAAACCTATGCAGGAAAATAAGAATTATCCAGAAAAGGTTGCAAAAAACCTGCGAAATACAAAATAATAGGAAAAATATGTTAGTTGAGCATTTTATAGGCGGACAAAAGTATTTGCACGGAGGAATAATTAATTGAAACAGAGTCTTAGTATTTTACTGTGTTCTTTCAGTATTTGGACTATAGTTTTAAGGCATTTAGGGTAAGGCATTTAAGGCTTTAGGGTTAAGTTTCAACGCATTTAAACTGTAGCTTTAAGGTTAAGTTTTAAGGCACTTAGACTATAATTTTAAGGCATTTAAATTATAGTTTTATGGGCAAGTTTAAAGGTACTTAGGCTATAGTTCTAAGGTACTTAGACCATATTTTTCAAGCCAACTTTTAAATCACTTAGACTATAGTTCTAAGATTTACCAGCCCCTGCAATTTTTGCAATGAAACTTCTTGAAAATCAACATTTATTACATTTTTATACAACGATGAATAAAATTTCATGAATGAAGATTCTTTCAACCTGAATAAAATCTTTAGAAATCAAAGAAAAGTTTCGTTTCCATAAAGGGAAAATATCATACGTTCCTGAATTTATTTATTTATATATACGTTCTATGAATTTGCTTTATTTCAATGTGAATGGAGTTGCAGTCCCCATTAGAATATCTCCGTACGGCGATTATGGAATTTAAAGGGCTTAGAGATTCTCGAACTTACATGCTAACTCCCATTACTCGTGTTCTACATATATTATTTCACTAAAGTACACACTGTACAAATTAACTAAAAGACTTTCTTCTCGCTAAAAATATGACAGAAACCCTCAAAGTTCGTTAAGAACGAACCTGCTGCTATTATTTCGACTATCTCGAAGAATTCAACGATCTTCATCCAAAATCCATTACTTACATTCCTCTTTCACATTACACAATAGACTTTTCTTAATTATTCTCCTATAAATTCAAAAATTTTAGAAAAAAACAGCGCTACAGTTCTGCTTTGCGTACAAACGCACAATGCATTAGAAAACAAGAAATAACATTGGCGCTCATGGGACACCAAGTGTAGCAACCACTGAAATATTTCCAATCCAATTTTAATCTAAAAATTAGCATATTTGTTCAGGTTTTTACACAAATCTCTCATTGGAGGTCCTTTATCGCCTCTTCTATGATCCCCTGAATCTTTTTCAGCTCGAAAACGCCTGGAATTCCTCTTCCTGGCGCCTTTCTTGTCTTCTTTGTTCATTTTCTCGAGAACCTGTTCATTCTTTCCCATTTTCTCAACGTCGACGCGTTTATTTCATCTAAATCGCTCTGTATCCGTATCAGAACTCTTAGAAATATTTCCAGCGGTGTAGTTTTCATTAAGAAAAGTGTCTTAACTGAAATTCAACATCTCTGTTTACCAAACAGATCGATTAAAGGCGCCAATCGACGCTGGACCAGCGAACACTCGTTGCAAAGATTAGGGCTCACCATTTCCTCCACGAATGAAGTGAAAGCCACGATCGAGGCTGGAGTAGAATGTAAAGAAGTCGATGTGAACCGAGAGAAAGAAACCGCTTTGGCGTCCAGTTACTCCAAGGCAAGCTGAAAGGAATGTCGGACGACGTGCATCGAAACACCAACGAGTTCTCACACTGAGCAACGTCTAATCAATTTCAACGTGGTCGACGCAACTTTTGTGAGTAAAATCGTCTCTATTTTTCACTCTCGTCCGTTATGAAAATCCTTAACAGCCTGTTGTCACGACGGTGAGACGATTAGAGCTCGAACGCGACGATTTTCTATGCAATCCATGGTTTTTACCATCGTTTCCCGTCTAATTCTTGTCTGGGATAGGGAAATGATCCGTTTTTGCGATTGTCTTTCAAATGACATTGAGCATCTGAATGTTCAGTCGCTCTATTGTGGTCATTTGAGTTTTCTAATTTCTCTATTGAACTCTCGATTCTCGTCTAATTCTCTCCTAGAACAGGGAAATGACCAATTTCTGCAGTTGTCTTTCTCATAAAAGCCCAATCGCTCTATTGTGGTCATCTGAGTGCTCTAATTTCTCTATTGAAATCTCAATTTTTGTGCAATCCTCTCCTAGAACAGGGAAATGCGCCTTTTCTGCGATAAAAGCTCAATCGCTCTACTATAGTCATCACTGTTTTTTAATTTAAAGCGAATTGTAGGAAATATTTAAACATTTCCTATTCTTTCTTGTTAATACAAAGATTGTACCTCCTTTTTAATCTCACTTTTAGATTATTCTACAGTGCCTGAATCTCGTCTGTTACACTCGAAGAAGTTGCTTAATGAAAAACGAATGAAACGCGATAATGGGAGAAGTCAGAAGTTTGTGTAGTCTTAAGGTGCGTGACCATTTGAGGAGTAAAACTATCGCAGCCTGCTCTTAACCCGTTAAATGCGAATCACGAGTTCATTTTTCGTTAGTTCAATAATTCTTCGAATATCAGCAGTTTAGACATCAATGAGTTGCTTTTGTAGTGTAAAATATGAAATACGCTATATTCTTTTTGCAAAAACCAGAATAACGCGACTATTTGCAATTTTTACCGAATTTATTATCTTATCTATTCGTTTTGCGCTTTTCTACTAAGAATAGTCCTAATTTCTCAACCCTTTGCGCTCCGAGTAGAGTTTTTTGGCCAATTTATCAACTTTAACACACTTCTACGGCGACATTTTAAAAAACGCAAAAGTTTCGCTATGAAAAGCAATAGGAACTTCAATTCACCAATAATGGAACATAGTAGTACAAAAAAGTAAGTGAAAATCAAGAACAAATAGATGTTCCTGCTTCGCGAAGTAGGTAAATTCGAGTACAAAAGTCTCTTTACTTGTCGGCGCATGTAAGTTTTATTCATCGCTTCCCTGTCGGCAAATAAGAATTCCAGAGTGAAGAAAATAAATATTGCGTAGAGGCTACGTAGAGACTCGTAGCTACGTAAGGTATAACTACATGCCTACCATGTATCTATCAAGCATCTACCTGTACTTAACGAAATCCAAGTGAAAGTACGTCACAGTATGCGTGATTGTGTGTACAGTTCTCCTATCACGTGCTTACGTTCCTTGTTATAATTGGGGCATCATTTACATTCTGTTATGTTGTACATACGCTATGGTGTTGCTTTACTAAACAAAATCCGGAAACTCTGTTTCAAGAGTATATATTGCACCTGTCTTTTACACGACGTGATAGAAAATTAGATAAACTCTTTGCCTTTCTCTGATTGTTCTTTTAAAAGCACGAAAGCTAGATCAGAAATATTTTCGGCATCGTACACATAGTGTCCCACGAAAGGCTTCGTACTTGAGGATGAATCTCCTCCAACTTCGTTTTATTGATACTTTGATAGTGTTTTTATGAAATTTAATCATTCATAATTGAAGCACAGATCTTAATCTTCAATATAGGGCAGGTTTGAATTGAATAAAGCAATTTTTCTTTGGGTATTTGAAGGATATTTATCATGTGATATAAAAGTCTTCGTATATGAGAATGAATCTTCCCCAACTTCATTTTATCGATATTTTAGTACTGTTCTTATGAAATTTAGTGGTACACAATTGAAGTACAGATCTTAATCTTCAATATAAGGTAAAATTGAATCGAATAAAGTAATTTTTCTTTGCTTAGTAGAAAAATATTTATGAAATGATACAAAAGTGTTCGTATACGAAAATGCATCTTGTTCAACTTCGGTCGGTGCATAGATATCCCGTTCATTCGCTACTCGTAACACTGTTTCAGGGAAATACAGATCATTAATACCAACATTCTTCGAAACACGCAACTCAGAATGGGTTATCTACTCGTTAGATGTGAACTGGCTCTTGACAATCGGAAGATTCTCGCAGATTTTTCTCACGAGAGTCATACCAGCTGGGAACTCCTTTCAAACTACGATCATTCGCAAGATAAAACAGCGACTCTTTAACGTGAGAACCACTGTGATTCTCTCTTATTCAATTACGATGTCTACAACGAGAAATAGTTCGGATTCTTACTACCATGAGCTGCTTTCTTCAATTCATTCTTCTCTGACAGCTTTCTCGCAAATATCCCAAGCTATATTTCGAAATATCCTAAAAAAAAAATTAAAAAGCATCTCCTATACATTTATACCGCCTTTATCGTTTTAACTGCTTTACTCTATTGAAGTTCCATCTTTGGATCGCTGTTTTCGTTGCTACAAAGATTAGAATAGGAACATGAGCTTTCTGTCTGCTCGTGATTATTTAAAGTTCCTTTCTGAGTGTAGCAAGCTTCAAGCTATTGGACACTATATCTACAGTAATCGAAGTAACGATAGAGTCCATATTCAAACACATCTCTGTCAACTACTTATATATTCTCTTGCAGTTTAACCTTCGGATCGCTTTTCTCGTTGCTACGACTCTTAGAATAGAAACATGAGCTTTCTGTCTGCTCATGATTATTCAAAGCTTCTTTTTAAGTGCAACAAGATTCAGGCTATAGTATACTATATCTACAGAAACAGAGACACCGATAATTTCATTCTAAAACACATTCTTATGAACTTTTTATGTACTCTCCTGTAGTTGAACCTTTGGATCCCTTTTTTCGTTGCTACCACGATTAGAATAGGAACAAGAACTTTGTATCTGCTTACAGTTATTTAAATTTCCTTTCCGAGTGCAGCAAGCTTCAAGCTATTGAACACTATATCTATAGTAATCGAAGTAACGATAGAGTCCATATTCAAACACATCCCTGTCAACTACTTATATACTCCCTTGTAGTTGAACCATTGGACCGCTTTTTTCGTTGCTACGACGATTAAAATAGAAACATGAGCTTTGTGTCTGCTCATGATTATTCAAAGTTCCTTTCCGAGTGCAGCAAGGTTCAAGTTATAGTATACTATATCTACAGAAACAAAAACACTGATAGATTCCATGTTAAAACACTTCCTTATGGACTTTTTATGTACTTTATTGTAGTTGAACGTTTGGATCGCTGTTTTCGTTGCTATAAAGATTCATTTTGGAAGGAGTGGTAGGTATATACGTGAGCTTTCAGTCTGCTCACGATTGTTTGAAGTTGCTTTTTGGATGCAGCATAGCTTCGCTATGCAAACAGTTGGCTTTCTTAAGTTTTCTTTCATTTCCATTTTTGGAAACGTACGACAACGCGTGCTATTGTTCCTCAATTGTTTTTCAACTGCTCCAGCAATCGTTTAGGTTCCAACAAGGTGAGGGTGACACAACATTTCTAAAGAGTTTTGTGTAAGGAAATCTTAATAGCTGTAGAGAGCGGTCTATTCAGAAATAAACGAAAGCTTGTATTTTTGAGTGCTCATAGCGAGTGCTAGTACGATTCTGGTTTTTGTGAAAAATTCTAGTTAAGAGAACCCTTTTGACAGGATGGCCCTCCTTAACTTTGTCGCAGAAGCGTAAGAGGGGGAAACGCGAGAAAATAATGCACATGGCCCACTCGAACGTTCGTTTCTTTTAACTTTTCTAACATTTCTATCTACTCACAATTATTTAGCCCTTTAACTACGGGTATGGGTTATAAACCACATATATACATATGTACTAAAATTATAGATATATAACTTGTATATATGTTTACGCTTTATTATATGATACTTTCTTACTTTGTATATACTTTTTGGAATTTATAAAATAATTAGAATTATATTGTCTAGTATTATGATTTGATTTTAGTAAAATATTTTTTTTTGCGTTTAGAGCGATCGGCTGTGCTAAAAGTAACCGCATTTAAAGGGTTAAAGTCCCTTTTTAAGCGCAACAAGGTTCAAGCTTTGAAACTTCTTTTAGAACATATTTATAACATCTCAAATAAGTGAAATTAGCAATTATAGACGAGAATTCGGTGCTCTAGACGAGAATTTTATTTTCTATTTCAAAATTTTATAATTTCGTTTAGCTATATAAATGTTATTTTTAGTGTCTTATTTTTTGCGGATTGAATGGTCCTATTTTCTTTCAAATTGAGAATTTGGTGTAACGTTGCTTCAGTTTGCGAAGAATTTAGTTGAAAATGGATCATTTTCATTGATAAGTAAGGCTGTTTAGGATCAGTGCAATGCAAAATCCTTATCCCAATAATGGGTCTAACAGGCTAAGGGGGTCAAAAATGTCCTCCAATCGATTTAGTGGTGCGATGAACCATTCCATAACTTACTAAAAGAAAACATGTGACACCAAGTTTCAACCCTCTAGCTCGACCGTGGAGGTAGTTACAGGGTAAATTCGAATTATCAGTTTTTGAACTACTATCCCTATTTAGTGACACGGAAAACTTCTGAAAAAATCTGACGTATTACACATACGAATGCACATTTTAGGGAATTTTTTCCAATTTTGTCGTTGCAGAGCCTAGATGTTAAAAATAGAAAACGCAAAAAATATGGGTATCTTTTGAAAAAAAAGGTATCGTTATTTTTATATTTTCTTAGTAGCAGCATATTAGTACAACCATCATCCTCAATATTTTTCATATTTTTTAGAAGGGTGCGCAGTTTCCAAAAAAATTAAAAACCGATACTTTAGGAAAAGTAACTTCTACTTCGAATTTTCACATTTTCTGTATATCGTGCAACTTTAAACATTTTTACATTCTAAGGAGCAGTATAAAAATTGAAGAAGTTGACTTAACTGAACTAATAAAAGTGTTCACGAATCATACAAACAGTTACACATAAAGGTGTAAAATTAAATACTGAAAGTGTCTTTTCGTCACAATTTTCCCTTGTAAACGGTTCTCACAACACAACACTGCACATACGAATCCAATCGCTCCAACTAGAAATGATAGATATATATCTTTATTGATTGATTAATTATATTAGTAGGTTAAACATTAATTGTAGGAACTACGCATAAGCACAATTTTTAGAAAATAAAATTTATTTATATAAGTGTATATATCTATGAAATAATAGAGATTTTGGAATTGAATCGATTGTGGAATCGCCTGCATGTTTTTTAGCCATGAGTTCGAGCTTTGTCATATTTACTTTTTTTTATTATATATTTTCTTCAATTCCAAACGATGGTGTCTTGTAAGTTTGTCGACTGTTGTATGGAAAGATCTTGGTAGCTGTTAGCAAGGTCAAGAATCATGGCTAATCGAACAGTCTTACAGGTTTTATAGTATATATTTTTTCTACCCGATTCGAGAATGCATAATTTTGCATGAGCAAGTGGTACCGTACGAGGATTTCTGGTTTCTCATACGAGGAACAAGCTACATATATACAGTGTGGCAAGAAAATACTGATACAATTATAAATCTTGTTTATTATTGTAAAATCCACAGTTTCTTACCTTCTTACAGTTTAGATTTCCTTCATTTTTCTCACTTCTTGGTGTTTTTCTAAATTCTCCGCGAATTAGGCGAATAAAAATCACACTTTGAACCATGTGAGATTAATTTTACCCCTGAAAATTATTTAAAATTGCATTTAGGATGGGAACCGACTTTACGATGGGATCAGGCGCAAATAGCAGAAAAATTTACGGTTGGAACAAACACGAGCTATTTTTAAAGACGCAAATATGATAAATTCAATTTTTGGTTTATTGAAAATTGAAACTGTTTTTTGGGAACAATTTTTTTAAGACCGTTCCTTATACATTTTTCTACTAATAGTCGTCCTAATTTTTCAACCCTTCGCCCTCTGAGTAAATTTCCTCAACCGATTTATCAACTTTAACACACTTCTGTGGAGACATTCTGAAAAACGCAGAACTTTCACTATGAAAACAAGAAAATTTCACAAATTCGATTGCAGATACTTTAAACAAAAAATCTCTGAAGTTAATTCAACTCCATCTGCTTCGCAAAAAGTTAAAAATATTCCTAGACACAAACATCAACAAATTTATGCTTATTTAAACAATTATTTAAATAATTAATATAATATAAAACTATTTCAATATTTAAATAGTTAAATTAATAAATATTATATTAAGTTTATAAATATTTAAATAATTAAATTAATTATTTATTTTAATTAATATAATACTATATTATAATTAATATATTAATATAATTAATATAATTAATTTAATATTTAATTATTTTATAATTTAATTTAATTATAATATAATTAAATATTATTATAATACTATATATAACTAAATATTATTATAATACTTTATGTCATGATTAATGAAAACGTGGTAACGTGGTCAGTGTTAGAAAGATGAATCTAGGTAATCTTTAATACAGTTAAATGTCCTGCGATTGTGAGAATCGTTAGGAAAGCACTTTCCCATGCATGGAGCTCTTATGGAAAGGTTAACTAAAGACAGTTAACTTCATAGTTTGCTTCAATGTAGGTTCCTCCGTCAAATAACGAACAAGAAATCTAAAAATAAAGAAAACAATTATGAGCACACACATATAAATGCACGATCGAATTTTGTTCCAGATTGAAATTTTATGGTTGGAGCTAGAATGAAATTGGACCAACTATGATGTTGTCGAAGTACCTCGCCATCGTGTCTTTAATATGTGGTGAGTATTGTGTCTCATATATAGTGTTTGATAAAATGTTGAACAATATAGAATTTTTTTAAGCGTGCTAATATTCAAAACAGACTTTATGCAATATTCACAACACACCACAAGATTCACAAAAATATTAAGCATAACCATTTTTTTCGTAATAAGGATCGGTTAGCAAAGTGTTAATTTAGTATACACGATTAACACTGAAAAGAAACATTAAAAATATTAATTAGCGATGTATGTGAATTTTGTATATTTTTATGAAATATATCAGAGCTAACTTAGACAACATAAAAATTAGTTTCGATAGTTTCGAGTAATTAGTGATTCACGAGACGAAAGTAAGCGTTTGTTAAGTTACAGAATGTGTGGCTCAAGTTTACAAGAGTCACTCAGCTGAGGCTGCTGAAGTGATTAAAGCAGGGGATGTGAAAGATGATTTTGTTACGCAAACTGTTTACGGATTTTTGGATTTTACTACTACTATAGGGAACACGGTAATGGTGTTCAGCCCGCAAAGCGCACCACCAGGTAAAATTATTAATTTCTACAAAAAATAATTATCAATTCTTTGTTAAGAAAAATCAATGTAAATTTATATGTATATACAATTATTTACAAACTTACAAATTGCATACGTTCAGTGTATTATTAATTAATAAATCATTTATGTGTATTTAATATGTAATATATATAAACATTTATTCATTAATTTCTAAAAAACTTATACTTATATTGAAAGTATATCCTAATATTATTAATAAATTATTAAAATCATATAATAATAACAGGTTTTCTATTGTATTAAAAAAATTAATACAAATTTATTGAATTATGGATAATTAAATCATTTACATTTTAGGATATCTTAAAAATAAATTTAGTATACATTCCTAAATTTAGATTTAGCATCATAATGTATATAAGAGATACAGTGTATTGTATATATCAAGCTATGTAAACATGCTTATTTCGTTCCTATTACTTATATAATTTATTGTCATCAAATATTAATATTACACTTCTAATAAATATGAACATTGCAACACTAAATAGTACAAAATTAATAAAACAACATACTTAATTTCTATTAATACATAGGTAAAGTTAACTAAACAATTAAAAACTATGCTACGTATATAAAAATGCGTATTCAAATATTTATAAATTTGCATATTTATAAAATTTATAAATAAATTTATTAATTTTTTTTAATTTAAATTTATTTCAATTTTTAAGATATTCTAAAATGTAAATGATTTAATTATCAATAATTCAATGAATTTGTATTGATTTTCTTAATAATAAAAAACTGTTATTGTATGATTTTAATAATTTATTAATAATACTAATATTAAATAATAATAATATTTAATAATTTATTAATTTATAAATAAATTTATAAATTAAATATTATAATTTAATATTTATAAATTTATATTTATAAATTTGTAAAATTCAGAGTTTCCTTTAGCATTAAAATCTCGTTTTTAAGAATAATTTTGCACATTTATTCCATTACTCAGATAGCGGAAAAGAGATGAAAAACAATGTCCCGATTATCCAAACGAAACCCAGTGAAACTCCAGAAAAATCGGTTCCTGATATCCAACCAAGTAAAATCTACAAGACAAACTCCATGGAAGAAACGAAGAAACAAGGAAAAGGTGTAAAGGTCGCTGTGAACTCAGCGATCGAGCAGAATATTATTAATTCTTCCGACGATAATGGATTGCGGTCTCCGAAAAGTCAGGTAGGATATAATATTTTGCACGAATGCAAAAATCAGTTTTAATAAATGCACTTTTTCTTAAGAGTATAACAAAGAGAATATAATACATATATTAACAGAAATATTATTATAATTTATTAATTTATTATTAAATAAATAAAGTTAATATATATATATTTTAACATAAACATGAAAATTAGTAATTAATTAGTATATATATATATATATATATATATATATTAATAGAAAGATTATTATAACTATAAACATATTTCACATGGAACATTTCAAATTTATTTATAACATAGTAAATGAAATTGGAGATTCTTCAAAATTTGCGCTCTGTTCACTGAATCTTGTCCACGATTGTATTTAGGAATATAATTTTACAGTACAGTTTTAAAGTATTTGTATATGGATCTATAGAAGCAGGATATACTTTTCCTTTCGCGAAGTTACTTTTCAAGACGCTCGCGTTGCTGTATATCTATGAATGCACATATGCATGTAGCCGTATACAAGATTTCTACTTTCAAACCATTACATAAGGCTGATGATTACTTTTCATTGTAGCGTTGCATGTTTAATTCAATGTTCTCAATGAGTTTTCATGCTGCAGCGTTCGTTGAACTTACAATCGAGCGTCTATTTTATTCTAACACTATTATGTACAGTAGAAGATACACAGAGTAACTATCATCAATATTATAGGGCCATTGCTTCGGGTGTTATCAGTATGAATGAATGTGTGCGTATAACGCACTTTATTCAATGAAAACTAGTAAACTGAAGCTAATTTGTAGTTCTTCTATATTTTTAATATTTTAATATTTCTTTTTCATTTAAATATCTTGAGTAATAACCGATAAATTACTTAGTCTCTTAGCTGAAGCGAAGCTCAGGTGTTGCAACGAACAGTCCAAAATGAAAATAGCGTTCAGCCAATTCTCTTACAGGACCTTCAAATATTATGTCTTTTCCAATTCATAATTATCAAAACTCTTTTACATTGTTTACCTATTGAATATAATGAACTTTTCAGGAATTGAATACTCAAACACAGACAATGACAAAGAGTCCCGTACTCTCCTCGCAAGTACAAGTAAAATCGAAGGATGAAACGCCTGTGAAGAACAACCTTGCAGAACCTGAATACGACTTCCTATCAAAACAACCTGCTGAAGTAATTGATGAGACATACAAGGTAACAAAAATTAAACTCTATCCAATCAGAACACAAAAATATAATATGACATGCACTTTTAAGATTGCTCTATAAAAATTCAAATTTTAATCCCTCCACAGTTTATCCTTAGTGAGTCTCGAGCACTACACTCTCGTCAAGTACTTTTCTACAATTAATTCAGATCAAGCGAGATTTTTAGGAAAAAAGTCAGAAAGAAACAAAGTATCATCTGAACCCAACCACCTCTAAAATGTACATTTCTTTTATCACAATGCATGACTTCATTAGACGTTTTTAAAAAAACGTTTGTAGTGGATGAATTATTATTGCAGAGTGTAACTATACCAGAGTTACAATTTCCAAGAGTTTTCTAGTCCCAAGCAAGGATTTCTAAAACTTCAATCATGGCTTAAACTGCAGGGTATCCCGTAATTAGTGTAACTCCCAGAAATAGTGGGTTGCTGGGGTGATTCTGAACAACTTTTTCCTTTACTAAAATGTTAATTGAAGCTTTGTTTTTGAAGTACTAACGAAAAACATTGGCTACGCGAGCGTTGGCTCTGAACCGCCGCGTTTGGTCGTGGTTGTGACCAAACGCATTAGCATGAGTATCGCGGCAAATGTTAAATCGTCTTAAATTAAGAATAATGTGGAATTATTCGTTATCCGAAAGGAATAAAGTGTTTTGTTACTTATAAAAAAAATGTTTTTTTTTAACAACACGTTTTCAGGTGGATGAATTGTTTTAAGAAAAACGATTTGGATAACTAATGTTAGAAAAAGCTAATTAAATTATTTAGCCCATTCGTCCACGAAATAACCTAGTTCGACGGAAGTGTTCGTTAACACTGGATTCTCGTGCCTATCCTGACCTTTCCAGGCAATCTTCAACAGCTGATGTTACGACCGGGGCGATGAACTCACTTCAGTGCACGATCGATTATTTTCGGTGACTTCTTAGAGACGGCCGATTTTCTCTATTCTCAACGCCATCAGCGCGCTTCTCCAGGGAAAGGGGGCGCGTGTCGCGTGGCTGACAAAACAATACCAACATGGTCTTTTCTAAACGAAGCCTCGTCGGCACGTGATCGCCGACAAATTGTTACAGTGTAACAATGTTCCGTTTCTTAACGTGTAAGTTCACCGAGCCAATCGTAACATCCATTGTTGAGGATTGCCTGGGAAGGTCAAGATCAGCACAAGGATCCAGTGTCAACGACCACTTCCGTCAAAACAGATTATTTCATAGACGAATGGGTAAGTTTAACTTGCTTTTTCTAACATCAGTTATCCAAATCATTTTTCTTAAAACATAATTTATCTACCAGAAAACGTGCTGTTAAAAAAAAACAACATTTTTTCATAATTAATAAAACACTTTATTCCTTTCGGATAACGAATAAAAGTATCGAACTCAGTTATTAAACGACTTATCAGTTTATTTGTTATTCGTGAATAATGAATAATTCTACATTATTCTTAATTTAAGACGATGTAACATTTGCCGCGATACTCATGCTAATGCATTTGTTCACGACCACAAGCGAGCGCGGCAGTTCAGAACCAACGCTCTCAATGTTTATCGTTAATAATTCAAAAACGAAGCTTCAACTAACATTTTGGTAAAGGAGAGAGTTGTTCAGAGTCACCTCAGCAACCCCCCATTTCCGGAAGTTACATTAGTTATGGGACACCCTGTATAGCAGAGCTACAATTTCCAAGAGTTTCCAAATCCCAAGCAAGGATTCCTAAATATTACTAATTCCACTAACTGAAATATTTCACGCAAACGTTATATGATCCAAAGGAAACGCAAAGCAATAAACAATCAGTTTCTAGGTACCTTAAAAATTCATAGAGATATTGAAATTATGTATTTCTCATTTTCCTAACGACGCGTGTAATATTTTCCTCTCGATTTTAACACTCAAAGCGACAGAAAATTATAAGGAAGACATTGGAGAATATGTAAAGCTGTATTAGTACTCTGTAATATTATTTGAAAGTGTTCAAAGTAAACTGAAAGATTGTGTACATTAGCTCTTAAAATACCAACTTAAAATACATTTTGAAATGGTATCAATAAATAGAATCACTTGCAACAATTGTCGGATAAATAAGAACCTTCACAATCTTACAAAAAAAAAATTTGAAATTTAATTTAAAATAGAAGCTTTACGAGCAAATATTTAATGTTTAGTATATCCAGTGTTAAATCTTTTCATAAAAGCGCGTGCTCGATTAATCCACGAATTTCGATAAACTTCGTCCGAACGAACGAAGTAATTCTCCCTTCGACCTTTCCAGTTGATTAACCTGAGACCTTCTTCGAAAGTGCACGCAAAACCTAGACCTACAACTCGACGAGAGAAAGAGAACCCAATTGGACTAGTGACGAAACTCGGTGGAACTATCGTGAAGGATGGATTGACCACTGTCCACGAAACTAGCGTGATTGGTACCTATATAAACGGGAAATATGCTCAGGTGCTTCAGAGCTCTTCGAGAATTCTTTCCGGAGCTCCATCTGAAGGGAAAATTCGCCCGTCTAATACTCAGCGTATTTTGAAAACCATCGGTCCACAGCAAGGAAAATTGAAAACGCAATTAGAACCCACTCCGACGAATCAGCAAGAGGAATCGTCGCTACCTTTGGAAGTTTTATTCAGCGCCTCGGCAGGTAAATCTATACAGGGTGTCCTATAACTAGTATAACTCCCGGAAATGGGGAGCTGGGGTGACTCTGAACAGCTTTTTCCTTTACCAAAATGTTTGTTGAAGCTTGGTTTTTAAATTATTAACAAAAAATACCGAGAGCGTTGGCTTTGAACCACCGCGCTCGGTCGTGGACGTGAACAAACGCAATTAACTAAAAATCTGTGCTCGTTAAAAATATTGTCTGTAGATATTAAATAAAAGATTTCAGAAGATTGATCCAGCAATCTACTTAAAGAATTAAAGAATAATATATATGGTGTCTCGTAACTCGTGTAACTCCTGGAAATGGGGTGTTGCTGGAGTGACTCTGAACAACTTCTTCCTTTACCAAAACATTGGTTGAAGCTTCGTTTTTGAATTACTAACGAAAAACACTGAGAGTGTGGCTTTGAACCGTCGCGCTCGCTAGTGGTCGTGAACAAACGCATTAGCATGAGTATCACGGCAAATGTTACATCGTCTTAAATTAAGAATAATGTGGAATTACTCGTGACACTTGTATTAAAAACGTAGAGAGGTCCTCAACCGACCTAAGGATACGCTTTTTCGTTTCAAATATCACGGAAACGAAGCTTTTGTTTATTTATACAGGGTCTCATATCTGAAGAAATATGATTTTTTGGGGCTAAAAATTTAAAATTCGAAGGAGACGAATATAACAGCGATAGAAGAGATATTTTAGAATCGTTCTTTAAATGTTAGGGTAAATATTCCTCTCTCGTTGCCAGGTTCAACAGTTAGAAGCACGCGGAGGAATTCGAGTTCGAACTTAGCGCGACAGAAATTCCGTAATAAGATCAACGATGATTACGACGCCAGCGCTGAAGTACAACAAACGAAACCGGCTAAGAATCGGAGCACTACGACCTCCAGACCAAGTTTCAAGTATGTATTTGTAGTACTGTCTTTGTACATGATTTTACATGTTGCTAGAATCGTTTTAATAATTGTGTTATAGTATTATATTGAAGGAAAGATTATAAATAATTAAATTGAACGATAATTTTAATTAAATCTTAATAATAAATACATTAATCATTATAATAAAATAATTTAATTATTAATTAAATATAAAAAATATTAATTTATATATATATATATATATATGTATGTATGTATGTAAATTATTAATTTATTGTTAAATATTAATAATAAATTAATTAACAATTAAGTATTAATTTATATATGGACCGTTTATTTTGAAAGTGGTGTAAGTCCATTTTGGTAAAAAAGATGAGATATCACATAACTTGTGATTAATTTAGTGTAAACTTTTTATTTCTAACTAGAAAAAAATGGACTTGCACCATTTTCAAAATAAACGGTCCATATATATATAATACAACAATGATGTATAAGTAATAATATGCATAATAAAAAAAGTATGATTATTTTACTAACCTTAGAAACAGGAGTCCTCCAACGACAACGACAGAAGCACCCGTTACTCGACGACGTACAGGCTTTCGACCAAGTAATCAGCCGATGTTACCTTCAAAATTAACCAATAAAAACAAGAACGAGCAACAATCGGTCAGTCCCAATCCTGTGCCAAAATTGAAACTGCCAAGAACGCAAGGACGATGGTCTTACAAAACCACACCTAAACCACGAATCGTTATACGAAAGCAGATCGACGTTGACGACGAGGTGCGCACGGTACCAGAATCCGGCACGTTCCCTATAAACACGGACGATAGCAAAATTATCACCGCTTCTGTTTCTACGTCAGTCATCACAGTTACGACTACGACAGGACAGAATCTACAGAAGAAAATTCAGGAAGTACCAATGGACGAGGAATTAGATCCAAGCGAAAGCGAAGACGTGGCCAGTATTAGCATTCAGGATCAACATTATGAACAAATCTTGCCTGTTGAAACGATCAACGTTGAAATTTCTACTGCTGCTGATAACAGTAACGCATACTTCGAAATCGCCACCATTAAATCACCGTATACTTTCCAGGTTAAGTATTCTTTCAAAAAGACAGTGTTCGATTTTTGGCGGGAACTTTGAGTATACTTTCCAGGTATAAGTATTTTGGCGGGAACTTTGAATGAACGTTTTGAACCCTGAGAGAATTAGGTGAATAAAAGTTGCGTTTTAAATCATAGAGAGGTTAATTTTATTATTAATCTAGAGTGTTATTTGTAAATAGGGCGTTTTGATACCAACACGCTTTAAAATCGCGTTTAGCCGATTTCATGGAATCAAAATTTAGGTTTAAACAGTGCACGATTTATTTTTATAGACAAACCATTTTTGATTAACTGAATATTGAAAGTGTTTTTTAAAAACTCTTTTTCTTGCGATATATTTGTTCACTTGTTACTGTGAGCTGGATATATTAACCCTTTGCGCTCCGAGTAAATTTTCTCGACCGATTTATTAACTTTAACACACTTCTGCGTCGAAATTTTGGAAAATGCAAAATTTCCATTTTGAAAAGAAGAATCATATCGCTTATAAATAGAGATTATAAGTGACCCAAAATTTGTTCTCTTGTTGGAAAATTTTATTGATGGGTGAAGTTCAGTATAATAGCTATCGATGAATTAATTCAGTTACAAAATTAATTAAGTATCGATGAAATTAATTAATTCGACGAAATTAAATAATTATCGATGAAATTAATTAAATATCGATGAATCAATTAAATACTACAGCTTTTGAATAGTAGACAGTCGAGTTAATCGTTACAGTCCAAATTTAATGCGACAAACGTGAATTTTTTTCAAATTTTTCGACTCACGAATTACATATTTAAGGGTTTAATCATCAATTTTAAAGTGAAAATGGAACAAACAAAAACGAATGTTTTCATGAACATACAAAAAAAGTTCGATCTTAACTGCTATGAAATACTTTTTCTTCGTCGATAACTGTTATCAAGGAAGATCCAAATTTTTAGACACTGATAACTGTCATTTGTAACCAGAAACTTTGAAAATTTTCCACCTTTCCTCTTTAAAAAAAAAAGTTCTACATTTTTTTCTTTATATCTTGTGACTATCTTAAATTTCAATAGCAATCAACTTTCTATTAACAATCTCTATCATAGAAAACTGTAGAATAGCTGTTACTTTTGGTCCCCCTTCGAAAGATCTCCGAAGACTGAAGAAATAATGTTTGAAATATCAGAATTGGAAATTTCGTATTACAGCCCCATAAGTTGGGAGACAAAAGCACCTCCTGTAAAGCACATACCTATCTAAATATTAATAACACAAAAAGAAAGATTCTATGATAAAGTGATCAATTATTGTTAACCCTTCGATTACTATCGACGCTTACAGGCTTGCACACTTCTCTTATCGCTCCTCCGCTTAAACCCTTCATTTCCATCTCGCAAAACCTACTTTACCTTCATGAATTTGAAAGTCACGAACTTCCAAGAAAGATTCTATGACAAATTGATCAATTATCGTTAACCTTTTGATTACTATCGGCGCTTATAAGCTTGCACACTTTTCTTATCGCTCCTTCGCTTAAACCCTTGACTTCAATCTCGCGAAACCTACGTTACCTTCACAAATACCAAACTCGCGAACTTCCAAAGCTGTGGAAACTAATTTGAAGTGGAAATACTTGAAAATTTACTCTAAAATTAAATCTTAAGTAGCGAAAGGGATCGAAAGATAAATAACCCCTATAAAACTAACGATTAATTTGCAAAGCAGGTTGGAACTTTGAAGAACACGCGGTACATCACAGTAACCTCGACGATGAAGAAATCATTCACGACAGCTGGACCATCTGCTACAGTCTCGCCAACAGAGCCTCTAACCGAGAATCTCCTGGCAAACACCGCAGCAGCGTACGAAACAACGTTGCCCTTGGATTCAGGCGTAGCGACCCTTCCTGCGATATCCCTGGAATCCGACGTCGCGACGCCTCCCTTGGAGACTTTAACAGAGACATTCTCAACGACACAGACTCTCTTAAAGACTCACCTGCTTCCAGTAATTCACGGTGGAAACACGACGAAATTAACACTGGTACAAACGTACAATATCGCTCGAGTGGTTACCGCGACAAAGACTTTGCCACCGATGGATATCTATCAGTTCATCCCCAGCAAAGCGTTGAACGAGTTCAACTCGAAGCTGGAGGAAGCTGGTAGCGAGTTTCACCTGGAGTTAGACGTTGGTGATGAGGACAGAGACGACGACGACATTCCCAAGGGAGTGGTGGCTTTAAGCAGCAGCATGGACTCCGATCTAGAACAACTGAAATCTATCTCAGCGTCGAAAGTAAAATCGGAGGCTGTGAGTAGCAGTTCAATGGAACCTCAGTTGACTCCTGATCAACTGGCTCTCTTAAAGTACTTTGGCCAGCAACAACAGCCTCAGGTGATCACCACTTCACGGCCCGTTGTCGTTTTAGACACGTTCTACGAGTCCCACGTGATTCCTGTGGTGAACAACGGGAATACGATTTATTCGACGTTGTCCAGGCCAGTTGGAACTGTTCCGAGGACCTCTTATGAATATGGAACGTCGACAATTGCGCCTGTTCTATCGCCACAGTTGCCGCCACAGTTGCCGCCGCAGTTGCCACCCCAGTTGCCGCTGTTTCCACAACACCCACAGTTTACGGTGACAAGCACTCCTCTCGTCACGCAGACGCTCGCGACGATGTCCGAGTCGAAGATTTTGAAGCTAACTTTCGGGGCGAAAACGGCGTATACTACTTTATTCTCGAGCAGAGTTGTGCCAACTGAAGTCACCACTTACATCACGACTACTGTACCTCTGCAACCAACTGTTCAAGCATTTCCGGGTTACTATCCGCAACCTGTTGGCTATCCACCGTTCTCCTTTGTAGGATAGAAGAGAGATTCTCCACTGTTGAAAGGTAATTTTTGGAAAAAGTATGGATGATATTGATTGATGAATTTATTCCCTCTGGAGTAATGGGTTTGTGAGAAGAATTTGTTATGGGATGAGGCGAGAGATGGTAAAAGATAATTAGAAGGAAGTGAAGGATACTTTTTGAAATTTCTAGTTGTATTTTACAGGGTGCCACTTGACAGGATTTGAAATAATTTGTAAGTTGTAGTTATGTGAAAAAATGTTTGAAAGAAAAATTGTATGGTTTTTAAAGGAGAAAGTGTTCTAATCTGTTTTTTCTTTTATTACTTCACTGGTTTTATATTTAATTTGGATAAAAAATGTTATTAATCAGAAGAGAGAAAATTTTATTGGAAAAATTTATTTTTTAACTGAAAGTGGAAATCTTTTTTTTTATAAAAAAAAGGTGTAGTACTTTATTGATAAAAAGAGAGAATACAGATATATTTTTCTAAATACTTCTATTGTACATAAATTCAGTAACGTGCAGTATATTTGTTAAATAAACGGAAATATTTTATTGTAATACGTACATGTTCACTTTTTAAATAGATTATCTTTCTTTCATTTTATTTTCAATCAATATTTCAATCGATTTATTGAGCAGAGAGTACAAACGAATATTTCATGTATAAAATTAATTAAATATTTTTTGTATATTAGAAAAAATTAAAAGAAATATTCATTTTTCACTTAGAAAAAAATATTTCGTTTGCAATATTAAATTAACATTTATTTTACATTATTAAAGAAATATTTTTGCGTCGCGTAAAATATTTTATAAATGTTCGAAAAAAAATGTTTCTTTTCCAATATTAAATTAATATTTGCTTTATATCAGGAATTAAATATTTTTTCGTGAAGTAAAATAAATATTTTATAAATACTTGAAAAGAAGTATTTTTCTTTCTAATGTTAAATGAATATTTATGTTTCACCTAGAAAAAGAAACAATAGAAATTTCCAAGGAAAAAAAAATAATAAAAATTTTCAGGGAAAAGAAACATTGAAAATTTTCAGGAAAAGAAATAATACAAATTTTCAGAGAAAAAAAACAACAAAAATTTGCATGGAAAAGAAACAACGAAAATTTCCAGAAAAAAGAAACAATGAAAATTTTCAGAGAAAACAATCATTCAACATTCCCAAAATTAATAATTAATAATACCGTGCTGTTGAACGACAGTCTAATCGGTCGATAAAAAGTACATTGTATATAATTATGTCTATTTACCTATGTCTATTTCAAAGTTTTGTAAATAAAGTACGCAAAAGTGATTCATGCTCTGGTTTTCATTATCCAAAACTGAACCACATTACCTGAGAATCGAAAACACAATTAAATAGGATTTACATTTTCAAATAAAACTAAAAAAATCTATTTCTAACGTCTCAAATATCTTATATACGATTATTTCAGAAAATATTATACTTATTTTCAATCTTTGTTGAATGAAACGAACAAATCTTTTCTTTTCAAGAATAAGTCGGTAAATTCAGCGTTTCACTCTTCAATCCACTTTGTTCAATTTTATGGACGCAATGGATAATCGATAAGTTATCGACTGAATGACAATCGATATTCGAGATGTATGTGTGACGTTATTACAGAGTTTTTTGTTTTTTGGTTCTTTTGTCGATTTTGTGACGCAGCTTTGTCAAGCTTCTGCCACGTGCGTGAATATAACGTCCATGTACATACTTTCAGTGGCGCGTTGCCCTATGGGCAATTTAGGCAAATGCCCGGGACCCCAAGCAAAAGGGAGCCCCGAACACAAACCAAGATTCAAGATTCAAATTCTACGTTTTTCTCATAAAAAAATATCGGGAAAATTCATAATACTGCGTTGCTAACGAGGGCGCGGGAGCGGGGGGGGGGGGGGGGGGGGTGCACTTTCTTTGTTTATAAGATTCAAGTTTTTTTAGTGTTGTTCGAAGCTGTAAGATGGCATTAACAACGCACTAATTTGATTTTGTTAAAAAAAATTATTTTAAATTCTAATTTATTTTTATTTAATATTATCTACAAAAAAAAAATATCTAATGAATATCTTAGGGGTCCCGAAATTCTACTTTGCCCAAGGCCCCAATTAGTTATATCGCGCCACTGCTACTTTCATTTGTGTTATTTTATGTATTAAGTTTAATAAATCATCAAACACATTAGAAACTGTGTATGTATTTCTCATCTGATTGAATACACCCATACCTCGCTATACGGCAGCTCTTTATACGGCATTTCGCTATAACGACCTTTTTCAATTATGGCACTTTTTCGATTTACGGTACACAATGTTTCATTATACAGCCAAAAAAGATGCAGTACTGTTAGCGACCTTCTGTTTACTCGCATACGATAGCTTACTGATTCTTCATGTTAATGTTCGTCATTAGATTAAAACAGTTTTTAAACATTTTATTTTGTTTTTTATTATATACATATGTGCATGTTTTTTTGTTTTTTAATTTATGTTTATTTTTTTAATTTCTGTTTATTATTACTTGTTTTGTACTTTTATTTTTATGTAACCATTTTTATAGGAAATAAAAAGAATAAAATACTTTATGAACTAAAAACTATATTGCTTTATAAAAAATTGAGACAGATCCAATTGAATTTGTATGGGTTTGTATCAAAATAATTGATTCCTTATACGGCTTTTCACTTTACGGCCAATTTTTTTAGAACGTATCTAGGCCGTAAAGCGAGGTGTGAGTGTATTCCATTTCTGAGTTAGAAAGGCTGAATAAAATGCGTTACTTAATCAAGTTAAGGTATATACTTTATTAACGTTTAAACGTGACAGATTGTTCCTCTTTTTTAATAGCTCTGACCAACGTTAAGCTAAGAGCGGCAATGATTATCTGAAAAATTGAGATATATAAAATATTATTAGAGAAAAGCTTGGAGGTAAGAATTTATGCAATGAAAAGTGGATGGTAAGAGTAATCAGAAAAATATTTTTGAAGTCTTACATGAAGCATACAGAGAGCCAACGCTAAACCAGCCAACCAACCCGATCTGCCTTCCAGAAACCATGAAATCTCTTCTACACAGCCGTAAAAGAAAGCATTTCCGGTAACTGTATTTCTACATTCAGTGGGTAATGGTTTTCTCAGTGTTAAATAGTCCATGGGGCCATCTGCGCCACAGCAACCGATCTATTTTAAAGTCGAACAATTCATTTTACTCTTGTTTCTTTTAAGTTTGGAAAATATCGACACGTGTACAGGATGCTCCGCAATTAGTGTAACTACCGGGAATTGGGGGTTGCTGGGGTGACTCTGAACAACTTTTTCCTTTAACAAAATCTTGGTTGAAGCCTCGATTTTTAATTATTAACGAAAAAGATTGACCATGCGAGTGTTGACTGTGAACCGCCACGCTCGGTCGTGGTCGTGAACAAACGCAATTAACACATTGTTGACCGGGAACGTCATATGATGGCTTTCGATAACCGAATCTAATTGACTAGTTATTATACATTTTAATTGTGGGTACTGTTCATTTATCGTTTGTTTTCGTTATATTCCTAATTCTAATGGTAAATATATTATTGAGAAACTCTCAGTTTGTAGAAAGTCGTAGTAAGTTCAAGTTGTCTGAAATTTTTTCACTAACGACATATTGGTCATTACATAAAATAAGATATAAACAATTTTTGCTAGCAGTAGCTAGACAATGGGTAAATGACCATTCAGCAAGATCCCCCTTGTCGACTAACTAAGCGATAAAATGAGCGAACATGTCTTACAATTAGAGGAAATAATAGCCACGGGAGTAAAAAAAGAGCCTACAGGAGGTACAGAATCTGCTCCTCGAGAGGATTGCGCAGTGAAACGAAGTACATTTGTAATTAATGTCGCGTTCCCCTCCACGTAGGTGTCTGCTACACAGCCTATTATACTCTTAAAAAATATTAAAATACTTTAATAACATATGTGCAAAGTTTCTAATAAATACATTGTGATAAAAAAGTTGTTTATATTTATATTATGAGGATTCTTTCTTTTTCACTTTTCGGAACAATCGCTGGCTGCACGCGCCAGTTCCTACAAAAAAGCCCCGGCCAACAGTGTGTTAACTATAAACCTGTGCTCGTTAAAAATATTGTCTGTAGATATTAGATAAAAGATTTCAGAAAATTAATCCAGCAGTTTACTTAAAGAATTAGAGAATAATACACACGGTGTCCCGTAACTCGTGTAACTCCAGCAAATAGGGGGTTGCTGAGGTAACTCTAGACAACTTTTTCCTTTACCAAAATGTTGGTTGAAGCTTTCATTTTGAATTATTAACGAAAAACACTGAGAGCGTGGCTTTGAACCGCTGCGTTCGCTCATGGTCGTGAACAAGCGCATTGACATATCGCGGCAAGTGTTACATTGTCTTAAGTTAAGAATAATGTGGAATTATTCATTACTCACGAATAACAAATAAAGTGATAAGTCGTTTAATAACTGAGTTCGATACTTTTATTCGTTATCCGAAAGGAATAAAGTGTTTTATTACTTATGAAAAAAATGTTTTCTTTTAACAGCACGTTTTCAGGTAGATAAATTATGTTTTAAGAAAAATGATTTGGATAACTGATGTTAGAAAAAGCAAGTTAAACTTATCCATTCGTCCACAAATTAACCTGCTTCGACCATGATTGACCAGTGTTTTTCGTTAATAATTCAAAAACGAAACTTCAATCAACATTTTGGTAAAAGAAAAAATTGTTCAGAAAAATTATTCACCCCAGCAACACCTCATTTCCGGGACTTACACTAGTTACGGGGCACCCTGCATATCAAATTGTTTCGTACACTTTTTGTGTAAGTAAAAACACATATCAATATGATGATATCAGAGTAATTAAATCGTAGAAAAATGTAAAATTAATGTATCTCATGTATAACTTATAGAAAAAGGTGAATTAACATTTATTTCTGTATTTTCCAATTTTCTTCAAATTTCAAAGGTAAAAGGTTTCTTTTTTTAGTGTTATTCCTGTGTGTTGACCCCCATATTAATATTCCTACACCATTTGAAGCAGAATAGCTTAGAAAATATTTCTGAACTTATAGAAAAGCGTAAATTAATATTTATTTTCACAAGTGTAGTTTTATAACTAACTTAAGCTTGCGTTTGCATGAACATAAACAGTTTATATTAGTACTTATTTAGTACTGTATGTAACTAATATAAATCTACAAGACGTACTTTCCTAATTTTCATAAGACTCAGGTGAAAAAGTTGCGGAAAGCGATCTTCACTATTTTCTTTGTGATTTCAACGAATATTTGATTTTCTCCAATTTTTTTCACTCATATTATCAAGTAAACTGATCCTTTTAACTCCTCGAAAAGACTCGTATCGTTTGGTTCAATTTGAAAAAAATCTTTGGTGTCTAAATATTAATGAGAATCATTGTACATTTATAGGACGACACATGAACTTACACTTTCTTGAATTAACTGTAAAATATACGTTGTCCTTTCATCGTGGTAGTTATTAATAAGGGCAGTCATAGATCGTCGTATAAGCGGCTGGATTTTACTGTCGTATGTGGAATAATCGAGGAGCACCGCGGTTCCTGTTAGTCCTAGAATGTAGGAGAACAATTGTAGACCTGCATACTGAAAAATCAATGTAAATCAGTATCATATTTCTTCATAAATACTTTCTTAATAAATACTTTAAATCGCATAAAAGATTTTTAATACTAGATTTATGGGACTTTTTGAGATTTCCAATTTTGGCTACTATTTTCCAGAAAATCACTATTATTAATACCTGAATTTATGTGTTCACAATATAGAATTAACTTGTCTCTAATAAATCGATTTCTTGAAGGAAATTTAAGATTTATGTGAAATAATAATAAAACATCTAAGCTTTTGCAAAATTGCAAGAAATAAAGAAAACGTTAATTTCTACTTTATTATTCTCAAGCATATCTTCAATAAAAGAAAAATTAAGTTCCATCGTGAAAAGTGTAACGTGATAACTGTGGTTTTTGTAACAATTCTGAGAAATAAGTGAGATTTCACGAATCGTTTCACGAGAAATATATAATATATCTGAAACTGCAACTCTTTAAAATAAATAATGAAGATAATTAAACACGGCTTACAGTATAAAGGCCGAGGATATGCTCCATGAGAGCAACTCCGCAGCCGACGAAAGTTATAACTATGATGAATATCGAAACAGCAAGTAAGATATAAATGCCAATGTAGAATTCGTATATCTCAAGAAAGTCGACCCATTCCTGGAAATTTGGATCCAACCTTAGCCACATACACAATCCCAACATCGCACTTCCCAGTAACTATATGAAACACATATGTACAACATTTGTTAAATATTATTTATCTTAATTATACATCCTTGTACAAACACACTATTATTAATTATTATTATTATTCTCGCATTTTTTCTTAGAATTGTCTATGATTCCAGGTGTATCTGATATCGAAACTAATAGCCCAAGATGTGGAAATTTGGGTATTTTTTTTTTTGGTATGATAAACTGTGTATCCTAGTAGCATAAAATATTGAATACACGTTTAGCCAATATTGAAAAGGGATTGAGTCTCTTTTCTCACGTTTAAATATATGTATTTATTATATTATTTATAGAATATACATATATTATGTATTAGAATAAATATAATATTTATTCTAGATTCAGAAAGAAATATTTTTTCTTCGAATGTTTATAAAATATTGATTTCCTAATATAAAACAATATTGGAAAAAAATATTTGTTTTTAATGTGAAAAATAAATATTCATTTAATATTAGAACAGAAAATATTTCTTTTTCGAATATTTATATTTATTTTATGTTATTGCTTTTTAAATATCTATGTCATATTCTATAGTAAAATAAACTATTCAATTTTTAGCATATTCATGCAATTTCGAACATTTTAATTCTTTTTTTTTAGATTTGTAGTATTTATTGAATATTATTTAAAGATTCGATTCTAATTTCTCAAATATTATTTTCACTCGATTAATTTTCGTTCTATACTAAATAAACTATCCAATTTAGGGAAATCTCCCGGCGGCTCTAACCGTAATTTATTTATTATTACTTTTGTTCTGTACTTAGAACAAATGACGGCTATGACCATTGCGAAGACTATAGTCACTTTTGTTCAATGTATTACTGAAGAATACACAAATAAATGCATTAGTACGGTCCATACAAATAATATTTCTTTTTTTATTAATACGTTCCGTGCGCTGAACTTTCCATTCAGGCCGCTTGGAATTCTCATTGAAAAACGAAGAATTTTTTAAAAACTTATTGTAGAGTCAAATATAGGTACCTTAATATCATGTATACTGCATTCATTATAGCGTGGGTGTCCACGCCCCACGCTGCGTAGCGATAATTTTTTTCGACCACCTTTTTTTTTGTTGTAGATTATAATGAAGGAAAATCCTACGTA
Source organism: Anthophora plumipes (assembly GCA_951804975.1). Taxonomy (NCBI): domain Eukaryota; kingdom Metazoa; phylum Arthropoda; class Insecta; order Hymenoptera; family Apidae; genus Anthophora; species Anthophora plumipes. Next base: position 18,554,879 of record OX638119.1, read on the forward strand.
AACGTTCCGATAAAATGTCGTCGTACTGTACTCCTTTACGTAAATTACTCAAATAGTACAAAAAAGTTGTATTTCAACTTTGTTTGAATACAGCTGTCGTAAATGCGTGGATAATATATAATAGTCTCACACACAATAAAACATCAAGCACTGAATTTGGAAAACAATTTGCTATGCATCTGATGTCCTACAATGATAATAATTGCTTGCCCATAGTACTAAAAAGAGTTCGCCATGAAATTAAAAAAAGTAGGGCAAATTCGATTTAGTAAGGAACGCTGTTATAAAAATAATGTTAAAATGTTTAGCTCGAAATCGGCAAAAAATTGCATTATAAAAGTTATAACATTTTGTGACAGTTGTTCAAATAAGCCCCATTTATGTTTACCATGTTTCAACAAAATTCACTGCAATATGCCTTTGTAATTGTAAACAAATTTGTAAACAATAATATTAAACATATTTGAAGTAAAACGTTTTATTTTTTATTTATTTAGACTTTATTAAAATGGTTATGTAGGAGCTTGCAACTCGTCCTGTTTGTTAAAATAATTCCTTAAAAATTAAATTTATTGCTTTGTTGTATGATGCATATTAAAATCTATACCCTTTTCTTGCTAATTATGGTTTTGTACTATTGAAAAATTGTAAGGCGTACGTCAAAAACAAGTTTATTTAATCGTAAAAGTGTGGGTCGTATACGTCCCACGCGGCCTAAACGGAGAGTCTTCAAAAACCGATACAGCACGGAACGCGTTAATGAAAGTATGCAGGACGGCTATAGCCGTAGTTTGCGGCAATGGGTTAATCAACATTTTATGCTACTAGAATACACCCAGAAAAATCCAACGATTTTCATCCAAAATCCATTATTTACAATACTCTCACATTTTACACTTCTTTTAATTATTATAAAATTCAAAAATGTTCAAAATACAGTTCCACTCTGTGCAATACACATATAATAATCTGACCTTAATTTTACATTCTAATTTTAACCAAGCATTAATTATCCTCCGTATTATCAAACAAATCAATAAATTTCCTTTATCAGATACTTTAATTTTTACCATTTAATTCTTAAGCTTTCCTATTCGTCATACTGATAAACACAGATACGATTGCTACGCGATGATCTAACTCACACTGACTCACGTGTGAAGGGGATATTGCAATAAGAATTTACAGAACACCAGTAATCATCTCTATAAATAAAAAAGTAAAAAAAAAACACATTTAGAAAGTGAAGCTTAGACTAAATTTTCGAAAAAAGAGTGTTTACTGGAGAAAATCATATCTCTAAAAGATCAATTTAAATTTCAGTTAACTGATGATGAACTCACACTCGTCGATTTTCCGTTCACTTACCCAAATAATGGCATTCAAGCAGAAGATGGTAAATTTTATGCATTGAATTCGTTGCTCCAATTGCGGCCCAGAAGTTTTGGTAACCATTGTGTAACTGTTAGTCCCAACACTTGTCTACATTAAGTAAAATTTTGTTATGTTAAGAACACTAATTGGATAACTGTTTTCAGAAATAAAGTGAATGAAATAGCGTGAAAACGTCGACTTCGCGATTACGAACGTGTATGACAGTATACACCTTGATTTTTCCACCTGGTACTCTCTTTATCGTTGACAAACATAAGATAACTGAATAAGCTCGTATTAGATAAAAGAATCGGTACGTGTGACTCATTTATGTTATAGAAAATTATTACTAAGGTGGTTTTAAGAAAAGGACGATTATTTTTCTAATATTAAATAGTATTTTTCTGATATTAAATAATATTTTTCTAGCATTAAATAGTATTTTTCTAATATTAAATAGTTATTTTATGTGTGTGTGTTTTATTCTAAATTAACACTTTGCTAATTAATTACGCTATAATAAGAGATAGTGAAGGATAGAGGTCATTAACAGAGGTCATTGAACAACATCTTAGCTTTATCTCCATATTTTTTTTATTGTGCAAAAGTACAAAATGGTGGAGTCGTACAACATCATTTAACATCACATTCAACGAAATCTTGCATCCAGCGAAAAACGTATCTGGAATATAAAAAATAAAAAATTTGTCACCCAATTTAAACAAAAATAGATAATCTCCTATGTAGCCTGCAATTTTTCAATAATTTTGGAAAATAAGAAAATGGCGGCTTGTCAAACGTAAATTTCTTTCTCGCCGATGAAGATCATCTTTAAAAATTCATAAAAATTCGACGAATTAAGGTATCAAAAAGATCCTACACTACATTATAGATCATTTCATGGAGAATAATCTGCAAAAATTTCAAGTTGAATGGATGAAAAGTTTCGGAGATCTGCAATCGGAAAGCACGAATTCGAGAAAAACGCGTTTCAAGTTCCAAATTAATCTTTCTCTAAAGTTTTACAAAAGTAACTCTAATGAACACTACTTCCGGAACCATAAAGTAACCCTTCTGTTTCTAAGAATTTACTTGAGCCCAAAATAGGCCTATTTTCTTACAAATGTACGCACTATTCCCAATTTTACAATCCACAAGTTCCACCATTAATAAAATACTTCTATAATCACCATTAAAAGCACCAGTACTCTCTTCTTGTCGTGAAATATCTCCGGAACAATTCTCTCTATTGCAAAATCGACGCTCTACACTATTTTACTAAGATAGTGTTTCCAAAATGCTTGTATTTTACTGGTCAGTATTTTAATCCCTTTTTGTCAGTATTTAAATATTAAGTGACAGTATTTAAATAATTTGGTCAGTATCCTTTGGTCAGTATTTAAATAAATATGGTCGGTATTTAATATTACATTAATTACAAAACTTTTATTATTACAAATAATACAATTATTACAATATTATATTATAATACAAGGATTAAAAATCTCCCTTCGGAAGATTGGACAAGTAGTCGGTGCACTTGTCCAAATTATTTAAAAAAATATATTTCTAAGCACATCATAGGTTTAACAATCAGATTAGAATATGTGAAGCCCCCAGTGGCAGCTAAACAAATACCAATTGATCAAAAACGAAAACGGAGAAGACCGAAATTAGAAAATAGGGCACTCGTGATAGATTAATATTTGGACCATTTATTTTGAAAGTGGTGCAAGTCCATTTTTTGTTGTTTCGAGAAAATTAAAGGTTAGCATATTAGTCAATTGAAAAATATAAATTAATTATATAAAGTCTGACAATGTTTCTACTAATTTATCAATATGTAATCTGATTATATAAAGTTCATTTAGGCGAATTTAACTAAAATAATATATATTTACGGGTTGTAAATGGACTTGCACCATTTTCATAATTAGTCAACTGTAAAAATCATTTAATTTCAATGATGAAAAATTAAATATCACTTAAAATATACTTTGTATTAATCCAGTTTTGTTTATAAATAATAACAAGAAATAAAATAAGAGTTGTATTCTATGTATTCTATAGTTGTATCTTTATTGTCATGGAAATGATGAAATCCCTCGTTTAAAGGATACATATTTTTCTTATAATATGCGATTGAAACAGATCATTTTGGATAGGGTTAGGCTTTTTGTAAATCAAAGGAAAAGGCAAAGCATTTATCGAGATTTTTTAATGCCAGAATTTTATTTTCTTGTAATGCTTTCCTTGATAATTCAGCATTTTTCAAGTGAACACTATGGCTTTGTACAGAACCCCACAACCTACAGTTAGGAACAAAAGTATAGACACACCTGGTTCTTAATTATAGAAACGCATATAAATTAAAGAAAAAACACAATATTAGGTTAATTCTTTTTATTGATCGTAACTATTGGGTCTGTAGTTTGAGAATATTACAAATATATATATTTATTGTCACGTACGCGTTCTACCCGAAACGTACGGCGCCGAATGTTTAGTCTAGCACGCACCCCCCGATAGTCACCAAGCCAAGGGATGAGCTCGCATTCCATTCCCACGGAAATCTAACGTTTTCCACCACCAAAAATCTTAGTTTTTCGGTGTATAAAAGGGCATGATTTTCGACACTCGGGGGCAGTCTCTAATTCAGCATCTGAACATAACGTTACTCTGTCCGTCAGAGTATTGATACCAGCAAGATCAGGTTCCAGTCCTCTTCGAGCATTCTAACGTTGCGTACGTATTTCGTAAGTGTCAATCAGATAACACTGTCTACAACTCCTCCGCGCTCTCACCGCGTAAAGTCGAGAAGGAAAATTCTCGTCGAGTCAAGAATCGACTAACTACAAATATTGTATTGAATCAGTCCTTGTAATTATAATAGAATATAGTAATATAGAGTCATACTCGTGTCTATATTCAATTAAACCTATCCTGAATAGTATAGTAACGTACCAGCTAACCCCACAACAGATATACCTTTACCGCTCGAGGTATATCAACGACTACGATTCGCGAATACCAAATACCTTGATATCCGGTGGGCACATGGCGTTAACTATACGCTAGTAGTCCATCTCCTTCGGCTACCTTCGTTAACCATACGTTGGCATGTCCGAGCCTTCCTATCTATACCCACGTCTACCGTGAATCGGGAAACACGCGCTTTTATATTAGAACCAAACCCGAACGACATCACGAGGTTGGTAATAACGGTCGAATTCCGTAAGCACCTAACAACCTACTGACGTCCGTTCGAAACGCCAGCCATAACCCTTAACATTATACTGATTAATTACAAAACAAGAAAAAATGACAAAATACATATTAACAGCGACTTTCAATGAAACAAAAGTATTGGCACACTAAAAAATTTATCATATATTATTACATATTTTAAATGGGTAAAAAAATTGTCGCCTTTTTTTTTTATTTTTATTTGACTACATTTATTAATACAATTAATTACAATAAATTTACTCAATAAGTAGTTTTAGTATGATATATTTTGAAACATTCAATACACAATCCTACATCACAATCCGGACAGTAGTATCTTGTCTCCTTTCGAATTTTTTTGCCGCTTGCATGTTTCCACGAGCAACATATTTTGCATTGTCGAGTAGGTCTATCTTTGTTTGCAATAGACGGTATTGTCTACCAATCAAACGTAGTGGTGACGATGATCCTGATGGACGTCCAAAAGTCTGTTGGGATGTACCATATTTTTCAATAATTTGTTGTACGAGATCTAATCTAAATTGTAAATGAGTTTCTGAGCCTCCCTGCTTTCCATACAGGGTGTCCCAGAACTAGTGTAACATCCGGAAATGGGGGGTAGCTGAGGTGATTCTGAACAACCTTTTCCTTTACCAAAATGTTGTTTGAAGCTTCGTTTTTGAGTTATTAACGAAAAACACTGGCCAATCACAGCGCCCAGAGACCGCGCGCTCAACCACGTATGCACGGCTCTTATACACGGGCGCTCGGTCGGGCTCCCGGCACACGTACTGGCACGGCATAGGTATCGCGAAAAATGTTATGTCATTTTAAATTAAGAATAATGTGAAATTATTCGTTATTCATGAATTACAAATAAATTAGTAAGTCGTTTAATAACTGCGTTCGATACTTTTATTCATTATCCGAAAGAAATAAAACGTTTTATTATTTATGAAAAAATGTTCTTTTTTAACACTTTGACGTCTGCACGTGTGATAGAAAATCTTTCGTCTGCCGCCGGTATGTCTCACGTAGATTCTACTATCTGTTAACAGCCTTTTTCGCACGATCGTTCATATTGTAATTACAATGTACCGTATCAAGGCATGAAAATTTTAATAATTCTTACTTGATTCAGTCACCCGATTTACACGAAATTTCGAGGATCTGTATAAATAGATGTAAGCTTTTTTATTACAATAGAAATATTTCTAGGCGACACCAACGTGGAGTCATTGGACGGCATAGTGTTAACAGCACATTTTCAGGTGAATAAATTGTTTTAAGAAAAACGATTTGTATAACTAGTGTTAGAAAAAAATAATTAAACTTACCCATTCGTCCACGAAATAACCTGCTTCGATGGAAATGGATCGTTAACACTGGATCCTCGGTGTCGATCCTGACCTATCCAGGCAATCCTCAACAACTGATGTTACGGCCGGGTCGGTGATCTCACTTCACTGCACGATCGATAATTTTCGGTGACTTCTTAGAGACTGCCGATTTTGTTTATTCTCCGAGCCTTCGGTGCGCTTCTCTAGCGGAAGGCTGCCGTGCTTGGTGCTTGTTCGCCGGGATGATTTTTACAACACATTCAGACCATCATTTGCCTTTTCGGCGACTTGCCTTGCTTACTTTGTAGGCACTTACACGCACACATCAACACACACACGCCACGCACGCTTAATCACGCCCGGCCCCGGCAGTCCTCAGAGGTTTCCGACGTATTGGTTTTGATTCTTGCCGGGCGTTCTGCGTCGTCGGTTTATTTGATGTTTATTTGAAACGGCTCGAGTTTCTACGTCGTCTCATGGCAGTACAATAAACATTTCTTTTCCGTTGTATTGTAACATTCCCCTTCCTTACCGAACGTCCATCTAGGATCCCCAAAACGCTTAAACTCTCAGATTTATTTTGCTAATTAGACGAGCCACGTAGAAACGCCGAGTATTATGAAATGTTTTTTATATTCGCGCAATGCAATGGCAATGAGAGAGTTGCCGCTGCTCGGTACCGCGAAGTGCATCCCGGCGAACGAAGAAGGCAAGGAGAATAAACAAAATCTGTAGTGTCTAAGAAGTCACCGAAAATTATTGATCATGCAGTGAAGTAAGGTCACCGACCCAGCCGTAACATCAGCTGTTGAGGATTGCCTGGATAGGTCAGGATCGACACCGAGGATCCAGTGTTAACGATCCATTTCCATCGAAGCAGGTTATTTCGTGGACGAATGAGTAAGTTTAATTATTTTTTTCTAACACTAGTTATACAAATCGTTTTTCTTAAAACAATTTATTCACCTGAAAATGTGCTGTTAACACTATGCCGTCCAATGATTCCACGTTGGTGTCGCCTAGAAATATTTCTATTGTAATAAAAAAGCTTACATCTATTTATACAGATCCTCGAAATTTCGTGTAAATCGGGTGACAGAATCAAGTAAGAATTATTAAAATTTTCATGCCTTTATACGGTAGATTGTAATTACAATATGAACGATCGTGCAAAAAAGGCTGGTAACAGATAGTAGAATCTACGCGAGACATACTAGCGGCAGACGAAAGATTTTCTATCACACGTGCAGACGTCAAAGTGTTAAAAAAGAACATTTTTTCATAAATAATAAAACGTTTTATTTCTTTCGGATAATGAATAAAAGTATCGAACGCAGTTATTAAATGTTAGAAAAGTCCGAAAAGCGAAGGCTTGAGTGGGCCATGTGCAGTCTTCTGCTGCGTTTCCCCTTCCTAGGGATAGTTCTGCCTCAAGGCTAAGAAAGGCCATATTGTCAAGGGAGTCCTCTTGACTAGGTTTTCTCAGGAAAGGGAGAATTGTATCAGCACTCGCGAAGTACAGTTCAAAAATAAAAGCTTTCACTCTGTTTTAACTGCCCACGTTTATTTCGTTATTTAACCGCTCACCACCGTTATCCTGATTATTCCTTACATAAACGACTTACTAATGTATTTGTAATTCATGAATAACGAATAATTTCACATTATTCTTAATTTAGAATGACATAACATTTTTCGCGATACCTATGCCGTGCCAGTACGTGTACCGGGAGCCCGACCGAGCGCCCGTGTATAAGAGCCGTGCATACGTGGTTGAGCGCGCGGTCTCTGGGCGCTGTGATTGGCCAGTGTTTTTCGTTAATAACTCAAAAACGAAGCTTCAAACAACATTTTGGTAAAGGAAAATGTTGTTCAGGATCACCTCAGCTACCCCCCATTTCCGGATGTTACACTAGTTCTGGGACACCCTGTATTTGTTTTACGTATAAAGACGTTTTTCAATGGAATTATTTTTCGACTTACGAGTCTATAATGGAATGGATTTAATACTGTGTTTTTTTCTGCTTTATATTGTCCCTTTATTAATTTTATACTGACCGTAATGATACTAACCAGTAATTAATTCCATACTGACTATTTAGTATTTTTAGACTGACCTTTTTGATAATAAAACACTGACCGAAATTTGATTTAAATACTGATCGAAAATAGATTTAAATATTGACCATTTGTTGCCATTAAAAATGCTCCTTAAATCTATACTTAACCTAAACTTTTTGTTCCCTTTAAGGCAGATTCTGCGCGATTTACTAACAAATTTCCTCATTTTTTTTCTCTTATCGGTGAACTTGGGATCAAACACACACACACACACACACGCACGCACGTACACAGAGGTTTATTAAGATAGGACTCGTCCATTCCATAAGTGTAACGCGGTCACAATGTGATATAGAGCTGAAGCATTCCTGAACATCAGCATCAGAGCTGTTTCTGAAACGATATGTAGCCAGGGAAGTGGGGATACAGCATCAAGACGTTAAACTTTGCTGATGTGGAACTACCGAGTTAATCTGAACCGAAACTGCCGAAAGAGAGGCTATCTCGTTCCACCCACGATTTTAATCGTTTCTTTACCAAGCTTTTATTTTTTTAAACGAGAGTTATGCAAGAATTCACGCTTTTGCAAATTCTGATCGGTTTCTCTGTTTTGGCGACGGCAATTCCGAAACCGGAAGGAGAACCCAAGCCGCGAATCAGTGATAAGGTTTGTGCATCGTTTCCAAGCAATTTTCTTTATTTGCAAATTAGTTCAAGTGTGTACATAACCTGGTTCAAGGTAGGGTAAAGTAGCTAAATATGAGACCCATTTCTTTAAGCAAACATAATTCTCAATTAAAAATACTTTTATTAAAGACGATACATGTTGTAAATATAAGATGTGTACACTTTTGCAGCACATTAGAAGTTATAACAAAACAGAGTTCCATCATAATATAATAAAAATGAAAAGTATGCAAAACCATAACTTCAAAACCTAATCGTCTAATATGAGACTCAGGTTTCATCTTGTCAAAACTTACTTTTTCTGTCTTTTTTCACACATTGGGCATACAAAATTAATTTCGTCTGCACTGCAGTCTTCATGGACCTACCGGTAACATTTGGTCACTGAATTCTTTGTTCACCATGTACATCTGAAGAATAAAGTCCTGTGCAAAACAAGCATTCTGTATCATAATTTTCATATTCCTGCTCAAGATACTATGTTATTTTCTACGCCATATTTGGATAATGCAACTGAACTACGATTAATTCTAAAACAAAGGACTGTCACTACAACGTTCAAGATTTTTCTCTAATGGAGATAGGTTGCGGTCTCATATTAGGCTACTTTACCCTACTTGAATAACTTGGATTATCTTTTTGTACTGTAGTTTCTTATTTTAGAACAAGACGCAGATATCTTGTAAGAAACTTTGGTGTTTATTCTGAACAAGTTTTATTTTTAGGAGCCAAGTAAAACGGAGCATTTCGTCAATTCTCAACACAATGCAGACTACGACCATGAAGCTTTCCTTGGCGAAGAGGTGAAAACGTTTGATCAGCTAACACCTGAAGAAAGTACAAGGAGGCTGGGAATAATAGTGGATAAGATAGACAAGGACAAAGATGGATATGTTACCGGAGAAGAACTGAAAGACTGGATACTGTATACGCAGCAGCGTTACACTAGGGACAACGTCGAGCACCAGTGGAAATCGCACAATCCAGAGGGAAAGGAGAAACTACCGTGGTCAGAGTATTTAACCATGGTTTATGGGGACATGAACGAGCACGAAGCAGAGAATTACGAGAAATTCAAGGATAATTCTATTTCATACGTCGCTATGCTTAAGAAGGATCACAGACGTTGGACAGCGGCAGATTTGGATGGCGACGATGCTCTCACTAAAGAAGAATTCACAGCCTTCCTTCACGCAGAGGAAGCGGAACACATGAAGGATGTCGTGGTCTTAGAAACCATAGAAGATATCGACAAAGACGGAGATGGAAAAATATCTATTTCAGAGTATATAGGTATACATACTCGCGTGAATCTTAATTAACGTCAATTTGAAAACTCGAATGATCTTAATGATTGTGTTTTCTCGTTGTAGGCGACATGTACGATGGCGCGGAAGGTGAAGAAGAACCGGAATGGGTGAAAAACGAGAAGGAACAGTTTTCCATGTATCGTGATAAAGACGGCGATGGTTTTCTGAATTTTGACGAGGTGATAGACAGTTCTTCGTGTTATAATCGTGGTGTAATCAATTTGACTCGAGTAAATGCGTTCTTTCAGGTGAAAACTTGGATAACACCGTCTGATTTCGATCATGCAGAATCAGAATCTCGACATCTGATATTTGAGGCGGACACAGACGCCGATCAAAAACTCACCAAAGAGGAAATACTCGAAAAATACGATATTTTCGTTGGCTCCCAAGCAACTGACTTTGGCGAAGCGTTAGCCAGGCACGACGAATTCTGATAAAGTCTCGTATACAAACTTAATACTTTCGAACAAAACTCGTAACTCGAAGCATCAAAAACTAACATGTATAAAGCATTTATGAGAAATGTTTATTTTTTACCAGTAAACTAAGTATGTTTTTACAATGCTCGATTTTTTACTCACCTCATGATACAAAATAAAGTTTTTCACATAGTAAAATTGTAAGTTAATAGTAATTCTATAATACTATTAGTACACTATTTATGGTACTGTTGGTAATTAAATTATTTACACTTTAAGATACCCTATGAAAAATTCTCATCCCTATAAATTCTTAAATTAGGATACCCTAAAGTATAGTATTTAATTTATTATTGTAGTTAATATTGTTAATTAAATTATTTAGGCTTTAGAATAGCTGTAAACTGATTTAGAAATATCTATACTTCCAGTATCCTAAAATATCATATTAAACTTGTTAGTTAATAGTAATTTTGCAGAGCCATAGCTAATTAAATTACACTTTAGAATTTATACAAAATAATAATATAAAAACATCAAAGCTTTTGCAAAATTGCAAGAAATAAAGGAAACGTTAATTTCTCCTTTATTATTCTCAAACATATCTTCAGTAAAAGAAACATCAAGTTCCATCGTGAAAAGTGTGACACAATAACTGTGGTTTGCAGCAACATCTTCAGAAACAGAAATTCAAACGTGTATCAGTCATTGTAACAAATTATAACTGTTCTAAACGTCGTTCTCGTTAGGTATTTCTTTTTATCTAGCGAAAATAACTATACTATGTAGGGTACAGTCACTGTGTACCATGAAGTGCACAATCAGCTTTCTGATACATCGGCTATGATAACGATTATCTTTACCAGATAAGCCCAATGAACAGATTACAATAAATGGTAAGATGAACAGTTCCAAGCAAAGTATTTCAAACATTTCAATACAATGAAACTGGCTTTGTGTACATTCTTAATTACATGTTGCATACTTTTATCATCGGGTAAGATTATATTCAAAATATCTAAACTTGACCAACTTGAGAAGTGTTCTATACCATATTTATCGTTTGTTTTACAGTGAAATCAGATGATTCTAAGTGCTTCATGTTCACCTGGGTAGCACCTGGCTTCGATGATACATCTGATAGATACAATTGTTCAACGCACAAAAGTGTACCTTGCATTGAACCCTTAATTATCTCAGGTAGAGTTGCTTGCTTCACCAGTGGTAAAATAGTACTCACACGTACAACGTTAAATGCAACACCTAAATTTTAGAAAATCCGCCCAATACGACCGAATACTGGCTAACAGATCAGAGACTGTGCACTGTGAAATCTGGCAACGTCTGCATAAAATACACTTTCACCTACAATAACGATAGTAAGTAGTACTGAAAAGTTACAAAATAGATCTTATAAATTTTGAAACGATTGCAGTTGTCAACACGTCGTCATTTTGCGGGAAAGCAATAGAGGATAGAGTACTGCCTATTACATCGGGATGCTATGAACAACAAGTAACGTCAGATCCATAATTTTCCATTCTATATTCTATTAGGGTATTCCATAAGTTTCTTTCGCACCACGTTAGAAATGACTTTAATTGGCTATGTTTATATAAACATGCAGGCTTATCTATTAGCCGTCTATGGCATCAGTTTCAGTCATCCCAAAGCTCTTTTAAAGTGCGTTTTGTTGGTGACAGTCTCTTTTAAAACTTTTTTCTACACCGTTCAATATGGTTAGCCAAAGGAAGCATTTGCGGCATGCTATTCTTCATTTTTTTCAAAAAGGTAATAGTGCAAAGGATACTGCAGACGAGATTTGTACCATTTACGGGAGTGGTGCTACGACTATTACGACCGTCCGCAATTGGTTTAAGAGATTTAGAGCTGACAATTTTGAATTGAAAGGTGAAAACCGCAGCGGCCACCCAGCAACGACGGATACGGACCTTATCAAGGCCATGCTCGCTGAAAATTCGCAATATAGTGTGCGCGAGATAGTGGATGCCACTATCATTCCCAGGACAAACAGTACACAGTCACTTGATGGGATATGTCAGTCGATGTAAAGTTTGGGTTCCACACCTATTGACGGAGACCGGCCTTATCAACCACATCTCTACGTGCGATTTGCTTCTCCAGTGACATGAAAGAGATCCTTTCTTATAGTGGCTTGTCACTGGAGACGAGACTTGGATTTTATATCAAAATGTACATCGAAAATGCACTTAGTTTAAGGACAATAGACCTTCAACTGGACTTCAAGCGTGGACTTCACCTGAAGAAAGTTATTTTGTCCATTTGGTGGGACTGGAAAGGTGTAGTCTACTACGAGCTCCTTCCTCAAAGTGAAACCATCAATTCTACCAATGCTGGAATCAGCTTGATCAATTGAAAGCTGCCATAGCAGAAAAACGACCAGAACCAACGAGGCGTCGTTTTTCATCACGACAATACAAGACCGCATGTTACATTGGATGTAAGATAAAAGCTGTTACAGTTTGATTGGGGCGTTCTACCGTATCCTCCGTACTCCCCAGATCTTGCACCATCTGATTGTTATTTGTTCCTGCCATTAAGAAATTCTCTCTGTGCTAAACGGTTTCAATCCATAAACGAAATAAAAACGCACCTCGAGGAATATTTTGCAAGTAAACCCTAACAATTTTGGAAAGAGGGAATAATAAGGCTTCCTGAGAGTTGGAAGAAGGTGATAAAGCAGAACGGTTCATATTTAATACACTAAATCAACCTTAAGCAACAAATATCGTGTATTCATTTCATATAAAAAAAAAGAAAGAAAATGGGATACCCTAATACATTTCATTGTTCGTACAGCTACTGCATAATCATTTTCGTATAATTTATACATTTTAATTGGATATCCTGGACAATTTTATGCTATATTTCATTTTACGTATAGTTAAATTCCAAATGCTCTTTTCTTTCTAAATTGAATTGTATTTTTACAGGTAGGCGGTTATGTACTTGAAATGTGTGCTTGTCAACCTCGAGATGGGAGGGAACCTTGCAATTCATCGGTGAAAATGAAACATTCCATTATTTTAGTGATTACGTTACTCGCGTTGATCAATTTCGCGTGACATTTAAATCACTATAACATGTATTCGAAGATATATTTTTCTACAATTTGTTATTGTACTTTCAATGCATCGTCTATAGTTACTGCATAATTTATCAAATTTTCTAATAACCAAAGTTAGGTGTAACAAAACATACGTATAAATAAAATGTAAATTATATTTATTATCAAGTTTGTTCCTTTTTCAAGATAAACGTGGCAAATGACTAATAAAAGAAGAAACTAAACAGCAATGTGGAATACAATTTGAGTATTAAAAGTAACGTTACAAATTTGAAGAAAAAATTGAACGATAAATGTTAATTACGTTAGAACCAAAATGCCGCGAAACAACGTTAAAATTAATTGGTAATATTCGATAAAATGAACAAAACGGTTAAATACAGGGTAACTCCAGAGAATGGGGAGTTGCTGGGGTACTTCTGAACAACTTTTTCCTTTACCAAAACGTTGGTTGAAGCTTTGTTTTTGAATTATTAACCACAAAAGCACGACCACGCAAGCGTTGGCTTTGAACTGCTGCGCTCGCTCGTGGTCGCGAACAAATGCATTGGCACAGCGCGAGTATCGCGAGAAATGTTATATCATTTTAAATTAACCTATTTGCTACCGCGATTCCCACATGGGGATTTGGAAATATATATATATATATATTTTTATCACTTGCAATAGGATTATATTAAATAAAATGTGTATTCAGTAAAACTCTTACATTCTAGTTTTGGAAATTATTTTTTGTTTCAATGTTGTCTAATTTATAAAAGTACTTGATATACAAGTTCACAACCCATGCGGTAAAATTATCTTTTGATGCTTATGTTGTTTTCTTGTAGTGAACTTCTTTCTTCGTATTTTTTTTTGTTTGTTTTTTTTTGGCATATTCTGTGTGAGACTACTAACACATCCTTTTAATTGATAGCACAATTATATGTAAGTAAATATAACCCTTACTATGAGAAATATACTATAAAATATAACGATCCCCATTTGGAGCTCATGGAATGTGCTATGATAAAAATTGATTACATTTAAGTATTTTAGTAATTCGTAGTTTTTTTTTTTTACGTTTCTAGTTTTCTTGACAGTGTGGCAAATTAGAACGAGAAACCATCGCGATATCATTGAATTATCTCTCGATACCATGGATCAAGTATTAGATTGCGAAGAACTTGATAATAATATTTTAGTTATGACGTTCCCGGTTAATTAGGAATACATTCTAGTGTCTTAAAAGAGAATCCAACATCTACCCAAAAGTCAAACCGTAAAATATTGGCGAAGAGTAACTGGAAAAAAACAAGACGTCAACTATTCTAACATTACATCACAATACGACAGTGTCTGAAGTAAAATCGAAAATGACTTTAAATTTGAAAAATAAATCACCCGTGGACGTATTCGAAGAATTTTTCGACGACGATTTGTATAAGTATATAGTAATCCAAAGTATAAATTATGTGAGACAAAACAACAGACATAATTTTCAACTTTCCACAAATCGTCTTAGAAAGTTAATTGCAATGTTTTTGTTATCTGGATACCATCCTTACCATAGGAACAATTATACCGGTGTGAGGATGAAGATCTGAATCTTATCTGTGTTAGGAACTGTATGCCAAAGCACAGGTTTTTGGAAATAAAAAGAAATTTCCATTTTAACGATAATAGTTCCATAATTGCCATGGTAAAGAAAGATAAAAGAATTTAATTTAAGAATTTTTAAATTCAACAAATTGTGACATAGAAAATGAGTTTCTTTGTGTCCTTATCATTTTTTTTAGTTTTTTTCAAAATTTTCGTACCTGAAAATTCCACAAGTCCCAATTGGGTATCAATAAAAAATGTTAAAAAAATGACTTTTTTTTTTTTAATATACCAGTATAGTAATCTAAATTTCATTATCTAATTCCATTTTCAACCCTAATACACCAAAAATATCAAAAATAAAAATTTAGCAGTTAATGGGTTAAGAATAATGTAGAATTATTTCGTTATTCACAAATAACAAATAAACTAATAAGTCGTTTAATAACTGAGTTCGATACTTATAGCTTGTGCCAATTCGTTTGTTGATAACCACGAACGAGCGCGGCGGTTCATAGCCAACGCTGTCGTAGTTGAGAGCTGTGATTGGCCAGTGTTTTTCGTTAATAATTCAAAAACAAAGCTTCAACCAACTTTTTGGTAAAGGAAAAAGTTGTTCAGAGTCATCCCAGCAACCCTCTATATTCGGAAGTTATGGGACACCGTGTACATTCTAAAAATGAGCTAGTAATAAATAGGAACTCTCCTAGTAAAAAGTTGTAACAGTATCCGTTTCAAGGGAAACGAATAAAATACGATTTAATTATTTTCAATAAATGAAAAACTTAACATAAAAGTAACTAAGAATATTTTGACGAAAATTATCCGAATATTCTGCACGTTTAAGATACAACGTCCCCGTAATTGGACGTATCCTTTCGTCTAGGAACTTTTCGCAACAGTATTACGTACAATGGTTGTATGTATACAGAAAGAAAACTATTTATGTGATCCATTTATGAATCTGCTAGTAGTGCGAGCCACGAATAGTGACTGATTTTGTATTAATCGTACCGCAATATAGTTTAAAATTGTACATAAAATATGAATATTTTCTTTACAATATGTTAAGAAGCTATTTGTTTGTAACAGCGTAAAATGGATATTCAGGGCTGATACATTTCCCGACAGATGTAAGTGTCGCATTTTTACACGTATTACAATTTTACGAAAGAAACGTTCCTATTAGGTTACTCAACTGGGTAAAATATTACTCTACGACTTTGTAATTTAAGTTCAATTCGCTCGTGTCACTGTTTTTCCTCTTCGTTCTGTACGTTTCTTTCGTAGTTGAATAAACAATTCCACGGTATTTACAGTGACGCATGAATATATTATACAACACTTACCGAAATATTATTAATATTGTAAGGAGATATGACTCTCTAGATTATACATGTAAAGTTTCAAACAAATCGAAATATATACACAATAGATATGATTTATTTCTTACAAACATAAAGATTGCTGAAGCTGCAAAAGTATTTGAGCAGGTAACTTTTAAATCTTGAATATTTAGTAGGTCCACCTTTGACATCAACAACATCTTGTAAGCAACTATGCATACTGTTTATTAACTTTTCTGTAACACTTGGTGATATAGAATTCCACACTTCGAATATTTTTTCTTTTAAACTTACCTTGGATGTTGTATGAAATTTTTGCAATTGTTTCCCTATTATTGCCCGTAAATGTTCAATTGGGTTAATATCAGGGCCTTGTGGTGGTATGACTAACATATGAGGGATATTGTACATGATCCATTCCTTAACGATTCCTGCAGTATATTTAGGATCATTATTCTGTTGAAAGTAAAAGTCTTTGTATATAACCAATTTTCTTGCACTTTCCTTTAAATTTTGTTGTAAAATGTTCAAATATTGGTATTTATCCATTGTTCCTTCTAGGAAGATCAAATTTCCAATGCCATCTGCTGTCATACACCCCCAGATCATAACTGAGCCACCTCCACGTTTCACTCACATTTCCATCTGTGTATTTGCTTGTCTCAGAATAAAATTGCATCTGTCCGATCAAAAAATGTTAAATTTCGATTCATCAGAAAATATTACTTTATTCCAGAATACATTATCTTTACTAATAAATTCTTTGGCGAACTTTAATCTCTTCTTCTTATTAATGTCACTAATGTATGGCTTCTTTCTGGGAATCCTGACATGATAATCATTTTCACGTAGCACACTTCTGCATAATTCTGGATGCACATCTTTCTTGAAGTTCTGTTTAACTATTGTTGCAAGTTTTGTAGCAGAAACTTTGGATTGTTTTTTATTGCATGGATTAAAATTCTTTCTTCTTTTTCCATTAGTTTCTTTGGTCGGGCTTAACGGTATTTATTTTTTACAATTCCTTCAGATTTCGATTTTTTAATAATATAATGTATCGTAGATCTATTTATAATTACTAATTTACTTATTTCACCATACGTCTTTCCTTCTTTACGCCAGTTGACAATTGATTTTCTCTCACTTTCAGGAATTTCAGATGTTTTAGGACACATGATCAATATCGTAATATTTCATCATGAATGCTACCACTGTGACTGACAAATGTACATACGATGACGACTAACAACAATCAATGTTTACATTCAGCGCCCAGAAAACTGTATTTTCATTGATTCTTGGAAATAATTTCTGTGTGTTCAAATACTTTTGTGGCTTCAGCAATCTTTATGTTTGTAAGAATTAATTCATATCTATTGTGTATGTATTTCAATTTGTTTGAAACTTAACGTATATAGCCTAGAGAGTCATACCTCCTTACAATATTAATAATATTTTGGTAAGTGTTGTATAATATACTTATTATAATTAATAAAGTATTTCATGGTAAGTGTTCAAATGCTTTTGTGAGTCACTGTACATTTCCTTTCCAAATAAAGACGGAAATTAAAGTAAAATAACTGCCGTTACTGTTAGCACGAAGAGTGCTTATATTTCATAGAATTAGTTTCACGTACTTCAAATAGCAATCTTGTTTTTTTCTATTTTTTTTTTTGTTTTTTTAAGATATCTACCACAATATGGCAGAGCAACAACAATCTCCCTCTGGCTTTAAACGTATGTCTCTAGATAAAATTATCGAGGCTATGACTTCAGATTTGGAAAGTTCCAACGGTCACTATGTTCAGTTCGGTATAAACCCGCAACAAGCTGTGTCCCACAATTGGGGAGACTATTCTTCGGATCAACGAAGACATTATATCGCTAGTCAATCGCCGCATTCCAATCCACCTTCGATGCAACCTATGACCTCGATGGGCCCACCGCTTTACATGCAAGACATGACGAACTACGATTCCACGACGGAATCGATATATTTCCCGTCGCAAGCGGTCAATCAGTTGGGTATAAATGAAAATAACGACTTGATTGGTACCATAGACGTCGGCGGTGGCAATTATATCAATGTGATTTATGGAAACGCTTCGCAAATTATGGCAGAACAATGTCAGCTTTCGAGTATGACGCCTTACAGAACGCAAAACATAATTGACAGAGAGTACGGTCTTTTTAACGATAGACGTATCACCGTACCGTCTGATCTGCCAGCTCAGAATTTCAACGGGAAGCAATTAATTGAAAATCTGGTTGGTAACTGGACACCGAATCAATCCGGTACCTACAGTCCCTTCGGTGGCTCACCGAACATAACTTCAGCACCGCAAGTGACAGATATGAGAGAGTCTGATGAATTGCCTAGAAGTTCGATGGATTGTCAGCATAAGAAACCTCGGGTGATAGCGGAAGTGAAACCGATGAGACCTTCTTACTCGGACGTGTTAACGAAATCTGCCCCAGCACCGTCGTCTCCTCTGACGATTCAGTCGATCAAACCGAAGGCAGAGTTTGCGAGCAAGAAGATATCTAGCAAGAATTCGAAGAACAAGTCTAAATCTTCAGTATTGAAGAGGCAGAATTCGTCTGGAAGCGACGATCACAATTCTCCGAAGATGCAAATGCCGAGGAAGATATTGGAGAAGAACAATTCGAACCTTCCAAGACGGTGGGTGTCGCTGGATAATCTTGGTTCGCCGAGAGAGTCACACGAAATAAATACGTTCGACAGATCGAATCAGTTTGAGAAAAGGAAAATCTCTAGAACGCCGAAAAAGTTGGAGAAAGGAGAAGCGCTTAATAATTTGAAAGTTCATAACAGCAATCCTAAAGCTACCGGAAACATTCCTAAACGTCCCATACAGATAAACAACAATTTGAACATAGTGAACACCTCCAGTGAAACTGTCACCGCTGAGAAAATAGAGAAGAATCAACAGGTTCTTAACAAGATGAACAAAGAGGAAAAAAAAGTCTCCAAGGAGAAGAACTCGAAGCGTTTTCAAGCGGAGAAAACGCAGCAGATTAAAAAGAGGAATCGTAGAAGGGACAATAAAGAGTCCCCGGTGAAGGATTTGTATAAAAACCTAAATAAATATGCTAATCATTGGATTAAAATTGGATTGAAAATATTTCACTGGTTGCTGCACTTAGTGTCCGATGTAATTAGTATGAGCGCCAATCTTATAGTTCTTCTGTGAGTACTGTTCGCAGATAAGTTAATATGCAGAGCAGAACTATAGCACCACTGATATTTTCAAGAAGCCAATTGTATAACGAGAAAGAGCTTTGTAAATGATGGTTTCTGGATGAAGATCGTTGGATTTTTCTGTCTAGATGTAATTGAAACTCGTTCTTAACAAACTTAAAGGGTTTTTGTTGTAACATTTTAAGTTTCTTAGGTAATTTAAAAAAAGGCATGTGGTAACTACTTTAATAAGAAAGAACAATGCAATTTTAGGATATAAGGATCACGAGCAATGAGGATCTTTTAAACTTACGACCTTAAATATAGGAAAACTAAGAAAAAGAGGACCTAAAGTTAAACTTTTTTTTTTTAATTCCTTGTTTATTTAAAATCTGTCTCTCATGACATTAAGTAAATTGTATACACATATTTTCAATAACGTGAAAGTATTCGACCCATTGGTTAATACTTTTACACTTTTGTGGGAGTCAACTCTTATTAAGCCTTTGGGTACACATTTATTTGAAAATTTTTTCATTTAAAGCACATTTAATTTTTTGGGCATGTAAAAGCCGTACATGATAATGAGATAACTTAAGGCAATTAGTATTACGAAACAATTGAAACAAATAAATTTAAGTTATAACAAAAAGCAAATTATTAATAATTTTGAAGCGTATTCTAAATTCTTCATGAGAAGATTCACTATCACTGGTTGATAAGTACTTTGTATGTCTTTTACGGCTTGGTATTATTTCACTATCACTTATCACTTTCTAGTTCGCTAGAGTCTTCATCATTTTCACTTTGAAATTCACCATTATTACTTAACGGATTACTAAAAAATTCTTCATCAGATTGATCAAATTCACTACTTTCATTAAAACTGTCGCTATCATTTTGATAAAACATATTCTCTATTTTTGCCATTATGGGGCTGTGTATCCCAAACAAAATTCACCAAAACACTGAAAATATTTATTCTGTTGCAACTGATACAAATTTCTCTCAAATAAATAACAATGAGCATGTTAAATATTATCTTAATTTTAATGACATATCAGAACATCATGTGCAACATTGGCCAAAGAAATGCATGATACCCAAAGAGTTAAAGAATATGGTTTAATATGCATTATACAATTATGGTTTTATATCTTTTAAATCTTGTACTGGTTCTAGTATCTTCAAGTAGATTTGCTGTTAGATGACTAGAGTGATCTGTTAACCTGTCCTTGTATTTGCTATAGTGTGTTTTTATTTTTTTTTTTTAACTGGGGGAATATTTAAGTCTTTCCTAATGATATCATTTGGAACAAACCAAGGGGCATTTACTAGGTTCTTCAGTGTCTTCAATTGGAATCTTTCAATTATTTCGATATTAGAGGTTGACACAGATCCCCAAAACTGTATTCCATACGTCCACACAGGCTTAAGAATACTTTTATACATGAGTAATTTATTTTCAAGCGTTAGCTTTCATTTATTTCCTATTATCTAGTACATATTTCTTAGTTTAAGATTTAATTGTTTTTATTTGGTCCATATGTGTTTTGTCCAAGTCAAGCGCCAATCTAGATGCATTCCCAGATATTTTACTTCTTTGCTTTGCGGAATAATTTTATCATTTAGGAATATTGGAGGACACGTTTCTTAACGAAGTATAAATGTAACATGAGTTGATTTAGTTTCATTGACTTTTATTCTCCATTATTTAAACCATAAATTGGTTTTATCCAAATAATTTTGTAGTTTTTCAAAGGCCATTTCAGGATTTGAATGACTTGAAAAAATCGCTGTGTCGTCTGCATACGTAGCCGTAATGATTTCTGGCATTGTAGGTGGATCAGCAGTATACAAAAGGTATAGAGTAGGGTCTAATACACTGCCTTATGATGAAGTTAAACTGAAGCAAATTGTTTAAATTGTACTGAAAAAGCTGTGCAGAAATTGCGAAAGAACGTGGCTGAACATTTCCTAAAACGTAATTGAAATATTACAAGAGTAGAAATGATTTGTGCGACACAAAACACAGAAATACAGTCAGCCTTGAATACTCGAGTGAAAACAGGAGTATTCTTTAATCTCTTTGTCCTTTTGGATTAACAGTAATTTCTTACCTTCTAATTCTAGCGCAATTTTATTTTTCTCTTGAAGAAGAGTGTTGTACTTACTATTCCCTTTGGATAAACATGGAATTCTTTGTTTGGATTTGTACAGCGATAAAAATTTCTTTATTTCAACATTTTCTTGAGACAACAGCTGATCTTTCAAATTTATCAATTCTTTTAAAATTTTATTCTTACTATTTTGCAGTTCGATTATGTAGTTACTTGCTCCTTCTAAGTTATTTGGCAAACTTTCATTCACATCCATCAACACTTCCATCTCTGCTTCAGTTTTCATTTCACTTGTACTATTTCTGATCTTTCTCTCCAACTTTGTGTTCGCTCGTTGCAATTCCTCGCATTGTTCCTTCAGATTATCTAATTCCTTTGCTAAAATTAAATTTTTATTATTTTAACTCGTTCAATTGTTTATTTAATCCAACGTTTTTTTATTTCCTCTGAATTCAGTTGATCCTTAATTACTTCAATTTCCTTTTCCTTATCCATTTTCAACTTTTCTATTTCTTCTTTGCACTGTGCTATACTTTCCTCCTCTTTAACTTGTTTTCGGTAGGACTTCATAATTCGGAGTGTTAGTTTTAAGTTTAACTTTATATTTATTTTTCAAAAGAGGTTTAATATTTTCAATTTGGGATCTCTTTTGCTCTAAGCTACGATTTACGTCGTTAAAAGCTTCTGTGAGTTGTTCAGAGTCACGGGACATTTTCTTTATAGTTTAATTGTTTATTTAAAAAAAAAAAAAAAAAAAAGTAGAAATTAAAATAAATACGTTGAAACTATATATATATATATATAGTTTCAACGTATTTATTTTAATTTCTACTTTTTTTTTTTTTTGAATAAACGTTATCTTTGCACTTTCTTTCCAACTCCTTGCACAATATTAGTAATTTAGAGATCATTATTTAGGACTACAGAACTCTTGAAAATTTTAACGGTGCTATAGTTACACTCTGTAGTGTATCTTGCACATCAGTTGGATAACTGAAGTAATGAAATGTATTTGTATTTCAGCGGTAAATGTGGATGGTATCATACTGCATTGTATTTAAAACATTCATGGGTTTACATGACAATGACATTTTCAAACATTCGTATATTAAATGCTGTTGGTAAGCAATTGGATACTTGGTTTGGAAATAGTAAATTTGCATTTTGGCGTAAGATAAGAACTAAGAGCGAAGAGAAGGAAGAAACTAGTAGTTGGATACGTGGTGGTCTTGAAGCGAATATCGCGTTACCTAGTACCGGTGAAGAGGCTATGAAAAGATTGTTAGCTTGTAAAGGGAAAGATCCTTATAGTATACTTGGTGTCACACCAACCTGTTCGGACGATGACATAAAAAAATATTATAAGAGGCAAGCCTTCTTAGTTCATCCAGATAAAAATAATCAGCCTGGTGCAGAAGAAGCATTTAAAATACTCGTACATGCTTTTGATATAATTGGCGAACCGGTACTATATACTTTTATATTTCTCATACCAAGAAAGTTTGTCCCCTAAGAAAAAAAAAAAAAAAAAGAAAGAAAGAGAAAAGAAATATTTCATAAAAATTTTTTTATTAATTTTATAATAATTAATCGATACTTTTAATATTTTAGGAACGCCGACAAGCATTTGATCAAACGAGACAAGTCGAAGCAGCGTGGGGTGTGTTGAGCGATTTACTTTCGCAGCTTCATAGAAAGATGGAACAAGCAGCAAATACGATAAGATGTACAAATTGTGGTTTAAGGCATAAGAGAAGTCCAACGCAACGTCCTTGTTACGCGGCACGATTTTGTGCCCAATGTAAAATACGTCACAGTGCGAAAGAGGTATTTATTAAACAAGATATATAGGGTGTCCCGTAATTAGTGTAACTATCGGAAATGGGGGGTTGCTGAAGTGACTCTGAACAACTTCTTCCTTTACCAAAACATTGGTTGAAGCTTCGTTTTTGAATTATTAATGAAAAACACTGGCTACGCGAGCGTTGACTTTGAACCGTCGCACTCGGTCGTGGTCGTGAACAAACGCATTAGCATGAATATCACGGCAAATATTACATACATAATCTTAAATTAAGAATAATGTGGAATTATTCGTTATCCGAATGGAATAAAGTGTTTTATTACTTATAAAAACAATGTTTTTTTTAACAGCACGTTTTCAGGTGGATAAATTGTTGTAAGAAAAACGATTTGAATAACTAATGTTAGAAAAAGCTAATTAAATTATTTAGCCCATTTGTCCACGAAATAACCTAGTTCGACGGAAGTGGTCGTTAACACTGGATCCTTGTGCCGCTTGTGACCTTTCCAGGCAATCCTTAATAGCTGATGTTACGGCCGGGTCGATGAAATCACTTCACTGCACGATCGATAATTTTCGGTGACTTCTTAGAGACTGCCGATTTTCTCTATTCTTCACGCCTTCGGCGCGCTTCTCCAGGGGAAGGGGATGCGTGTTGCGTTCCTGACAAAAGAATATCAACATGGTCTTTTCTAAACGTAGCCTCGTCGGCGCGTGATTGTCGACAAATTGTTATATTGTAACAATTTTCCGTTTCTTGACGCGTGAGTTCACCAACCCAGCTGTAACATCAGCTGTTGAGGATTGCCTGGAAAGGTCAGGATCAGCACAAGAATCCAGTGTCAACGACCACTTCCGTCAAAACAGATTATTTCTTGGACGAATGTGTAAGTTTAGTTAGCTGCTTCTAACATTAGTTATCCAAATCGTTTTTCTTAAAACATAATTTATCCACCTGAAAACGTGACGTTAAAAAAAACATTTTTTTCATAAGTAATAAAACACTATTCCTTTCGGATAACAAATAATTTCAGGTTATTCTTAAGTTAGGACGATGTAACACTTGCCGCGATATGTCAATGCGCTTGTTCACGATTACGAGCCACTCGCTCGCTCGGTTTAGAATCAACGCTCTCAGTGTTTATCGTTAATAATTCAAAAACTGAGCTTCAACTAACATTTTGGTAAAGGAAAAAGTTGTTCAGAGTCAACTCAGCAACCCCCTATTTCCGGGAGTTACACTAGTTACGGGACACCCTGTAGAAGCACGCTTATTGGATTATCGTTCTTAAATTAGAGCTTTTCTTTTGAATTGACTAGGGAGATATATGGGCAGAATCTCGTTTAATGGGTTTCCTTTGGCATTATTATGCCTGTATGGAAGGAGCAGTGTACGATGTTACCGATTGGGCGGCTTGTCAAGCTGGTAATTTGAAACACTTAAGAGCAAACACGCATAGTGTTCAGTACAGAATTGTCTTGGGTCAGCGGCCGCCATCGCAAACCGCGAATAATGGTAAAAAGCGTCAACAAATAGACCCAAATACGAGGTATTGAACTTCTTTCTTATTAAATTCAACAAGTGTTCCAAATAGTATGTGATTATTGTAAATAATTTTGAATAGCGAAGCCGACTTTGAAGACTTTTTAAATACTTTGTACAACCATAGCAAGACCGGAAGTGCGAGCACGTTGGAACAGAATTCATTTGGAGGGAATTGTAAACGCCGTAAAGCTAGACGCAAGAAGTAAATAGTATGGCAAGTTACTTCCTAATGTTTTAGCAGCCGTCATGTATAATTATACGGTAATATACATAGTTCTCTAACGAATTCTTATATTCTTGCCTTCGTTCACGTATAAATGATAATAAATTCAGTAACTTCAGTACAGTATGAAAATTATACTGAGATGACTTTTTGAAGTGTATTTACACAGTTTTTGTCTCAGAAATATTCTCTCTTTTTTCTTTTATTTTTTATCGCAACGGAAGTTTATTTGAAAAAAAGGAACAAATGCATGCACCTATGTAGAAACATTGCAAAGTGACGAACATTTCTTTAAAATTAGAAAAATTATTTAAAATAAACGTTTTAATTATTTTAATTTATACATGGAAAAACAACTTGTACTTTTTTAGATTAATAAAATATACAATTTCAGTGTGAGTTAAAATGCAAAAGATTACAGTTGTATTAGAAACGTTAAAGTGTATTAATTAAGAGTAGAAGGTGAAAAGATTTAATCCTTTTTTAATGGAAATCTAATGTGTAAATCATTTTCATACTACATTTATAAATACAGTTATAGATGAAATTATGAAAAAGAAAATAGATAAGAAAATGCAAAAATACTTAAGTAACAATTTTAATATGTACAGAATGCATAAGTGAGTGATCTTTCAGTTTTCCCTATATATGTATAATACTCGAATACAATGTTACAATAGCATTTTAATATAGTATGCATAATGTATGATCATAACAAATTGAACGAATCTTTCTTTTCTGAATTTAAAGAAATTAAAAAGCAACGAAAGAAACTTAGAAACATCATTTTGTTTCAAAATTGAATACTGTCAACTTCTAGTAAACTATTATGCACAAATTAATATCTATGAATAGTAATAATCGTTTAATATAAACAATAAAGAAAAAGTTTTGTTATACATTCAATTAATCTCTGCATCTTTCGAATCGTTTGATTTCTACAGTCCTCGCATACAATTAGTACACACTTATTAATTCCTATAGAAGTACAAGTGATTCTGAATACAGAATGTTGTATGAACGTACTTTTCAAGCTAAATGTTTAAGGAAATAGTATTTACAAGTGTATACGTAAATACGTAGTAACGGATGATAAAATCAGCGTGAAGAAAATAGGAAAAAGTTCATTTCTAATTTGTACATTTGAAGATAGAAATTCAATTAGACGACACTTTAACGCTCAGGTTTTCTTTTTCTCGACTGCATAAGAATATGTTCTTTGTTAATTGCATTGCATTTTGCATTTTGAACTTTACAAAGTGAAAATCAGAGCACAGTGTGCAAAGAAATACAGAATTCTTTATTGGTATAGACAGTAAATAATCAGCCAACTAATACTACGTAATTTAAAACACGAGATATATAGCTCAGTTTGCATATTCAGTATCAAAACGAGAAATATCGAATCCTGATCCTCTTCAACCATGAATACGTCCTTTCCACATATTTTTATTTTATCACTGTCTTAATTTTCCTATCTAACTACTAGTGAACTCTGATTGCTTCGTTCCTGCTTCTCTAGCTTCCATAAACCCCAAAAATCCATTATAAATATTGTCCCAGAAAGAGTAGTGTCTTCAAGTTGTTTGGTGTTCGCAAAATTATAACAGAAAACAGTTTTATTCAAGGATCAACAATGTCTACGTGATGCAACGACAGTCTAAAGAGCCTGAAACTTCTACCGTCTCACTCAGATTGTTCGTTTCAATTCCCAGACTAAATAGATCACTCCTTAAAGGTGTATCCAGAGTTTGATTCAGGCTTTCACTTGACCATGAGCATTAAAGGGTTAAAGTTGGCCAGGATTAGGAACTTTCGTTAGCAATATTTCCTTCGCTGTTGAATCGACTGAAAAAGTTTCCTGCAAACGTTCAAATATTCCATATATAAAGTGGGTCAATTAAATAGGAATACTTGAATGTCTTTTCTGCTTTCGGGAATAGAAAGTAATCTATACTGTAACTTGCAGAAGACTGTAGGTAACTATACTGTAAACTTGCAAATTAACGGTTTATTTCAACTGATTATTTCAGCTGAAAATGATTAAAAGGCATGTTTTAGCTTTTGTACTTCAAAAGCATTATAAAGTACGTTTAAAATGATACTACCATTAGCACAAACGCTTTCATTAGACGTACTAAACTAATTAAGTATATTAGAGGTACACAATGTTATTGTATAAAGTGTTTCTAAAATGTTTTACCTAATTTTAGGGATACACTGTGTTAATTGTAACAGCAATCGTGCAAACTTACATCTGCAAATGTTTTACCGCCAAATTATAGCCTTCTGCAAACCTTTTCGACGGTATAATCGCAAGTACAGACGGAGAAATGGTTTTCAACCTGTTTGAACTTGTCTGAGCATATCTCGTGTTGTAGTTTGTACAAGAACAGTTCTTCTAGGGTTTACCGCACTTTTTGAGGGACAAAATTTTTATGTAATTCACAGTATCTTAATTGCAGCCCACAGGTTTTCTATTTAGAAATTTCTGATACAATTGCGTACAATGGTGTGCAAATCTTTTAAAATTTCGATTTCCAGAATAATTAGCAAGCCAATGTGTAACTTGCAAAAGTATTCTCCTTATTTCCTCTTCGTCGAATATTCTGTTCTGTACAATTCGCGTTATTACAAATAACGATGTTTATTACTTTTGATTATGCACTTTACACAGAACTATACTTCTCGTTCAGCTTAAATATACAGTGACTCACGAAACTATTTGAACGCTTACCATGAAATACTTTATTAATATTGTAAGGAGACATGACTCTAGATTATATACGTAAAGTTTCAAACAAATCGAAATATATACACAATAGATATGAATTATTTCTTACAAACATAACAAATAACTTTTAAATCTTTAATATTTGGTAGGTCCACCTTTAGCACCAATAATATGTTACACTTGGTGATATAGAATTCCACACTTCGAATATTTTTTTCTTTTAAACTTACCTTAGATATTATATGAAATTTTTGCAATTGTTTCCCTATTATTGCCCGTAAATGTTCAATCGGGTTAATATCAGGGCTTTGTGGTGGTATGACTAACATATGAGGGATATTGTACACGATCCATTCCTTAACGATTCCTGCAGTATATTTAGGATCATTATTCTGTTGAAAGTAAAAGTCTTTGTATATAACCAATTTTCTTGCACTTTCCTTTAAATTTTGTTGTAAAATGTTCAAATATTGGTATTTATCCATTGTTCCTTCTAGGAAGATCAAATTTCCAGTGCCGTCTGCTCTCATACACCCTCAGATCATAACTGAGCCACCCCCATGTTTCACTCACATTTCCATCTGTGTATTTGCTTGTCTCAGAATAAAATTGCATCCGTCCGATCAAAAAATGTTAAATTTCGATTCATCAGAAAATATTACTTTATTCCAGAATACATTATCTTTACTAATAAATTCTTTGGCGAACTTTAATCTCTTCTTCTTATTAATGTCACTAATGTATGGCTTCTTTCTGGGAATCCTGACATGATAATCATTTTCACGTAGCACACTTCTGCATAATTCTGGATGCACATCTTTCTTGAAGTTCTGTTTAACTATTGTTGCAAGTTTTGTAGCAGAAACTTTGGATTGTTTTTTATTGCATGGATCAAAATTCTTTCTTCTTTTTCCATTAGTTTCTTTGGTCGGGCTTAACGGTATTTATTTTTTACAATTCCTTCAGATTTCGATTTTTTAATAATATAATGTATCGTAGATCTATTTATAATTACTAAGTTACTTATTTCACCATACGTCTTTCCTTCTTTACGCCAGTTGACAATTGATTTTCTCTCACTTTCAGGAATTTCAGATGTTTTAGGACACATGATCAATATCGTAATATTTCATCATGAATGCTACCACTGTGACTGACAAATGTACATACGATGACGACTAACAACAATCAATGTTTACATTCAGCGCCCAGAAAACTGTATTTTCATTGATTCTTGGAAATAATTTCTGTGTGTTCAAATACTTTTGTGGCTTCAGCAATCTTTATGTTTGTAAGAATTAATTCATATCTATTGTGTATGTATTTCAATTTGTTTGAAACTTAACGTATATAGCCTAGAGAGTCATACCTCCTTACAATATTAATAATATTTTGGTAAGTGTTTTATAATATACTTATTATAATTAATAAAGTATTTCATGGTAAGTGTTCAAATACTTTCGGTATGTGTATACTTACAGTTTGTGTCACTGTATGTAATAGCATTTTATGTCTCCGAGACATAATTGCTTTCAACTATTTCATGCTACTGTATCCGATCAGAAGCTTCTTATCGGTGGTAATATTGACATTTAAAAAATTAGAAATAGTAGACAACTTAAGATATAAAAACAAAAAAGACAGTAAAGAAAATTTTTAACATTTTCTTCATATCAATTACCATTCAGTAGGACATCTAAAACAGCCCGTCTGAATAACTCGATTGATTTTAAACCTCCACAAACCGGTTTGTCTTTGTTCGTCGGAAGAAAAATTAAGACTGATCAGAATTAACAAGGGAAAAAGAAATTGACAATTATTACAGGGAACTTGATTACTATTACTGCAACAGTACAGCAATATAAAGTGTGTAACAGTAAACAAATAAGAGCTATAAAATGTATAGGATGTGGAAATTAATTCGGCGCCTGTTTACGTGAAGTCTATTTATCGACTAAAAGTCGCCATGTTTCTTCGCAGAAGTAATTCTTCGGTTGCCAAATAAATGGAAAACAATGATCCGAAAACAGTGGAGATTATTCTGAACGTTAATTAATTATTTTGTAAATAAACGTTGAATTTTGGGAAAAAAGAAAGGCATCAAATTAATTTACACGTAACTTCCAAATCACATGGTGTCATACAGGGTTAATGCTGGAAGACCAAAACTTGTTTGATTTTTAAGTTGGGAGATATTAACCCTGACACTGGCTGTATTTTGGCGCTTATTCTAACAGCTCCAAGAAATTTAAATGAAAACTCATTTTCTCTTGTTATGGGCTGGTTAATTAATTTGCTGCATCGGCAGCAAGAAACCGATTAATAGACAGCTGGTAGAATAAAGGGTTAAGATCCTTTCTTTTTGTATGTGATTCTATAGTTATTCAAAATCGTTCAAGGTCAATCAGTATAGAAAATAAATTACTTCGATCGAACGCTTTAGGACGTGTTCAAAATAACGACCTTAAGCGTCTAAAAGAGTAAAGGTCTTGTACAGTGCTGGACCAAAGTATTAGCACAGTATAGATACTATTTAGATGGCCTGTTTTAAATCCCACATCCCATACGAAACAATATCCCTGTGTTTACAACACTTTTTCTAAAAGGTGACTTCTGGATTTACCTAACGAACTAGAGAAATTTAAGTAATCAACTTACATTAGTTAAAATATTTTGAAGAAATTAAAGTATCTTACTTCATAATATTGCAGAATTCTTTTTGTGATCCACAATAACTTGCAGAAAGGTACACGTAATTCATAAGCATCATTTACTCTCTTGATCTTGTTATATGTGTTTATTCTTACTTTTGAAAGCAACGAGACTATTTAGCATCTTCATTTAACAGGTTTATCTTTTTGTATTAAAAAGGTAATGTTAAATATTAGTTTTCTGATGCTGTATATCCTTCGTACTATTATTTATCTTACAGTGTGATCTCTGAAACATTTGCAACGGACAGCATAATTGGCATATATACAAAACAAGACTGATTTTCCTCTCTGTTATTCATAAGTAATGTATTAAATAGACTTTTGTGCATAGAATATCCTTTGCCTTTTGAACTAACATGTATATCCTGAACTGTATTTGCTATTATCAAAGTGAAAATGGAAGCTAACTATGTCATGTTTAAATTTTATTCTGTATTATACAGGGTGTGCTGTAGAAAACTTAAGAATATTAAAGTGTCTAGAAAAATTCGTTGATATTAAAAATTTTATTTGCGTGAAAATAAAATTACACAATTCTTTGTTACGTGCAGATGAAGTTACATGAATATGTATCAAACGAGTTTTACAATAAAGATTAATTTTTGTATAAAAATAAAAATAAACACATCCAACTGATACCTTTTTGTAATATAGAAAAACAAATAACTTTCCACGCATGAAAGTTTTTAATAAAGTAGTTATACGCAGCTTGTACCTTTTTCTAATTTCTAGCGATGGGTTAAACCGAACAAGACTTTAAATAGTATTTTAACTAAACGCGTTTCCACGCGTGAAAGTTCTTAATAAAGTAGTTTTACGCAGTTCGTACTTTTTTCTAATTTCTAGTGATGGGTTAAACTGAACAAGACTTCAAATAGCATTTTAACTTCGCATTTACCAGAAAATAGTTACTTTTATCGATAATTACATGTGCAATTTCTGTTTCTACGTCTATTAATTCTGTTTTTACATCTATTTATATCTGGTAAATTTCATATATTTCATTATGTTTGTAACCTTCTTTAATATAAAAATATTACTTTTACATTCATAAGGCACAAAACTTGTATACCAGCAAGTTCTAATGAATTGAAAACTGAAGAAACATCCTAGTCTCTCCTCTCAGTGTGTTACGTTTAAAGTATGTCACAAGTTTTTGTACGAGATAGATCTACTCAAATGCCTCGACCTGTAGAGTTGCCTGTACAGACTTCAATGCATAATAACATCAACTAGATGGGGGAAAAAGATGTACTAATCGAGCATCCCTTCCAGAAATACAAGTGCATCGATATTATCAACTGCACTCTCTATGTCTCTTTTCTGTACTGTCTTTTTGTTCATTTGCGCTGTATATTTGTACGATTCTTTAGTGAGAGAATCGATAAAGAGTTCCTGCAACAAGACACAGTTCACAATGAAGGTGTAAAACATATTCTTGGGATTGTACATATAAAATCTTCATGTATAACTATTCTATGTTAGAATTTGTGTACAATATTTTTGGATAGGACTTGGATGTTCTGTGATTATTGTGGTATACAGGTTGCAAGTAAATAAGTAAATAAGATACATTTTATAATTACCGTAGACTTCGCAATTAAAAACACTGCTTCTTGGTTAACCATACTCACTTCAGGGTCCATCTTTATAATTGTTTTTATCCTACCTAGTGGCAATTTTACCAACTTCTCTCTTTGCTCTTCATCAGTTCGGACATTTCCTAGTTCTTCTTGACTATCCTGAGAAGTTTCTCCACCCGTACTGCTATTACTTTCGTTTAATTCCTTATCATTTGCATTCTTTTCATTCTCAAAGTTTGCCATATTTGTTTTATATCTTAATGTACCGCATTATCCACCAAATATCCACCAATTTGTCGATCGTTAACGTTAAATTGTTAAAATATTTGTGTACCTATGTTTTAGTATTTGAAAATCTATCGGAAGCCATATTTTTTATGTTTTAAGTGTTCAAATAATAATATATTAATTCATTAATTCGTAGAACTTTAATTCATCATTATATCGGTCTCTATATTCATGAATTTACGTATAATAATAAAATAAAAGTAAGAAATATTATCGACCGAGAATTACGTGAATTCTTATAACCTAAATACTGAACTTAATTTGTTTATTATTTCACTTAACGCAATATCACTTAGAATATTTAATTTTAAGTTTTGTTATGGAAACGTTGAATTCAAATGTTCGTACAATTTCGAATTATGTAGGATTACATTCAGAGATATTCTCAGTTAGTATGTTATCTTGTTAGGACAACATGAGCACCCTCCACTGGATAGTAGTGCAACTATACGACTAACGAGAGGCATTTGAAAATATTTATTAGTAGGTATAGTACAATACGTGAATCTAAAATACTGAAACGTTTCGCTATTGAAACGTAAAGCTATTGATGCTACATGAGAATTGCAGAGACGTCGCTAAAATAAAATTACATCCATTTACGCGGTACTTTTTTACACGGGTAAATTGTCCCTCTGCACGGTGCTTTTTCACGCGGGAAAATTATCCTTTTGCGTGGTATCTTTTTACGAGAGAAAATTATCCCTTTATTTACGCGGAAACATTGTTCCTCTATTTGCGTGGTATTTTTTATACACGGTCAGAAAATTTATCTTCCTATAATCTTCCATTGAATCTATTATGCATCGGAAAAAAGCAGATTCTTACTCGACTTACTATTTACACAACTCTGACCTTCATGGTTTTTTTTTTTAAATACAGATACAACGAATAAAATTTATATTGGTTTTCTGAAACATTATTTTTCTTCTTTTTCTTTTTGTCAATCTATACGAAATAAATATTTGTACAAGTTTCTCTTACCTATGTTTTCTCTCGTACCAGATTTTCGTCCGCGTAAAGAAAATCTATGTGGAACAGATAACCCCCGTAAATAGATAGGTGCAATTAAACGCTTATATAACTTGTTTAAATTACCTTATATGTTTCAGACCGTAAATCAGCTCAGTAAAATAAATTGCAGAACACTGAAAAGATTGCTCTCAGTCAGGTTAGTTGTGTTGGCGTTCGATACTGTTTCAAGAATGGATATTGAGTTCTGCAGCCCACTCTGTGGACGAGATTTATAGATAAAAGCATGATAGAAAATGAAGGAGATACTATTTGTCCGCAACGAGTTGGCGAGTGAAAATGTTTACGCTCTCACTATGTTCCACCTCTCCTGCTACCACATGTGTTGCTGCTATTGGCTACAGCCAGCGACAAAGGTCGACGACGAGCATATCGAGATGAAGTGAAATAGAACAATGACTTTACAGCATTGACGTAGCCTCCCAGTTGAACTGTCAACTATTGTTGATAGGTTTAATATTAACTGGGAGGCTACGCCAGTGCTGTAGAATCTATTTCACTTTGTCTCGATGTGCTCGTCGTCGTCCTTTCTCATTGGCTGTAGCCAATAGCAGCAACGCATTTGGTAGCAGGAGAGGTGGAATAAAGTGAGAGCACATCATCCCACTCGCTAACTCGTTGCGGACAAATAGTAGCAGAAATAGAATTAACGTGACGATTAACAAGAGAGACGACGAAAAGTACAGTTTTAGTATAAGTTTCATTCATAATTTATAATTTATTTACTTTTCATTTCGTACGTGCGCGTGTATGGGAATATGTAGTGTAGTGTTGTTTCCTCAGTGATTTGTGGGTACTATGTGTGTAGTGTGCGTTTCATGTGTATAGTGTACATGAAATATACCAGATATAAGGTGCTCGGTATGAAAGGGATAACGTAATTAAAAATACAACGAAATTAAAGCACGAAAGAAGCAGTAAATTGACACTAAACTATACAAAAATATTAAAATAAGATCACGCAGTAACATATTCAGTTCAAAGTTCGTGCAATTTTTTTTTAAATCGTGAAATTAGGAATGAATTCATGTTTTGCAAGTAAACCTCCAAATTTTGTCAAAGAAAGAACATACAAACTAATAAAACTAAATTAAAGTACAAAAGAAGCAGTAAATTGACACTAAACTATATAAGAATATTAAAATAAGATCAAACAGTAACATATTCGGTACCGAAAAAAATTCACGCGATTTGTATTTTTAAATCGTGAAAATCATGCATCAACAAAATTGCAGTTTAGAGTTTGGTTTTTAGTTATTAATACGTGTTTAGTAGTCTCTATTTATTGCGTTTTTCTGTGAAAACGATCCGGTGTAAAATTAATTCAGGAATTGTTGCGATGAGAATTCTTGGCTTCGACATTTTCCCGCTATTCGATCAGTTCAGATTGTACATTTCGTGGATCGCAAGAAAATGGATCGCAAATTAAATTCCTCGTGATTCTTCAAATCGTTAAAACGTATATAAAATTCTTCTAACAAATCTACACATAGTAAGATATTACATACAAAGTTTAGCGTATTTTTTCAACCGAATAATTTTTAATTATACGATAAAATTTATTTTTTTACAAAAATATAAAATTTTCCAAGGGTTTCTATTGGCCGTTATTCTTCATTACACGCTTTTCCGAGTATGAAGAAACGAACACGACAGATAATAAATATAACACTCGCATTGTAACACTATTTAAGACTAAGTACTATGAAAGATAGTTTAGAATATGGCACAACAGGATAAATCCTTTTGATCCCTTCGTGAGATTACCTAACAAATCATACTCAGTCCTATTTGTTTCAGTGCGAGACACAAAGAACAAATTACATGAGAAGAAATCAATTCGTGAGAGAAACAATACAAACGCATTGCTGTATTTACAAAAGAAATGAAAATTGTAGAAAGACACACACTTTTCCATACAATTTTTCCCTATCTATAATTAAACGAAGCAGAACCTCACTTATTTAACTTAAATTGTTTATCATTTAGGAGTTACAATTTTATTTCCGTGTTGTACAAGGTATCATCTACTTCTTGCAACATATGTAGTTGGTTTTACGTGACAAAACAAAAGCTAACAAAGTAAAATAGCAATCGACATATTGATCATACAAATCTACTTATTTTACTCACTATCCATTAGTGAAGAAGCAAATTGTAACTGTACAACGCTAGTGAATTCACTTATTGGTTTTTTGTACTTTTCTAGACTTTTAAATTATCTCTGTAATTCCTTAGACACTTTATGATACAGCATAATTTCAACTTCGTTCCTCATTTATCGCAGTCAGAAAGAAATGACAAATTTAGATTCATAATTTCTTCGCTAATCTTCCAATAACGTATCGGAGGTACCAAAGCACAATGAAGAAATGTTGTCCATCTGTTATAAGCAAAGTTAACAGTGCAACAACTGATTACGATATACTCTAAAGCATATTTTATTACGTAGTAGTGATAAAATCATCAGCAAGTAACTAGTAAAACAGGCAACTTTAATTTGCTGTATTTTAATTAACCCACTCACTGCCAACTACGAGATATCTCGTTGTAAGCGTCTGTACCAAACTGCCAGCTAGGAGATATCTCGTACTTCGTTCTACAAGTTCAAATTGGTTGCAATTCGTCACGGAATAGGTATAAACTTATAAAGCCGTTATAATATTTTATTCAGTAACGCCAGCTACGAGATATCTTGTAGTTTTTTTGTTAATTATTGTGAATCCATTTTAGCGCTATATCTGCAATTAAATATTATTATATTTTGTGAAAATCTATGTGTTTTCCTTAAAATAAAATCTTGGCGCCTACGGCAAAACGCTTTAAATTTGCTTGACAGTAAATGTGCCCTCCAACCGATTTGGTGGTGCGATGGACCATTCGATAGCTTACCAAAAGAAAACATGTGACACCAAGTTTCAACCCTCTAGCTCGACCGTGGGGGTAGTTACGGGGTAAATTCGAATTATCAGTTTTTGAACTATTATCCCTATTTAGTGACACGCCAAATTTCTGAAAAAAAAATCTGACATATTACACATATGAATGCACATCTTAGGGAATTTGTTCCGATTTTTTCGTTGCGGATCCTAGTTGTAACAAAATAA
The DNA here is from genome assembly GCA_951804975.1 of Anthophora plumipes. NCBI lineage: Eukaryota > Metazoa > Arthropoda > Insecta > Hymenoptera > Apidae > Anthophora > Anthophora plumipes. The sequence goes on from OX638119.1 coordinate 18,591,690, forward strand.
AAAACGTAAAAAAATGTGAATATCTTTTGAATACAAAAAAAAATATCGTTATTTTTATATTTTTTTAGTAGCAGTACGTTAGCATTTTGGTGTATATTTTAAGACAAAAGATGCTTAACATATTTGTAAAATGTTTTTAAATAAATCCTATTCATTGACACATAATTTGTAATTGAAAAAATATATAATAAAAGAAGTAAGTATGACAAAGCTCGAACTCTCGGCTAAAAAATGTACAGCAATTCCACAGTCAGAACCTTTTTTTTTTTATATATAAACTTTATTAAAATAGTAACATTTTCTTATACATTTATAGATTTAGGAACTAAATATATAAAGGCACCTAACATAGTATTGCAGTGGGTATTGTAGCCCCTGCTCAATCTTATAAGAGCTTAATCTATAGTTTTAGTTATTAAAAATTGACAGCCAGGTACTTTGGTTTAGCATAGAATTACATTTGTGGTCAATCATGTCAATACTTACTCCGTGTAGGAAAATAGTTGAGAAAAACCTTATAATAATTCCTCGGGCTAAGTGATATTTTAGCTTAGCGATCAGTCTTCGTACATGTTAAAAATAGGTAACTTATCGTATGGTTACTTATGTTTATATTCGAATGGTAAGTTATAGCTTCTATACTTAGTAACGTTATGAACGAACCTATTGGACTATTCTTGATACAGTCGTCAATAAATTCTATTTGCGATTCTTCGTGCAGATGTCTGCTAATATCGTCTGTATACATTTGTTTTAAAGGATTTGTAGCTGTTTCATATGTATTTTCGCTATGCTACACCAGACTGATGCTACATAGGTAATTATGGGTCGGAGTAACATCGTGTATATAAGTTTTTTGTTCTTGATCGTTGTAGAGGAGCGAATGGTCAGTAGTGAGTATAGCTTCTTGATAACTGAATGGGCTTTTCTTATTATGTGTTTGACATGCATGTAGTATGTTGGTTTACTGTCTATATGTACACCTAGATATTTAACTATGTGTACTGCAGTGGTGGGGTGACCACACATGGTTATGGGTTGAAAAATTTTGATGACTTTTTTCTTCCTTGTGAACACAATTACTTCCGTTTTGGCTCTGTTCACTTTGATTTTCCAATCTTTGTAATATTGTTCTAGCATGTGGATGTGGATCTATAGTTGTTTTACTGCCACTATTGTTGAGAAGGCATAGATGGCTAAGTTGTCTGTGAATAATGCAGTGTTTATTTTATTCACTATTGAAACATTGTTGATGAAAATGGTAAATAATTTGGGTCCAAGTACGGATCCTTGGAGTACACCAGCTGTTACTTTCCGTTTTGTGGATTATACACCTTCTACTGTTACAATTAGATGTCTATTTTTTAGGTAGGAGTATATGAGTTTGATTAAAATTCCTGGGTACTTACAGGTGATCATTTTGTATATTACTGCGTCTATTCATACCTTATCGAAGGCTTTTTCAATGTCCAATAAGGTCATCACAGTTGTTTTGCTGTAGTTAAAATTAATACTTATATCATTCACTATTCTTGTAACCTGTTGGACTGTATGATGTTTTTGCCTGAAACCGAATTTTTCATCTACCATAATATTGTGCTTGTTTTCATAGTCGTTAAGGCGTTTCAGGATTATTTTTTCTGTTAATTTGCTGAGAGTGCTGAGTATACTGATTGGTCTGTAGCTGCTTGGTTCATTACTTTTCTTTCCAGGTTTTAAAATTGGAATTATCAGTCCTATTTTCCAGTGTATTGTGAAGTAGGCTAATTTTAGGGATGCATTTATAATATACACTATTTGCACTATTACTTTCTTTGTGATATTTTTAAGAATGATGTTCTGAATGTTGTCTATTCCAGATGCTTTTCATGAGGGCAGTTTTTTTATGTTGTTAGTTATTTCCTTAGGAGTAGTGTAGAATTTGTAGACCTCTGCATTTGGTAGGTTTTCCATATAATCTTTTACTGTTTTTGTAACATTTTCTTGCTTTGTGTTTGTAAGTTCAATGTTGTACACTTCTTCAAACTCTGTGGTAAGTAGAGTTACTTTTTCTTCAGCTGTTATAGCTTCCAACCCACTTTTTCCTAGTGTTGGTATAGAGTGATATTCTGTTTTGAAGATTTGTGTCATTCTCCATGATGAATTGTCTTTAGGGTTCAGTCTTTGTAGTTATTTGCTCCATTTTTTATTTTTGTATTCTGTTATTTTCTTCCAGATATCTCTATTGAGTTTGTAAAATTCTTCTTTGTTTTATGGCATTCTTATGTGTTGTCATCTTTTTGTCAATTTGTTTCTGTTTTTGATTATTTCTAGTATCTTGCATAGTAATCTATAGTTAGCATTTCCGAGTTCTTTGGTTGGTACTGCTTGTTGGATGCAATGATTTATATTTTTTGTGTTTTTGCACCTCCTTGTCTAATTTTTGGGCTGTAGGTGTGACTGGTGTGATTTTTATTCTGCCATTTAGTAGTGTTTGGAATTTCTTCCAGTCTGCTTCTTCATATATATACAGTCTTCTAGTTTTTTGTATTTTGTGCTGTACACCAAGATAGAACACTATTGGATTATGATCTGAGCTTAATTCATGTTGTATTTACAGATCTGATATGTTTCTCATATCCTTATTAATTGCTATATCTAAAGTCGATGGTGTATTGTTGTTAGGTGGGTAGTTGGTTGGTTCATTAGGATACATTATTGTGCAGTTATTATTTTGTGTATACTGTAGTAGTATTCTATCACTTTTATTGTTTCTTTTGCAATTCCAGGTCAAGTGTGTTGTATTGATGTCCCCTACTACCAGTACTTTGTCACCTATACTCATTTGACTATGTTTACTATATTTGGACTTCTGTAAACTGATATTAAGTTTATCCCACTTTGTAGTTTTATACCGATTGCTTCTAGTGTTATATTGTTACTAATGTTAAGTTTCTTATGTGGAACACTGTTTTTGATCATGAAGGCCACTCCCCCTGCTGAGTTAGCTGTTTCTTTTCTGTAGATGGTGTAGTTTTTTATTTTTGGGTTATCTTTACTTGTGTATTTGGTTTCATTTAGTAGTAGTATATCCACCTTAGTCCTGTCAAGGTATTCTATAAGCTCTCCTATTCTATTTCTTATTCATTCCAGCTGCAGATTTTCAAGCTGTCCATTCTGCTTCTATTTTGTCTGTGAAATCCAAAAATATTTGGAACTTTTTTATTTTTGTGATGCAGTTTTTCAGTTTGCCCCTCAGTTCTCTTACAAGCTTTAGAAGGATGCTTAGATTGCATGTCTTGTTTATTAGTTGGATTTCTCTTGTTAACTCAATGAACTCTGAGTACTGGGAATTGGTGTTTGATGGTATTGTGTTTCCTCTAGTTATTTTTGCTGTGGTAGTTAACTTATCTTGTGGTTCTGTGGTATTTGTTGGGTCTTTATTTCTTTTATGCTCTTTCCAAGCATTGATTGGTGGTGCTGCCACAGTGGGACAATTTGGGTTGGGTTTTGTCTATCTGTAGTGGTCTTTTTTTTGTTCATGTTTTTAACCTCTGCTGGTATATTATGCAAATTGTGGCATTGGCAGGATGGTCTCCATTACAGTTGGCACATTTGGCAGGTAGGTCCTTACTTTTTGTGCATTCTTTTGTTAAATGTTTTTCAGTACATTTCAGGCATGCAGGATCTGAGTAGCAATTGGCTGTTGCATGCTCCCATTCCTGGCATCTGTGGCATTGGGTTATTCGTTTTTGGTTAATATAGCCTTCCCATGTAATTCTTGTGTATCCAAGGTATTTAATTTTCTGTTTTAATTGGACTAGTGATATGTCTGTGTCAAATGTTACCATAAATAAGGGTTTGCTTGTGTTTTTCATTAGATTTGCATGTGTTGTTTTGAAGCCTAGCGCTCCTTAATTTCATGTAGCATTTGTGTTAGATTCATTTGGTTATGTAGTCTATTAACTACGAATGTCTTTCTCTTGTTTTCCTTTTGTATATAGGTGTGGAATTGAACTTTGATATGTTGCCATAGGTTCTTTAAGTTGGAAGTCTGACTTAGTCGTTGTGTAGACCTCTGTATAACCTTTGCTATACTTTATATGGAATTTGTTATTTGTGACATCTGTAACTTTGTTTAGAAAGTTATAGTGCTTTTTGATTTCTCCATGTATAACAAGTGGAGGTGGATGTTTTGTTTGTTTACTAATTGTTGTTTCTGTTGGATTTTTGTTATGATAGTTAGTATTATTGCACTTGGTGTTGCTCGAGTCTTTCAGATCCATATCCGTGTCTCTTAGTATTTCGAATTTTTTACTTGTGCTGACATTTGGGGTGTCCTTGCACTTAGGCACTTTTCCTTTTAGATGTTGTGCCTTTCCAGTACTCATGTCCTGAGTTTCTAGTTTTCTTTTCTTATGTATTATTATGAAGTCATTAAATTTAGTTTGTGTTTGCATTTCATTATCGGAAGTGTCGTTTAGATCTATTAGGTTAGGTTCCAGTATTTCGCTTTGTAGCCTATTTTAAATGAGTAGATACTGTTTTCTTTTTCTATAATCGTGTTCTTTGGACAAGCCTTGATGGTGAGTGGTTTGATTTATTATACTTATTTGTTTATTACCCGTCCTTGTTCCGATTTTCGATAAGAGCGTCACAATCAGAACCTTAACCACTCCACCAACCACGCTGTTCAAAATAAGTTAAATGTTTCAGAATATAATGAACACATTGCTTTTATTAGTTCAATTTATTTAACTTCTTCAATTTGTATATTGTTTCTTCGAATGTAAAAATGTTCAAGGTTACACGACATACGGAAAGTGGGAAAATTCGAAGTAGAAGTTACTTGTCCTAAAATATCGGGTTTTAATTTTTTTTGACAACGGTGCACCCTTCCAAAAAATATGAACAAAAATTGAGGATGATGGTTATGCTAATATACTACTACTAAAAAAATATAAAAATAACGATATTTTTTTTTTTCAAAAGATATCCACATTTTTTTACGTTTTTTATTTTTTTTAAACTAGGATCTGCAACGAAAAAAATCGGAAACAATTCCTTAAGATGTGCATTCATATGTGTAATATGTCAGATTTTTTTCAGAAATTTTGCGTGTCACTAAATAGGGATAGTAGTTCAAAAACTGATAATTCGAATTTACCCTGTACCTAACCCCACGGTCGAGCTAGAGGGTTGAAACTCGGTGTCACACGTTTTCTTTTGGTAAGCTGTCGAATGATCCATCGCACCACCAAATCGGTTGGAGGGCACTTTTGACCCTCTTAGCCTGCATGATAGCAAAGTTATTTCGCTAGTGGATAGCGAATAAAGTTTTGTGTAATCAACCATTGATACACGAGCATCAGTCACATAGTGATACACGAGTACAGAGTTAGTATAAATCTAATAAATATTTATTCCTTGGTTTCACGCTTTTTCTTGAGTAATTTGTAACGGCGCCAAATAGCCGCTCGTGTTCGTTTTAAAATTATCGCCAAGTCAGCGTATTTTCGACTCTCGTTCAGATATACGTTGTGTTCTAAATGGTCCAAGATCATTCTATCTTCCTCCGGAAGGAACCTTCACAAATGAAACAGTGTTAAGTCGAAGAACAGATACAGTGCGTAACAAACAGATAGATCCATTTAGATTTTCGTTCTTAACTTCGAAATTATATACTTTATTTAACTGAAACTTATCTCAGTATTTAATAAAAACGCTGGGGAAACATTAGTGTAAAATTTGTTTTTGGTACGGCTTTTCATTCTTGCACAGTAAACATTTTTGTGATTTTACTCTATTTTTAACTGTAACAATATGATAGATGCACTTGCTCAAATGATTTAATTTTAATGCTACAATGAATTTTTAATTGTATAGTTTTATAGCACTATGTGGAGTTATGGTTTGTCTTTTGTTTAAATGGTTCATCGGCAACAAAAGAACAATAGGGTCAGTCGAAGTATGGCAGCGACATAAGAGAGTTCCATACTCAATATTTTTACTGTGGCATGTTTAATTATTGAAATTCTCGATCAGTGTTTGATCGTTAGAGCTCTTACTCTCATTTAGACGTTACTTCCCTAACATTGAATTAATCATGGGCAGAAAAGTAGGTTTATCTAAGTACGAAAAAGGGTAAATTCTAGCGTTTAAAGAAAGCAGTTTAAGCAATCGCGAAATTTCCCATCGCCTTGGACGGTTTCATCATCTCATAAACAATTTTGTAAACAAAGCGATGAATATGGAACCAAGAAATCATCGGAAAGACAACTACTGTTAACTGAACGTACAAAAAGAATCATTCGTAAGGAAGCTGTGTATTCGACAAAGGGGGTACGGCGATTACGTAACAAAATTGCACCTCAAGCTTCACACATGACGTGAATCTTTTTTGGATTTGGTATACTTTGAAGAAGTCGCCAAATTTTCAATATAAAAAGATGAAAAAGTTTCCAGCGTTGACAAAGGAGCATTATCGGATTCGATCTCATTTCGCAGATGAACATCAAACATGGCTGTACCAATAGAAATCGGTATGGAGACATTTATTGAATATCACTATTTCTATCAATCTTTCTAAATTTAGGTCATCTTCTCGGATGAAAAGAAGTTTAACCTGGATGGTCCAGACGGTTTAGCGTATTATTGGCATGATTTGAGGCAAGAATCACGTCATTTTTCTAAAAGAAACTTTGGTGGCGGTTCAGTGATGATATGGGGCGAATTTTTAGCATTTGAAAAAACAACTTTGGCAATCATCGATACTCGTATGGACTCCCGGGAATATCAAAAAGTATAATACTTGAAGAACATCTTCTACCATATTTCTGTCGTTTCCCGTCAGCTAATTTGAGATTTATGCACGATAACGCAATTGTCCATGTTTCTGCAAGCACTAGGCAGTGGTTGCAAGAAAAAGAAAAAAAAAAAAAAAAAAAATCAGCACTATCGCCTGGCCAGCGAGGTCTCCTGATTTCAACCCTATAGAAAATCTTTGGGGTCAACTTGTTCGTGATGTGTATGATAATTGCCGGCAGTACAATACAGAATCTGAACTGAAAACGGCGATATTGGAAGCTTGAAATCATGTTACTCCTGAACAATTGGGAAGTCTAAGTGCTTCAATGGCAAAAAGAATAAACTTATTAATAAAAAGCGGCAGAAAATCTATAAATTATTAAAGATATTTATTGTTTTACGTTACTTTCATGTATTTTAAGAACAGTAAGTTGTATTTAAGATTTCAAGTTTTTAAAGTTATTGTTCAAGTTTTATTTATAAGATTTTGAAGTTTTTTTTAAGTCTATTAAGTTTTAAGTCTAAATTTAAGTTCTACAGTTTATAAATTTTTCAACTTTACGTTTTAATTTCTTACATTTTCTATTTTTCTGCAAGTGGATCTATCATGTTGTTACAGTTAAAAATGGAGTAAAACCACAAAAATGTTTACTGTGCGAGAATGGAAAGCCGTACCAAAAACAAATTTTACACCAATGTTTCTCAGCGTTTTTATTAAATACTGAGATAAATTTCAGCCAAATAAAGTATATAGTTTCGAAGTTAAGAACGAAAATGCAAATGGTCTATCTTTTTGTTACGCACTGTATTTATACGGACAATTCAATTTGCGTGGACTTGTATGCACCCAAGTGATAGTAGCAATTTTATTTTGCTTGATAATCATTTAGGAAGAGGTGGAACTTCCGGAAATACGTTAAAGAAGGAAATGTAGTATTCTATTTTGTGACAATTGTAGTTACTTTTACAGAGTTGAGACTAAAACACTGTGGAATAATCTGGATGGAAAGGTGGAAAATAATGTCCTAGATAACGAGAAGCCCGTAAAAAAGTGCAGAGTGGAGTTATGCAACTTATTATTATTGAAGCAGCATAAGTTTTTCGAGATTTAAGTTCGAAATCCTATTCTGTATTTTTAAAGTAAAGTTTAGAGAATTTAAGAATGCGTATGTTACCTTCTTTGTACATGATCCGTGTATATGTTTCTAAATCTATGATACACGCTATACAAGGTTCTATTTGGCAAACCGTCTGCTAAAAATTGTACAAACTTCCGTCTCTCTATTTTGCTGTGAATAAATGTCGTACGATCGTTCTTCAGAAATAAAAACGGTTCGAAGTTTTTGGGGTTCCAGTCGTGCAACTGTGCAGAAATAATAAAACACGTTTCATACAGCTAAGAAAAATTTGATTAAATACGTCGGATAGCTTACATAGAAACTAGCTTTAACAAACCTTACAAAATGCGTGCCAGTTCTCAACGATTATTTCGTCTTCAGCTGGTGTAAAGTATCCTCTCTTGATAGGCGCTATCTCTTCGAATCGTTTGATTTCTTCCGGTGTTAAAGTGTGAGATCCAGCACAAGACTCGATGTTATGTTGCGGTAGTACAGGATTTCTTAATTTCACATTTAGACGTTTAAAATGCTAGAGTAAATATCAAACTATGTAATTATTTTCATCTGATCAAACATCTACAGTGACTCACGAAAGTATTTGAACATTTACCATGAAATACTTTATTAATTGTAATAAGTATATTATATAACACTTACTAAAATATTATTAATATTGTAAGGAGATATGATTCTCTAGGCTATATATGTAAAGTTTCAAACAAATTGAAATACATACACAATAGATATGAATTAATTCTTACAAACATAAAGATTGCTGAAGCCACAAAAGTATTTGAACACACAGAAATTATTTCCAAGAATCAATGAAAATACAGTTTTCTGGGCGCTGAATGTAAACATTGATTGTTGTTAGTCGTCATCGTATGTACATTTGTCAGTCACAGTGGTAGCATTCATGATGAAATATTACGATATTGATCATGTGTCCTAAAACATCTGAAATTCCTGAAAGTGAGAGAAAATCAATTGTCAACTGGCGTAAAGAAGGAAAGACGTATGGTGAAATAAGTAAATTAGTAATTATAAATAGATCTACGATACATTATATTATTAAAAAATCGAAATCTGAAGGAATGGTAAAAAATAAATACCGTTAAGCCCGATCAAAGAAACTAATGGAAAGAGAAGAAAGAATTTTGATCCATGCAATAAAAAACAATCCAAAGTTTCTGCTACAAAACTTGCAACAATAGTTAAACAGAACTTCAAGAAAGATGTGCATCCAGAATTATGCAGAAGTGTGCTACGTGAAAATGATTATCATGTCAGGATTCCCAGAAAGAAGCCGTACATTAGTGACATTAATAAGAAGAAGAGATTAAAGTTCGCCAAAGAATTTATTAGTAAAGATAATGTATTCTGGAATAAAGTAATATTTTCTGATGAATCGAAATTTAACATTTTTTGATCGGACGGATGCAATTTTATTCTGAGACAAGCAAATACACAGATGGAAATGTGAGTGAAACATGGGGGTGGCTCAGTTATGATCTGAGGGTGTATGAGAGCAGACGGCACTGGAAATTTGATCTTCCTAGAAGGAACAATGGATAAATACCAATAGTTGAACATTTTACAACAAAATTTAAAGGAAAGTGCAAGAAAATTGGTTATATACAAAGACTTTTACTTTCAACAGAATAATGATCCTAAATATACTGCAGGAATTGTTAAGGAATGGATCGTGTACAATATCCCTCATATGTTAGTCATACCACCACAAAGCCCTGATATTAACCCGATTGAACATTTACGGGCAATAATAGGGAAACAATTGCAAAAATTTCATACAACATCCAAGGTAAGTTTAAAAGAAAAAATATTCGAAGTGTGGAATTCTATATCACCAAGTGTTACAGAAAAATTAATAAACAGTATGCATAATCGCTTACAAGATATTATTGGTGCTAAAGGTGGACCTACTAAATATTAAAGATTTAAAAGTTATTTGTTCAAATACTTTTGCGACTTCGGCAATTTTTATGTTTGTAAGAAATAATTCATATCTATTGTGCATATATTTCGATTTGTTTGAAACTTTACGTATATAATCTAGAGTCATATCTCCTTACAATATTAATAATATTTCGGTAACTGTTGTACTTATTATAATTAATAAGGTATTTCATGGTAAGTATTCAAATATTTTCGTGAATCACTGTACATTGTACGTTTAGCGCTAGATTTACGGGACGCGAAATTAGAGAAACAATTGCTACCATTTTCCAGCAACTTTTTATCACTTCTATTAGTGGAATGATACGAAAATATATTCGAATTTGTAAGTTAACGATGTACGATTAAGTTGTTTGTAACAAATCAGTTTCTTTTTTTTTTTTTCGAGGGAAGAAAATTTGGTTCACCGTTTTTACTCAAGAAACGCCCGTAACCCTAGCGTTAAATATATTACCTGTGCTTTTTCCGGTGGAAGTTTCCTATTCGCTTCTCTAATTTGCCGTGCAAGTATATTAACGTCATCCATCTTTAAATTTTCGATTTGAAAATATTCGAAACATCGAGTGAAAAGTTAGTCGATTGTTATACAATACTAAAAATTATACTGTTTTTAAATGCTATTATTTGAAACACTATTTTTGTATAATAACAGAAATTATTTGGCATTTATAGTATTACACATTTAATGCGTATGACACTACTAATATCGTTAAAAAGACATATGAAACATAACATTTATTGCTTAACCTAATACGTTGAACACTATGCTAATTTTACATGGCTTGCTCGTAGCGCCACCATAAATTCCGATACACTTTATAAAGTGTGTCCCGTAACTAGTGTAACTCCCGGAAATAGGGAGTTGCTGGGTTGACTCTGAACAACTTTTTCCTTTATAAAAATGTTAATTGAAGCTTCGTTTTTAAATTATTAACGAAAAACGCTGGCCAATCAGAGCGCTCAACAACGAGAGCGTAGCCCTAAACCACCACGCTCGCTCGTGATCGTGAACAAACGCATTGGCACAGCATGGGTATCGCAGCAAATGTTACATCGTCTTAAATTAAGAATAATGTGGAATTATTCGTTATTCATTAATAACAAATAAACTAATATTATGTCTTTCATATATTGATACCCACGCACCCCGTGTCAATGCGTTTGTTCACGGTTACGACCAAGCGCGGCGGTTTAGGGCTACGCTCTCGTGATTGAGCACTCTGATTGGTCAGCGTTTTTCGTTAATAATTCAAAAACGAAGCTTCAATTAATATTTTTATAAAGGAAAAAGTTGTTCAGAGTCAGTAATGTCCCATTTTCGGGAGTTACACTAGTTACGGGACACCCTGAATGTTAAGTGCACTAAAAATTAACCCATTAATTGCCAAATTTTTATTTTTGATATTTTTGGTATATTAGGGTTGAAAATGGAATTAGATAATGAAATTTAGGATACTATACTGGTATATTAAAAAAAAAAATAGTCATTTTCTTAACATTTTTTATTGATACCTAATTGGGACGCGTGGAATTTCCAGGTACGAAAATTTTGAAAAAACTGAAACAAAAATAAGAACACAAAGAAACTCATTTTCTATGTCACACAATTTGTCGAATTTTAAATATCTTATCTTTCTTTACCATGGCAATTATGGAACTATTGTCGTTAAAATGGAAATTTCTTTTTATTTCTAAAAACCTGTGCTTTGGCATACAGTTCCTAACACAGATAAGAATCAGATCTTCATCTTCACACCGGTATAATTGTTCCTGTGGTAAGGATGGTATCCAGATAACAAAAATATTTCAATAAACCTTCTAAGGCGATTTGTGGAAAGTTGAAAATTATGTCTGTTGTTTTGTCTCGCATAATTTATACTTTGGATTACTATATACTTATACAAATCGTCGTCGAAAAATTCTTCGAATACGTCCACGGGTGATTTATTTTTCAAATTTAAAGTCATTTTCGATTTTACTTCAGACACTGTCGTATTGTGATGTAATGTTAGAATAGTTGACGTCTTGTTTTTTTCCAGTTACTCTTCGCCAATATTTTACGGTTTGACTTTTGGGTAGATGTTGGATTCTCTTTTAAGACACTAGAATGTATTCCTAATTAACCGGGAACGTCATAACTAAAATATTATTATCAAGTTCTTCGCAATCTAATACTTGATCCATGGTATCGAGAGATAATTCAATGATATCGCGATGGTTTCTCGTTCTAATTTGCCACACTGTCAAGAAAACTAGAAACGTAAAAAAAAAAAACTACGAATTACTAAAATACTTAAATGTAATCAATTTTTATCATAGCACATTCCATGAGCTCCAAATGGGGATCGTTATATTTTATAGTATATTTCTCATAGTAAGGGTTATATTTACTTACATATAATTGTGCTATCAATTAAAAGGATGTGTTAGTAGTCTCACACAGAATATGCCAAAAAAAAACAAACAAAAAAAAAATACGAAGAAAGAAGTTCACTACAAGAAAACAACATAAGCATCAAAAGATAATTTTACCGCATGGGTTGTGAACTTGTATATCAAGTACTTTTATAAGTTAGACAACATTGAAACAAAAAATAATTTCCAAAACTAGAATGTAAGAGTTTTACTGAATACACATTTTATTTAATATAATCCTATTGCAAGTGATAAAAAAAAAAAGAAAATATATATATATATATATATATATATATATATATATTTCCAAATCCCCATGTGGGAATCGCGGTAGCAAATAGGTTAATTTAAAATGATATAACATTTCTCGCGATACTCGCGCTGTGCCAATGCGTTTGTTCGCGACCACGAGCGAGCGCAGCAGTTCAAAGCCAACGCTCTCGTGGCCATGCTTTTGTCGTTAATAATTCAAAAACGAAGCTTCAACCAACGTTTTGGTAAAGGAAAAAGTTATTCAGAGTCAACTCAGCAACCTTCCATTTCCAGGAGTTACACTAATACGGGACACTGTATGTTAAATGCACTGAAAATCAAAAAAGGTAGATTCACATAAGATTTCATAGACTATGAACATCATGGCTGGTTCACACGGATGGCAGAATGTAGACGTAACAATAGTTACCAATCTGAAACATTTTAATACAACGGTGCCTTTTCAATTTCCACATGGACGTCGGACTTTTATTTACAACTGACAATTTGACAGTTATCTCAAAATTGATGAAAACCTCTTGAAATATGGAAGAGAAATCTTGCAAGGAGCAATTAATGGAAACTACAGGTTCTTACTTGTGAATTTCAATTCGGAAGATCGGATGCGTCCAACTTATTACACTTTCTTCTATTACAGATGTTAACCAAGACGAGTTGATTCTTCAACAACAAAGGCGAATCGAAATGGAGGTTAATATGTACCTTTATCACATTCGAGAATTATTTAGAAAATAAGTATCGCCATTTACGCTCTTTTAAATATTTACACGTTTTTCATTTATCAGTTCTAATAATTGTCATTAATCCTCGTTCATCTTTATTATCGATTCTTTTGTTTACTAGAATGATCTTAACAATTATAAATAAAGGTAAAATGTACTGTGGATAAATTAAGTACAAATATTCGTAATCTAACGTTTCTTTTTTTTTATTTTTATTTCTTTCATTATTCAAAAATATAAAATATAAAAACAGTTCTTGTTTTCCAGATTTCCGAATCGATTGCTTTAGTTGGTGAGAAGGAATCGATAAAAAGCTTAGAGCGTGAATACTCCGAGGACGAAGTGTATCTTTCGAAAGCTAAAGCATTGGAACAAAAGTATTCGTTCATTAGAAGAACTAGGCCTGATGGGAATTGTTTCTTCAGAGCTTTCAGTTACGCATACCTCGAGAAATTAATTGGGAACAAAGATGAATATAAGAAATTTCGAGAGCTTGCGTTGAAAAGCAAAGACAGTCTGGTAGCGCTAGGTTTCCCTCAGTTTACAGTCGAAGATTTTCACGACACGGTAAATTCGTCATTGCTACAAATCGTCCAACGATTAAACTTGTAACAATACTTTCTCCTTTCTGTATCACAGTTTATGGATGTAATCGATAAAGTAGGAGGAGACGCGGAATCAAGTTACATCGAGCTGCATAAACTGTTCAACGAGCAAGGTTGTTCCGATTATATTGTTGTATATCTTAGATTAATTACTTCCGGTCAATTACGGCGCGAAGCTGATTTCTATCAGCATTTTATCGAAGGAGAACGTACAGTTTCAGAATTTTGTCGTCAAGTGAGTATGAAATAAAGTACAGCTGATGATTTTTATATTATGTCCCAATCAACTTCTACACAATTGTCAAGGAATATCTGTTTTATAGGAGGTAGAACCAATGTACAAAGAATCCGATCACATTCACATTATAGCTATGAGTACTGCTTTAGAAACAGGAGTACGTGTTCGTTACATGGACCGTGGTGCAGGTACCGAAGTAACTGCCCACGATTTCCCTGAAGGTGCCACTCCAGCTGTTCATTTATTATATCGTCCTGGTCATTATGATATCCTCTATCCTTGATAAATAGTGAACTAAACTCGCATACGATTATTCGAAAACAACCTCTGTCATGACAAAGATTTATCATTTAGCAAATTGTATCCTGTGTATGTAGTCGAAATTTAACAAACTCTTGTTTAAATACTTTACAATACTACAGTTATAAGTAATTAATTTAAGCGTTATAGAATATTCAATAAAATTATGAAATTTTATGTAAAAGTAAAAGTGTATTTAGTACATACTGTGTCTTGGAAAAAAAAAAGAAAAATTTAAATCGTTTCCTCACACTTTTAACACTTTGCCGACCGCGCGTATTTTTCGCAAGCGACGCTTACAGATTTTGACGTTGAGAAATATCAAATTCGTCGATGTACACCGTTCCTTTGTCTCTAATAATGTTTAAGATATTAAACTCAAATATATTCTCTACTTTGAGGATAATTTTTGTCGTTTCGTTGTGAACGATTGTCGATAAAAAAAAAAAAAGAGAGAAAGGTCTAGAAAAGTACAAAGAACCGATAAGCGAATTTACTAGTGTTGTACAGTTACAATTTGCTTCTTTGCTAATGGATAGTGAGCAAAGTAAGTAGATCTGTATGATATTCACTATCCACTAGCGAAGTAACTTTGCTATCAAATTTGCTTAATTAAAATACAGCAAATTAAAGTTGTCTATTTTGCTAGTTACTTGCTGATGATTTTACCACTACTATGTAATAAAATATGTTTTAGAGTATATCGTAATCAGTTGTTGCACTGTTAACTTTGCTTATAAAAGATGGACAACATTTCTTTATTGTGCTTTGGTACCTTCGATACGTTATTGGAAGATTAATGAAGAAATTATGAATCTAAATTTGTCGTTTCTTTTTGACTGCGATAAATGGGGAACGAAGTTGAAATTATGTGGTGGATTTTCTTATGATGAAGTGTCTAAGGAATTAGAGATAATTTAAAAAGGTAACAAATTAAATGGTCAGTACTTAAATCTATTTTAGATCAATATTTAAATCAACTTTCGATCAGTATTTTGTTACCAAAAGGGTCAGCATGTAAATAAAAAAATGGTCAGTATAAAAATACTAAATGGTCAGTATGTAAATAAAAATGGTCAATACATAAATAGCGAATGGTCAGTATAAATAAAAAAAATGGTCAGTGTGGAATTAATTACTGGTTAGCATCATTATGGTCAGTATAAAATTAATAAACAGACAATATAAAGCAGAAAAAAAACAGTATTAAACTTATTCCATTATAGACATATTGTAAGTCGAAAAATAGTTACATTTAAAAATGTTTTGATACTAAAAACAAATATATGTAGTTTTATTTTTTATATATTAAATCAAATTAGACATTTACAATTTTTTACTCAATGAATAAGAAAACATGCTTATTGTTTTTATGAAAATAACAATATAATATAAAAGCAACCAAACGTCTAATACTGACAAATTGGATTTTAAATACTGACCACTTGGATTTAAATACTGACCGTTTATATTTAAATAATGACTATGTAACATTAAATACCGACCATATTTATTTAAATACTGACAATTTAGTATAAATACTGATCAAAGGATACTGACCAAATTATTTAAATACTGACAAAAAGGGATTAAAATACTAACCAGTAAAATACAAGCCATTTGAAATTATCGAATATTTCATAACACTTAGACAAATCAAAGGAACCTGTTCAGTGAAATGTTAAAAACAAAAAATAAAAATGTGTTAAACAACATAGCATTTTTTAAGAGTGTGCTAACGCTCGAAACGGCAAATTGACGTAATCATATATCACAAAATTCACAAACAGATTAAGCATATTCATTTTCTTCGTAATACGGAGAGATCTCCTCGATCGGTCGGTTAAGTGTTAATTATATCAAATTATTCGCAAATTCAAACATGAAATTATTACAACGTGTATCTTGTTAAACAATAAAATTGCTTAATTGTGCGCATTTCGCAAAAATGAGAAATATCACAATATGTATGGCTTCATTACTAAGAGGAATGTTGCACAATCATGATCTTCCAAACATTCAGCTTTCATTTCTCATTAACATAAATTATTACATCAACGACAAATTGTTTCTGTGTCGCTACATTTAAAATAACAAAAGATCTGATTACTCTATAAAGATCTCCTATTAATAGCACATTTCTACAGTAACAATTATGCAATTTTTATTATTATTAATTAGGAATTCAGAAAATTTGTATCGATTTTTATGTAAATAAGCCAATATCATACTTCAAAGCATTTCCTTTTTGTTCTATAAAGTATGTACTTTTTAATTTTACAAATTTTCGTCGTTTTTCCAGCAAATTGAGAAATTCTATTTAATCAAAAACTTTGTTTTTTCATTTTCTTTAAGATCGAAATTCCCAGTTTTAGATTTTGTCAACCATTTGCGAAGAATTTTTTTTGAGAGGCTCCAAACCGTTCGGGAGCGCTCAGGACACCGACGTTCGGCGCTCATTTTAAACTATTCCAGTGCTTACTCATACTTGAGGTTTTAGAAACACGTTCTCTGGATAGAATACTATCGAATTAAGCAATAAAAAAAGTCGATTTTTTTTTTGTCTCTGAACCCCTTTAACCCCCTTAAGAGATTTAGAGCTGGCAATTTTAAATTGAAAAATGAAGATCGCAGCGGCCGCCCAGCAATGACAGATACGGACTTTACCAAGACCATGCTCGCTGAAAATCTGCGATATAGTGTGCGCGAGATAGTGGATGCCACTAACATTCCCAGGACAACAGTACACAATCACTTGATCAGGATGAGATATGTCAGTCGATGTGAAGTTTGGGTTCCACACCTATTGACGGAGACCGGCCTTATCAACCACATCTCTATGTGCGATTTGCTTCTCCAGTGACATGAAAGAGATCCTTTCTTAAAGTGGCTTGTCACTGGAGACGAGACTTGGATTTTATATCAAAATGTGTATCGAAAACGCACTTGGTTTAAGGACAATAGACCTTCAACTGGACTTCAAGCATGAACTTCACCTGAAGAAAGTTTTCTTGTCCGTTTGGTGGGATTAGAAAGGGATAGTATACTACGTTCTCTTTCCTCAAGGTGAAACCATCAATTCTGCCAAATATTGCAATCAGCTTGATCAATTGAAAGCCGCCATAGTAGAAAAACGGCCAGAACCAACGCAGCGTTGTTTTTCATCACGACAATGCAAGACCGCATGTTGCATTGGATGTAAGACAAAAGCTGTTACAGTTTGATTGGGACGTCCTACCGCATCCTCCGTACTCCCCATATCTTGCACTATCCAATTATTATTTGTTCCTGTCATTAAGAAATTCTGTCCATGATAAACAGTTCCAATCTAATTGTTTCCAACAATTTTGGATAGGGGGAATAATGAGGCTTCCTGAGAGATGGATGAAGGTGATAGAGCAGAACAGTTCATATTTAACACAATAAATCAACCTTAAACAACAAATATCGTGTATTTATTTCGTATAAAAAAAAAAAACTTATGGGACACCCTAATATATAAAAAAAGTGTAAAACTATGGTAAATTAAATGGATGAAATAAAAAGAATTTTGTGACCTCTGTGTTCATTTATAATAATGCATGTATGAATATGTTGTATAATTGGAATAGTATATAATTAATAGTTAATAATTAATGTTAAGCATAAACAACACTATTTTATTTCCTATTCCTTTTTATAAACAGAATCAGATTGAAACATTACTTATTTCAAGTGAAACTGAATTTTCGCCAACTGAAATTTAACGCTTTTTACAGTTTGATAATTTTGAAAGTGGTGTAAGTCCATTTACGATCCATATAGATTATATTGGTTTAATTCAATTCACATAGAAGTCATTTGTATAATCAATTTACATATATTCAAATTCATAGAAACATCATTGAACTTAGTACACTTCTTTGATATTTTTCAATCAACTAAAATGCAAACCGTTAAATATCTCGAAAAAAAGAATGTCACTTTCAAAATAAACAGTCAATATAAAAAAAAAAAATAGAATTTATGTATTTATTACCGTTCATCTTTGCATGGCACGCACTTGTTCTGTAACTTCTTCTAAGATCACAGAACTCAAATTGATGGATTCCATTTGATATTCTAAATGGGTGGTTACGAGACCAATTTTCTTCAAGTTAGCTTCCATAGTTTCTAAACCATGCTCTTGCTGTGCAAAATTTTTTGCAGCATGTACTAATATCTGCGAATATCTTTGCTTGTAACGAAAGTTAATAGCTATAAAATGTACACATATGTATATTACCTCACTACTTTTCGAGCCTCTTTGTATTTGCCTCGCAAGAGATGCAATATTATTCACATTAACTTGTACTCTATCTGCTAATCTCATTTTTGACTCAACGAATAAACTTCGAGCACTTGTGCTTGAAGCTGAAGCCATATTGCACAGATTTTTATCAATTTCCTAGTCAACTTTAACTTACTTCATTTGCAAATTCATATTTCCATCTTTCTCAATTCTTTGTACTAAAGATAATAGAGTTACTTCATTATCTGTAACAATTAAATGTTAGTTTATTAATACTTCCAATTAACTCCAAATAATACTCCAATTAATACTTCCATTAACTTCAAATTATCTTCCAAATATTGCTTGGAAATTGAAAATATATTTGAATACAAACTTAATATTGTGTCTTCAATTAAACTGATACAAATGTTATGAATATTTCGGTTTTATATTTTTAAACTTCAGTTTTTAAAAGTAAGTTCAAAAGCGTGTATTTTTACGATCATATCTTAGTTAACAAATGTTAACTTTATTGGTACTGTTGCATATAGTTCATACAAACTATATTTTATACGTTAAAATATGTTACATGTATGTATATGTTATAAGTACCTTTATAATATCGGATTATGATATTCCATTAATTAGCCTTTAATTTTAAGTGTTATTCTGAACATTATGTTATCTTCTAGCGCATAAAAACTAGAGCTAAAATCAATTGATAGCTAGAAGAAAATTTTATTGAGTATAGATACAGTTACTCATTTTTTGTTATATCCAAAAATATTCAAACACTACGTAAGATTCCCTTTCTAGTGATTAATTCAGTTAATTATTGCACTTCGACATTACGCATTTTTATATACATTGTAATGCAAATTAATCGAAATCATGTTTAATCATTGCGTAAATATTTCGACACTTGAAAAAAATAAATATTCTGTAGAGAAAATTTTGCAGAAAATGTTGTAACTTTATAAAAGCCGTATCTTCGTTTAAACTGTTTTAATAAAATTCCAATGATGAATTATTTCCCAAATTTAAAACTGTTCATTTTTCGAGAACTAACGCCGCCTAAAGGAAAAATCTAGTGTCGTTCCGCAGTTTTAACAAGTTAAATATCATTGTAGATGTACACATAAAAAATATTCAAAATTTAGTTTAATTTTTTCATACACGGTGTTCGACTCTAACCTTCAATTTTACGAAAATATAGTACGTAATGAATATACAGGGTGTCCCAGAACTAGTGTAACATCCGGAAATGGGGGGTAGCTGAGGTGATTCTGAACAACCTTTTCCTTTACTAAAATGTTGTTTGAAGCTTCGTTTTCGAGTTATTAACGAAAAACACTGACCAATCACAGCGCCCAGAGACCGCGGGCTCAACCACGTATGCACGGCTTTTATACACGGGCGCTCGGTCGGGCTCCCGGCACAGGTACTGGCACAGCATAGGTATCGCGGAAAATGTTATGTCATTTTAAATTAAGAATAATGTGAAATTATTCGTTATTCATGAATAACAAATAAACTATAAGTCGTTTAATAACTGCGTTCGATACTTTTATTCGTTATCCGAAAGGAATAAAACGTTTCATTACTTATGAAATAATGTTTTTTTTTTTAACACTTTGACGTCTGCATGTGTGATAGAAAATCTTTCGTCTGCCACCGGTATATCTCGCGTAGATTCTACTATCTGTTACCAGCCTTTTTCGCACGATCGTTCATATTGTAATTACAATGTACCGTATCAGAGCATGAAAATTCTAATAACTCTTACTTGATTCTGTCACCCGATTTACACGAAATTTCGAGGATCTGTCTAAATAGATGTAAGCTTTTTTATTGCAATCGAAATATTTCTATTCTCTGGGTGCTATGATTGGCCAGTGTTTTTAGTTAATAACTCAAAAACGAAGCTTGAAACAACATTTTGGTAAAGGAAAAGGTTGTTCAGACTCACCTCAGCTACCCCCCATTTTCGGATGTTACACTAGTTCTGGGACACCTTGTATAAAGAGTGTCCCGTAACTAGTGTTACTCCTGGAAATAGGGAGTTGCTGAGGTAACTTTGAACAACCTTTCCTTTACCAAAATGTTGGTCGAAGCTTCGTTTTTGAATTATTAACGAAAAGCATTGAGAGTGTGAGCGCTGGCTCTGAACCGCTGCGCCCGGTCGTAGTCGTGAACAAAGCAATTAACTAAAAAACTGTAATCGTTAAAAATATTGTCTGTACATATTAGATAAAAGATTTCAGAAGATTGACCCAGCAGTCCACTTAAAGAATTAGAAAATGAACAACTTTTCCTTTACCAAAACGTTGGTTGAAGCTTCGTTTTTGAATTATTAACGAAAAACACTGAGAGTGTTGGCTCTGAACTGCCGCGCTCGCTCATGGTTGTGAACAAACGCATTGGCACAGCGTGAGTATCGCGGCAAATGTTACATCGTCTTAAATTAAGAATAATGTAGAAATAATCGTTATTCATGAATAACAAATAAATTAATAAGTCTTTTAATAATTGTTTTCGATACTTTTATTCGTTATCCGAAAGGAATAAAGTGTTTTATTACTTATGAAAAAAATGTTTTTTATTTTAACAGCACGTTTTTGGGTGAATAAATTACGTTTTAAGAAAAACGATTTCAATAATTAATATTAGTAAAAGCTGGTTATACTTATCCATATCTCCTTACATTATTAAACTTATCCTTATCCATTTGCACGATATTAACCCCTTGCCGTACTTTGACGAAACTGACTCGTGATAGAAATTTTGTACCAAACATGAATATCACGAATCAGACTCGTGGACTGAAGATCGGGCCAAACGTAAACAACACGAGTCAGACTCGTGGAATGATTTTTCACTAGTTATAATCGTGGTTTAGTGCTTACCACAACGCCACGAGAGTTAGTCATGATTCTTGTAATCTACATTACAAAGCAAGCATGCTAGTGGTTTTGTGTACTTTAGTTTTTGAAGTAACATTTAATAAACCCTTATAAAATGTAGAATATGAAACGTTTACATGGAAGCAGTGATAACGAATCCAGTGATAGCGATGTGTTTGTATCAATCAGAAAGCGTATGAACCATTTAATTATAGATGAGAGTAGTAAAGAGGAAAATACAATGCGTGAATCATGTGTATTGTGGATTTGGCAAGAAGTGAAAAAACACACCAATAATTTGAACATATTCTAAAATTCGTGGCATAAAAGCATTTACTGTTATTGTTACTTGTTACTTGTTACTTGTTACTGTATAATTTAGTGCAAGCCCTTCAATGCTTCATTAAAATCAAAGTTAGAACGGCTACTACCATAGTGGATGTGCGCGCAAGATGTAAATCATCAAAATCTGCAAAACTGTAAGAGGCAATTTTAAAATGTCATATACTAATGGATTTGGAATAAAATACTCGTCATTTTTTGTCATTATGAAAATTTCAATAAAATGAAAAATTAAGTTAATAAATTTTTTTTTGTTATAAACAAACTGTAGTTTGTTAAATTTTTTAACACCATGTTATTGTACATAGGAAACCATTAACCTCGCCCATTGACAATTTTTTCGTATGTCTTTCCGTTTTCGAGATAGCCGTTTTGACCCAAAACTTCAAGGGGTGGTTTCACCCCTTAAACTCGAGTTACTGCAGCTAAAAAAAATAAGTGTCGATTATTTTTGGCTGCTTTATAAGTGTACAAAGTTTCATCAAACTCGAAGCCGGACCATTCGCGGACTTCCCTTGTTAGTACCCTGTTACCTTAGACGAAATGAAGACCTACTATGCACTGTGCATTTTGATGGCTCAAGTAAAAAAATCAAATACCCAGATGTATTGGTCTAACTATATGATTGTTTGAACATTACTCTGGCCTGTTTAACGCGCGTAGTCTCCTACCGCTTAGACCCGGATTTCGTCGAGCTAAATGATACGGCAAGGGGTTAATAATATTAGTAATATTTAGAAGTCATTACTTAGGACTTCAAAACCCTTGAAAATTATAGCGGTGCTATAGTTATACTCTACAATGTATAAGCACTAAATAATTAACATTTAATGGATGAAAGTACCTTTAAATAATGATATAATTCTTTAAAGAAAAGAAACATTATCAACTTATAAACACTATCATATCTAATGTAAATTAAATATTTTTTGTACTTTTCTAAAACAGATTTTTTGATGAATATTTACTTTTTACTTAGAAAAAGATATTTTGTTTCCAATATTAAATTAATATTTATTTTATATCAGGAAATAAACATTTTTCCGTGACGTAAAATAGATATTTTATAAATATTCGAAAAGAAATACTTTTTTCTGAATCTAGAATAAATATTCTATGTATATTGTAGCGCGTCTACTTTGTCGAACTCCGATTCGAGCGCAAGATCGTAAACGCACACTTCTTAGTCGATTCCTTAGCAGCGAAACGTCGCTATTTGCCTGGCGCGCGAGCGAAGGATTCTTGTAGGAGTTGGGTGGAGTGTGGACATTTGACTTGCTTGGGTCGGGATAACTGAGATCCTTCTGCCAAGGGTAGTCGAGTAAAAAGACTGCTTTTGCTTTTTTTTTATTTCTTTTCTTCACCTAAAAATAGTAGAGCGCAACCTGGAGTAGATCCTCCTAATGCACTAAGAGAAAAAAGACGTTAGTTATGATTAATTGAGTAAGTTGGTGTTAAACCATGCAGGACGATAAGATTCATGTAGGAAAAGTTGCAAAAAACCTGCGAAAACAAAAGAAACGAGTGAGATGAGAGTGGTATGCAAGGGAGGGGTTGTGGGAGAGCGCCACGTTCGATTCCCTAGTGGTGGGACGCTGTGTGAGTCCGAGTCAGGATCGACAGACACTCGTTGCTAGAGAAATGACGTTTGTCGATTCATGCAGACAGGTCCAGGCAGGAAGGGTGGAGTTCCGCCACGGTCTGTCACAGCAAACTGAATGAAGGTATTGAAGCTGGCCATGCAACCACGCCTGGAATATTCGCATGCAACAAAACAGGGTAAGCAAAGTAGATAAAGAATAAAGAATCAGAGGTCTCTAGTATTGGGATCAAAAGTTTCGTGCGGGTTGCGTCAAGCCGCTCTCTTCTCTGCAAGCACCATTCGTACCTTTAACCCATACGGCACCAGATGAGGTCTGAATGTGGTCGTGCCCCTGACCAATCTATTAGGGTGTCCATCCACCTTATATCCTGAAACTACACGACTGATTAGTGTATTGAGTCGATTGACTCCAGTTCTGTTATGCAAATCCTCAGTGGAGTGGTCTCTAGGTAGGTTAAGGATGATTTTGAGAGCGAGGTTTTGGAGTCGCTGAAGGAAAAGGAGATGAGTGCGGGCAGCTGCGGACCAGATCTGCGCTCCATACAGCATCACAAGTCTAATGCAAGTACTATAGATTGAAATTGAGTCCAAGTGGACGCTTGGATTTGTGTTCAATTAGGACTTTAGATGCTTGAAAGGCCTTGAATGCCTTCACGCGCCTGTCAGCTACGGCAGGACTCCACATTTGTTTCCTATCCAGCACCAGTCCGAGGTATTTCACGGTGTCATTCCAGACTATGTCTGAATTTTTAATTTTAAGGGGGAGGAGGTTCTGGCTGTTGCCCACCCTACGCTTCCTGATGAAAAGGACCGCGTTTGTTTTACTGCTATTAATTGAGAGTTTCCAGTTCTCAAAGTATGGAACCAGGAGGTCTAGTTGACTCTGAAGTTTTCTAATGAGGTTTTGTAATTGCCAGGAGGAGGCTAGAACGGCCGTGTCGTCTGCGTAGAGCGCGAGTGAGGTATCGGATGTCCGTGGGATATCATTTATGTATAATAGAAATAGCAAGGGGCCCAGGACGGATCCCTCTAAGACTCCTGCTTTAATGTGGACAAGCGAAGATTTTTCGTTTGTAATTTGGGCAAAAAAGAACCGATCAGTTAAGTACCAGTGAATTACTTTAATTAGAGAGGGGTGAAAAGATATTTTAATTAATTCGTAAACTATTCCATTGTGATAAAATAGTTTATCAAGTATTTTCTTTGTTATCCTGACAGAGGGGGGGGGGGGCAATATACTGAAACGACAATTAAGTTTGCTGGGATGATTTTAACCGCAATAGCTTCCACTTCGCCGGTATAGGGGAGAGGGTAAGTAATGAAATTGAGGTTTTTGTGTATAATTATGGCTACTCCACCACGGGGAGTAAAAAGACTGCTTTTGCCTTTTTTTTTTATTTTTCTTTTCACCTGAAGGTGGTGAAGTGCCGCCTGGAGTACTTCCTCCTTATTCACTAGAAAATAAATTGTAGACGTTAAACACCCTTACGGACAAAGCTAAATATGACACCATGCAGGAGCTTGAGAATCATGCAGGAAAAGTTTCAAAAAACCTGCGAAACGAAAACAAAATAGGCTGAGGTACAGGGCAGATGAAGGGGAGGGGGGTGGGGATCCATTGCAACCTGGAAGCATGGAAAATCACAGCAAGGCAGCAAGGCCGCGCCCAAACCTGAAGTAAGCAAAGACAAGAGCAAACAGCAAACAGTAAAACAAAACCAAAAGCGGGAAAACCGAATCCCATTCCATCAACCACTCAATCCCTTGGGCGCTCCAGTGGCATTCGTACCTTTAGCTTGTATGGAAGGAGGTGAGGTTTGTATGTGGCCGTGTCTCTGACCAGTCTGTTGGGGTGGTCTTCGACTTTATAACCTGAAATGATACGGTTAATTAATACTTTTATTCGGCTGACTCCAGCTCTTCTGTGAAGGTCTTCCGTGGAGTGATCTGTGGGTAGATTGAGTATTATCTTAAGAGCGCGGTTTTGGAGCCTCTGAAGGGAGTTTTGATTTTGGACCTATTAGGATTCTGGATGCCTAAATGGCCCTGAAGGCCTTGTCACGTCTGTCAGCCACCGCAGGACCCCACGTGATCCTCCGGTCCAGCACTAGGCCAAGATATCTGGCGGAGTTGCGCCAGGTGACCTCTGTATTATTTAATTTGAGGGGAGGGAGGCTACGACTGCTACCCACACTGAGTTTCCTGGTGAAAAGGACTGCGTTCGTTTTATTAGCATTGAGGGAGAGTTTCCAGTTGGTGAAGAAGATTGACAGGAGATCTAACTGTGTCTGTAGTTTATGAATCAGGTTTTCTATTTGCCAGGAGGAGGCCAGAACGGCCGTGCCGTCAGCGTAAAGCGCTAGTGAGGTGTTTGGTGACTGCGGGAGATCATTAATATATAGTAAGAAGAGTAGTGGACCTAATACAGAGCCCTGAGGGACTCCTGCTTTGATGTGGATCTGTTGAAATTTTGCTTTTGATAATTGGACGTAGAAAGAACGGTTGGTTAGGTACCAGTGAATGAGTTTGATAAGGGAGGGGTGAAAATTCATTCGGATTAGTTTGTAAACTATCCCGTTGTGCCAGACTGAATCGAAGGCTTTCTGAAGGTCGATGAGGACCATAGCGGAGAGTCTATTGGTGTTCAAGCTATGGGAGTGGAATTGGGCGACTCTAATTAACTGTTGAATTGTGGAGTGTTTGGTACGAAAACCGAACTGTTATTCAATTAGAATTTGCTATTTAGTGATGTGAGAATTCATCAATTTGTAGATAACTTTTTCAAATAACTTGCCGTTCATAGAGAGAAGGCAGATGGGTCGATAGTTGTCCGCGTCCGTTCTGTCTCCCCCTGGTTTCGGGATTGAGACTGTTCTACCCACTTTCCATTGCGAGGGAAAGTAGGAGGCAATGATTGAGGCTCTAAAGATGTAATACAGTTGGAGGTAGACCCTATGGGAGGCATGTCTGATCATGGCTGCGGTGATTCCGTCGGGGCCGGCGGCCTTATTGACTTTGAATTTACTGGCGAGGTCTGCGATGGTCTTGGGAGAGAAATGTATGAGTTCGTTGGGGGGTGAGGGATTGAGGTGCTTCCTGAGGTGGAATTCTCGCAGTGCACGATTCACCTCGGCCTGCAGGGGGGAGTTGTTTTGGTAGGCACGGTCATGATCTGTCCTGAAGTGATCCGCGAGAACTTGAACTTTTTGAGAATTAAGGACAATGACATTATTTTGCTTGTCTTTGAGAGAGGGAATTGAGGTCTTTTTCTTGAGAATTTTGTTGTAGATGGGCCAGAAGGTGTGTCTTGCGGAGCTTGCGTTTTTGATTTGGGTCTGGATATCATTTGCTTTGAGCTCAATGATCTTAGATTTTATGTGTTTGGTGAGAGAGATAGAGTAGTGGAGGTATATCGGATCTCCTTCTCTCCGAACGTGGTTCGGCGACAAAAGAGTTTGTTGAGTGTGTCTGATGTTAATCGGGTTGAGGGGGGGCAGTATATTGATATAAAAATTGTTTTGGATGGGATGATTTTAATTGCGATTGCCTCTACGTCTCCGGTGTCTGGTAGGGGAAACGGAATGAAATTTAGGTTTTTATGGATCATTATAGCTACTCCACCGCGAGCCGAGCCGTCCGGCCTGTCGCGTCTGACAATATTGTAATTTTGAGTGGTAACAGTCTCCTGCAGAAGTGCCACGGAGACATTGTTGAGATTCAAGAACTGCTCTAGTTCCGTGAGTTTGTGCAGGAGGGAACAAGCGTTCCAGGTAATGAAGTTTTCTAAGGGGGGGGGGGGGGGGGAGAAGAGGGCTTATCCTAGGAGTTGTTGAATGGCCTCCAGGATAACCTCGATTTTCTCGAGGTTCGACTGACAATTTTGGAATTTGTTTTTTAAGGTAAAGAAGATAGGGAGGGCTAGTAAAAAGACTGCTTTTGCCAGAAAAGCTCGCTCTTTTATACCTAGGCGCACATCTACATCCGCCTAATTAACGGCGAGAAAAGAGTTTTATGACTCTTCATACCTGCCTCGCCGCGCGTACATTCTCGAATCGCACGGAAAAGTACATTTCATTGGTAACTTACAAATTAGGCGCGCTACAATATTTAAATATGAAAAAGAGATTCGATCGTAATTGATTTCCTAAAATAAATTCTTAAAATAAATCTTAATATTACTAAAATAAATATTAGTAATATTTGTAATATTAGTGATATTAGTAATATTTAAAAATCGTTACTTAGGACGTGCTATAGTTATGCTCTGCAGTGTATAAGCATTAACTAATTAACATTTGATAAATGACAGTACTTATCTGAAAGGAATAAAGCGTTTTATTACTTATGAAAACAATGTTTTTTTTTTAACAGCACGTTTTCAGGTGGATACAGCTTACACCGCTCTCAGTGTTTTTCGTTAATAATTCAGAAACGAAGCTTCAACCAACGTTTTAGTAAAGGAAAAAGTTGTTCAGAGTCATTTCAGCAACCCTCCATTTCCGGGAGTTACACTAGTTACGGAACACCCTGTATTTATATGTATTCTAACATAATTCATTGATGGTATAACGTAATCTGTTGTATGTATTATGACATAAGCATAAGGATCTTAAGCCTAGAGTTATATTGTAATTTGTGTATTAAAATGACCGACGTAGTGCATACGCGCGTAACTCGCCGGCAGTATTTAGAAAGTTTAAACGCTATTCTGCTGTTAACTGTCTATTAATTGTGTTTATCTTATATAAGATTGTTTGCGTATATTTTTAGGATACTTTGCAGTTTTTTCGAATTTTAACTCGTAACACTTTACCGATCGGAAGTTTATTAGTCGGTGTTTTGCTGTCAAAGCAACAAATTCGTTAATTACACTATAATAAGAGAAAGTGAACGATATAGTAAGCACTCTTACGAATTTTTATTTAAAATGTTTAAAACTGTAACTTTTACATATAATAATACGAGAACAGAGCATTATTTGTGAGTTTTTGTAAGGTGGTCACTCTAAGGGTTGTTTATAAAAATCATCCCAAAAATATTTTTTTTCTATCCTTAATAACTGATCTATAATTCCGAAAAAAATATCTCAAGTAAGGCTAATCTGTAGCTTTTCCATATATATATTTTTTCATTTAAATATCTCAAGTAATAACAAAGAAAATAAATAAAACAGTTTAAGGATTTTACTATGATATCACTCTTGAACGGAGAAATAGAGATCTGAAACTTATTTTTTTTCTATCCCTGATAATTGATTTATAATTCTGAAAAAAATATCTTAAGTAAAGCCGGTCTGTAGCTCTTTTACATATTTTTTTCATTTAAATATCTCAAATAATAACAGAGAAAATAAATAAAACAGTTTATAAGTTTAGAAGAGTTTATAAGAATAGCTTTTCACTGTTAGTGTAGTAAATTTATTGTCATTTCCTTAACAAAAAAAAAAAAAAATAAAGAGAGAAAAATGTGAAGGACATGAAATAGAAGGTAGCATACGACTTTTTAATTTAATGCAATTTCATATAAAAATACATATGATTATGTATTCCAATTCGTACATAGGATGTTCCAAAATCATGTTGGTAAGTCATATACTACAGAAATTCACGGAAAATAAATATTCCTGATATTAGGAATAAACGTTGACAGATGTAAAATTGTAAAAATTGTTCCTCTATTCCCTAAATTCATTTGACAAGTAGAAACATGAGAATTGAACAATTGAACAATTAAATTAACTGCATATTGTATTTCACGTGGATAATGAAAGTGCATAATATGTATTGCGTAATTATAATCGTCGACATTATTCAGGTATGTATAAAATACATTAAAACTATTAAAACTATATTTGAATTCGTACACTTAATGGTAAAATATATCGTATATATAATCCTTGTGTTTGAATACGTGTGCTCGATCACCAGAACTTTGCGTCAGGACTTACTGAAATTTTTTACAAGTTCTCTTTATTCATTTCATCCCCTTACATCGTAGAAAATAAAATCTTAAATTGCCAAATAGTACAAAGCTTATGATACTTTTAATACGAGAGATTTATTTAGTTTTATGTTTAATACGATTTGTGAGACACTCTGGTTAGGTAATAAATACATATGTATATTTAAAACACTACTTTTATGATCATGAACACAAGCTGGATTTTAAAAAAAGTTATTCATACAGATTACTAACAAAACATTCACAACTGTTCAAATGAAGAGATTAATTTTGTTTGTAACAGAGCATAAATACAAAATATTTAAATAAATTTTTTTCTCTGCGAAAGAAGAGCTGCTAGTATATTTACAGGTTTTGTGATAATGTATTGTCTAATTTAAGAATCGTCGCATACTCTATAGTTGATTACCAGTCTGCATAGAATGATTCACATAAACCATTACAGATGAATGCTTCCTGAATGAAATTACACCTAAAAAATTTACTGGAATATTTAAGAGCATCAAGTACAAACTCTTTCGCGAAACTTAAATTCGTTCATTCTGTGATGTAGTAGCGAAAGATCGTCGTTTAGAGTTTTAGGATATCTTTAACCTATACAGTACATAGTTACTGTTACATTACTGACTGTTGTTTATGTTTCCCAATATGCCTTTAAGTTGCAATACAAACTCGAATACTCTGCGATGTTGCAGTGTTACAGAACAACTACATTCTCCGAATTTTATTCTGCATCAACACTGAGTTTTACAAATTTCGTTTCAAGGAAACTCTTACTTTGAAGTACTAGGAGCTTAAACAAACAAAAGCAGTATATAGTACTTGTTATTTGAAATGTACTAAATTATACAGTTACATATTTTTATCAACTGCGTTTTTGCAACTTAATTGGCGTTGTATAAAATTTTCATCCATAAACTTCAACTCTGCTATACGTGGTGTACAAAATATTCTTAGACTTTGGGTAAATTTTCAATTTTCAAAGTTACTTTTAATTTTTAATTTTTAATAGCTGTACTAATACTACGACATGGTGCTGTATAATTTTCAAATGAGTAACATATAAAACTGTTTCTTACTAGTGGAGTTAGTTTAGCAATGACAACTACTAATCTTGTTATTCGCTAAATGTTCAACGCTACCGAAACGTTAGAATATGTGTTCAAACTGCTAAATTTTGTATGCATTCTCATTCGAAATGATTAAAGTACTGATACCAACTCGTCGAATCTTAAATTTTCCATATCTGGAAAGCTTAAAATTTACCTTCTAGACATATTTCATATACCATAAACAGTATGCTCTTTTTAAACAGCAAAGTTTCAACGAAGAATTTATCCAGTGTCTCATTTAAGGGAGGAATTTCTTTTTTTTGGTCAAAAAAATCGATTTTTTTGTTTTTTACAGAATCTTGTAGCTTAACATTGTAGGAACGTCTCTGCAAAATTTTAAATTAAAATGCATAAAATTTTCAAAGTTATGGACTTTTGAAGCAAGGTATATATTTGGTGGCAAGTGATCGAGCGATTGTGAAATAAAATATAGAAACTATATTGATGATGGAGACACAAAGACGTTTAAAGTATTGCTCAAGGAAAATCCATATGGTGACGATTTCATACTGAAGAAAAAAGAATGTGTAGGTCATGTAGAAAAAAACGTATGGGATCGCGGCTAAGAAACATAAAAAAGACCACGAAACTCGGAGAAGAAAATAAATTAACTGATAAATTAAAATCAATGAGAGTTTCAACTCGACGCTCTGGCGTCTGAATTATAGACTGAAAACAATTGAGATTTCAGCATTTATAACAGCAGGAATTTTTAACGAAGGCTGGTATGCAATTTTAAAAATCATGGACGATATTGGTATCGTTATTAGAGATCGATCTAACCAGAGATGAATGGCGATTACAAAGATCGGCGAGACGAAGTCTTGAAGCAACAAAAAAGGCCCGTACAGAGGCTAGAATGGCAAATTTAGAAAGAAATCAATTCGACGAGCACGAGGAAGGAATAATACACGGACCTGGAACAGCTGATTAGTTGTAAGTACCTGATATTTGTTCAGTAACTACACTACAAACTTTAAACGCATTTTTCTCGAAACAACTCTTTCGTAGCTGGTTAACATAATTTAAAAAAAAGTATTGGATCGATCAACTTGAAATTTTAACTGTATGTTAAGAAAGAATCCTTTTATCGTTTGACCTACAGGCAAGACAATAGGTTGTATATATATTTTTTAATTATCAAAATTTCCGGTAATTTTTTTGCAAAAAATCGAACATCTGAATTTAAACAGTTACCATTTCTCGAAAAATAATTTTTTTTAATTCATTGTAGGTCGAATGATAATTATATGTGTATAAAATAAAATCTCATTGGAATTTTCGATTTCAGATGAACTGGAGGGCAAATATCACGTCAACCGTTAACGAAGCAATTATGCGGAGCGTCCTAGTTCTCGGGCAATTCAAACTGTGTTTTTAAATGAACTGAACTGAAAAAATTTATGTAACATGATGAAAGTATAACAAACACGTATACAACGTTTA
The DNA here is from genome assembly GCA_951804975.1 of Anthophora plumipes. NCBI lineage: Eukaryota > Metazoa > Arthropoda > Insecta > Hymenoptera > Apidae > Anthophora > Anthophora plumipes. The sequence continues at coordinate 18,623,743 of OX638119.1, forward strand.
AAATTAATTAATGTTACTTTTTTTATAAAAAATCCTAAAGTACCGATATTTTTGACCAAGAGAAAAGAAATTTCCCCCTTAAGAAATAACGGAACTGATACTCATCCATAACAGTTCACATGTCTCACACCATGCATAAACATAATTTTCGGGATGCACAAGCAAAATCATGAATTCTCAATGTAACTTTCTCTTAAAACATTTGTCCTATCACAGCAAGTGATCGTACCGCAGATTGTACGTTATTTACATGAATATGATGAGCAACTGTATGATGATGATCGTCTACAACCATCTCTCCGTATTGAGCTCGACAACGTTTCTGATGTGCGAATAAACTACCACTATGACTATAAGCGGCTCCACACGTTTTACACACATACGGTTTCTCGCCAGAGTGAGTGTACGTATGTTCCTTCAAAGTACTTAGTCTCTTAAATGCTTTGCCACATGTTTTACACAAATAATTTGCTTCTCCGGTATGTCGAGTCAAGTGCCGTCTGAAAGCTGAGCTGACAGCAAATGCTGCACTGCATACGTGACAAACGAACGGTTTATCACCTGTGTGAATCCTAATGTGATTGGCTAGACTGGTCGTCGTAGTAAATCCACTGTTACAAGTTTTACACACGTGCGGCTTAATACCAGTATGAGTTCTCATGTGATATGTTAGGGAAGAATTACTCGGATACACTTTACTACAAATATGACACAAATATTCCCGTGGAATCTTCTCCTTCGGTTTGTGCGTCCTTTGATGAAGAACGAGGCGTGCTTGACTAGCGCATACTTTTCCACAAATCTCACAAGTAACCGGTTCAGCTTTCGGTTTATGCATCGACACGTGACGTCTCAGACCTTTCTTCGTAGCCATGATTTTGTCACAATGCTGGCATTTGTATTCCCCAGAACCATCCTCGTCGCTTTCCTCCTTTTTAACGTTTTCGTTCTCTTGCAGAGCGGTTTGCGTGGTATTCGGGAAAGAGTCGTCGTCCGAGTCAAAGAATTTATTATCGTCCACCAGATTGTCTAGTAACCCATGGCCGTGTTTCTCTGCGTGCTTCTTCAATGTATCAGGTCTAAAGAACCATTTCTTACATACGGTACAAGAGTACTTTTTATCACCGTGTACAAGAGTGTGTCTCTTTAGATTCTTCAAGGAGGAACAGTACTGACTGCAAATTTCACATTTGTACAATTCAGGTGCATTCTCGAAATCGTAAACCTCGTTCAGAGTACTGCTATCGTCGTCCGTGTCGTCTTCCAACTTCATTTCTTTCCTTGGGTCCCTCTCTTCCTTCTGTCCATCGGTGTTGATTTGCTTGATCATGTTGTTCACCTTCTCCGTGTGAGATTTCAAATGACGCACGAGGCTTTGAGGCTTGGAGAAACACGCGTGACATAACTGACACGCGAGAGGTTTCGACGCATGTATCTTCTTATGGTTCTCCATGTTTTCGAGCTTGTAGAACATCTTCGAACAAACGTTGCATTTATGTTTTTTTCCGTGGACGAGAGAATGCTTCTTCAATCCTCTTTGCGTACTGTAACACTTGGAACATACTTTGCATTTGAACTTCGATTCCCCAGAGTCTTCGCCGTCGTTACTCGACTCGTAATAATTGTCGTCGATCTCGTCCTCGCTGTAAGTTTTGTTAGGCACCGATTTCACTTTCCGAGCAGACGTACGTTTTTGCAGAACTCTCTCGTCCTCTTTAACGTCGTCGTTTAGTATACTCTCGTCAAGAAACTTGTCTACTTGCTTCTTAACATTTTCACCCGTACTTGGATTGATATTTTCATCTTCCTTCGACTTGGCTTGCATATCTACAGTTTCTATAAGATCGTTGTTGCTCTCCTGTATGAAAGATGCTTGATTTACATTACTCTCCGAGGTGCAAGGTTCTTTTTCAATTTCCTTGGATCCTTCGAATCCAATGGAACAAATAAAAAGTTTCTCATTCTGTATATCAATTTGGCCAGTGCTTAAACTAGACTCGTTTCTGCAATACGACTCACAACTTCCTATGTATTCTTGAGAATTGGACGTTATCTGCATTTCTTCCTTTACAAAATAATCCTCCTGAATGTTTTGCTTCTTCGGTAACAATGTTCTTATTTCTGGCTCAGTCTGCGTGTATGCATCCTAAAATATTTAAACACACATGGAATTGGTACAATGTAAGTGAAACATTCGTATCAACTTACCATGCTTACTACAATAGCTGTTTTCACTGGTTTGTTATAGTACATTCGTAATTTGGCATCGGAATGCTGACACTGTTGTCTAAATTCATGGGCAACACTCGCTTTGTAAATGCAAATGTCACAGATTAACGAAGGCAGCCCGTCTTGCTCGTGAATATCTATCGATCCACAGACTTGTATTTTTTGCGGGAGGCCAGAAAAATCATTCACCTCTTGATCCGTACAAAAGATAGAGGACAAATTGGTACCTTCTGTAAGGCAAATTCTGCATATTCTGTTCATGTTAACTGGCAAATCGAAGTATTCTGTCATTGCTTATCGTAAATGGAGAGCAACTTTTTGTGTTATACTTCCTGTAAAAAGATCCACATAACCAATGTTACACAAGCATACTTTTAAATAAAATATCATCTATCTTCATGTTCTTCCTTTCTGCATTTAGAAAAATGGTATTTTACAGCGAATACTAAGCTGTATGTGATGCGCACAGAGCAACATCATGTCCAATATGTTATTGACTATAAAAAATACAAATCCATTGTAAATACTCGGAAACATTGTGACAAAATATGTGTTCAGATGCATCGATACAGTGAATAATCTGTGCATGTTGAAGATAGGAATTTACGTGAAGGATGTAAACATTTTTATTCTAAAAAGTCTTATTGTTCAAAGCAAAAGAAGAAAAAAAGATTAACGTACAAAAATGAAAGGTTCTCAACTTTCGGATCTTTTATGCGCTGCGAAAACATTCCACGATGGTTGAGACAATGCTTAACAGTGATGCCCAAGATGAATACATTGGAACTGCAACTTCTCAGAGGCTGTTACAACGCACACTCCATTTATAAAAGTTTCACCGTACGCTAAGGGACAAATGCGTTTTATTTTTCTTAATTATACATTGTTCATTTCTACGCACTGTTCTATCGGAGAAAAAAGAAATCTAACACTTCTCTATTTCTTTGTTCAATGGCTTCGGGTACATATATCCCCCGTGAAGATCTACTGTGAAAGTTGAGAGCAATCTGAAATGTAAACTCGCAATGTGAAGGGTGTAGAGAAGTACTGTTGGATGGGTCAATACAATGAAAAAGCATATACACGTAGAACCTGCACACTTTGATAATTCCGTAGTACTTACTTCACGTAATCAGAGATATATAACTAAACGGCGTAAATTCAGGCGTAATTTATAAATAAAGAAATAACTATTCAATATAAAGACTATGATGAAACGATTATCGAGAGATGTTTCTTGTTTATATATTTGTAACTAGATTTAAAATGATTCGATACATGTTTTCAATATTAGCAATGTTTGACAAATTAAATATATTAGTTGCTTGTATTTTACTGGTCAATATTTTAATCCCTTTTTGTCAGTATTTAAACATGAAGGGTCAGTATTTAAATAATTTGGTTAGTATCCTTTGGTCAGTATTTATACTAAATTGTCAGTATTTAAATATATTATGTACTGACCATTTTTCTATTTACGTACTGACCGTTTAGTATTTTTATACTGACTTTTTTGGTAATAAAGTACTGACCGAAAGTTGATTCAAATACTGATCGAAAATATATTTAAATACTGACCATTTAATACGTTGCCATTAGTTTGTAACATGTGAAACACTGTATTAACGTTTCAGATTCCTAAAGGCGCGTACGCAAGGAGGAAGAGATCTTGCCTGATTAATCTACTAGCCTTTAGTATCTTTTATTATACTTATATAGTGGTGATAAGATATAGTTTACTCAGAATTGTCTGCTTGACTTATCAGTGGGTTTGACACAGGCTTTTGTGAATTCGGGCTGCAGTATTTTGGCATTAACTTTACTCCCATAATTATTCAGAGAAATGTTTAGTTTGGTACAAAATGAAACAAATTCGGGAAAATAAATAAATATGTTAAGGATATAGAAAAGAGTGAAATAAATAAAAGTTGTACAATAAAATAAAATAAAGATAAATGGGTAAATAATATAGAAAAGTAATGCATTGTTACCTTCCTATTTCTTAAGTAAATGAGTATGTATACATGTATACGTATATACAATAAATTTGTAACAACAGTAATAACAATAGTAACAAAGAATAAAAATAATGAAAACATTATCTAAGCAAAATATGACGGAAAAACGAAGCATAACAAGTATATTGATTTAATTTATTTCATTTTACGTTGAAATTGATCTACATTCTTTCCTTAATCGGTTTTGCAAAGGGGAACAAAAGTTTTCTAATATATCATACAAACAATACAAACAGTAAAAACACTATCTAAGCAAAATATAACAGAAGGACAAAGCTTAATAAGTATATCAATTTAATTTATTTTATTTGCATTTCGATTTACGTTGAAATTAATCTACATTCTTAGTGTGTTTTGTAAAGGAGCAAAGGTTTTCTAGTATATCATACAAACAACAAAAACACTATCCAAGCAAAATATAACGAACGCTAGAAAATAGTTGTAGAAATAAATAGTGACTATTAATTTTCCGAGAAAGTTTTGAATGTTTAAACATTCACTTGAAGTTTAGCGCTCGGAATGAAAGGGTTAACGCAATGAATAATAAAACGAAATTAAAGCACGAAAGAAGCAATAAATTGCCATTAAACTATACAAAAATATTAAAATAAGATCAAGCAATAACATATTCAGTTCAATGATCCCGCGATTTTTTTTTTAAATCGTGAAATTAAGAGTGAATTGATATTTCACCAGTAAACCTTCAAATTTTCTTTCCTCAAGAAGGAATACACAAACTTATAGAACGCTAAAAAATAGGTTATACAAATAAATAGCGACTATTAATTTTCCAAAAAGTTTCGAATGTTTAAACATTCACTTAAAATCCACATAAACTTTTCCCGGTATCTAATATACCATATATTCTAACCAGCGATAATATCTAAAACTAAGGAAATCTTTCAATTTCCTAACAGTTATCACTTTAACAAATTAGACTCGTGCTACAGATTCTGTCTGAAATTCGACAAAAACAATTATACTAGTAACAAACATTAATTTTAATTCTTTCCTTTTAATTTATAAGACCGAGGATTGTCAATTGAAATTAATCCGTGATACATTAGCGTCTCGTACATACAATAGTTCTAAAACAATGAGATACTTAAATATATAATCAGAAAAAGAAATCATAGGTTAAGAAATTAACTGGGAGGCTACGTTAATACTGTAAAATCATTCTATTTCACTTTGTCTCGATATATTCGTCGTTTTTCATCACTGGCTGTAGCAAATAAACATTCTAACTAACCATCATCCGTAAAGACAGTAGTTTTAAATAATATCGTATGAAATCATAAATTCCACTGGAATTTATCAATTAACAAAAACATGTTAATGATGAATATCGACGAAACTTAAATATTCATTCCTTTTTCCTCGCTCGAATGCTTATATGGCATTCTTGCAATAAAAAGGGAATTGTAAAATCAAAGTACGTTAAGTTCTTGTTATTACTATGTTCTCATTCTTATTGAATCCAGTTTCATAAAAGATTCATTATTTAAATTTTCTTATTCGTTCAACTATTCGCAGGCAACAACCCCGTCCAAATTTCCCAAGTATCGAAGCAGCGCTAAGGATATTAAATTGCTTGAATTCGAACATCGTCGAATTGCAATCTAACGTATTTCTGAAATATCCTCAAGCTCGATGTAAATGTACTACTTGAATTTAATCCTCTTCGCGACACAATACATAAATAATCATCGAATAAAAAAAGAAAGAAAAATTTGTAACTAGTAAATTTACAATTCTATAAAACTTTAGGAATTTTATGTTCGCGAAATTTGCTGCACGATGAACGGGATTACGCCGAGTGGTTTCTCTATTTGCGATAATTTTTCGAGACTTTTTTATCCACCGATCTGTCAAAAGATGTAAATGCAAGAGACTTGTGATTGATAGTTGAGAAATTTCTAACATACGGTAATGCAATCGAAGCAAGTTCCCCGAGCAAGTCGGAACATTGGGTGGATGTAGAGAAGAAAACCTTCAAGTGATATTAGAGATACACCGTTTATTTTTCAAATGCCATTATGGCTCTTCGTAAAGTAAAAGGAAATTTCGAACGTATGTTCGATAAGAACCTGACCGATTTAGTACGCGGGATTAGAAATAATAAAGAAAACGAGGTAATTCTACAACTACTTTATTACTCACCGTAACGATATAACCTTACGTGTTTTAGTTATTTCTCTTTTTTTTTTTCTACTAGTAAGTATTTTCAAATTGTTACAGGCAAAGTATATTGCACAGTGTATAGAAGAAATTAAGCAAGAATTACGGCAAGATAATGTTGCGGTGAAAGCGAACGCTATAGCAAAGCTAACATATGTAAGTTTCAGATTTACCTAATTTCTCGTTGTTAACACTATTTTCATTTGTTCAGCTTCAAATGTTGGGATATAATATCAGTTGGGCCGGTTTCAATATAATCGAGGTGATGTCGTCTGCAAAATTCACGTACAAACGAATTGGATATTTGGCTGCGAGTCAGAGTTTTCACGCGGATACAGAAGTATGGATATCTGAGAAAAGATCAAATTCGTTTTGAAGAAATCTGACAAATATTCCCTGTTATACTAAATTGTGTATCAATTACGTTTTCTCAGTAATTCTGTTATGAGCCATTGTGATTAACACGTTCACTACACCCATTGAGAACCCAATATCACAAGTTTTATGCTATGTCTGCGTAAACAGATAGAATTATTTATATGGTCTCTCATTCACTAGATTTTAAAACCATCCAAATAAAGATCTGCAGAATTTCAAAAGAAAAGTAACGGGCTGTGTGTGGAATGTGTTAACACAATCTCGTAAATACGATAAATATTTCTATATTCATGCTTTCATGCTAAGATGTATGTACGATGATCTTTCACGTGTATTTTCATGTGTAAGTTTTGTTGTAATATGCAAAGGGGCTTTGTCAGGTTTCCAAGTGTCTAAATTAATGTAGAATAGTTAAATTGTTTTTAACAAATGCAAGTTATTGGTACAATTTATTACAGCTTTTGATGTTAACTACCAATATGATACGCAAAGATCTAAACAGTCAAAATCAATATGACGCTGGTTTGGCTCTGAGTGGTCTATCTTGCTTTATAAGTTCAGACCTTGCACGTGATTTAGTTAATGATATAATGACGTTATTAACATCTACTAAGCCGTATCTGCGCAAGAAAGCTGTTTTGATGATGTACAAAGTGTTTTTGCGATTTCCAGAGGCCTTGAGGCCTGCTTTTCCTAGATTGAAAGAAAAATTGGAAGATCCGGATAGCGGTGTACAAAGTGCCGCTGTTAACGTAGTGTGCGAATTGGCAAGAAAAAATCCGAAAAACTATTTAAGTTTAGCGCCTGTTTTTTTTAAGCTAATGACAACATCTACCAATAATTGGATGCTGATAAAAATAATTAAATTGGTAAGTGAATGTTATCTTTCGGTATTGTAATGATATAAAAAAAAAAGTGAAACAAATTAACGGAAGTAGAGGCTCATTGTTACAATCAATGAATATTTACGTACATACATACAAGAACCAAATAATATTGGTCTTGTTTCACATGCTCAGTTCTCCACTATAACACTGATTGAGCCGAAAATGGGTCGGCGACTTACTCAACCACTAATTGACCTGATTTCAAGGTTTTCGTATTAGCTGATTGTTTTTTTTTTCTGTTATCAGAATACAGTAAATTAATAGATATAGTTGTAGTATGTACTAGCAGTTTGCATTTACTTTTAATGTATACAGGGTGCCTTATAACTCCGGTAATTCCTAGAAATGGAGGGTTGCTGAGATGATTCTGAAAAACCTTTTCCTTTACCAAAATGTTGCTTGAAGCTGCGTTTGTGAACTATTAACAAAAAATTCTGGTCACGCGAGCGTTGGCTCTGAACCGCCGCGCTCGCTCGTGGTCGTGAACAAATGCGTTAGCATGAGTATCGCAGCAAATGTTACATCGTCTTAAATTAAGAATAATGTAGAATTATTCGTTATTCACGAATAACAAATAAACTGATAAGTTGTTTAATAACTGAATTCGATACTTTTATTCGTTATTCGAAAGGAATAAAGTGTTTTATTACTTGTGAAAAAAATGTTTGTTTTAACAGCGCGTTTTCAAGTGGAAAAATTATGTTTACGAAAAATGATTTGGATAATTGATGTTAGGAAAAGCTAATTAAACTTAGCCATTTGTCCACGAAATAACCTGCTTCGACGGAAGTATGTTAGAGTTGACAGTTGAAGTATGTTGGAGTTGACAAATCGATCGCATAAGAAAATACTCAAAGCGCAAAGGATTAAAATGTTTAACATGCAAAATTTAAGTACATTTAATTGTGTCATATCAAGTTCTAAATAAGTATTTTTGCTCAAACTGCATAATTTCTATTATTTCTAAGATTACAATTTGGTATTTTTGTACTGCAAGTATATGATACAATCATAGTTTCGAACTATTTGTGTATATTTAAGATCATGCTATATAAAGTAATACAAAATTTGTTTACTGATAATAGTAACTTTAGTAGAAATAACACCATGATAATATTACATTTATTTTATGAATGACATACATGAGCAAATGAATATTTGTGACAAATGTTTACATGTTTACATTGCCGCGATACTCACGCTGTGCCAATGCGTTTGTTCATAACCACGACCGAGCGCGACGGTTCAAAGCCAACGCTCTCAGTGTTTTTCGTTAATAATTCAAAAATGAAGGTTCAACCAATATTTTGGTAAAGGAAAAAGTTTTTTAGAATCACCTCAGAGACCCCCCCATTTCCGGGAGTTACAGGAGTTATGAGACACCTTGCATATATATCATTATATATTGTGTAAAATTATGCTTAGAAATGTTTATACGTTAATTGTTATATTTCTTAGATTGCAATTATATTTCCAGTTTGGCGCATTGACACCTCTAGAACCTAGGCTTGGCAAAAAATTAATAGAACCCCTTACAAATTTGATACACAGGTATTTAATGTACTTTTTGTCTATAAATAAACCAACGTGTTGCATTCGCAGGCTGCATTATCGCTTGTAAAGTAACTTAACGTATTATTGCTGTTAATGTGGCAAATATTAGATATTTACTTTTCTTCTAATCTTTTGATATTCAAATTTTGTTGCTGTAATTAAATAAATATAAGTGCAGAGGCTTATTTAAATTTCTTTGGTGTACTTCGCCACTATTTTAATTCTTCGAACGATTAGTTAAGCAATATTATTTATCGATTGGACAACTTAGGTTGGGCATTAATTATACTATATTATTGGTTTTTAGTACATCAGCTATGTCCCTATTATACGAATGTATAAACACAGTAATAGCTGTATTGATATCAATTTCGTCTGGTATGCCAAATCACTCTGATTCGATACATTTATGTGTTCAAAAATTGAGGATATTGATAGAAGATTCCGATCAGAACTTAAAATATTTGGGACTGTTAGCGATGTCGAAAATCTTAAAAACTCATCCGAAGAGTGTACAAGCTCATAAAGATCTTATAATGCAATGTTTGGATGATAAAGATGAAACTATAAGATTGCGTGCCTTAGATTTATTATACGGAATGGTTTCGAAGAAAAACTTAATGGAGATAGTTAAGAAGTTAATGGTGCATATGGATAAAGCAGAAGGCACTGCTTATAGAGATGAATTATTATCGAAAATCATTCAGATCTGTTCACAAAATAATTACCAGTTTGTTACTTATTTTGAATGGTAATTATCATCATCTTTATATGTACTCGTTGTAACATGTTTTTTACATATTTGTCATAATGTTCATCTGTATGTATAGGTATATATCTGTGTTAGTTGAACTTACACGGATGGAAGGTACCAAACATGGTCCGTTAGTTGCCACACAATTACTCGATGTAGCAATTCGCGTACAAGCTATACGAAAATATGCTGTTCAACAGTGTGCTTTACTGTTAGAAAACTCTTACCTTTTAACAGGTCAGTCAAGAGCAACGATGTCGGAAGTTTTATACGCTGCTGCATGGATTTGTGGAGAGTTTTCTAGGTACTTTATAATATTACTTGCTGATACACAGTTAATTTATCTGATTAAAGTGTAATTGCTAATATGTTAAATTTAATAGTGAATTAGAAGATCCTATAGCAACGTTACAATCAATGTTACGTTCACAAGCCTCTAGTTTGCCAGGACACATTCAAGCTGTTTATGTTCATAATATTCTAAAGCTTGCTACAGCAACGTTATGCAAGGCAACGAAAGATGGAGATACGGAAACTATGGAACAGGTATGCTACATATACAGGGTGTCCTGTAACTAGTGTAACTCCCGAAAAGGGGGGGTTGCTGAGGTGATCCTGAACAACTTTTTCCTTTACCAAAATGTTGCTTGAAGCTTCGTTTTTAAATTATTAACGAAAAACATTGAGAGCGTGAGCGTTGACTATGAATCGTCGCGCTCGCTCGTAGTCGTGAACAAATGCATTAGCATGAGCATCGCAGCAAATGTTACATCGTCTTAAATTAAAAATAATATAGAATTATTCGTTATACGGGAATAACAAATAAACTGATAAGCCGTTTAATAAGTGTGATAGATACTTTTATTCGTTATCCGAAAGGAATAAAGCGTTTCATTACTTATGAAAAAAATATTTTTTTTAACAGCACGTTTTCAGGTGGATAAATTGTTTTAAGAAAAACAATTTGGATAACTAATGTTAGAAGAAGCTAACTAACGTTTTGACGGAAGTGGTCGTTGACACTGGATCCTTGTGCTGATCCTGACCTTCCCAGGCAATCCTCAACAGCTGATGTTACGGCCGGGTCGATGAACTCACGCATTAAGAAACGGAAAATTGTTACAATGTAATAATTTGTCGACGATCATGCGCCGATGAGGCTTCGTTTAGAAAAGACTATGTTGATATTCTTTTGTCAGCCACGCGTCACGCGTTCCCATCCCCTGGAGAAGCGCGCCGAAGGCGTGGAGAATAGAGAAAATCGGCAGTCTCTAAGAAGTCACCGAAATTTATCGATCGTGCGGTGAAGTGATTTCACCGACCCGACCGTAACATCAGCTGTTGAGGATTGCCTGAAAAGGTCAGGAGCGGTACAATGATTTTTCTTACATTAGTTATCCGAATCGCTTTTTTTTTAAACAATTTATCCACCTGAAACGTGCTGTTAAAAAAAGCATTTTTTTCATAAGTAATAAAACACTTTATTCCTTTCGGATAACGAATAATTCCACATCATACTCAATTTAAGACGATTTAATATATGCGACGATAGTCATGCCATGCCAATGCGTTTGTTCACGACCACGAGCTATCAATGTTTTTCATTAATAACTCAAAAATGAAGTTTCAACCAACATTTTGGTAAAGAGAAAAGTTGTTCAGAATCACCTCAGCAACCCCTCATTTTCAAGAGTTGCACTAGTTATGGGACACCCTGTTTTTTTAGAAGAAATTGTTTACGGTATGTTGAAATTAATTAGCTACTACACAATTTCGCAATGTGTTTTATGTAATTTTTCAAATTAAATGTTACTTCTTTATGTAATATAATGTAACGTTACACGAAATAAAATTATCCTAACGATTTTCAAAGTTGAATAAAGTGGCAGTGACTTTACGCTAATGAGTTTTTAATAGCGCATTAAAAATTACAATAATTTATAAAGAAAGGACGTTTATCTTGAATAGAAAAGCTAGCGTTTGAAAAATTACTCACAGAATATGCTGTAACGGGTAATGTCGATGACCTCGTTTGAAAGATGCAATATTTTTAATCAGTACTGAAAGTTGTAAGAGCGGTTATTCAAGATCGACAATTTTCTGTTCGAGATAAATCTGTTTTTCTTGTACATTATTGAAGAGGTTCATTTTGAAGACAAGTATCTAGAGTTACGGGTATGTAAATGTTTCTGTATCTTACAGATTTTCGCACTGAAAGACAAAATAGCAGCCTTTGTGTGCAGCGGAGACCTAGAGGTTCAAGAAAGGTCGAGTTCTGCTTTGGTTTTATTCGAATGTTTAAAAGAGAATTCTGATTTAGCACAAGAACTGATGGAAGCATTTGAAGGAGAACTTAATCCTGTTGCACCGAAAGCACAAAGAAAGGTAATAACTGTGTGTTGCACAGTATACAGACACTGAATAATTTTATAGTTACATACTAATACTTGTTCCTTTAAATCACTGTAAACAAAGGAAATTTATTTTTACTTAGGTGCCAATTCCCGAGGATCTAGATTTGGATTCGTGGATCAACGATCCTCCATCTGAAAGTTCTGATTCGGAGGATCTAGACATGAACGACATTTTTATCAAAACAGAGAAGTCGAACGATTGTTACTCTAAACGAGAATTTAACGAACCGTCTGCAGAAGAACTTCAAAAGCGACGAGAAGCTAGGAAATTAGAGCAGCAGAACAATCCCCATTACTTGAAAGGCACGTTCAAGAATTCTACGTCGTATCACAACTCGTCGAGTATCTACGAGGAGTTTGAAAACATTCCTGTAGCAGAATTAGATATTCCGATCTCCTTGAAAATTACAAACAACCATAAAAGATATAAGATACATAGCAAGAAAAAGAAGAATTCGAAGAAAAGTATGTTCAAGGTTTACAATTCAGCTTATGCGTATATGTTATGATAGTTATGCGATACTAAAAAACAGATCTTGAAATATTTAGGTAAAAAGCCTGCTTCAGAAGATGAACAGGATGATGTTTATCCTGTTCAAGTGGTGAATACTGGGGTAGGCGAATTACCACCAGGTGCAGAGCTAAGTGATAGCGATGATTATGATCAGGTGGATATAAACGATCCGCACAGAGCTTTAAATATAGATCTGGATCTACCTTTGAGAGACGATGAAAGATTACCTGTTTTAGAGCATAGAATTACTGAAAATACTTTACTTCCAGATGTTACTCAAAATAAAGGGAAGAAAAAGGAAAAGGTAATATATTTTTCTACAGGGTGTCCCGTAACTAGTGTAACTCTCAGAAACGGGGGGTTGCTAGGGTGATTCTGAACAACTTCTTCCGTTATCAAAATGTTGGTTGAATCTTCGTTTTTGAGTTATTAGCGAAAAACATTGAGAGCGTTGGCTCTGAACCGCCGCGCTTGCTCGTGGTCATGAACAAACACATTAGCACAGCATGAGTATCGTGGCAAATGTTACATCGTCTTAAATTAAGAATAATGTGGAATTGTTCGTTATCCGAAAGGAATAAAGTGTTTTATTACTTATGAAAACAAATGTTTTTTTTTTTAACAGCACGTTTTCAGATGGATAAATTGTTTTAAGAAAAACGATTGGGACACCCTGTATGTTTTAAGAATTATAAATTACCTTTAACGAAAGAAATAGATCAAAGTTGAACATTGTATTGTTAAATTTCATTCTCTTAGGGGCATAAGAAATCGAAGAAGAAAGTTAAAGAAGTTAAGAAAAACCGTCATGACAATCAGTTAGAGCTTACCGACATTATGTGGTTGGTAAATGATACCGAAGAGAAAGTTCAGCCCTCTGTTGCTGACGAGTACGAGGTCTTCAATGAGAAAGAACCAGAACGGAAAGACACTAAACGCAAAAAGTCGAAAAGCGAAGAGAAATGTAAGAAAACAGACGAGGACTCGAAGCATCGAAAACTAAGGAAATCTAAAAGTAAAAAGGAATCGACAAAGAAATCTTCAGATTATGAAGAAACAGCCGGAATCTCAACGCCGTCTAAAGAAATATTACCATATTCTGAGAACAGTATAAGTCTGGTACAGCCTCTCACTTCATACGAAGGATTAGCTAAAAATAAAATGCTTTCTATGATGTACGAATTAAAACATATACCACATCAATCAAATAAACTAATTGCCTCAATTCTCATAACAAATAATTGTCAATTTCTTATACAGGACATAATGTTTGACGTTCCAGATACATCGTCACACAGATTAATGAGAAACGTAAGTCATACATGAAGGAAATTAAGAAAAGGATCAAAATGAAAAGTTCGTTCTAATGTTTATCTGTCTTTTAACAGGCTGGAGACAATTTGGGTGTGAAACTGCCATTCGAACTGCTTCCAAACACTAGTAAAGAAACACAGTTTACTATATTAATCTCAGATGTAACATTTGCTCAGAAGCTGAGAGGCACGCTTACATACACAGTAGGAACGAAAACAGCTGGATATTACGATAAACTTGATTTCACTATGTATTTGGCGTGCAGTAAGTTTATGGTCGGTCATCTTCCGCATAAACATATATTAACGGAGTTACTTATAAGTGGTCACCTTGTGTACAAAGTTAAAAAGGAAATTGTCCTCTCTCAAGATTTTGATGCTACTTTAAATTTAATTTGCTACAAATGTAATCTTACGCTTGTGGAACAAGTCGACGACACTGCATCTTTGTATGGGCGCAATTTGAAGGGACACCATGTGTATCTTTTATTGAAATGTAATGTAAGTAAATGTGTATTTCAATTTTTGCAATTTAACACTTTGACGCCAGCGCTATTTACCCACTCCTTCGCAGCATGATTAGTCGCTGCAATATAATTAATAAAAAAGGCATCAAGATCACTCGTAAGTTGTTGTTTATACAGGATGCCCCGTAACTAGTGTAACTCGCGGAAATGGGGGATTGCTGGGGTGACTGAATAACTTTTTCCTTTATCAAAATGTTGGTTGAAGCTTCATTTCTGAATTATTAACGAAAAACATTGAGAGCGTTGGCTCTGAACCGCCGCGCTCGCTCGTGGTCATGAACAAACACATTGGCACATGTTACATCCTCTTAAATTAAGAATAATATGAAATTGTTCGTTATTCGAAAGGAATAAAGTGTTTTATTACTTATGAAAAAAATGCTTTTTTTAACAGCACGTTTCAGGTGGATAAATTGTTTTAAGAAAAACGATTCGGATAAGTAATTTTAGACAAATCTTTGTGCCACTCCTGACCTTTCTAGGCAATCCTCAACAGCTGATGTTACGGCGGGGTCGGTGAACTCACTTCACCGCACGATTGATAAATTTCGGTGACTCCTTAGAGACTGCCGATTTTCTCTATTCTCCACGCCTTCGGCGCGCTTTTCCAGGGGATGGGGACGCGTGTCGCGTGGCTGACAAAAGAATATCAACATGGTCTTTTCTAAACGAAGCCTCGTCGGCGCATGATCGTCGACAAATTATTACATTGTAACAATTTTCCGTTTCTTAATGTGTGAGTTCACTGACCCGGCCGTAACATCAGCTGTTGAGGATTGCCTGGAAAGGTCAGGATCAGCACAAGAATGCAGTGTCAACGACCACTTCCGTCAAAACAGATTATTTCTTGGACGAATGTGTAAGTTTAGTTAGCTTTTTCTAACATTAGTTATCCAAATTGTTTTTCTTAAAACAATTTATCCACTTGAAAACGAGCTGTTAAAAAAAATATTTTTTTCATAAGTAATGAAACGCTTTATTCCTTTCAGATAACGAATAAAAGTATCTATCACAATTATTAAACGGCTTATTAGTTTATTTGTTATTCATAAATAGCGAATAATTCTACATTATTCTTAATTTAAGATGATGTAACATTTGCTGCGATGCTCATGCTAATGCATTTGTTCACGACTACGTGCGAGCGCAGCATTCAGAACCAACGCTCTCAGTGTTTATCCTTAATAATTCCAAAACAAAGCTTCAACTAACATTTTGGTAAAGGAGAAAGTTGTTCAGAGTCACCTCAGCAACCCCATATTTTCGGGAGTTACACTAGTTACGGGACACCCTCTATTTTTCCGGCATTGGAGAACATTTTCTAGGCTATTTTATTACTTTCGAGATATGAAGGCATGAAATTAACAAAAAAACATCCATTTATAAGGTTTTAATAGAAAACTTTGCTAAATTGCGAAGCGTGAACAACGAAAGCAATTGTTTCTCTGAAAATAGCGTCAGTATTTATTGTTATACAATCATCAGAATTACGACAAACAATAATTTCCCTATGCCTCATAAAAATAGCGATCCAAAGTCACAGCGGCCGTCAAAGTGTTAATATTAAATTTTGAAGACAAGTATACGTAATGAGAACTTTTTGTTTTTTGTAGAAGTCAACAGGTAATTTGGTAATTGAAGGTAAAGGTAACAATAACACGTTGTTGTCGGGAATCGCAGACGAAATTTTAAGGATCCTGACATAATATCGATACGAAGTGTACGTGTTTTACGAGTCCTATTCTCATGTATCGCGAATATGTTCATTGTATAATTCAACAGCGAGACGAACATTTGATAGCGTTTATTATACATAAAATAGTGACTATAGAAAATGCATCTGTACACTTACCAAATATTTTCAAGAACGAAACCTTATATAAACTTTACAGTTAATTTAGGTACACGAATTTTTAACATATACATGTAAGCATACATATGTATATGTATAAATAGACACACATATAAGTAACGTTTTAACAAAAAGAAGAAGAAGGAAGATTTATGATTAGGAATTGAAGATATCAGAATGAAAGTATTACATTTATTTTTATTTTTTTTATTAAAGTGCAATAATAAAAAGCTTCGTGATCTTTCGAGTAAAGAATTTTTCTCGATAATTTGCAATATGTAAATATTACTTTCAAATTTTTATGGTAATTTAGAAAGTTTCTTTTTAGATTAATTAAATCACGTTTCATACAAATACTAAAGAATACGCTTGTATAATTCATAATCTTAAAATATTGAACTATTTTGCCAAAGTAAAGAAAAACACGATAAAACTACTATACGAAATACTTGTAAAATAATCTAAGGTATAGTAATATATTACAACGTTAAAGATCAACTACTTCGTACGCTGATATCTTCGATTTTTCTGTTATCATTGTGTTACGAGACATAATTATATTGTTGAACTTTTTATCAAATTGTAAAATACATCACGGATACTCGCGACTAATGTGAATGTACGTCGATGTTTCTCAGCGAAATGTATACTTTTCTGCATGTAACGACTTTGTAATATCATTTATTTGCTATGTATAAGGATTTACGATAAGCGTATAAATATGCAATACAGTTAGCACATAAGACATTCAATGTAAATAGCTAATACTTGTGTGGGATCGATATAGGAGCAACAGCAAAGAAACACGAAGGGAACATTTATGCTGTAGTGGAAGCTTGGAACATTGGTTGTTTCGTAAGACTGGCTGACATCATTTGGGCAGACAATGTCTTCTATTTGATCCTCCAATGATATTTCTCATCTCGTTGTAACTACCTGAGTCGGTTTTCAATTTATCTGAGATGTCATCTTGTTCTACTGTGAATCTAATTATACAGGAGTTAGCGCCTCTGTTTCTCTTCGACCTTTTCCAGACCTGAGTTCTTCCAGTCTTCTTGCTTCAGCTCTACTGCGTTCTAAGATCAAGCAAACTTATATATATTACTTTTTCTTTCGAAGTAGAATGTCTTCTTCTGGTGGTATATTTGTGTCTTGTCCCTTGTTCTGCTCTCCTGTGTCTCTAGACTTAGAAACAGAATACATTTATAACATTCTTATCTTTATGTATTCTGTAACACACAGTACCTACTTTCGATTCTTCTTCAACGCTCCGAATCACTGTGCTTGTTCTCTTAATCGGTTTCCCCGGTAGTCTGTTCGTCACGTTCATTCGTTTATCTACATACATACAGGGTGTCTTATAACTCTTGTAATTTCTGGATATGGGGGTTGCTGAGGTGATTCTGAACAACTTTTTCTTTTACCAAAATGTTGCTTGAAAGCTCATTTTTGAATTGTTAACGAAAAGCATTGAGAGCGTTGGCTCTGAACCGCCGCGCTCGGTCGTGGTCGTTAAACAAACGCATTGGCACAGTGTGGGTATCGCGGCAAATGTTACATCATCTTAAATTAAGAATAATGTAGAATTATTCGTTATTCGTGACTAACAAAAACACTAATAAGTCGTTTAACATGTTGACTGCCAACTACGAGATATCTCGTAGTTTGTTTACTTGCCATGTTTGTACAGCTACGATGAAATTCGTAGTCTATCAGTGTAAATACGAATAGATAGCCTCAGGGAAGAGAACAGAGAATGATTATTGGCTTACATGAACAGAAAATGTATGAACACGTTAAGCGCTAGACCGGTCCCTGCGGACCGATGCTAGACTTTTCATTTAGGGGGCAAAAATTTCATTTAGGTTCTCGAAAATTAACAGCTTAAAATTTAGAAAATAATTGCTTATCGTTCATTGGAGTTCGTTAAAACAATTTAAGCGAAGATATACAGGTACAACTTTCTTCATTAAATTTAATATAACACTCTTTGCAAAACTTTCGAAACTGAACGGCTAAACGGGAAATAAACCGACATTAATGTGGCGCTTAAAGTGTTAATAAATGAAGAGAAAATATAATATAAAGTTTATTCAAAATCAACGGGCAAAAGAATATTTTTATTGTTTGTGATAATAAACATATTCTATATACTTTTTGATGATTACTATGTACTATAATAGGAGTTTTTAGTAATATAATATGATTAAATTAAATTGGCTTTTTAAACCGGAATCCTGAAAAGTACCGTCACAGTCAACGTGTTAATAACTGAGTTCGATACTGTTATTCGTTATCCGAAAGTATTAAAGTGTTTTATTACTTACGAAAAAAATGTTTTTTTTTTTAACAGCACGTTTTCAGGTGGATAAATTGTTTTAAGGAAAACGATTTAGATAACTAATGTTAGAAAAAGCTAGTTTAACTAAAACACTATTCCCTCCGGATAACGAATAAAAGTATCGAACACAGCTACTAAACAACTTGTTTGTTTATTTGTTATTCATAAATGACGAATAATATTGTGCCAATGCGTTTGTTCACGACCACGAGCGAGCGCGGCGGTTTAGAGCCAACGCTCTCAGTATTTTTCGTTAATAATTCGAAAATGAAGTTTCAAGCAACATTTTGGTAAAAGAAAAAGTTGTTCAGAATCACCTCAGTAACCCATTTCCGGGAGTTACACTAGTTACGGGACACCCTGTACACAAATCTCGTCGATATACAGGGTGTCCCGGTTAAGTGAGTACAGCAGGATATCTCGGAAGGAGTTGTAGTTATTAAAAATGTGTTCGTACAAAAGTTGTTTGGTAGGACGGGCTACATCATGTAGTAATAATTGTTTTCTTGTGGGTGGAGTAGTAGAGGAGATCTGAAGGTCAATCTAATTTTCTTAAATGGAATGCTATATTTTTTTCTTCAGAGTGTAACAGCTGGCACTAAGTCAAATCTAAAGAGGTGCTATAATGTAGTATTCTGAGTTCGATAAAGGTAAATCGTTAGCTTATGTTTACGTTATGCATCGGCTGATGGCAGACAGCTAGCAACCGCTGCTGAGCAATGCCAATAATACAAAGACAAAATCTTTGGTTTCAACAAGATGGAGCTCCTCCCCATTGTGCTATAGCAGTTCGTAACTGGCTAAATATTAAATTCGAAAATAAATGGATTGGACGTTATTTTGCCATACATTATAATATTTAGCCAGTTACGAACTGCTATAGCACAATGGGGAGGAGCTCCATCTTGTTGAAAGCAAAGATTTTGTCTTTGTATTATTGGCATTGCTCAGCAGCGGTTGCTAGCTGTCTGCCGTCAGCCGATGTACAACGTAAACATAAGCTAACGATTTACCTTTATCGAACTACATTATAGCACCTCTTTGGATTTGTCTTAGTGCCAGCTGTTACTTTCTGAAGAAAAAAGTATAGCATTCCATTTAAGAAAATTAGATTGACCTTCAGATCTCCTCTACTACTCCACCCACAAGAAAACAATTATTACTACATGATGTAGCCCGTCCTACCAAACAACTTTTGTACGAACATATTTTTAATAACTACAACTCCTTCCGAGATATCCTGCTGTACTCACTTAACCGGGACACCCTGTATTATACAACTTATATAAACCTACAGAATATATTTTTTAAATTTTCAGTACAAAAGTTACTTTCACTACTTTTATTAAAACAGTGACTCATTACTTTCTTTGCAATTGGACTAATTGTAGCTTTTTCAAAACTTTTTGTACACGTCATCTAACTTCTCGAGGGAACTCAATCCGTTCGATTCAATTTTGAAAAAGTTGTTTTATCTTAAAGAGTGTTCGAATACTAACGTGAGTCATGGTGATGAACAATATTTTATTTTAAATATCTTTCACAAAATCAACGTTCCTTAAAAAAGTAACTTATTTACGTATAATTCTTGTTTATGCCAGCATTATTTATTTATCGCTTAAACTCGCGGAACACGTATGAGTACTGATTAGTAACAAAAACTGTTTAGCGTAAAAATACAATTATAAAAATTCCTGATGTTTAAACAGATTTAAGCAGCGAGAAACGGTAATATATATCATTAATATAAACACTGGTATTTTATTTGACTTCCTGGTTTAAACTCGTTTTCTCGCGTAGAGTCGTGATATTCTTTTCCCTTGAATCATATCTGTGAACGTAAGTGCAACGCAAAATTTTACATTCTATTGTCACATTTACCGTGCCAAAAATAATCGATCAGGAACAACCTTGTCCATAAAACATAACAGAAAAATACATTTAAGCCAAATAATTTCCGTTTCATTTTTGCATTGATATTCATACATAATGTTAATTATACTATCAGTTCGTGAATATTGATGGAATCATGTTTCACGTTAATTGTAATTTATGTATAATGTTGTTTATAACATTTGTTTTTACAAATAATAACAATATGTTAAATTTACTTATAAAGAAACTGTCTCACTATTTGTACTTGATATACAAAAAAAAAAAGAAAGAAAGAAATAGATTTTATCTTTGAAAATATATTTTATCAAACAAATTCTTTCAGTTTTTGAAAAAGGTATGTACCAGTGATCAAATTCTGCCACAACAGTTCATCAAAAATCTTGTTTTTTTTTTTTTTATATAAACAGTATTACAAACGTGTATTTACATTTGTATGTATCTTTTGGAGACAATATTTTTATCATAAAGGGTCTAGCAGGCCAAGGAGGTCAAAAGTGCCCTCCAATCGATTTGGTAGTGCGATACACCATTCGATAGCTTACCAAAAGAAAACATGTGACACCAAGTTTCAATCCTCAAACTCAACCGTGGGGGTAGTTACAGGGTAAATTCTAATTATCAGTTTTTGGTCTATTTTCTCTATTTAATGAATCGCAAAACTTCTGAAAAAAATCTGACATATTACACACATGAAGGCACATCTTAGGGAATTTTTTTCGATTTTTTCGTTGCAAATCCTAGCTGTAAAAAATAAAAAACGCAAAAAAATGCGGATATCTTTTGAAAAAAATAGCGCTTTTTTTATATTTTTTTAATAGCAGCGTATTAGCATGATCATCATCCTCCATTTTTTTCATATTTTTTGGATTGGTGTGCCGTTATCAAAAAAATTAAAAACCGATATTTTTAAGGTATTTTGCGTGAAAAAGTAACTTCCACTTCGAATTTTTACATTTTCTGCATACAGTGTGTATATCGTGCAACCTCGAACATTTTTACATTCGAAGAAACAGTAAAACAATATACAAATTGAAGAAATTGAATTAATTCAACTAATAAGAGCCATCTATGTTCAATATATACCAAAAAATTTAACTTCTTTTCAACGGTGTCGTTGGTGGAGCGGTTAAGGGTTCTGACTGTAGAATCGCTGCACATTTTTTAGCCGTGAGTTCCAGCCCTGCCCCATACTCATTTCTTTTTTTTTATATTATTTTTTTCTTTAATTCCTAACTATATCTCAATAAATAGCATTTATTTAAAAACATTTTACAAATATTTTAAGCAACTTTTTTGTCTTAAAATATACATTAAAATAATTTTGGAATAGTTTTTATTGCATCGTTTCTGTGCCCACATATTCTCTTATTCACAGTACTATTTAATATTTTAAAAGTTTTAATGTCTCTTATAATTAATAACTACGTGTGCGGGAAGTGGACTTCTTCTTATTTCAAAATTATTATTTTTTAGGTTTTCTACCAAGTATTTAGTACACAGGGCCCATTAGGAAGAGACAATGTATTGGGAAGACCTATTCATTCCTTGGTCAAATTGAAATGTAGTTACTAAGCATATTGTTGCGGAGATTATGAAGACTAAGTTTATGATACAGGTAATTCAAACCAGCTATATTCAAGAAGATGTCGGTGTCCGTCTTTTACAAATATTAAAAAATGAAATTGGTAATTCGAATCGTAGAAACCACCCTATTATTGTCCAAGTGTTGAATCCACACGTAGTTATTAATTATGAGAGACATTAAAACTTTTAAAATATTAAACAGTACTGTGAATAAGAGCATATGTGGGCACAGAAACGATGCAATAAAAAGTACTCCAAAATTATTTTAATGTATATTTTAAGATAAAAAAGTTGCTTAAAATATTTGTAAAATGGTTTTAAGTAAATACTGTTCATTGACACATAGTTTGGAATTGAAAAAAATATATAATAAAAAAAGTAAGTATAGTAAGGCTCGAACTCACGGCAAGAAAAAATGTGCAGCGATTCCACAGTCAGAACCCATAACCGATCCACCAACCACGCTGTTGAAAATAATTTAAATGTTTCGTAGAAATCGGAAAAAATTCCCTAAGATGTGCCTTCATGTGTGTAATATGTCAGATTTTTTTCAGAAGTTTTGCGATTCATTAAATAGGGAAAATAGTCCAAAAATTGATAATTAGAATTTACCCTGTAACTACCCCCACGGTTGAGTTTGAGGGTTGAAACTTGGTGTCACATGTTTTCTTTTGGTAAGCTATCGAATGGTGTATCGCACTACCAAATCGGTTGGAGGGCACTTTTGACTCCCTTAACCTGCTAGACCCTTTGTTAATTTATTTTTTTCGTTTATATAAATATGTATCAATATTTTTCTTTTACTGTTTACTGTTAGCAGGTTTGTTAGTTTGTAGTTGGGACATTAATTGCTTAAGACATGGTTTATATTTGTGTTAATTCTATGGTGGGCATACAGTCAGTCACGAAAGTCTTCGTACACCTCCTAAAATTATCGTTTTGAAGAAAATAAACAATTTCGTATATTATATTCATTTATTAATATGCACCATATTAATTAAACTACATAAAAATTTATTGCTTTTTCAAGAATATTCTGTACAATGAGGAAAAAACGAAATATGTATGTCACAAAAGTGTTCGTACACTAAGATATGAAGTTAGTACATCTAGTAAATCTAGTAAATTTTTGTTACATAATAGCTGGGCTTCCCCGATAGTGTTTTGTTTACGTTGCCATGACCTCGTGATTCAGTTGAAAGATGTCTAACAATCATTTAGCGACAATGAGTGCTACTAGGAGAGAAACAAGCGTTGAAATGCGTAAATTAATTGTTAAATTGTATAAGGAAAAGAAATCTCTACGTGAAATTACTAACATTATGGGCAGAAAGCATTCTACTATTCAGTACATAATAAAAAAATTCAAAACATCTGGTAAATGTGAAAATAAAACACGTAATGATCGTCCTAAGATCCTAAGTAATAGAGATGTACGATCTGTACTGCAAATTATCCGGCAAAATCCAAAAGTAAGTGCTTCAAAAATAGTCGCAGAAGTAGAAAATAATGTGGGAAAAACAGTACTCCCTGAAAATATTTGAAGAATTTTAAGAAAATCTGGATATTGTGGTAGTGTGCCACAGAGGAAGCCCTTAGTGACATCAACCGTTCTAAGAGAATTGAATTCGCAAAGAAACATGAACACGAGAATATAAAATTTTGGGGAAGAGTCTTATTCACTGACGAAAGTAAGTACAATATTTTTGGAGCAGATGGTTGCGGATCCGTCATGGTTTGGGGCTCAATTACAGCCTCAGGAGTAGGGAGTTTAGTATTCCTAGATGCTATTGTTGCAGATCTTCTAGTAATTTCGAGGGAACAGGACGTAGGTTACTACCCGTGGAGCGCTGAACCGCTCTGCTCGTTCATGTGCGAAATTAAATTGTCGCTGATCTTAGGAACTTTAGATCAGATAAACCGACTGATTTTGATAATAACTTCCGATTACCAGCAATTAAATGAATTTAAACAACTTTGTAAGAACTTTTAATTAAACACAAAT
Organism: Anthophora plumipes; assembly: GCA_951804975.1. Lineage (NCBI taxonomy): Eukaryota > Metazoa > Arthropoda > Insecta > Hymenoptera > Apidae > Anthophora > Anthophora plumipes. The sequence continues at coordinate 18,648,190 of OX638119.1, forward strand.
AAACTTAAACAAAACTTGTAACTATTCTTAATTAAAACACAAATGAACTCAAAAAAACTTGGATTTGAAAAATCTGTTCTCTATGATGTGGAATACAAGTGGAAAAGGTAGAAGCTGAGGCTTTTCTTTTCTTTTTCATATCAGGTCCACTGGTATTTATAGCCTTTAGTTTCTTAGGTAAATAACTATTAACAACCATTAGCAACTCCAATGTTATCCAAATTTAGCATCAGCAAGTAGCCTCATTGGTCATCTAACTGCGTTTCATTTCTGTTAACCGAGTGTTACATGACTGGGCCATGTCTATTTACATGTAATGAGCTTTATCCCAGTGGCCCGTGATAAGTTCGCAATTTAATAACAGAGGACTATCTTCTTGTTTAAATATCGCGCTCGAAGTATCTTTCCAGAGTTAACTTCAGTTTCCTAAGGTCTAACTTACAATAACGCTTAAATTTATTTACAATAAGTTTTCCATTGCCAACAATACAACGTGTTTAGAAAGACAGGGCGCCAATGGTACGCCGTCGGAACACTATTATGGATCGATGGGTATATTTAGATGTACTTAAAAGCCATTTGAAAAATGATGCGGCAAAATTAGGACTGGGAAACAACTGGATTTTCCAACAAGACCAAGATCCTAAGCATACAGCTCATATTATTCGGGAATAGATACTGTACAACGTCCCAAAGCAAATTTTTTCACCACCTCAATCACCAGATTTCAATGCTATAGTGCACGTATGGGATTATTTAGAACGCAAAACTAGGAAACATAAGATAATGGATAAACAAAGCCTTAAAACTGCTTTGGAAGAGGAAAGGAAAAAAATTCCGTCTGATTTTACAGCTAAATTAGTCCATTCTATGCCAAGAAGATTAAAAGCAGTTTTAGACGCAAAAGGAGGTCGGACAAAATATTAATGTAACAAAAATTTACTAGATTTACTAGATGTACTAACTTCATAACTTAGTGTACGAACACTTTTGTGACATATATACTTCGCTTTTTCCTCATTGTACAAAATATTCTTAAAGAAACAATAATTTTTATATCGTTTAATTAATAATATGGTGCATATTAATAAATGAATATAATATTATACGAAATTGTTGTTTATTTTTTTCAAAACGATCATTTTAGGAGGTGTACGAAGACTTTCGTGACTGACTGCAAATATTCGCACAGTATGCAATTCCATATGCAAACATTTATAATGTTCCTTGAATTGGTGTTGATTTATAATGTCTTGCCTACATACAAAACCAGAACAGAACTAATAAAATAGGGAAGATATGATAGAAATCTGTTTTATAACCATTTTGCCATTCCAAACGGGGAAACAGAAGTAATTGTGATACAATAAAACTTTTAAATTTGCAAAAGATATAGAATATAGATTGTAAATGTAGTATTGATATTGCATTTCTAATAACAGATCGATAATTGTTAATGTACATTTTTTTATTTGCATATCTGCTAAACCAATTTATTACTTTATACTTGCAATTTATGATTTAAAGTGCATAACATGTTAATAAAATGTAATATTCATTTGTTTCATAATCTTACTGTATTAAACTAGTAAATTAAATATTATTAAATTTAATTCTGAATAAGAGATCTATTTCAAAGTGTTCAATGTGTAAAAATATTTAGTGTTAATTATGTAGTGTCAAGTTCTAAATAAGTATTTCTGCTCAAATTGCTTAGTTTGTATTGTTTTTAAGACTACAGTTTGGTTTTGCTTTTATTGCAGGTAAAACTGTATATTTAAGATCATATAAAGTAATGCAATTATTGGAATTCACATAATTCAAATTTGTTTACTGATAACATTAACTTTAACAGAAACAACACCATAATATTGCATTTATTTTATGAATGACAATGAAAATTTGTGACAATTGTTAGATTATAATATTAAAGCTACAAGTTTTTGTTTTTCTTTGTTTTTAGTTTTTCAATGCTAAAATGAACAGCAGGCAAAACAATGAGATTCAATCTTATATACGAAGAAATTTATACAGAGTGTCTCATAACTCCTGTAACTTGGGGTTGCTGAAGTGACTGAACAACTTTTTTCTTTGCCAAAATGTTGGTTGAAGTTTCGTTTCTGAATTATTAACGAAAAACACTGAGAGCGTGACTTTAAACTACCGCGTTTGGTTGTGGTCGTGAACAAACGCATCGGCACAGCGTAGGTATCGCGGCAAACGTTACATCGTCTTAAATTAAGAATAATGTAGAATTATTCGTTATTTATGAATAACAAATAATTGAATCGTTGCCATAATTTTTGTTTGACCTCAAAAAATCAGAATAGATTAATTTGGGGTCGAAAAAAACTAATTTGAAATCCGTTATTCCTTTTGATTATTAAAACAAAAAAAAAAAAAGTCCAAGCACATGCAACGTTCCATTACAACTGTAACGGTGGTTATACGGAACGTGGTATTGCCAGACCGAAAAACTTAAATATACAATGAAGCTTGGTTTACACTCTAATAAAAAAATTTTATTAAAAAATTATGAAGTATATGTTTTATAGCGATTCGCGTAAACCCCGTCTGCAGGCCAAGGAGGTCAAAAGTGCCCTCCAATCGATTTGGTGGTGCGATGCACCATTCAATAGCTTACCAAAAGAAAACATCTGACACCAAATTTCAACCCTCTAGCTCGACCGTGGGGGTAACTACAGGGTAAATTCGAATTATCAGTTTTTGGACTAATATCACTATTTAGTGACACGCAAAATTTCTGAAAAAATCTGACATATTACACATGTGAATGCACATCTTAGGGAATTTTTTCCGATTTTTTCGTTGCAGATCCTAGTTGTGAAAAAATAAAAAACGTAAAAAAATGTGGATATCTTTCGAAAAAAAAAAGTTATTTTTATATTTTTTTAGTAGTAGTATATTAGCATAACCATCATCCTCAATTTTTTTCATATTTTTTTGGAAGGGTGTGCTGTTGTCAAAAAAATGAAAAACCGATATTTTTAAAGTATTTCGAGTGAAAAAGTAACTTTTACTTCAATTTTTTACATTTTCTATATACAGTGTGTATATCATGCAACCTTAAACATTTTTACATTCGAAGAAATAGTATACAAACTAAAAAAGTTGAATAAATTGAATTAATAAAAGCAATGTGTTCATTATATCCTGAAACATTTAATTTATTTTCAACAACCTGGTTTGATGGAGTGGTTAAAGTTCTGACTGAGCCGTGAGTTTGACTCTTGTACTTATTTTTTTTTATTATATATTTTTTTCAATTCCAAGCTATGTGTCAATGAATAGCATTTATTTAAAAACATTTTACAAATATTTTAAGCATTTTTTGTCTTCTAGGAATTAGAAGGTTAATATACTTGAAATTTTGTAATTGTACATACAATATGGTATGTTTCGGTACAAAAGAAACACGCTCTTAGCACCATCTGGCGACAGTAGCGATGAACTGCAACATTGACCGGGTTCAGAATTTTGTAGTTTCGAAAGGTATAGTCTTCTTGTTTACGTTCACATTGACGGTTACAACGAGAACTTATATTTGAAAATTAAATGTAAAAGATTTAACGCCTGCTGGAAGGTCGTCGTAGACCTTACGGTTTGGTCTTGTGCAAAGTTCCAATGAATTAGACGATTTTTACGAGAACATCGATTGCCCTGTCAAAAGATATTCTCATATATCATCATTTTGTAAGGTAGGTTTAGATTTTTAATGACGAAACTTTCTGACTATATATGTTCTAATATTCCAAGACTCTTTTGTCATAGAACACGGTTCCTTGTATTTTTAATTTTTTTTTTTAAGATCCTCTTCAGCGATGCAGTCAATGCACGAAACATCTAAACCATCAGTATTAAAATATATCGATGTGTAATAAATTTACTTACGACAAATAATTGTTTCGAATTGTGATTTCAGCTTGCAAAAATTATTTTGCATTTTGTGTATATAATTTCCTCGTTTTTTGTTACTTTTAAAATTGGAAAATTCGTATTTATTTCCGTGCATACAATTTTTATTTTATTTCTGAGTAGTAGTGAAATATCTTAAAAACTATTAGAAATTGCAATTATTTATGAACATTCAAACGTACTTTGTAAGTTTTATCTATTGTGTCTCACAAACATTGTGCATTTTCTTTTGATATCTTTTCATTCCTACAGTTAAAAGTAGTATTTAATAAGCATTTATTGGATGGAGCTGTAAATAATTGTCAATGTAGATAGCAGGCTATAAAATCTGCTGAAAGTTCTGAATGTTTTACAGTCTGTCATGAGCTTTGTGTTTATGTTGTATCTAATGGTACAACAGACCACAAAAAGTACTCTGTTATTACAGATCAGATACTAGTAACGTTTTCTGTGCGATTGAAGTGCTGAAGTCAAAGCATATTTGTCACATCAAGTTGTGGGAGTTCCAAAACTGTAACAATGCAATGGTTACTTAAAAGAAATACGTGACACTCTCAGTGATGGAAGTGATCGGAACATACAACGTGAAATTGGTTTGCCAAGTTTGGATCTGTAGATCAGTCTCCAAGACGAATTAAAGCTAGAATAGTCAGTGGACATTGAACAAAATCCATATGAAATAGCTAGAGAATTAGCAGATAAAATGAGGATCTATTAATCTATAATCTGTTATCATTTAGAAAAACTAATTAAAGTCAGAAACTTCTGCATATCCGCGTAATTAGATGGAAAAGTATAAGGCAGACTGGTTGACTATAGTCACTTCTTGTTGTCTGTTAACAGAAATGATTTATTTTTGGATAGATTGATTATGGGAGATGAAAAGTGGGTCTCACCTATGAGAACATTGTTGGAAAAAAACAATCTCAAACAGAATTGAAAGCATATTGTTATGGAAGGAAGATTTCTCTTTACATATGATGGGATCGCAAAGAAATTATTCATTGCTAGATATTGCAGTATCCTCTAAATGCATTAAATGAGAAAAGCTTTAGTAATGACGAGCAGGTCCAATTGTTCATTGAAATCTTTCTCCATCAAAATCACCAGATTTTTACAAACCTGGAGTTGATAAGCTACCACACAAGTGAGAACAAGCAATATTCGATAATGGAGAATACATTTTAAATTGAATTCTTTAATAAATTATTTTAAGTATAAATACAGTTGATGGAAACAAATGGCAATTATTTATGGCTCATTCCAATAGTTCATCTTTGTGTCTTATTAAAATTGTACTGTATTAAATTAGATTTATAAACAACTTATATTAAAGCTCTTGTAACATATTGTGTACAGGGTTTTTTGATTATATTTTTTATGAAAAATTTGTATTTGTTACATGTAGATAAGCAAAATGGAAAATTGATGCTTCAAAGTTTTTTTGCAGGTTGTAAAATATGGAACAAGATACAGAATATATTAAATTACCACTGGAAGAAAGATGTGTGCATAAGGTAATAAATTTTGATGGTAGTTTGTCAGCAAGTATATTTTGAACAATTTTCTTTTGTCGACTTTGTATAGTTATGGAGGGCACGTTTGCATGGTTACAAAGAATGCGTGAATACATTCCAATGTATCGTTGACGAAAAGTCTCCAGATTGGAACAAGTTTTTGGGATTTGTTAAGAAGTTTGTAGTAGACAGCAATGCAGTTGCACAGGAGAAAGGATTGGAAGCTACGTTAGCTTTTGTTGAAAATGCTGCAGTAGCAGGGAAGTAAGTTGTCAGAATTAATGTATTATTTTTTTAAATATTACTTTTATCCTGATACAAGTATACAGGGTGGTCCAATAAGAATTAGCACTTGAATATCTTCGTTATATATATTTGCTGCTGGAGGAGTTTCAAGTCAGCTTTTTAAATTAAATTGTGTACTTTTTTATGCATTCATTAATACAACTCAACGTTTTCTGTGAGATATTCAGTTTAAGAGATATTCCAATTTTGTAGAACTTTCTAGATCGTTTGTTTCCCATATTTTTGTATTTATCAGATGATACAAAATCACGAAATACAGTTTCACTTAAAAAAGTGGAGGTGAGCTTCAAATCTGCAGAACCTCAGCTGTAGAAAAATTATGACTGTCTTATTATGGCTTTTTGAACAGCTGTTGTTAATACAATCTTTTTATTTCTCTGAAAACAATGGAGATATTCTCATTGGAGCACTCTCTATATATAAACTGTTAAATTAGTAGATTTTATTATTAAATTATGTGTTTAACGTCTCTTAGAACTGTTGGCGAAGTTATGAATGGAATAGTTACCAAATGTATTGCTGCTCCAAAAGCTAAAACAAAAGAATTGGCGGTGCAGATAACATTAATGTACATAGAAATTGAAAAACATGAAGCTGTTCAGGAAGAATTGTTGAAAGGAACAGAAGCAAAAAATCCGAAAATTGTTGCTGCATGTATCTCTATCTTAACGTTGGCTTTAAGGTAATTAAGTATCTATAAAAATTAAGTCTGATAAAAACAAGTTGCTTGACAGTTATTATTTATTGAATTTTAATCATACAGACAGTTTGGACCGAAAGTGATTAACATAAAGCCTTTAATAAAGAAGATTCCTGGTTTTCTTGAAGACAGAGACAAAACTGTCAGAGAGGAGGGCAAATTCATGGTGGTTGAAATTTATAGGTATCTCTTCTTAATGTTAGATCATGCAATATATGACAACGATCAATGTTATTTCAAATTTTTCTTTGTAATATTTAGATGGGTAGGTTCTCCTCTAAAGCAACAATTGAATACATTAAAACCAGTACAAATTACAGAACTGGAAGCAGAATTTGATAATTTGAAAGAAGAAAAAGCGGTGCCTACTCGATTTTTGAAATCACAGAAAACGAAATCAATATGTATTGCAGAGGCTACAAGTGATACTGGTGAAGGTAAATAGTCAAAGATGTGTATCATAATTTTAATATTTATTTGAAAATATGTTTTACATTTAAGAGGGTAAGGATGATGGCGACGGTCATTCTGCACCGGAAATTGATGCTTACGAATTGTTGGAGCCCGTCGATATACTTTCTAAAATTCCAAAAGACTTCTACGAAAAACTTGAAGCGAAAAAATGGCAGGAACGGAAGGAGGCTTTAGAAGCTTTAGAGACTCTCGTAAAAAACCCTAAATTAGAAAATGGCGATTATGGAGATGTAGTAAGATCTTTAAAAAAGGTATGTAATACTTGCACTGAGTGAATATTTTACAATTATTATTTTACTTATATCTCGAGTATTGCATACAGGTTATATCCAAAGATACAAATGTACTAGTTGTTGCATTGGCTGGAAAGTGTCTAGCAGGACTAGCAGCAGGTCTTAAAAAGCGATTTCAACCTTATGCAACAGCATGCCTTTCGTCACTGCTGGAAAAGTTTCGCGAAAAAAAACAGAATGTTGTGCAAGCAATTAGAGAAGCTGCTGATGCAATTTTTCTCAGTGTAAGTGTAAATTAAGTATTTGTATAAACTGTGATATTCAATTCTTTATAAAATATATGTTAGAAATGTTATGAAATTGTTATATCTTTTGTAGTACACATAAACTACAATTTATTGTTTAGATTATATGTAACAGGACTTATACAAATAGCATACTTTATATAAATATGAATATAACATGTTTCATGCTTATTTCAGGTCTCTATTGATCTTATACTAGAAGATACACTTGCTGCATTAGAGAACAAGAATCCAGCAGTAAAGGCAGAAACAGCTGCTTATTTAGCGAGATGTTTTTCTCGTACACCACCGCCAAGTTTAAATAAGAAATTGTTAAAGGCTTATACCGGTGTACTTTTAAAAACTTTGAACGAACCAGGTATGTTTCAAAATGTATTATTTTCATTAATATTTCTTTCATTAAATAATTTGTTTTAGACCCGACTGTTCGAGATAACTCTGCAGAGGCCATTGGCACAGCTATGAAATTAATAGGTGAAAAATCTATGATGCCTTTTCTCACAGATATAGATAATTTGAAAATGACTAAGGTACTTTATGATCAAATAATGTTTAATCATAAAGATAATTAGAATTCTCGTGTAGACTGTATCAATTTACTTTCGTTTTCATTTGTTAGATAAAAGAATGTGCAGAAAAGGCTGTGATACATGTTAAAGTTCCTAGCGTACCAAAAGTAGTTGCAGATAGGCCAAACACAGCTCCGAGTAAAATCGAATCAACGGCAAAAGTTAAAGAACCAGATTCAAAAGCTACAAAGCGGCCTAAAACCGGCGTGGCTAAAAAACCTCCATCTAAGAAACCGTCTGCTTCATCTTTAACCAATTTAGGTAAAGATTAAAGTTCAATCTAATAGATTGTTCAAGAAATTCTTACTGTTTAGAAGGCTGTTCCTTCGTTATTTTTTCATATTAGCGATAAAAACTCATTTCACATGGTGAATGTACAACATCCTCAGGTCATATCTCAAGAATGGTATTTTGTAAGTTAAATGTAGATTTTTTATTTCTTGCTAAAGGTGCAAATGAAACACTATAAAAATACACCAAGGATCTAATTCAATTATTTGTAAATTCGAAAGGTGCTACATCTATATCTACTCATATCTGTGGAAAACAGTTCAAAACATTTCTGGTAGAACTTTTGTTTGGAAGACCAGGCATATTCAGGATGTCTGCATTAGATAACAATATTATTCGTTGTCCAGTGAATTTTAATCGTAACATTGCTAGCAAATTATGTATTTCAAGCAGAACAAATTTAGAATAATATCAAACCTGAATACTTGGGTGATGTACGCATTTACTGAGTAGTGACTGAGTTGTGTGATAATATGGTTCGTACTGATAAGCAGTAATAAAACTAAAGCATTGCTTTATGTATTAGGGTGTCCCATAAGTTTCTTTTTTTTTTTATACGAAATGAATACACGATATTTGTTGTTTAAGGTTGATTTATTGCGTTAAATATGAACCGTTCTGCTCTGTCATCTTCTTCCATCTCTCAAGAAGCCGCATTATTCCCTCTTTCCAAAATTATTAGGGCTTACTTGCAAAATATTCTTCGAGGTGTGTTTTTATTTCATTTGCGGATTGGAACCGTTTATCACGGAGAGAATTTCTTAATAACAGGAATAAATAATAATCGGATGGTGCAAGATCTGGAGAGTACGGAGCATACGATAGAATGTCCCAATCAAACTGTAACAGCTTTTATCTTACATCCAATGCAACATGCGATCTTGCATTGTCGTGATGAAAAACAACGCTTCGTTGGTTCTGACCGTTTTTCTACTATGGCGGCTTTCAATTGATCAAGCTGATTGCAGTATTTGACAGAATTGATGGTTTCACCTTGAGGAAAGAGAACGTAGTATACTATCCCTTTCTAATCCCACCAAATGGACAAGAAAACTTTCTTCAGGTGAAGTTCATGCTTGAAGTCCAGTTGAAGGTCTATTGTCCTTAAATCAAGTGCGTTTTCGATACACATTTTGGTATAAAATCCAAGTCTCGTCTCCAGTGACAAGCCACTTTAAGAAAGGATCTCTTTCATGTCACTGGAGAAGTAAATCGCACGTAGAGATGTGGTTGATAAGGCCGGTCTCCGTCAATAGGTGTGGAACCCGAACTTCACATCGACTGACATATCCCATCCTGATCAAGTGACTGTGCACTGTTTGTCCTGGGAATGTTAGTGGCATCCACTATCTCGCGCACACTATATTGCGGATTTTCAGTGAGCATGGCCTTGATAAGGTCCGTATCTGTCGTTGCTGAGCGGCCGCTGCGATCTTCACCTTTCAATTCAAAATTGTCAGCTCTAAATCTCTTAAACCAATTGCGGACGGTTGTAATAGTCGTAGCACCACTCCCGTAAACGGTACAAATCTCGTCTGCAGTATCCTTTGCACTATTACCTTATTGAAAGCAATGAAGAATAACATGCCGCTAATGCTTCCTTTGGCTAACCATATTGAACGGTGTAGAAAAAAGTTTGAAAAGAGACTGTGTCATCAACAAAACGCACTTTAAAAGAGCTTTGGGACGACTGAAACCGATGCCATAGACGGCTAATAAATAAGCCTGCATGTTTATATAAACATAGCCAGTTAAAGTCATTCCTAGTGTGGTGCGAAAGAAACTTATGGAACATCCTAATATTTTAATTGGATGCTGAAAGTGGTTATTATTTGAGAATCGAAAAGGGACAGAATTGATATGAAAGATATCAAGTACCTGAAATTTATGAAACCAGAGCTACACCTGTATAAAGTTAAGCAATGGTTTAGTATTAAAACAAAAAAGCTTTAAAATTAAAAAAAAAGCATCCTCCAACATATCTCAATACTATGAGTTAATTCACAGATTGTAGGAAATGTGTAAAAATGTACACGATTTTGGCGAGAAAATATCGGCGTATTCAGTGAAAGAAAGTTCTACAGCTATTGCTTTTGATTACAATTTATCTAAAGCACTGTAATATTTTATGCCAGGGAAAATTTCCAAAAGCAGAGAGTGTTGAAGAGTTCGTAAACAGAAGAGTACAAAATTTCATGACTGTTACGACGAAGTTGTATGAGAAATTAAAGGAAATCTGTAAAGAGATGTAGAGATTACATTTGTTCATAAAATAACAAATTAAAAACATGATACTGTAATTCTATACTTCAACACAGCACAAACTTCTTGAACCACTTAATAGTAGCAAATTTTATATAAATATCATTAATTTTTTTCGTTTATTATAGCTGTTTCTAAGAAGTCAGCTTCTGCTAAACTTCAAACAGAAAAAAACTATAGTATCGAAGAAATAGAAGAAATGGCTATGCAATTGTTGCCAGGTGATATTCTTTCTGGTCTTGCTGATAGCAATTGGAAAGCACGTTTAGCTGCAGTTGAGCAACTTTCGGAAGTAATTGAAGAATTCGATTAATAAAATTATAACTAACATCACTATAAACAGTCATAAATAATGTAACATGTTTGTAGTTTATAAAGCAAGCAGATCCAGCGGAAATATCTGCACAAGTGATTATACGAACTTTAGCGAAGAAACCAGGTTTTAAAGATACAAACTTTCAAGTTCTAAAATTGCGTTTGGAAATAGTCAAGTTTCTGGCAGAAAATTGTCCATTCTCAACGTAAGATCTTTCACATAATTCAATTTTATTTTAAAATAAACAATTCGTGTATCTTGTAAAATTATCTTCTTCTTACAGGACTGTTTGCGAATACTGTATCATGGATATAACAGAAAAGTTAGGGGATGCAAAAAATAGCACAGTTGCAGGCGAAGCTCTCTTAGCAATAGCAGAAGCAACAAGCTTGGAATACGTGGCAGATGAAATAGTAGCATTTGCTTTTAATCAAAAGAATCCGAAAGTTCAACAAGAAACATTAATGTTACTGTGCAAGGGTCTCACAGAGTTTGGTTGTGTGTAAGTAACGAATAAACTTAATATAATTTCATTTTATACATTGAGTAAAACAGTATATCAACATGTAATATATATGTTTTAGCATCAATGTCAAATCATTGATGGAAAATGTCAAAAAAGCAGTTGCAGCAACAAATCCCAGCGTTCGTACAGCAGCTATTACATTATTAGGCACGTTATATTTATTTATGGGCAAACCTCTACTCATGTTCTTTGAAAATGAGAAACTTGCTTTGCGCCAACAAATTGAACAGGAGTGCGAGAAGGTAAGATTTTTATTACTATGGTAATTCATTGCTTCTCAGTATATAACTGACACCTTCTTAAATGGTGTGCCTTATCTACATATGTAAATAAATTAAATTTTAGACATAAAAAGTATCCTGAGCATTTTTAATATTTTCATTGCTTTTGATAGCATAAGAAACATGTTAATGGGAAAAGATTTTAAAAGTAATATATAAATTTATACACATATAAATTAGTAGATTTATAATATGGTGATTAGTTATTTTTTGTGAGTTATATGAATGCAATAAAAAATATATTTTGTTTAAAACAATGACAATGTTTCTGACATTCTGGAAAAAATGATCCTAAGTAAAATTACTTTTCCACTACAATCATATCTATCTGTAACATTAGTTCATATCGTTACAAGCATTTTATAGAATAATTTTGTTACTGACAACCTACATTTCAGCACAATGGTGAGACTCCGCCTGCTCCGATTCGTGGATTAAAAAGCAGAAAAGATAAAACGAACGATGACGACGACGACATTGAAATGGATAAGAAATCTAACAGTAACAGTGAAATTGATATCAATAATCTAATTCCGCGTGTTGATATTAGTAGTCAAATTACAGAAGGCCTTCTTAACGAATTGGCTGATAAAAATTGGAAGGTAAATACTAACGTAACAATATTTTAAGATGTAAAATTGTCTGTAAGCGTAAATAAGTTTTGTTTAAATTAGGTGCGAAACGAATGTTTGCAAAAAATAAATGCTATTATATCTGAAGCAAAATTTATAAAAGGCTCCATTGGTGATTTGCCACAAGGTTTAGCATTGCGGTTGGTTGACAGTAACAGTAAAATAGCTCAGTCAACTTTAGGTATATGTCAAGCGTTAGGTGCAGCAATGGGACCTCCGGCAAAGCAACATATCCGAGTTCTTTTCCCTGGCTTTGTACAATGCTTAGGCGACAATAAAACCTGGATTAGAACTGCGGCAATTTCTTGCATCAACACATGGGGAGATCAATGTGGTTACAAAGAATTTTTTGACGGAGAAATGATCGGAGATGCGTTGAAATCTGGATCGCCAATACTCAGAGCTGAGGTTTGGAATTGGTTAGCACAAAAATTACCGTTGATTCCTCTAAAACAAATACCGAAAGAAGAACTTCTTGTATGTCTTCCATATTTATACAACAATTTAGAGGATCGTAATTCCGACGTGCGGAAAAATGCTCAAGAAGCAGTTTTAGGATTTATGATCCATCTTTCTTATGAAGCTATGGCTAGAAATACTGAAAAACTGAAACCTGGGTCAAGAACGGTAGTACTTGCTGCGTTAGATAAATCTCGACCGAGTTTGCCAATAAAACCTCTACCGAAAAAGCAAGCACCAGAGGAAAGTAGTCAGAAAGTTGTCAAAAGTGCCGGAGCTGTGAAAGCTGCAAAGACAGTATCGAAGCCTAAACAAAATCAATCGACGTCGAAACCCGGTAGCGCTCGTAAGAAAGATGACGATGTGGATACAAGTCCTTTGTTGGCTATTAATAATCTTAAACATCAAAGAGTGATAGACGAGCAAAAATTAAAAGTCTTGAAATGGAACTTCACAACACCCAGAGAAGAATTCGTTGATCTTCTAAAGGAACTTATGACTGCTGCGAACGTGAACAAAACCTTATTAGCAAATATGTTTCATTCGGATTTTCGATATCATCTTAAAGCCATTGAGGCATTAACCGAGGTAATTCTGATAAAAAAGAATAGTATTTTCAAAGGATTTTTTACAGTATTTCAATAAATATTATCATTCCATTGTAATATTTTCAAGGTTTTTTTATACATTTTAGGATCTGCCTGATAACAGCAAGGCGTTGGTATCAAATTTAGACCTTATTCTCAAATGGTTAACACTGAGATTTTTTGATACAAATCCTTCAGTGTTGTTAAAAGGTTTAGAATACTTGAGAATGGTGTTTAATTTATTAATAGAAGACCAGTATCATATGTTGGAAAACGAGGCTGCATCCTTTATTCCATATCTCATTATTAAAGTAGTTCCTTTCTTATTGAATTCTGATTGATACATATATATCTTTCTATCTGAATACATGATCATTTTTTTGTTTAGATTGGCGATCCAAAAGACGCAGTACGTAATGGTGTTCGCGCGTTATTTAAGCAAATAGCATTAGTATATCCAGTAAGCAAATTGTTTTCTTATGTAATGGAAGGTTTAAAATCTAAAAATGCTCGACAAAGAACAGGTAAATAACACAACAGAAGAGTAAATATAGAATGTACAATTAGAAAATACTAAATGATAAATTTTCAGAATGCTTAGACCAACTTGGTTCGCTTATTGAAAATTACGGATTGTCTGTTTGTCAACCAACTGCATCTGTAGCATTGAAAGAAATTGCAAAGCAAATAGCGGATCGTGATAATTCAGTTCGAAATGCTGCTTTAAATTGTATCGTTCAGGCATACTTCCTTCAAGGAGAACGAGTTTATAAGCTTATTGGACAAGTAATCATTTTATAACTTATATTTATTTCGATTAGTATTTAATTACGATATTTTTATAAAGTAGTTTCGTAAAACTTTTAGATATCCGAAAAAGATCAGTCGCTGCTGGATGAGCGCATTAAAAGAGCTGCCAAAAATCGGCCAACGAAATCGGTTTCTACAACCAGACTTTCCGCACCCTCGAATGCAACTTCCGTTCCTTCCAATGAAGATGTTAAAGCAGAGTATGAGGAAGAAAATGAGGAAATACAGGAACCACAACCTCCTCCTACTCCACCACAACCAACTGAAACGTAAGACATTGTTATATACTTTTACGTTACAACTTTAACATTTTTTTATGATATTTGTATATAACATTGCGGTTCTCGTGCTAATACTTTTAAGTCGCTATATCGCTTGTATCATGTACAATTTATGTCATTGTCTTTTTATATAATTCTTAAACTATTAATATCATTCAATCCGAGTAATTTTACTAAATAATATATTTTTTACCTTTTTCTTTTTAGTTATGAAACTAATAAACCTCGTTCAGAAATACCACCAGAAATAAGTATATCAACTGCAAATAATCAGGAGGGTGATACTAAAATGTTTGTGCTTCTTGTAATTCATTTTCAGTGTGCTGTATATTTATGGTGGCGGGCCTATGGGACATGATACATAATTACATCTTTGATCAGTTATTTAGTTATGTTAAATAGACATATAGTTATATCTTATATTTATCTTAGATGTATAAATATAGTTACATATATCTATTTAACAGTATTCCGTGTATACGTTCGAGCTTTTGTTTAATGACAGTCATTTTGCAAAAGTGATAATATAATACAATTATATAAAAATAGTAGTGTTTGGAAATGAAATTCTAAGCGATAATTTCAATTATTGCTCAATCTTCCGTACCTTGTTGTGCTTGCTGTATAAACACAATATATATAAAGAAGTGAGGTCCGTGTTTGACAAAGCACACAGAAGATTTAAAGACCATGTTATATTTAGCTCAAGACACAGATGAAGATATGGATTTGTTAATTAAGATGTTAGAGAAGTATGTTCAGATTAAGCATGAACAGAAGTTAGGTACATATGTTTTTGGTTGTAATGAGAATATTCTATTGTCTGAATCAACCTCAACGTGCTTTGGCTGTTTCTGAAAAAAATAATAATAAGCATAGCTTAATTTTTTTGGTTTAAACTTTTTCAATTTTAGTAGGTATATTGAAGTAATATATAAAAAAAGTGTGTGCACGCACGCACGCACGCATAATCATGCGTGTATATATATACGTATATAATTTTACAGAAACATTGCAAGATAATAGTTGATATAAATTTTAATTTTTAGAAGTTCTCCAATATCAGCACAGCCGAAGGTACCAGGTCCATTTGGACTCGATATGGATTTTTTACAAAAGATAGAATTAAATGCGCCTGTGAAGTATCGAAATCCAGTTCTCCTGGAAGTTAATATGGATGACCTAAATGAAACTCCGAACGCATTAAGTCCGTCGAAAGTACCGTAAGTATTTATCGTCATTCATTATTGTAGTGATACATTGTTACTGCTGTACACGTGTTAAGAGTAACCTTCGCCTGATCTTTCTGCCTGGATTGTACGATGGTTCCTGCAATCCCTTTTCTTCTATCCAGCGTACTTCTTGAAACATTTCTATTAGTAAATTAAGATAAGACACTCTATATTGATGGATATGGAAAAGCATACAGTCATCTCTTTTGTAAGAAATTGGTTGCATATGAGGTAGTTCTTTTAACCCAAGCACCTAGAATATTCCCGTTCCTTGTGATTATACGAAAAAATGCTAAAGGAAGAAATTATTCTGTTCAAAAGGAGCTTTGAGGAGTTTTCAGAAATCTTTGAGGAACTTTTAGCAGCTTTGAGAAGCTTTCAGGAGCTTTGCGGAGCGTTGAAGAGCTTCCAAAGAGGTTTGAGGGGCTTTCAGAAGCTTTGAGAAACTTTTAGGATCTTTTAGGAATTTTCAGGAGCTTTGAGGAGCTTTCAGAGAGCTTTCAAAGAGCTTTGAGGAGCTATATCGCTACCAGTAATAATTTTTTTCAAGGTCTTTTTTAAGACTCTTTTTATCATATATTTGCGTTGCCATATTGTTAAAGCTAACAAAAGAAAACGGGTTCAATCGTATGCGTTATGTCCATCCTGAAATGATAAAAATATTCTTGCACCAGGAAACCTGCGAAAGAGAATTTGCCTTACTAGTATTGCCATCGTTCCAGAACTTACTGAAAGTGCAATATTATCATGTTCGAAAGTGTGTGAAAATTAACAGCAACGATTCAAAATATTTGAAATAAGCAACTACAAAAATATGCACAGATACTTGTAAATTTTACATGGTTCTTTCTTTGCAATGAAAACATGATTTTTATCATTTGGAAGTCAGTATGACATATATCGTTCTTTGTCAGTCTTAACAACGAATATATTTCATCCCATTGAAAAACATGACAATATGCTTGATATTTCTAAAAATATAGTTTTAAAAAGAACTATTACATAGCAGTCTTCATAGTAAAATTTGCCTCTTGGAGCAGAGTAATTTTCTCCGACATTTTTATCGAATAATCGAAAGAAACAAAGATATTTTATGCACCCAAATTAGAGGAAACACCCTGCGTACTTCTTATGCAGTTAAAACGGAGAGAAGAAGTTGCATTAAAATATTTAATTAAAGAAAAATAACACTTGCGTTAAATTATAGATACTTTCATCTCTTTTATATTAATCTTACTTGGATGGTATATCAAAAGAGGTCTTTATCTATGCGATGCAAGGTTTTTTTCTATTAATTGTTACGTATAAAGAATCACCGATCGAATAACACAGAACGTACTTTAATACGATATATTTTTCCAGAGTGATTCCTATATCTCCTCCAAAGTTGCTAGTATCAAAATCCGCGTCAATGGTGCAGCAGCAATTAAGCACAGCTAATGCTAGTAAAGAGGACAGTCTTGAACGTAAAATTCTTGCAATGGCTAGTCTAGATTTGGTTGTTGCGATACAGTCGATGAATAGTATAGATAACGTGTGTATTTTGTAATGCTTATCTTTACATTAATTTACAAGTGTTTCTCTTTATAACCTCTACATACTTCACAGCTGATAAAATCTCATCAGATTTTGAATTTGCAATCTAAAGAAGATAAGTTTATCGGTTCGATAAATATGCAATTGAAACTTCTTCAGACTTATCCTTTGCAACAAGGAGGAGCAGATATATCTAAAGGTTTCAGGAATATATTCATGGTTTTGTTAGCGGTAAGAGTTAATTATGCAATATGCATAAGATAACACATGAGTTGTATTTATTGTAAAATTGTTTACAGTTCTATGATACTGGGATTCTTGGGAAAAACGTTCCACTGATACACTTAAAGGAACTCGTGGATCAGATGATCAGTTTGTTAGCTGAAAATAAATTGAATCATTTGCACCAGGCAGAAGCATATTACCGCGTGATTAATAACATTGTTTGTAAAATAATAGACAACTCAAATCATACTACTATCATATGGTAATGGTATAAAGAATTATTTCTCTTAATGTTATAATTAATGTTTTATTTAATACATTCTTATTAAATTTATTTTATAAACTATATGTTTCTCAATTTTTTCGTTGTTTAGCGTTTTAATAAAATTACTACACGGATGTGCTGAGTCCATTGCCCCATCTAAATATGAAGAATTAGTCATGAAATGTTTATGGAAAATTGTGAAGACATTTCCCAATTGGGCTGTGGACTTAGATTACGATACAATTCTTTTAGAAGTGCATCGATTTCTGAAGGTATACGTTTATTCATGTTCATGTCGTATCAATGTTTCTTGCAGAATTGAAATATGTATGTACATTATAGGATTATCCAAGTGTATGGTGGAAGAAGCGAAAATCTGATACTCCATTGCGTACGATTAAAACAATTCTGCATAGCATGACCCGTGTAAAAGGCAGTACAATACTCAGTCACCTAACTCGAATAAATAATACGAATGAGTCAGAATTACATTCTTATCTCATCAGACTAATTGCGGTTAGTTAATTCAATATTTATAAGATATGGAACCTTACAAAGTATACAAAATTCTGATTTTTTATGATAATTTTTAACAGACTTTCAAACCAGATGAAATTAATAGCAATCCTAGGACTACAGTGAGATCGAGTAATACTGGGAAAACTCAGGAACATTTGTCGAAATTTACGCATCAACAGTTGTCGGAAATATTTAAAAAAATTGGCTCTAAAGAACATACGCAAGAAGTATGTGCATCGATAAATAATATGTTATACAGACTATCCCGTAACTAGTGTAACTCCCGGAAATGGGGGGTTGTTGAGGT
Source organism: Anthophora plumipes (assembly GCA_951804975.1). NCBI lineage: Eukaryota > Metazoa > Arthropoda > Insecta > Hymenoptera > Apidae > Anthophora > Anthophora plumipes. The sequence goes on from OX638119.1 coordinate 18,666,759, forward strand.
GACTCTAAACAACTTTTTCCTTTACCAAAATGTTGGTTGAAGTTTCGTTTTTGAACTATTAAAAGCACTGAAAGCGTTGACTCTGAACCGTCGCTCTCACTCGTGGTCGTGAACAAACGCATTGGCACAGCGTGGGTATCGCGGCGAATGTTACATCGTCTTAAATTAAAAATAATATAGAATTATTCGTTATACGGGAATAACAAATAAACTGATAAGTCGTTTAATAATTGTGTTCGATACATTTATCTGTTATCCGAAAGTAATAAAGCGTTTTATTGCTTATGAAAAAAATATTTTTTTTAACAGCAAGTTTTCGGATGGATAAATTATGTTTTAAGAAAAACAATTTGGATGACCAATATTAGAAAAAGCTAATTAAACTTACCCATTCGTCCACGAAATAATCTGTTTTGACGGAAGTGGTCGTTGACACTGGATCCTTGTGCTGATCCTGACCTTTCCAGACAATCCTCAACAGCTGATGTTACTGCCGGGTCGGTGAACTCACGCGTTAAGAAACGGAAATGTAACAATTTGTCGACGATCAGGCGTCGACGAGGCTTCGTTTAGAAAAGACCATGTTGATATTCTTTTGTCAGCCACGCGATACGCGCCCCTTTCCCCTGGAGAAGCGCGCCCAAAGCGTGGAGAATAGAGAAAATCGGCAGTCTCTAAGAAGTCACCTAAAATTATCGATCGTGCAGTGAAGTGAGTTCATCGACCCGGCCGTAATATCAACTGTTGAGGATTGCCTGGAAAGGTCAGGAGCGGCACAAGGATCCAGTATTAACGACCACTTCCGTCGAACTAAGTTATTTCGTGGATGAATGGGTAAGTTTAATTAGCTTTTTCTAACATTAGTTATCCAAATCGTTTTTCTTAAAACATAATTTATCCACCTGAAAACGTGACGTTAAAAAAAAACATTTTTTTCATAAGTAATAAAACACTATTCCTTTCGGATAACGAATAATTCCACGTTATTCTTAAGTTAAGACGATGTAACACTTGCCGCGATACTTATGATGTGTCAATGCGTTTGTTCACGACTATGACTCAGCGCGGCGGTTCAGAGCCAACGCTCTCAGTGTTTTACGTTGATAGTTCAAAAACGAAGTTTCAACCAACATCTTGTTAAAGGAAAAAGTTATTCAGTCACCCCAGCAACTTCCCATTTCCGAGAGTTACACTAATCATGGGACACCCCGTACATATCTAATATTTAACGTTTTTATAATATAGTAAACGTACTTCTTGTACAGGGCCTAATGCAACTGTACGATTTTAAGCTTCAATATCCTGAAGCAGACGTACAACCTTTCCTGGTGAAATCGCACCAATTTTTCCAAGATTTTATAGAACAAGGGTTAAGAGACATCGATCAAGCACGAAAGAATCTAAATCATATGCCACCAACTAATAATCAATATTCAACAGGTAAATACTTAATATGAAGTATCGATATTGTTAAAATAAGTTTATCAGTGCTTTTGTATGGACTGTTTGCTGTAGAAGCAGCTGACTCTGCTGGTCCTCAAGAAAAGAGCCTAATGGATCCGCTGTATAGGCTCGAGAAACTTGGAGTGTCGGAAGCACAATGTAAAACAACTACTAGCCAGCCAAGTCCAACATGAATTAACCTTCGTTAATATGTATTAGGTAAGAAAGAAAGGATTGTGCAGCGTGTCTTACCTAAAACAAGGCATCTAAACGTCTTCTACAGTTGAGATAATAAATAAAGATATTTCACATAGAAATATGAATGGTATGAAAGGAGGAACACGCGGCAAAGGATATTTTGTCCCAAGGTCTTTTTTTTTTAAGTTTTCAAGGTTAGTTTTAGAAGTTTTAGTTCTCGTTTTCTTGTAAGTGCATATTGTTTCCCCTTAGACGTTGTAACTGACACTAAAGTGCACTCAGAAATATAGAATACGATCTTGTAACGGCCTTTGAACTCCCAAGATTAAAGTTAAACCTGACATGTATTTCCATCAAGATTGCAGGCTTCGTGGGAGAGAGTCCGCAAATGTAAGTTTATTATCGCGATGCAGATATGTAGAAGATTTTACCGCATTCAGGCAAATAAACGAATGCTATTACAAGCAGAATAATTAGAGCTTGTACTCAGATTAATTCTGAAACGATTGAAAGGACGTCGCGTTGCTGGCTTCAAACAAGGTATTTATCCCTAACGCTATTTTGGTCACTTATTAACCTAAGAAAGTGAATAATAGACGCCTTAAAAATTTCATAGCGGTCATGTCTTCTGTATTTGTGGCGTGATAGTAAATATGTTTACTTGTATTCGCAGATTCTCTCCCGTAAAGTCGGAAATGAGGTCTGAAGTCTGCAAACTCCATGGGAAAATGTAAATTTTATATTTAACTTCAATTTTAGGAGTCGGTGGTCGTTTCAAGGTTGAATATTATTTCTGAATACATTTTAATGTCAGCTATAACGTTCGAAACAAAAAAATACACCGGTAACCTTGAAAACTGCGGAAAAAGAAATATTTTTTATGACTTATTCGTCCTTTCGTACCATTCGTATTGCAGACGAAATATTTTTTGTATCGTCGCAGCCGAAGGAGACCATTTAGGTGGTTTATTTTAAGTAAGACACCCTGTATATATGTATCGATTTAAATTCCTCATTCAAAAGTGGAAATTAAATGCATACTCTGCTCGATTGAGTTTGACTCGGTTTCAACTGGTGCATGAAAGTTTACAAGCATTCCAGTTTAGCAACTGTTCACGAACAGTTGGACAGGGAACGTGAATAAACGGAAAGGATATTCCAGCAGTCGATTATTTAACTATTCATGTTGATTACTGCTGAAAATAGTAAGACTTATATTTCTTACTTCTATCAAAAGAACCTCGCCGATTCATTCCGGTTATTTTGATAAAAGTAGGATGAAAATTATAGAAATAAAAATTCTCATTGGTAGACGATACAGAACCCGTTTCAAATTCTGTGTAAGTTGCAAGTTGTATATTTGGACCGTTTATTTTGAAAGTGCTACAAGTCCGTTTTTTGTTGTTTCAAGAAAATTAAAGGTTAGCATATTAGTCAACTGATAAATATAAATTAATTATGTCAAGTCGGGCAATGTTTCTACTAATTTATCAATATCTAATTTGATCATATAAATTTCTTTTAGGTGAATTTAACTAAAATAATATATATTTACGGGTTGTAAATGGACTTGCACCATTTTCATAATTAGTCAATTGTAAAAATCATTTAATTTCAATGATGAAACATTAAATATTGCTTAAAATATACTTTGTATTAATTTAATTTTGTTTATAAATAATAACAAGAAATAAAATAAGAGTAGTATTTTTTTATTTTGAACGGTAATTATATTTATATTTTGTTAAACTTAACATAAGATATTGATATTATTTATTTATGCTCTTTATTGTCATGGAAATTAGAAATCCCTCGTTTAAAAGATACATATTTCGCTTATAATATGCGATTGAAACAGATAATTTTGGATAGGGTAAGGCTTTTTGTAAATCAAAAGAAAAGGCAAAGTATTTATCGGAATTTTTTGATGCCAGAATTTTATCTTGTAATGCTTTTCTTGCTAACACAGCATTTTTCAAGTGAACACTATGACTTTGTATAAGACCCCGCCACCTATGTCTATGAAAATTTGACTTACACTACTGTCATAATCGATCGCTACGTCTTTTCTTTTATTGGCCAATCTTAAATTGAACAAAGGCATTTTTTAAGATATTAAATATTAACTAGTTATAAATAAACAGTTTACATTAAATTAATCACAAATTATGTAATATCTCATTTTTTTACCAAAATGGACTTACACCACTTTCAAAATAAACGGTCCATTTAACTGTGTTAAAAAAAAAAAAAAGGTGGATATGGATCATTGAAATTCAGTCGAGCAGATTTAAGTAAAATTTTAATCTAGCATTATAATACGCACGATTGTAAATATATAGGGTGACTCGGAACTAGTGCAACTCCCGGAAATGGGGAGTTGCGGAGGTGACTTTGAACAACTTTTTTTTTTATCAAAGTGTTGGTTGAAGCTTCGTTTTTGAATTATTAACGGAAAACACTGAGAGCGTTGACTCTGAACCGACGCGCTCGCTCGTAGTCGTGAACAAGCGCATTGACATATCACGACAAGTGTTACATCGTCTTAACTTAAGAATAACGTGGAATTATTTGTTATCCGAAAGGAATAGTGTTTTATTACTTATGAAACAAATGGTTTTTTTAACGTCACGTTTTCAGGTGGATAAATTATGTTTTAAGAAAAACGATTTGGATAACTAATGTTAGAAAAAGCTAATTAAACTTACCCATTCGTCCACGGAATAACTTACAAGGGAAGTCCGCGAACGGTCCGGCTTCGATTTTGATGAAACTTTGTACACTTATAAAGCAGCTAAAAATAATCGACACGTATTTTTTTTTAGCTGCGGTAACTCAAGCTTAAGGGGTGAAACCACCCCTTGAAGTTTTGGGTCAAAATGGCTATCTCGAAAACGGAAAGACATACGAAAAAATTGTCAATGGGCGAGGTTAATGGTTTCTTATGTACAATAACATGGTATTAAAAAATTTAACAAAATACAGTTTGTTTATAACAAAAAAAAATTTATTAACTTAATTTTTCATTTTATTGAAATTTTCATAATGACAAAAAATGACGAGCATTTTATTCCAAATCCATTAGTATATAACATTTTAAAATTACCTCTTACAGTTTTGCAGATTTTGATGATTTACATCTTGCGCGCACATCCACTATGGTAGTAGCCGTTCTAACTTTGATTTTAATGAAGCATTGTAGGCTTGCACTAAATTATACAGTAACAAGTAACAAGTAACAAGTAACAATGACAGTAACAAGTTTCTTAACAGCAATGAAAAGATTAATTGTTTTTATTATTCACCTATGACATCGTGGCAAAAGTGGAGCGGCGATTTATAAATTATAAATACATACAGTGTGTATAGCAATTATTCTATGTAGTTTCGACAATAGTGGTACTCGTCGAAAAAATGTTTCAAATATGGCATCTTGGTTCATTTTCAACAGAATAGCAGTACTCAACAGGATTCTGGAATGCATTTGGTTTTTCATCTATATATCTGGATTTATACCAGGAGTATTTAATAAAATTTTAGAACTTTATTTTAAATTTAAAATTTTGGAAAATTTTCTTTTGATAAAAGAAAAAGTTGTTCAGAGTCACCTCAGCAACTCCCCATTTCCGCGAGTTACACTAGTTACGGGACACCCTGTAGATAATTACGTTGATGAGTCATTATTGCGAGTAAAAAAGTTGAATTTCGATTGAAGTAACTGAAAACATTTTTTTTATCTATTTTTTTTTTAATTAATATTTACAAAAAGGGAGGTACTGATAGGAGATATCTTACATATTTATTGTCTATACGAATAGATCAATTATATTTTACAGGATTGCAGTGCTTAAATAACTGAATTAAGAATTAACAATACCTACAACACAATATTAAGTATATAGAACATAGTGACGAAGATTAATCATTGTACCTAATGTACCTAACGTTAATAGCGTTCAGTGCAACATTAATTGTAGCATTTACGTTCGATATTCTCGGTAACTATGTGTATGTTGTAATGCTACCAATTACACGTAGTTTATATGTTACAATACGGAAAATAATTGCGGACGTCTTATACTACTCGTATTTATCGATGTTTGAAAACTATAATTATGCTGTAAGAGGTATTACGATCAAGTTTGCAGCTGATTTATATTTCGTTACTTATGCTAGAAATAAATCCACTTTTTATTACATATTATAAGCTCATTATTTTTCGTTAGTTCTGTATTTATACGAGAAACATTACAACTGCTTGTTTAATTAAAATTTCATAGAAAGAACGTTTTCTTCATATTTATAACCTCGGTGCACAAATGTACATTTAATACGTTAATTTTTCATAATAAAATAACACAGTATTAGTAAATAATAATGACGATAGGTTAATATAAAATTTCTCGATAAAACTGCGTAGTGTAAATAGATCGCGCGCGCGCGCGTGTGTATTTATATATATATATAGATATATATATATATAAAAGCATAAAATATCCAATAAAATATCTTACAGTAATTGTATTTATTTTTACTTCATAAAGTACTGCTCGATATGTTGTATCATTTAATTTTTATAAATTCCCTTGACATCGGTGAATATTTACATCGATATAATTTTAAACATAATACGCTAATATACTTTTGCGTATACTTAAAATACTAAAATACTTTTTGAACAAAATTTAATTATCTATTACTTTTATATACAGCCACACGAATACTGCATATTACTTTTATACATCTTCTATCGGATTGGCAAACAGTGCTGTTACAGTAAACAGTAAGAAAACTACTCCGCCAAGTATGGTCACTATAAATAATAAAAGGCTTTTTTAATTTGTTATTCGAGTTTCACTATTTCATCGTTAATATTTCATAAATTTTTTTCTAAAATTTGACGTTTCTTTGCAAATCTTTAATCTGTCAATCTTTACCTGTTCGTACTGAAATTTTCTGAGCAATCATTCTGCCTCCTAATACTGCCATTCCTGTACAAAACGAATGTCCTAATATTCCACCTATTATGACTCCGTAAACATCCTAATAGTAATAAATGTTTTTAGTTTCTCTTTCTTGTATCAATTAAAAATAAGAATTTCTTTACACACAATGCTATAACAATAAGTTTCAAATTTCAATGTTCTTTACTTTTCTCGCTGCAAGTATAATAGTTGTGAGTTGCGAACGGTCTCCCCATTCTGCAAGAAAAGTTAGTGTAAATGCTTGAAGGAATATCCTAGAGAGAAACATTAGCGCGCTAATTTTTGTTGCTTTTCTCACAAAACCAGTTTCTGGATCCTGCACTAACGTGCTTCCCGTTTCCTTCTCATACTGAAACCGGTAACATTTATAAATTATTTACTTTATTGTAAGAATTTAAACACAATTACATTGCAAAAACCTACAACGAAGATTCCCCGATGTTATTTTGATTTTAATAATAATACCTCATCTTCTTTTTTCTTTAAATCAGATTGTACTTCTTCTATCTCCTCCTGCGCTTCAGCTGCAGACATCTTGTAACCATCTCGTAACATTTTTAAACCAAACAAAGTGAAAAGAGCAATGGAAATGTAATGAGTGTACATACGAGGGATTATAGTTGCAGCATATCCAAAAATTACTGAAGATCAAAGAGAAATATCGCTGTTACATTTATTCACTTTTATTCCTACGAAAATCATTGTAATCCTATCGATGTACCGCAGAATTTCGATAATTTCGCATCCAACAGTTCAATACTCGCGATTCTGGTCACAACTGTGCTCTGAGACCATCATTTAACAACGTTAACAATCAGTTAACCCTTTGAGTACTTCGAAATCAAACACTGTACATGGTGAACGATCTATTAGGGTGTCCCATAAGTTTCTTTTTTTTTTTTACACGAAATGAATACACGATACTTGTTGTTTATGGTTGAGTTGTTGCGTTAAATATGAACCGTTCTGCTCTATCACCTTCTTCCATCTCTCAAGAAGCCTAATTATTCTCTCTTTCCAAAATTTTTGGGGCTTACTTGCAAAATATTCTTCGAGGTGCGTTTTTATTTCGTTTACGGATTGGAACCGTTTATCACGGAGAGAATTTCTTAATGACAGGAACAAATAATGTAGTAATGATGTGGTAGAACGTCCCAATCAAACTGTAACAGCTTTTATCTTACATCCAATGCAACATGCGATCTTGCATTGTCGTGATGAAAAACAACGCTTCGTTGGTTCTGACCGTTTTTCTACTATGGCGGCTTTCAATTGATCAAGCTGATTGCAGTATTTGACAGAATTGATGGTTTCACCTTGAGGAAAGAGAACGTAGTATACTATCCCTTTCTAATCCCACCAAATGGACAAGAAAACTTTCTTCAGGTGAAGTTCATGCTTGAAGTCCAGTTGAAGGTCTATTGTCCTTAAACCAAGTGCGTTTTCGATACACATTTTGGTATAAAATCCAAGTCTCGTCTCCAGTGACAAGCCACTTTAAGAAAGGATCTCTTTCATGTCACTGGAGAAGTAAATCGCACGTAGAGATGTGGTTGATAAGGCCGGTCTCCGTCAATAGGTGTGGAACCCGAACTTCACATCGACTGACATATCCCATCCTGATCAAGTGACTGTGCACTGTTTGTCCTGGGAATGTTAGTGGCATCCACTATCTCGCGCACACTATATTGCGGATTTTCAGTGAGCATGGCCTTGATAAGGTCCGTATCTGTCGTTGCTGAGCGGACGCTGCGATCTTCACCTTTCAATTCAAAATTGTCAGCTCTAAATCTCTTAAACCAATTGCGGACGGTTGTAATAGTCGTAGCACCACTCCCGTAAACGGTACAAATCTCGTCTGCAGTATCCTTTGCACTATTACCTTATTGAAAGCAATGAAGAATAACATGTCGCTAATGCTTCCTTTGGCTAACCATATTGAACGGTGTAGAAAAAAGTTTGAAAAGAGACTGTGTCATCAACAAAACGCACTTTAAAAGAGCTTTGGGACGACTGAAACCGATGCCATAGACATCTGCATGACTGCTAATACAGTGCATAACAAAAAGATAGATCCATTTGTATTTTCGTTCTTAACTTCGAAACTATATACTCTATATGGCTGAAACTTATCTCGGTATTTAATAAAAACGCTGGGAAACATTGGTGCAAAATTTGTTTTTGGTATCGCTTTCTATTCTTACACAGTAAACATTTTTGTAGTTTTACTCCATTTTTAACTGTAACAAAATGATAGATCCACTTGCAGAACAATAGAAAATGTAAGAAATTAAAGCATAAAGTTGAAAAATTTATAAAATGTAGAACTTAAATTTAGACCTAAAACTTAATATACTTAAAAAGAACTTCAAAATCTTATAAATAAAGCTTAAACAATAACTTTAAAAACTTGAAATCGTAAACACAACTTAAAGTTCTTAAAATACATGAAAGTAACGTAAAACAATAAATATCTTTAATAATTTATAGATTTTCCGCCGCTTTTTATTAATAAATTTATTCTTTTTGTCATTGAAGCACTTAGACTTCCCAATCGTTCAGGAGTAACACGATTCCAAGCTTCCAATATCGCCGTTTTCAGTTCAGATACTGTATTGTACTACCGGCAATTATCGTACACATCACGAACAAGTTGGCCCCAAAGATTTTCTATAAGATTGAGGTCAGGAGACCTCGCTGGCCAGGCGATAATGTTGATCTTTTTTTTGCAACAACTGCCTAGTGCTTGCAGTAACATGGACAGTTGCGTTGTTGTGTATAAATCTAAAATTAGTCGACGGGAAACAACAGAAATATGGTAGAAGATGTTCTGTAAGTACTTTTTTATATTCCCGGGAATCCATTCGAGTATCGATGAATGCCAAAGTTGTTTTTCCGAGCTATATCATCGCCGAATCACCGACAAAGTTTCTTTTGGAAAAGTGACGTGATTCTTGCCTCAAATCATGCCAACAATACGCTAAACCGTCTGGACCATCCAGGTTAAACTTCTTTTCATCCGATAAGGTGACCTAAAGGGTCTAGCAGGTTAAGGGGGTCAAAAGTGTCCTCCAACCGATTTGGTGGTGCGATGCATCATTCGATAGCTTACCAAAAGAAAACATGTGACACCAAGTTTCAACCCTCTAGCTCGACCGTGGGGGTAGTTACAGGGTAAATTCGAATTATCAGTTTTTGAACTATTATCCCTATTTAGTGAAACGCAAAATTTCTGAAAAAAATCTGACATATTACACATATGAATGCACATCTTAGGGAATTTTTTCCGATTTTTTCGTTGCGAATCCTAGTTGTAAAAAAATGTGAATATCTTTTGAAAACAAAAAAAATATCGTTACTTTTATATTTTTTTAGTAGTAGTATGTTAGCATTTTGGTGTATATTTTAAGACAAAAGTTGCTTAAAATATTTGTAAAATGTTTTTAAGTAAATGCTGTTCATTGACACATAGTTTGGAATTGAAAAAAATATATAATAAAAAAAGTAAGTATGGCAAGGCTCGAACTCACGGCTAAAAAAATGTGCAGCGATTCCACAGTCAGAACCCTTCTTTTTTTTTATATATACGTTTATTCAAGATTGCCATCGATTACAATTATTACAGTTACACAAAACATATAAAATATAACATTACATTTGAGTTTTATCAGTCTTATGGCTACGTATACTCTTAAAGACTAGTTTTTTTGGGTTGGTCACCAAGTACATGTTTGGTTTTCTTTGGTCTGTTTTAATATCTATGTATGCTATAACTAACTTAACCTATCTTAATGCTAGTATTAGTGCTAGGGAGGCTATTTACATATTTACATCTTTATTTAGGTATTTACATTTGTTTATCTATCTAGGTTATTGTGTGGTTGTGTTCTATGTTTTCAGCCACCAGTACTTTTTGTTGGTTTTGGGGTTTTTTAACTTGTCTTTGTCTGGGATTTGTGTGCAGTGTTTTAGTTTGTTGGTCTCTGTGTTGCTGTTGTTTTGAGGGTTAAATTTAATGGCTTTGCTGTTGTGGCCTCTTTGTGCATGGTATAGTATTGGGGTGTTATTGTTGTTAGTTATGTATCCGGTTCTGTCTAGGTATGGGAAGATTTCAGGTGGCGTGAATCCTGTGTTCAGTGCATTTGAGATGTAGTGAGTGTTGTTTTGCATTTTTTGAGTGAGCTCATTTAGGAGCAATGATGTTGTCGTTTTGGCAAAGTAATTCCTGCAGAGTTTTATTATGTATGAGTCTATGCGATGTATGTTGGCTTTGTTTAGTATTATTATGTTTCTATAGTTTTTTTTGTAGTTTGACTCTGGTGTTTTTCTTAGGTTAAGACAGATTCTGAGGCACTGTCTTTCAAATATTCTTATTTCTTCCATCTTGAAGTTTGAGACATGCATATGTTATTATTGGGCGTATTAGTGCTGTGTAGCAGAGTATTTTAACTTTGTTGTTTAGGTATTTGGAGAGGAAGAGTCTTGATAATGTTTTGAATGCTATTTTTGCCTTTGTTTGTTGTGTCTCTATGTGTGTGAAGTATTTTAATTTTGTGTCTCGGGTTACGCCTAGGTATTTTACTGTTTGTTTATGTGGGATCGTTGTGTTGGAGTTTGATGTTTCTTTAAGTTGGAATTTTTTCTAATTTTTTGTGTGTCGTTGCTGGTGTTCTTTATGTTTGGCCGGAATAATATTGTTTCGCATTTTTTTTGTGGTTATTTTTAATTTCCAGTTTGCATAATAATTGTTTATTTTTTCAAACAGAGATTGGAATACTTGTTTTCCGGATTATTGTAGATTTTTTTCTCATGCTGTAGATTATTAGGTCGTAGGCGAAGGCTATTGCTTTTATGTTTTCTGTGTTTAGATCGAATAGGTTTAGTAGTGCCGCTGTATACAGGGTGTCCCAGAACTAGTGTAACATCCGGAAATGAGGGGTAGCTGAGGTGATTCTGAACTACATTTTCCTTTACCAAAATGTTGTTTGAAGCTTCGTTTTTGAGTTATTAACGAAAAACACTGGCCAATCACAGCGCCCAGAGACCGCGCGCTCAACCACGTATGCACGGTTCTTATACACGGGCGCTCGGTCGGGCTCCCGGCACACGTACTGGCACAGCATAGGTATCGCGGCAAATGTTATGTCATTTTAAATTAAGAATAATGTGAAATTATTCGTTATTCATGAATTACAAATAAATTAGTAAGTCGTTTAATAACTCCGTTCGATACTTTTATTCGTTATCCGAAAGAAATAAAACGTTTTATTATTTATGAAAAAATGTTCTTTTTTAACACTTTGACGTCTGCACGTGTGATAGAAAATCTTTCGTCTGCCGCCAGTATGTCTCGCGTAGATTCTACTATCTGTTACCAGCCCTTTTCGCACGATCGTTCATATTGTAATTACAATGTACCGTATCAAGGCATGAAAATTTTAATAATTCTTACTTGATTCTGTCACCCGATTTACACGAAATTTCGAGGATCTGTATAAATAAATGTAAGCTTTTTTATTACAATAGAAATATTTCTAGGCGACACCAACGTGGAGTCACCAGCATTTCTTCAATAGCTTTGCGTGCGACATCAACGTGGTGGCATAATGTTAACAGCACATTTTCAGGTGAATAAATTGTTTTAAGAAAAACAATTTGTCTAACTAATGTTAGAAAAAAGTAATTAAACTTACCCATTCGTCCACGAAATAACCTGCTTCGATGGAAATGGATCGTTAACATTGGACCTATCCAGGCAATCCTCAACAGCTGATGTTACGGCTGGGTCGGTGAACTCACTTCACTGCACGATCGATAATTTTCAGTGACTTCTTAGAGACTACAGATTTTGTTTATTCTCCGTGCCTTCTTCGTTCGCCGGGATGCACTTCGCGGTACCGAGCAGCGGCAACTCTCGCATTGCCATTGCATTGCGCGAATATAAAAAACATTTCATAATACTCGGCGTTTCTACGTGGCATGTTGCTCGTCTAGTTAGCAAAATAAATGAGAGTTTAAGCGTTTTGGGGATCCTAGACACGTGCCAGTACGTGTGCCGGGAGCCCGACCGAGCGCCCGTGTATAAAAGCCGTGCATACGTGGTTGAGCGCGCGGTCTCTGGGCGCTGTGATTGGCCAGTGTTTTTCGTTAATAACTCAAAAACGAAGCTTCAAACAACATTTTGGTAAAGAAAAATGTCGTTCAGAATCACCTCAGCTACCCCCCATTTCCGGATGTTACACTAGTTCTGGGGCAGCCTGTAGATGTTAAATAAGATCGGTGATGTGACTATGCCTTGTTGAAGTCCGTTTGTAACTGTGAATGTTTTTGATGATTTGTTTTCCTTCTTGTATTATAAATTTTTTGTTTTAGATTATGCTCCATATTATTTTGATTAAGTGATGTGGAAATTTGTATTTGTCTAATTTGTATATTTGTCCTTTGTACCACACGGTGTCGAATGCTTTTTCTATGTCTATTAGGCAGGCTTCTATGCACTTGTTGTTTAGGGCTTCGTTTATGTCTGATGTGAGTTTGTTTATGGCGTGTGTGGTGGAAGTTTTGGGACGGAATCCGAATTGATGGTTTGGTATTTTGTTGTGTTTGTCTGTGTGGGTGGTAATTGTTTTATGCAGGATTTTTTCAAATATTTTGCTTATATTGGGAAGTAAGCTTATTGGTCTGTAGTTTGCAGGATTTTTATCGTCTTTTTCTTCTTTTTTTAATGCTATTGTTTTGGTTGTTTTCCATGCCGTGGGGAAGTAACTGTTGTTTATAGCGTTGTTGAATACTATTGTGTAAAGGTATATTAGTTTTCCTGGAAGTTTCTTGAGTACTGTGTTTGGAATCCTGTCGAAGCTGGCTGTCTTTTTATTGTTGAGGTTTTTTAGTGTGTTTCTAATTTCTCTTTGTGTGGTGAAAATGTTTTTGGCATTTTCTATTGATGGGTTATAGGCTGTGGAGTTTCTGGTGAAGTTTGTTATAGTCTTGTGATCGTCAGTTTGTTTGTTGTATTGTTTTTTCAAGGCAAATGTTCTGGCTTCTATTATTGTGTTTAGCTGGGCCTTTCCCATGTGCTTATTTTTTGCGTGGATTAATTCGAAATGGGCTCCTATTATGTTTAGTTTGCTTATTGGGTCTGATATCGTTATATTATTGTTTAGTGTTTGGGTTTGGTCTATGGTGTCTATTTCTGCCGTTTGTATGAGCTGGTGATCGTATTTGTTTATTGAAAGTGCTTCTATCTGGGTGGAGTTGTTTTTGGTATTAAATATATTGTTTATTTGTTGGAAGGGGTTGGTGGGTCCTCTTTTTGAGATCTGGCTGATTTTGTCTTTCCAGTGAGTACTTATTGTTTTCCCAAATTCTTCTCTTATTTTTGTTTTAATGTTTTTGAGGAGTATTAGTATTGTGTGTTTTAGCGCGCTGGTTGTTGGGTCGTTGATTCTGTTTAGGTTATTAATTTGTTTTATTAAATAGTTTTTGTTTCTTTGGAGGTTTTTGATTGTTTTGTTTATATATATTTCTAATGAGTTTGGGATGTTGTATTTTGGTATTGATTTATTGAGTTGTCGGAAAAGTCATGACGCATTTTTACAAACAGATGGGGCTAATTCATTTCTGAGGTACTACAGTCATTTGTTACCATCTTCTTGCTATGTATTTCGACAGTTGACGGTTCTAGCTTCATTCCACAAAAACAATTGAGCGATTCGGTACAGTTTTAGAGATTTTACAGCCAAAATAAAATGGAGGACTGCAATGTGCATTTTCGCCACATTCTACTTTATTACTTCCGTAAAGGGAAGAACGCGTGTCAGGTGTGTGCAAAATTGCGAAAAGTTTACGGTGAAAGTGCTCTAAAAGAACGTCAGTGCCAATGATGGTTCCAAAAATTTCGTGCTGGTGATTTTGACCTCAACGACACTCCCCGATCAAGGAGGCCCCATTGAGATTGATGACGATAAAATCAAGGCACTGATCGAGTTAAACAAGCGTTACACGACACAAGAGATTGCCGAAATGTTGAACATCCACCACTCAAGCGTTCGTGACCACCTGAAGAAGCTGGGATACGTAAGCAGATTCGATGTTTGGGTTCCTCATGAGCTCAAAGAAGTTCATTTGACGGCGCGTATAAGCATCTGCGATACTCTCATCAAACGACAAAAAAACGATCCTTTTCCGAAGCGGCTAATAACTGGTGATGAGAAATGAATTGTTTACAACAATATGGTACGCAAACGGTCTTGGTCTCAACGTAATGCTTCTCCTCAAACGATATCGAAACCAGAGATCCACCAGAGGAAGGTTATGCTCTCTGTGTGGTGGGATTTTAAAGGTGTCGTGTTTTTCGAACTCCTATAAAGAAACCAGACTATTAATTCTGATGTGTACTGCCGGCAATTGAACAGTTTGAAGGAATCCATCAAAGAGAAATGTCCAGAGCTTGTTAATCGTAACGGAGTGGTGTTTCACCACGACAACGCGAGACCACACACAAGTTTGGTCACTCGCCAAAAATTGATGGAGCTTGGATGGAATGTACTGCCACACCCACCATACTCGCCTGACCTCGCGCCGTCAAATTTTCACTTGTTTCGCACTCTTCAAGACTCTTTGCGTGGTATAACATTCAATTCCGATGAGGCCGTGAATCAGCACCTTGTTCAGTTTTTCGCCGATAAAGACAGGTCCTTTTACAAACGAGGAATTATGAAGCTACCCGAAAGATGGCCAAAGGTCATCGAACAAAACGGGCAATACATCATTGACTGATCTTTATGCAGTATTTAAATAAATGATTTTGAAAAACATAGAAAAAATGCGTCATGACTTTCCCGACAACCCAATATCTATTGATCTTTGTAGGGCTGTTTCTATGTGTTCTAGATTTGTGTCTATTTCTTAGTTGGTTAGGTTCCTGTCGTGTGGTATTTTTAGGTTTCGTAATTCTACTGTTGTTTTTGGGGATTTAAGCCAGTTTGCTTTTGTGTAGTTTGGTCTTTTTACTGTGGGTGCGTGGTTGAGGTGTGTGATGCTTTCTATTGAGATGGTGAAAGTGATTGCGTTGTGGTCGCTGTTGAATGGGATGGTTTGGAGGTTCTGGTTTTGTAGATTGTGGAATTGGATTCTTGCATCGTGTAAGCAAAGGTCAATAAATGACCCACCGCTGGGGTAGGATGGTAGATTTGAGCATCGCAGTTGGATGTCGTGTTTGATTGAGTTGTGGTCTATCCATTTTTTGAGGTGCATGCCTCTGCTATTGTTTGTGGTGTTTTTCCAGTCGGTATGCTTTGCATTTAGGTCTCCTGCTATTAGGTTATAAGTGTTTGAATCTGCTAGTTTGAGGTCGGTGAATGTTTTTTCTAGTTCTGGCAGAAATTCCATTTTATTGTTGCCCGGTGCGTATGCTGCTATCAGGAAGAGTTTTTCATGGTTGGGGAGTTATATTTTTACTATTGTAGTTTCTAGAATTTTGTTGTTAGTGTTTGATGTAAGCTGAATTTTTTGGTGTTGTATTGAATTTCTTATTAGGATGGCCGTTCCGCCTCCTTGTTTGGAGTTTGTTCTGTCAGTTCTATGGATTTTATAGTTTGTGTATGTGATTTTGTGTTTATTGTTCAATTTTGTTTCCCCTAGCAGGATGACATCTGGGTTGTAGTTGTTTATTAGTTGGAGTAAGCTTGCTCTTTTTTGGTTTGATATTAATGAGTTTATGTTTAGTGCTATTATTTTAATCTTTTTGTTTGGGTGCGATGAGTGTTGGTTAGATATTTTTGTTGTTTTCCTTTAGGTTTTGTTGTTGAAGGAGTATTTGTATATTTGTTGTGTTGGTGAGGACTGCTTGGTGTAGTATTGGGTTGGCAACTAAGTCATTGCCGTTTTTGTCGAAAGATTCACTCTACACTTTCTTTTGTTTTGTTAGCGTGGCCAGAGTATCTAA
Organism: Anthophora plumipes; assembly: GCA_951804975.1. NCBI lineage: Eukaryota > Metazoa > Arthropoda > Insecta > Hymenoptera > Apidae > Anthophora > Anthophora plumipes. Next base: position 18,683,331 of record OX638119.1, read on the forward strand.
CCTATATTTTTTTCTTACTGTATGGACTTCTACGTTTAATTAGTAAAAAAAATTTTTTGATTAGTTCTTTAGTTTTGTTTTTATCCCAATTTAAAAATGAAAGAACAGGACGTGCATTTCCGACACATTTTATTGTATTACTTCCGAAAAGGCAAGAACGCATCGCAAGCACAAAAGAAGTTATGTGCCGTATATGGAGATGAAGCCTTAAAAGAAAGGCAGTGTCGAAATTGGTTTGAAAGATTTCGTTCCGGTGATTTTTCACTGAAAAATGCACAACGATCTGGCCGCCCAGTCGAAGTGGATGAAACCCATATCAAGGCCATTATCGATTCAGATCGTCACAGCACAACACGAGACATTACAGAGAAGCTCAATGTGTCGCATACATGCATTGAAAAAAAATTAAAAACCTTTGGTTATGTCAAGAAACTTGATTTATGGATCCCTCACCAGCTAAAGGAAATTCATTTGACGCAACGGATTAGCATCTGTGATTCGCTACTGAAACGCAATGAAAATGATCCATTTCTGAAGAACCTAGTTACTGGCGACGAAAAGTGGATAGTTTATAACAATGTTACTCGCAAGAGATCGTGGGTGAAACATGATCAACCAGCCCAAACAGCATCAAAAGCAGAGATTCACCAAAAAAAGATTATGCTGTCAGTCTGGTGGGATCACAAAGGAATTTTGTATTTTGAACTCATGCCGCAGAACCAAACGATAAATTCAAATGTGTATGTTGAACAACTCGACAAACTGAAGGATGCAATTGAAGAAAAGCGGCCGGTATTATCAAATCGGAAGGGTGTTGTTTTCCATCATGATAACGCAAGGCCCCACACATCTTTGGTTACTCGGCAAAAATTATTGGAACTGGGTTGGGATGTTTTGTCACATCCACCATATAGCCCTGACCTTGCGCCTTCGGATTACCATTTGTTTCGTTCCATGCAAAACTCTTTAAATGGTAAAATTTTTAACAACGCGGATGATGTCAGATCACACCTAATTCAGTTTTTTAATAGCAAAGACCAGACATTTTACGAACGGGGAATTTTTACGCTGCCAGAACGATGGAAAAAGGTCATCGACAAGAACGGCCAATATCTAATTGAATAAAGTTATAGTTTTAAACAAAAATTCTGAATTTGCCATCTTATTTGAAATCGGCAATGACTTAGTTGCCAACCCAATACTTGGAGTTGGTTTTGTGTTTCGATTAATATTCTTGTTATTATGTCGGTTGGTATGTTAGTATGCTCGTGGGATTGTGTAGGTGTGATTGTTGGGTTATGCGTTGGGTTTCGTGTTGGAGGGTTGTGGTATGTGAGGTGGAGTTCTGGTGCAGGAGTGTGTATTGGATGATCTAGTTTTTGGTCTTTTTGTGTGGTTCTGTGGGGGTGGTGGTATTGTGGGGGTTTGCTTAGTGCTTGTGGTTATTTTGCTATATGATATTTCTGGGTTTACAAGTTTGTGAATTTTCGCTATTTTATCATTTCTTATTTCTATTTGTTTTTGTTGAAGTTCTGCGATTGTTTGTTTGTGTTGTTTCGTATAGGGGCAGCCTCTGTATGAGGCTGGGTGACCATTTTGTCCGCAAAGCGCGCATTTGAGTGTGTTTGGGTTTACTTGTGTGTTGTTATTTTGCAGTTACCGGGTTCGTGATTTTCAGCGCATTTTACGCATCTACAGTCAGTCTCATAAGTATTCGTACCCTTGTTGCATATAAGAGAAATTTTCTGATATCAAGTGATACATGTAAGATTCTGCAGTAAGTTTTTTGTTACGAATAAACAGATGCATAAACTATATGCATACAAAATTTTAACAAAATTGAATTATTGATAACAAAATTATATTAATTTTAACCTACATAATACATAATAACAGACCACAAAAGTATTCGTACCATGCTTGACAGAGTTGAGTTTATTTTGCTTGTAAACATTGTTTCACTTTGAAGATGATTCCCAGAGGTCATAGTCGAATAATTGAGCTTCAGCTACTTAGTCTTAGTCAAAACTTTGTCGAAATAACATTGATAATCGAAAATGAGTCGAAAGAAGGCCGAGACTACTGTAGAAGAGCGTAAAATAATTTTTAAATTGCACCAAGAGGGCAAAAGTTACGTTGAGATAGCAAAACTTATTGGCAGAAGTAAATCTACTATCCAATACATAATTAAACGTGTAAAAACTAATAATACTTTGTTAAACAAAAAACGTGTTGAAAGACCAAAGATTTTAACTGCTCGGGAAGGAAAGACTTTAATACGTCAAGTGCAAAAAGATCCAAGAATTAGCGCCCCTAAGTTAGTCACAATGTGCAACAACATGTTTAATAAAACAGTTTCTGCTGAAACTTGTCGGAGAATATTAAGATCTGAAAATTTTCATGGTCGAGCAGCTAGGAAAAAGCCCTTCATTAATAAGATTAACAGAGCAAAGAGATTAGCATTTGCGAAAGAATACGTAAATAAGAGTAATACCTTTTGGCAAAAAGTTATTTTCTCGGATGAATCCAAGTTTAATATTTTTGGATGTGACGGAACAGAAAAAGTTTGGAGAAAGCCCAACAAAGAACTAGAATTAAAAAATCTACGACCGACTGTGAAGCACGGCAGAGGCTCGGTGATGGTTTGGGGCTGCATGGCAGCATCCGGAGTGGGTAATCTTGTATTCATTGATGGACTTATGGATAAATATAAATATAAAAGTATTCTTGAACAAAACCTGCAAGAAAGTGCAGTTAAACTGGGTAAGCAAGACGATTATTACTTTCAACATGACAACGACCCGAAGCATACTGCTCAAATAGTTCGTGAGTGGATACTTTATCACATTCCTCATTTTTTATCCACACCACCTCAGAGTCCGGATGTGAATCCTATAGAAAATTTGTGGGCAGAAATAGAGAAAAGACTACGCAAACATGACATTTCAAATAAACAAATATTAAAAGAAAAAATTCTGGAAGTTTGGAATTGTATTGAACAAAGCACTACTGAAAAATTAATAAAAAGTATGCAAAATAGATTAATTGAAATAATTAAGCACAACAGTGGACCGACGAAATACTAAAAAAATAATAAGCTATTATAATTTGCGATTTTTCTTATAAGACGTATACCGGTACGAATACTTTTGTGGACTGTTATAATGTACTATGTAGATTAAAATTAATACATTTTTGTTATCAATAACCCAATTTTGTTAAAAGTTTGTACAAATAAAGTTTATATATATGTTCATTCGTAACAAAAGAGTTATTGCAAAATCTTACCTGCGTCATTTAATTTCAACAAATTTTTTTTTCAAGCAGTAAGGGTACGAATACTTATGGGACTGACTGTATATTGTAAATTACAGTTCGTTGATGAGTGGCCTATTCTTTGACATTTATAACATTGTGTTATTTCTTTGTTTCTGAGCTTTTCTCATCTAATTGATTGGTGTAAGATTTTTTTGATTTGTGGTAGATTGTTTAGGTTGCTGTCTGCTGTTAGGTGAACTGTGTACAATGATAGTTTATTGTTTTGTGCTATTGATTTTTTTGTTTGGAATCTATTGATTTTTTAAAAATTAGGTTATCTATTTTTGGTCGTTTAATGTTTCTAAGATTGTGTCGGTGTTATAGTCGCCTTCCAGGTCTTTGAGGATTATTATTTGTTGTTTTTCATATTTTGGAGTGTATGTGTAGTAATTTATTTTTTGATTTTTTAATAGTTTTATGATTAAGTTGTAGTCTTCCGGTGTTTCTATGTATAAGTTGTGTGTATTTGTCGAAGTTATCTTTGTGCGGAAGTTTCCTTTTATTTTAATGCCGCTTGTGAGTATGGTGTTGATTGCACTTTGTGCGCTTTGGCTTTGAATAATTATTGGGGGAGGGGTTGTTTTTTCTGGTCTGGATTGTGTAGTGTGCTTTCTGGTCTCGCCTATGACATTGATGGTGGTGGGGGCTTGTTTGCCTGGGCGTAGGTGGGGGTAGTAACTTTCTTCGTGACCAGCGTGTCCGTGGAGTGTTGGGTTCTGCTCGTTTGCCCCCTTGGAGTGGCTGGGAATTCCCGGTCGTATTGTGCTTTGTTCTTTTCCTTTTCCTTTTCTGTACCTGATGTGATTTCTTCGCGCTTTAGTGGTTTCGCTATGAGCGTTTCTATTAATTTTCTCTGCTTTTCATTTTCTCGTCGCAGATTTTCATTCTGTTTCTTTAGTTCTTCCAGGAGCTCCTCCATTGCTTTGTTTTTATTTGCATATACTCGCTGAGTGATGCGGCTTTTTTATTGTTTGCTTCTTGGATATCACTGTTACTTCTTGCCATTTTTGTTGTTGCTTTCTGGGGGGCTTGCTGCTTTCTCTTGGTGGGAGCCTTTTTGCAGGAGAGCCTCTATTTCTATTTAGTTGAGTGTTCCTCGTTTTTCTTTTCTTAATATTTTGTCTAATGTCTCTTGTGATATTTTTTCTTTTTTATCCATTTCTTGGTTTTGTTTCGTGTTTTCTGGGTTGGGTTTAGTTTTTTGCTTGCCATCTGCGGTATTTCCGCATGACTCTATTGAGGATGAATCCTCTATTTTGTGTAATTATGCTTTGTTGCCTTTATTTTGTTGAAGACGATGATATTTTGTTCACTTTTGTCACTGGGTGGCCGTACGCTGCGGCTTTCAATAATGTATTTCGCGCGCTTATTCGCGTGCTCACTACTTTGTTGGACGATGTTGCCGAGTAGGCTGTCCCAGGTAGACGCAGTCAGAACCCTTAACCACTCCACCAACCACGCTGTTGAAAATAAGTTAAATGTTTCGAGATATAATGAACATATTGCTGTTATTAGTTCAATTTATTCAACTTCTTCAATTTATATACTGTTTCTTCGAATGTAAAAATGTTCGAGGTTGCACGAATACACACTGTATGCAGAAAATGAAAAAATTTGGAGTAGAAGCTACTTTTTCACGCGAAATACCTTAAAAATATTGGTTTTTAATTTTTTTGACAACGGTGCACCAATCCCAAAAATATAAAAAAAATTGAGGATGATGATCATGCTAATACGTTGCTATTACAAAAATATAAAAGAAGCGCTATTTTTTTTTTTTTAGAGATGTCCGCATTTTTTTGCGTTCTTTATTTTTTACAACTGGGATTTGCAACGAAAAAATCGGAAAAAATTTCCTAAGATGTGCCTTCATGTGTGTAATATGTCAGATTTTTTTCAGAGGTTTTGCATATCATTAAATACGGAAAATAGTCCAAAAACTGATAATTAGAATTTACCCTGTAACTACCCCCACGGTCGAGTTTGAGGGTTGAAACTTGGTGTCACATGTTTTCTTTTGGTAAGCTATTGAATGGTGTATCGCACTACCAAATCGGTTGGAGGGCACTTTTGACCCCCTTAATCTGTGTTACGTATGCGTTCTACCCGAAACGTATGGCGCCGAATGTTTAGTCTAGCACGCACCCCCCGATAGTCGCCAAGCCAAGGGATGAGCTCGCATTCCATTCCCACGGAAATCTAACATTTTCCACCACCAAAAATCTTAGTTTTTCGGTGTATAAAAGGGCATGATTTTCGACGCTCGGGGGCAGTCTCTAATTCAGCATCTGAACATAACGTTACTCTGTCCGTCGCAGAGTATCGATACGAGCAAGATCGGGTTCCAGTCCCCTTCGAGCATTCTAACGTCGCGTACGTATTTCGTAAGTGTTAATCAGATAACACTGTCTACGACTCCTCCGCGCTCTCACCGCGTAAAGTCGAGAAAGAAGATTCTTGCCGAGTCAAGAATCGACTAACTATAAATATTGTATCGAATCAGTCCTGGTAATTATAATAGAATATAGTAATATAGAATCATACTCGTGTCTATATTCAATTAAACCTATCCTGAATAGTATAGTAACGTACCAGCTAACCCCACGACAGATATACCTTTACCGCTCGAGGTATATCAACGACTACGACTCGCGAATACCAAATACCTTGATATCCGGTGGGCACATGGCGTTAACTATACGCTAGTAGTCCATCTCCTTCGGCTACCTTCGTTAACCATACGTTGGCATGTCCGAGCCTTCCTATCTATACCCACGTCTTCCGCGAATCGGGAAACGCGCGCTTTATTAGTAGGACCAAACTTGAACGACGTCACGAGGCTGGTGATAACGGTCGAATTCCGCAAGCACCTAACAACCTACTGACGATCGTTCGGAACGCGAGTCGTAACCCTTAATACCTGCTAGACCCTCTAGGAAGATTAATAGAAATAGCGGTATTCGGTGAATGTCTTCATACCGATTTCCATTGGTGCGTCCATGTTTGATGTTCATCTGCGAAATGAGATCGAATCCGGTAATGCTCTTTTGTCAACGCTGGAAATTTTTTCATCTTCTTATACTGAAGATTTGGTGACTTCTTCAAATTACGCCAAATCGTCATGTGTGAAGCTTGAGGTGCAATTTCGTTGCGTAATCGCCGTGCCCTCTTTGTCGAATTCACAGTTTCCTTACGAATAATTCTTTTTGTACGTTCAGTTAACAGTGGTGGTCTGTCCGATGACTTCTTGGTTCCATATTCATTGCTTTTTTGTACAAAATTGTTTACGAGATGATGAGACCGTCCAAGACGACGGGAAATTTCGCGATTGCTTAATTGCTTTTTTTAAACGCTAGAATTTGCCTTTTTTCGTACTCAGATAAACCTGCTTTTCTGTCCATGATTAATTCAATATTGGGAAAGTAACGTCTACATGAGAGTAAGAGCTTTAACGACCAAACACTAACCGAAAATTTCAACAATTAAACATGCCACAGTAAAAATACTGAGTATGGGACTCTCTTATGTTGCTGTCATACGTCGACTGACCCCATTGTTCTTTTGTTTCCGATGAACCATTTAAACTAAAGACAAGCAATAGCTCCACATAGAGCTATAACTATACAATTAACCCTTTGCACTCGAAACTTCTGCGTTGAAGTTGCATTTTTCTTAATTTCTTTTTAGCATAGTCACTCGTGTTTCATCTATGGTTTCGTCGATTCAAATTCGAAAAATCCAATGGCTCCGTTAAAAATTTACAGTTACTTGCGATTCTGTAGTCGTTTTTATTATTCCTGAACTTTATTCTTCCTAACCTTTACTGAGAATCTGTACTGCCTATCTGAACTCTGTCTTTCCCTGTGTTGTCAGAATCAGTTTCACTTTTCACAGTTACTCTAATCTTCCGTTTTCTCGAACCAATTATTTCATTCAAATCTCTCGTTTATGAAATCATTGATTTGGTCTTTAGATAATTTCAATTCGAACTTCTCTTCACTATTACTAATTCCGTCATTTGCTTCGACCTTTATAAACATCGAAGACAGACTAATGTATGAAATAATAATTTTAATGAAATACAATACTGTGTTATGAAGTGCATATACGTGAACCATTTATACTATAAAGGGGAAATACATTGTTTAAAAAAGAACAGTTGTTAATCGCCCCTTAATTGTCATTCGATTTGCTGTATCGAGCCAAATGGTGACTGAGAGTCACCTCTCGAGTGCAAAGGGTTAAATATTCATTGTAACATTAAAATTAAGTCATTTGAGCAAGTGGATCTATCATAGTGTTACAGTTAAAAATAGAGTAAAAACACAAAAATGTTTACTGTGCAAGAATAAAAAGCTATGCCAAAAACAAATTTTAAATCAATATTTCCCAGCGTTTTTATTAAATATTGAGATAAGTTTCAACCATATAAAGTATAGTTTCGAAGTTAAAAACGAAAATGTAAATGGATATATCTTTTTTGTTACGCACTGTAGATAAGCCTGCATGCTTATATAAACATAGCCAGCTAAAGTCATTCCTAGCGTAGTGCAAAAGAAACTTATTTGACACCCTAATATTATCGCCTTGCTTAAATTCAGAAATTAATTTTCCAAGAACACCGTAAGGTAAATGATAAATTACAACGATTCTGAATGTTCGAACTTGAGAATCGCGTATGTGAGTACTTTACAAGTGCCTTTTAGAACTGATTACTATGAGGAATATTCCGATTTGTGTGGTGTTTACTGAGTACTGACTGTTTTTATACAATCTCTTTGAACACAGTTTGATAATGAAATATCGCAGAAGCTTTGAACGTGCCGGATACATCGTAGTTTCACGTGAAATAAGTACAGTTACTCCCACTCGCATTTGTACAGCATAAGTTTAATATAAATGAAGAAGAATATAACCACATCCCTTAGAGATATTTTCTATTTATCTTTATCAAAATTAATTGTTACACTCTTGTACATCTATTTACAAAGCAGCTTCACGTTTCACTGTTTAGAAACACAAAAAATAGAAAAAGAATATAACTATCCATAAAAACCATCCCTCAGCCGTATTCGTACACAAGGGAAAAACGTATTTCTACTATAAAAATTCGACGAATCAGGACTTTCTGTCTAGTTACTTCAAGTAATCTATTTGGCATAGATTGAACCAATTCTTTTGTAACATTAGTACTAATATTTTTCCATTCCAAGTTTAATTTTTCTTCGAGTTGGTTCACGTTACTTATTTCGTATCTCCGCATTCTCCGGTTTTTAGTTATGTTCATAAATTTTCTATTGGGTTGATGTTTGGGCTTTGTAAGGGTGTTTCCATTATAACTTTCGGACAGTTATATGTATAATAGCCATTTTCGAGTTATGCGAGATTTATGCTGTGGATCACTGTCGCATTGTTCGCACTAACGTGTAAATTGTCTTTTAACCCCTTAACCTATGATTTCTTTTCCTGATTATGCATCTAAACATGAACTGCATATTGTTTAAGTACCATTTTGCACATGAAACGCTAATGTGTTATAGATTAATCACAATTGACAATCCTTGATCTTATAAACTAAAAAGAAAGTTAGAATTGAAATTAACATTTGTTACTAATATAACTGCTTTTGTCGAATCTCAACCAAAACCTGTGTTATGAGTCTAACATTTTGTTATAAGGTAAGGGGTTAAAATGTTTATGTACTTATGCTTATCCATAATTCCATCAATAATGTGCAAATTCCCATCGCCGTATTTCTGTAGGCTGGAGATTTGACTTCTCAAGGCTGGTATTTGGTTTTCGCTATACAATTTGCCTACCACCAGATTGAAAGACATTAAATTTACTCTGATCGCAGAAAATAACACGCTTTTCACAATTCATATGTCTATTTTATGTATTCATTTGCAAATTGTAAACGTTTTCGTCTATTGGGTTCACTAATGTACAGCTTCTTCCTGGCGACTCTTCCATTATATCCATATTTTCTTAAAACGCGGGGAACGGTTTCATTACTAAATTTTTTACTTGTTTAATTTTCTAACTTTGATGCAACTTTCGTGGAACTAATTTTAGGATTTATCTTGATTTCTTTTAAAATTTTTCGTTCGTCACGATCAGTTAGTAACTTTCTGTTGAGATTTCTAATCTATTTTCAGTTTTATACCTTTTTAGAATATATTGAATAGTAGACCGTCTTCTTTTTACAATAATACCAATTGCTTGTAAACCTTCATCTTCATGATGATTTATAATCAGTTTTCGTAGTTCAATCGATGTTTCTTTACCTTTTCTACCCATTTTACGTGTTAGTAAATAGATTGCTTTTATCAAGACGAAAGAATAACTGCCGATTGTCTTTTGTTTCGTGAAGAATAAATGAGGAATTCCCAATAAAGCATATAGAGGTGGACAAAAGTATTCACACAGTACACAATTCCGCATACAAACGCTTATAACTATTGAAATAATTGTTTACATTAATTTCTTTTATATGTATCTTTATTTACAATATTTTATTTATTTATACATGAAAAGAGAATGATATTGATAAAATTCAGGATAAATAACAAATACAAATGTCTACATATCACGATCGTCTTACGCTCAGACAAAAGTATTCACACACTTTTAACAATAATATATGTTGAATTAAAGTTTTAACATTTTGTCGCATGTCCGTTTTATTTTATCACCTTCCATAATCTGCGTGGCATCAAGTGGACTAACTTTTTTATAAATTCATTGCCAATTTTGTTCTGTTCTTCTAATAGTACTTCTTTTAACTGTGATTTACTATGAATGTTTTGTTTTCTAATGTTTTTCTCTAATTCGTGCCATAAGCTTTCTATTGGATTAAGATCAGGGCTTTGAAGTGGAATACTCTTTAGAGTATGTGGAGTGTTATAAACAATTCATTATTGAACCTTGTATGTCATATGAGCCAGGAGCATTGTCCTGTTGGAAATAGTAATTAGGCAGTAAATTCAATTTTTCAACACTTTTCTTAAAATTTTCATTTAAAATATGTAAACAACTGTCGGCGTTAATTGTTTCATCCAAAAATACCAATTCTTCTACCCCAGATGAAGACATACATCCCCAAATACCTTAACTCTACCACCCCCATACTTCGCTATAGCTTGTAAATTTTTTTTTCATCCATTTCGGTATTAAGTTTTCATCACACTGATACTTTACCATTTAATTTGAATATATTAAAACGACTTTCGTTTGAAAAATCGACACCTTTATTTCGAAGTTCTATCGCAAATTGCCTTCGCTACTTTTTATTCTTTTCGGTGATGTAGGGTTTTTTTGCAGGCAATACACGAAGAATATCCAACACCTTTTAGAACTCTGCACACTGTTTCACTACTAATTTCTTTTCCAAAATCATTTACTATTCCTTTTACTATTTCAGAAGATGTAACTTTAGGATTTTTCTTTGTTATGTTACATATCTTTCATTTCTCTCTTATGGATAACTTACACGGTTAGGTGCGGCGACCACTTCTTAAACAATTTTCAAAATTTGATTTGTTCAAAAACTTCTTAATAATACTATAAACCGTGAAATGGCTTTTATTTGTTATTTTATCAATTTCTGTACAGGATTTTTATTCTCTGTACAAATTTAATATAATTTTTCCTTCTTCAGAAGTAGTTTCCTTTTCTTCCCATATTTAAGTTTTCTTCTTTAGCAGTGGCACAGAATCAACTGAAGTGACTACAAACGAAGATGGAACCAAAGATTTCTCAGTGCATGCGAATACTTTTGTCCAGACGTAAGACAATCGTGATATGTAGATATTTTTATTTGTTATTTATCCTGAATTTTATCAATAATGTTTTCTGTTCGTGTATAAACAAATAAAATATTGTAAATAAAGATACATATAAAAGAGATTAATGAAAACAATTATTTCAATAGTTATAAGCGTTTGTATACGGAATTGTGTACTGTGTGAATACTTTTGTCCATCTCTGTAAACATTCCTTAGGGCATATATTTTTGTTTGTACATATGTTAGCTGTATGAATACGGCTGAGAGATGATTTTCATCAATAGTTGCATTCTATTTCTATTTTTTCTGTGTTTCTAAACAACGAAAAGTAAAGCTGCTTTGTAAACAGATGTAAAAGGATGTAATAATTAACCCCTTGAATGTGCCATTGTAAACTTTGACGTCTCTGAGACGTCAAGAACTGTCTCCGGCGGACAATAAAAATTCCAAATTTTGAATGAAAATAATACAAATGCTGTTGGAATGGTCAGAAAAAATCGAAAAAATATGCCAAAGAAGTTGGAATCATACAAATTAAAAAAGGGAGCAGTAAGAACATTATCTTGTACAGGTATTCTGTTCTTATGCTGGCTTGATAAGAAAGATGTATATATAATAAGCACTAAACATTCAACAGCAGAAATAGTTGACATGAGAAAAATAAGAAGAAAGGAAGGAGGCGAGGAAGAAAATGTTTTAAAACTCAGCTGTGTAGTGGAGTACAAACGTGGAATGGGAGGTGTCGACAGGCAAGACCAATTTCTTGCATGTTTCCCACTTATTGAAAGTGTGTCAAGGGATATAAAAAAATGTTCTTTTATATGTTTGATATAGTTATCTATAATGTTTATGTCCTCTATTCTAAGTTACCTAATTCAACAAAGCAATCGATTGTAAATTTTTGATTGAATATTGCAGAAGTATGCTATGTAATTTGTCTCTTCCTAATTATCCGACAGTGGTAGACTGTTGCAAAATAAGTGCCAAACTCAACTACAGGCAAAACATTGGGTATATTTTCCTAAACATATACTTTTGACTAACAGAAAGGAACATCCTGCAAAGAGATGCCATGTATGCGTAAAAAATAATATAAGAAGCAAAACAACTTGACAGTGTAAAAAAATGCCTAGTTCCTCTACATATTCCAAAATGTTTTGAAATGTTTCATACTTTACAGAATTACTAATTTATTATTTTATAATGTTACTTAATTATTGTCCATTAACATTATATATCAACCTGATTAAATGTTATATAGCAATGCAAATTTCACAATAAAATGTTCTATTTCTAAGCTTGCACATAACTGTTCAGTTGAGCCAAATTAAATAGTATTTTTTGGACACATCAAATTCCATTCTATTTGTATGCCAAGGGGTTAATTTTGATAAAGATAAATAAAAAATATCCCTAAGGAAGGTGATACTTTTTCATTTATATTAAACGCGCATATGCTGTATGAATACGAGTAACTGTACCTAAGGAAGATGTTAGGTGTAGTAATACCTGAAAGGACAGTCATTACAATTAAAGCGCTGATCGCTCCAGCGAACACTATCAATCTTGGATGTTTCATCGCCATAATCGCGGCGATGAAGAATGTTTTATCTCCCAACTCGGAGACTATAATCACAGATAAGGAAGCTATAAATGCACTTAGAAAGCCGAGGTTGCCTTTGGGGAGTTGCGGAGATATTACACCTTCCGGTTTCTAAAATTCATTATAAATATTATTATTAGGAAATGTACAATGGTTTGATAGAAAGTGAAGAGTGAAGTACTTGCCGTGGACGTCATTATCATTTGAAATCTTCCATTGTATACGGGCTCGCTTTCGCCCAATACCACGGATAGAAGAAAACAGTTTGTCACGCATATACAGAGAAAATACTGGCTTGTTGAAACTTTATTGACAGCCATTCTTCGAAGGAAATAGCGACAGTATTGAATTCCTTAACCTCAACTTTCTTGCAATGCACATTTTTTCGATGCACGCATTCGTGTCTTTACAGAGACAGTAGGTTCTGTATGGTGTTGTAGGCGTAGTGTAGCCTCGTGAACGTAACTTCATTTACGGTTCCCAACGTGGAGGGAAATTCAAACGAAACGAACGAACACGCAGGCTGCATTACGGAGAAGAAAGTACAGTGAGTTACAGCTAAAATCGTACACTTTAAGAATATTATCTAATATTTAAATTAAATTAAATTAAAAATTATTTACATTAAAAATTAGTACTTTGTAGGGTATCCTCGACTACATTCTACGGCATGTAACCTTTTCAGCATTGATTTTACTAGATCGGGTTCAATTTTTGTCTATTCTTCCTGCAATGCCTTTTTTAAATCATTTTTGTTAGTAATTGTATGTTTTCTTATCCTTACTTCTAATTCATGCTAAATATTCTCAATTACGTTTAGGTCGGGTGATTGGGGAGTATTGATAACTTTCGGGCAGTTATATAAGGGTCTAGCAGGTTAAGTGGGTCAAAAGTGCCCTCCAACCGATTTGGTAGTGCGATACACCATTCGATAGCTTACCAAAAGAAAACATGTGACACCAAGTTTCAACCCTCAAACTCAACCGTGGGGGTAGTTACAGGGTAAATTCTAATTATCAGTTTTTGGACTATTTTCCTTATTTAATGAATCGCAAAACTTCTGAAAAAAAATCTGACATATTACACACATGAAGGCACATCTTAGGGAATTTTTTCCGATTTCTACGTTGCAAATGTTAGCTGTAAAAAATAAAAAACGCAACAAAATATGGATATCTTTTGAAAAAAAAATAGCGCTTTTTTTATATTTTTTTAATAGCAGCGTATTAGCATGATCATCATCCTCAATTTTTTCATATTTTTTGGATTGGTGCGCCGTTGTCAAAAAAATTAAAAACCGATATTTTTAAGGTATTTCGCGTGAAAAAGTAACTTCCACTTCGAATTTTTACATTTTCTGCATACAGTGTGTATGTCGTGCAACCTCGAACATTTTTACATTCGAAGAAACAGTAAAACAATATACAAATTGAAGAAATTGAATTAATTCAACTAATAAGAGCCATCTATGTTCAATATATACCAAAAAATTTAACTTCTTTTCAACGGTGTCGTTGGTGGAACGGTTAAGGGTTCTGACTGTAGAATCGCTGCACATTTTTTAGCCGTGAGTTCCAGCCCTGCCCCATACTCATTTCTTTTTTTTTATATTATTTTTTTCTTTAATTCCTAACTATATCTCAATAAATAGCATTTATTTAAAAACATTTTACAAATATTTTAGGCAGTTTTTTTGTTTAAGCAGTTAAAACTTTTAAAATATTAAATAGTACTGTGAATAAGAGAATATGTGGGCACAGAAACGATGCAATAAAAAGTATTCCAAAATTATTTTAATGCATATTTTAAGACAAAAAAGTTGCCTAAAATATTTGTAAAATGTTTTGACAATATGGGACGTATGTTTTGGGTCATTATCATTATAAAATTTAAAACAATTCAAAATTCCTAATTTTTCGGCACTACTTTTTAAATTCTTTTTTAAAATATTCAAATAATCAAATTTGTCCATGTTCCCTTCAATAAATTCCAAATTTCCTGTTGCAGTAGCTGACATACACCCATCACTGACCCACCTCCATGTTTAACAGTAGGATTCATATTTTTTATTTTAAATTCTTCATTAGGCTTACGCCATACAGTAACTTTGCCATCTGAATGAAGAAGGTTAAATTTGCTTTCGTCGGCAAAAATAACTTCTTTCCAAAAACTACAATCCTTAGTTAGATACTGTCTTGCAAACTCCAGCCTGCTTTCCTTATTTTTATCGCTGACAAATGGCTTATTTCTTGCTGTACGTCCATGAAAATCATTCTTTCTTAGGACTCTTCTTACAATTTCCGGATTTACAGATTTTTGCAAATATTTTTCCACCTCGTTTGACAATTTAGGTGCACTAAGCTTTGGATTTTCTTTGAGTTTTTTAACTATCCATCGCTCATCGTACGCATTAAATTTTTTGTTCGGAGCTGTTCTTAATTTATTTGTAATTCTGTTTTCTTCTCTATAGCGTTTAATAATGTATTTGAACAGTGTTAATACTTCTACCGATAATTTTTGCAATTTCTCGATAGCTTTTATCATTTTGAAAGTTCATCACAACAATTTCTCGAACCTCTACTGTTGTTTGCTTCATTTTTACTATTATTACGATTTCTTTTCTAACTTCGATGTAATACCATGTTTACTAGCAAGCTAAAACAATGTGATCTTCTTTTGTTTAACGTTCTTCATTTCTTTTCTGGGATTCTTGGAGGGGAATATCAGATAGGGGGAAGCGTACGATTTTAGCTGTGAGATGTTTTCTGCACTGTATTATAGTAACTTCATTTTTTTTATGTTAAGCAATGTTCATTTCTTTTGTCATTATTACACTGTTGCAGATCTTCTAGTAATTTCGAGGAAACCGGACGTAAGTTACTGCCCGTGGAGCGCTGAACCGCTCTGCTCGTTCATGTGCGAAATTAAATTGTCGCTGATCTTAGGAACTTTAGATCAGATAAACCGACTGGTTTTGATAATAACTTCCGATTACCAGCAATTAAATGAATTTAAACAACCTTGTAAGAACTTTTAATTAAAACACAAATGAACTCAAAAAAACTTGGATTTGAAAAATCTGTTCTCTATGATGCGGAATACAAGTGGAAAAGGTAGAAGCTGAGGCTTTTCTCTTCTTTTTCATATCAGGTCCACTGGTATTTATAGCCTTTAGTTTCTTAGGTAAACAACTATTAACAACCATTAGCAACTCCAATGTTATCCAATTTTAGCATCGGCAAGTAGCCTCATTGGTCATCTAACTGCGTTTTATTTCTTTTAACCGAGTGTTACATGACTGGGCCATGTCTATTTATATGTAATGAGCTTTATCCCAGTGGCCCGTGATAAGTTCGCAATTTAATAACAGAGGACTATCTTCTGGTTTGAATATCGCGCTCGAAGTATCTTTCCAGAGTTAACTTCAGTTTCTTAAGGTCTAACTTACAATAACGCTTAAATTTATTTACAATAAGTTTTCCATTGCCGACAATACAACGTGTTCAGAAAGACAGGGCGCCAACGGTACGCCATCGGGACACCTCCACCCTTATTTTAAAAGACTTACTTCTCGTAACGACTTTTACAATTTCACGCTTATTCTTATCCGAAAGTCGATGGTTGCTGGATGTTTTACACATAACGTAAGTTGTCATCTTAATTATTGTCCTAAGCTAGAGATCAAGTTTTATGAAAGCTAATTTTAATTTATTTGCATGCACTGTTTTAAATTTACCTTCTCCTATTTCTATTTCAATTGTTAGATCATTGGTCACGCGATATGGTCCTATCCAGTTAGAATCTAATTTACATATTTTCGGTTCTCTAAGTAAATATACGTGATCTCCTACATCAAATTTCCGCGGGTTGGTGTTTTTATCATACATCCTTTTACTTCTCTCTTTAGCTTGACTTAAATTATGTGCCGCTGTGGCCTGAGTAGTAACAATTCTAGTGAAGAGTTCATCGAGATAGTGAACGAACGTACGCGGTACCTTTTCTTTAGCAAATTCGGAAGGAATAAGAGCTTTAACACCACAGACAAGCTCATGAGGTGTGAATCCTGTTGCTTCATGCACAGAGGTGTTGTAAGAAAACATTCCAAACCTAATCTAATCATCCCAATCTGTTTTAGTACAATAATGTTTCAAGTAATCAACAAAAACTCTATGTGCACGTTCCAGAGAGCCCAATGATTGAGGATGAAATGCAGTGGACACAATTTTCTGTATTTTGAAAATTTTGCAAAATGTTTTCATTATTCGACTTGTGAAGTTACGACCCTGATCTGTATGAATTATTCTGGGACATCCATATCGGCTAATATATTGTTCTGCAAGTGCCGTAGCGACTGTAATGGAATCAATAACAGGTAAAGGAATGGCATCGGAATACTTAGTCAAATTATCCTGTAATGTCAATAGATATCTATTACCCCTTTTTGTAATTGGTAATGGACCGACAATATCTATTTGCACTTTCTCAAAAGCCCTGCTCGGTGTATCTGTAAGATACATGGGTTGCTTAGTTTTTGTGGAAATTGTTTTATTCCTCTGGCACAGGGAGCAAATATGAATCAAATCTTTAATTTGTTTTTGCATTCCCGGCCAATAGAAATTTTCCCTAATAAGGTTATAGCATTTAAATGCTCCTCGATGACCTCCAATAGTAGATTCATGATACTCCTTAACAATTTGAGATCTATCAGATTCTTCAGGAAATATTATTTCTCCTGAACAAACAGTAATAATATATGAGGGACAGGCAAATATATTCTTGAATAGGTATTCAATTTGGTCCCATTCAATGGGTTCCAACCCATTACAAATACTAGAAAGGCTAATAGATTTTACATCTAACCTATCCATAAGTTGTTTGAGGGCTTTCAACGAGAACTCAATATTTTCTAGAGTTGGCGTCTCGGCAGATGTGGACTTAATGAACAAATGGAAAACATGAAAATTATCACTAGGGAAAGTAAGGGCCTCACCCTTGTTGACAGGATACTGCTGAATACAGTGGATATCAAATTTACCATGATCCGCTAAGTCCTTACTCGTTTGGCTCAACATCGAACAATCAATTGAAATGAAATTAATAATATTATCCTGACGCATAAAAAGATGATCCTTTGAAAACTGGAATGTGGGTGATGGAGCAGTATTTACGTCCGGTCGATAGTCAGTGATTCTAAAGGGTAAAATCATGGTTGGACCCTGAGCATTTCTTACGTTCCCTGGTTTAAATGAGGTCGTCCCTGCCCTGGAATGCGTCCCTAAATCCTGAGAGTCCCAGCGCGTCGAACTGTATGAGTTGCTCCTCATGGCGACTGAATGCTGGATACTCCCCTCCCACCTGCGTTGAAACTCTGTGACAGAGAGCAGGCCGCCAAGTTTGGTTTTCACACTGTCTAATACGGGGTACGCATTTCTCGCACGATCTAGGTGTAATCTCGTAGAGTGTGTATCGTCTTCGTCAGCGGTATAATATTCGTCTGAGTCAGTATCGTTTTCATTCTGTCCACTCCCGACCTCATTCTCAACTACTGCCTTCCTGCGCGCTAGGAAAACAGCAGCCACCAGTTCCTCGTTATCTGTCTCTGTGCCGAGATCCAGTGGAGAAGCCGCGGGTAGCACATCGTTGGCGCCAACGAGCACCACACGCGCACTCCCCGGATCACAGTCGGTGGGTTTAATGGATGCATAAGACTGAGATGGCGTGACAAATGATTGTTCGACAGGATTCCGAGACAATGCATCAGCATTAGAATTAATCCTACCAGGTTTATATATAATATTGTAATCATATTCGTCAAGCTTAATTCGCCACCTCATAATTTTGGAGGTTGGATCTTTGACGTTATGTAACCAGACGAGCGGACGATGGTCAGTAACGAGAGTGAACTGTCGACCGTAAAGGTAAGACCAAAAATGACTTACTGCATATATGATAGCTAAGAGTTCTTTCTCAATACCGAATATCTGGTTTCCGTCTCACTCAGGGTTCTGGAAGCAAAAGAGACAGGAAGATCCTTACCAACAGATCCTTGACTTAAAACTGCACCTATTGCAAAATTTGAAGCGTCTGTTGTAACAAGGAAAGGTCGTGAAAAATCAGGAAATTGGAGAAGAGGTTCAGTACAAATAATATCACGGAGATTTTCAAATGCGTCTTGAGCTGCATCATTCCAAACAAAGGGTACATTTTCCTTCAATAATTGACTAAGAGGTTTAGCAATATACGCCATATTTTTAATAAACCTACGATAATAGCCCACAAGCCCTAGAAATTGTTTGATATTTTTCTTTGTTTTAGGTACTGGGAATTCCTTAACGGCTTTTATCTTCGCGGAATCTGGTTTTACCCCGTCACTCGAAATAATATGCCCTAGATAAGTAGTTTCCCTACGAAGGAACCAATACTTTTCTGATTGTAAAGACAGCCCAGCGTTCTGTAACCGCGCTAACAATTTCTTTAGTTTCCGTATAAACAAACAATTCCGTTCCTTGCAAACCTGTCAACACGATGTCCATGAGTCTCTGAAAAGTGGTGGGGGCATTCTTTAAGCCAAAAGGCATCCTATTAAATTCAAAATGCCCATAAGGCGAGGAAAAAGCAGTCTTAGCCTTAGAGTCATCTGAAACCGGAATCTGATGGAAACCTGAGGCTAAATCAAGCGTACTGAAATATTTTGAACTTTTGAGTTGATCAAGAATTTCCGTAATACTAGGAAGAGGATAAGCATCACCTATAGTTTTCTCATTTAACTTGCGATAATCTATAACCATTCGCCAGCGAGGCTTTCCCGTGACGTCCGGTTTCTTGGGCACTATCCAAACAGGGGAATTATAAGGTGAAACAGATGGTTGTATTATTTTACTCTTAAGTAATGAATCTACTTGTTTCTTTATTTCATCCTTATGAATAAGAGGAAATCTATATTGTTTAGTGCTTATTGGTATGTCGTCCACAGTCCTAATGCTATGTGAAATAAAGGAAGTACTGCCTAAATCATCCTCAGGTAGATAAAATTGATACGGGAATTTTCCTACAATTTCTAAAATACTATCTTTTTCTACTTCAGTTAAATCATTTAGATTTAACAATTTTAAAATTTCAGAAATCCTCTGAGCCTGGCCCCGAACACCTTTGTCACCACGATGTTCTCTTCGAGTCGTTCTTGAGGACGATGTTTTGACACCAAAATCCTCAAACTAGCTAGGATTTACCGTGAGAGTAATATGGCTTGGCGTGGAATTGATTGCAAAAATCTTTGCAAACCCGCCCTCTTGTTTAGACAAAACTTCTCCAAGGAAAACTCCGGGACCGACATCCATACGCTTAATGTAACCAAATTCCCTATCCGGTTTTACGGGCAGTGCGACCAGAGTTTTACTGCGCGGTGGTAACTCGATAGATGAAGAAGAAGAAGAAAGCGGTAACCTAATATTTCCAAGCTGGACAATTGTTGGTTCGGTATCACGAAATATTATAGCAGCTTCCTGGATTTTAAGAAAGGGTACCCCTAAAATGCCAGTTTCCTCAATTGGAAAGTCGTTTTTAACTACTTGGAATTTCACTGGTGTATTGAAAATTTTTATGATTATCTGCCCGCAAGTTCGGAGCATTTCCGATCCTATGCCAACAAGATCAAAAACAACACTTGGATCAATTTCTGCATGAGCCACAATTCCTCCTAATTTAATTATATTCAACTCAGCACCTGTATCAACGAGAAAAGAAGCGGTACCCTTGTCAAAAAGTTCATGGGTGAGTGATACAGCAGGCGATTGTGAAATTCCATCCGTCTTAAAGGAAAATTTTACTCGATAGGCGCGGCGCAAGCTATAAGGGGTTGATTCCTCGTTACGCCGTGACGCGGACCCCTGTTCCAGTTTAAATTCTGTGAATGTGTTGCTTTCGGAATAGGTCTATTGATGAAATTGTTTTGTGTGTTCCGCTCTGCGTCTCTATAACAACGATTTTCAGAATGCCCTGTTTTTCGACATTTCCCACACCGTTCTTCCCGGATGGGCGGAATTTTTTCTGAGGGATTTTGAAGACAATCAGAACGCAAATTACCCTTCTGGCCACATCCGAAACATCTGCGAGGATCCTCAGATGTGGTTGTTGTGACGAATACCTTAGTATGAGGTAGCTCGGGGCTGACATATCTGAAGTAAGTTTGATGTCCGATGCATTTTTAATCGCCATATTCAGATTTGAAAGTCGCTGTCCGATTATAAGCTGACTAGTCACTCGATCCTTCAAGCCCCTAGCGAAACCCGCCACTGCCTCAGTGTCGAGGAGTTCTTTAAATGCTGCAAATCTACTGGAATTGTACAGTAAAACCTGTTTTTGTGCGGTGGATAGGGACCGCATAAAAGAAATCGTACAAAAAAATATTCGAAAATTTTATAAATTCTTACATATAATAAACAACTTTGTACGATATACCGCCTAAAATTTTTTTTATGCGGTGGATAGGGACCGCATAAAAAAAGTCGGACTTAGAAAATACATTAATGACTTATGAAATAGATGAGAGAATGCTTTCAATTAAATAAAATAATTAAATTAGACCTAAAGAAATTGTAAAAAGATTTAATTTTTCATTGTACATATATATGGAGAAGTTTTCAAATTATACGTTAAATAGTTTGCTGCTACTCGTCGTAATCTAAAACGCGCATCTTCTTGTGATGAATCGGTTGAAAATCGCTTTCGTCGCTTGAAGATAGGATTTCAATTGGTTTGTTTTTTGGTACCATAAAGTCGGTGATCAGTTTTTGTGACGACGGTTGACTGGTCAATTGCTTGTAAACGTCACGATAGTGAGACATGCATGATCTCAGCTCTTTTTGGAATTTTAAGCGTCTTTCGGCATTGGTATCTATTTTAAGAAAATGCGTTTCCAATTTTTTCGAAATCTGGATCCCTGCATATATTTTATCCGCTGTAATAGATTCCGGTTCTTCTTGTCCATTTTCATAATCTATCAAACTATTGATAATGTCGCTATCATCGACAGCTTGGTCCTCAATCATCTCATCCAGGTCATTATCGTTGAAAGAGTCAAAGCCTTCTCCGCCGATGTTATGTGCGAGCGCACTAATTTCAGATAATAACGTTGACGCGTTTTCGGTAACGTTTCGATTAATTACACATTCAGGCCAGATCACTTTCCAGCACGAATTTAATGTGTGTTGTTTGATTTGTCCAATTGCTGCAATAATATGGTTTATGCAGTCTAAAATTGAGAATTTTTTCCAAACCTCAGTTAGGCTTAAGTTATCGTCCTCTAGCTTTTTTAAAACGTAGCTGAAAGTTAATTTGATATAATGTTTCTTAAAATTTGCGATTATGCCCTGATCCAGTGGTTGTATAAGGCTGGTCGTATTTGGTGGTAAAAACACCATTTGTATATTAGGATGTTCTATACAGGGATGACCGGGTGCATTATCTACAATTAGCAATACTTTAAACAGAAGACCCATCTCTTCCATGTATTTTTCAACTTCTGGTACAAAACAATCATTGAACCATGTTGTAAATACAGCTGATGTGACCCATGCTTTTTTATTGGCCATGAAGTGTACTGGATATTCAGATAAATTTACGCCTTTTAGCGCACGTGGGTGTAATGCTTTATTTATAATAAGTGGTGTTAACATCTTTGCACCAGAGGCATTACTGCAAAGAAGAAGTGTGATTCGGTCCTTTGCCGCTTTAAAACCACTTGCAGTTTTCTCCGATCTCGCAATTAATGTTCGACTGGGCATCTTTTTCCAGAATAACCCAGTCTCATCAGCATTAAATATTTGGTCTGGGCAATATCCACCATCATCAATGATTTCCGCTAATACTTTGCGATAATTCATAGCAGCCGTTTCATCGGCGGACGCTGCCTCGCCTTGTATCTTCACATTGTGAAGTGCGTACCGTTGTACAAATCCAGCAAACCAGCCGTTGCTCGCAGAAAATGTCACGTTTCGTGAACAGGATGACGAACTTGGTTCTAAGTCCTTCAGTTGGTTGAAATAATGTCTAGCTTTTTCTTGAATTAATTCTTTGTGAACGGGGATTCGTTTTTTAGTCAAATCTTTAAACCACAACACGAGAGCCTTTTCCGTCTTCTCTAATACAATATTTCTCGAATACGATGCTCTTTTACTACTGTCATTTGTTGCACTATTAAAAGATTCATATATTTTATTCGCACGTTTGTGTATAGCTCTGATCGTGGATTCACCTAATTTAAATTCATTAGCAACAGCTGTAGATCCTTCACCATCTGCTAGTCTATTTAATATTAGAATTTTTGTTTCTAATGGAATTGTCTGTCTTTTTACTTTCTTTTGGCTATAATTATTCATTGTAAGGGAGTGCTTATGTCTAAAATTAAAATAAAAATCATAAAAACTACATATAAATAGAAACAAAAGTAACTAATTTATTTACCTTTAATCTCACTATAAAATGAATCCTTAATCACGTGAATCGTGGATAAAACTCTGAATACGAAGCGTATGCTGTTCGCGCGTCGAGCGACAATACTGTGTACGTAACTGACTCTGCCTTGTCAGGAGATTGTTTAAAATAAATGAACAGAGCATCGCGAAATCCAGATACATCGTTGTCAAGGAGACCACGTAATCAGAGTTCGTCCACAACATGTATATGTACATTGATAGGAAACATTAAATTGGTGCTAACGCCGTTAAGATTCATATACCGCATAAAAATAAATCGCACAAAAAAAATCGCACAAAAATAAAATCGCACAAAACCAATCGCACAAAAACAAAATCGCATAAAAAAGGACCGCACAAAAACAGGTTTTACTGTACTGCTCTCGTGCAGCCTCAATACCGCGAGCCAAAATTCCTCGGACTCGACCTCCGAAAACACCAATTGTTTCCCGCTCGCCTTGTCGCACCCCTCTTAATTCGTTAAGAACGCAAGGAAATACAAACTGGTCACTAAAAGCTTCCTTTAAGTAATCAATTAATTCGTCGAGGGTCTCTGCATCAGGATTACCCCGAATTAGTGCATCAGCATGGCCTACAATTTTGTTACGAATATATCTGAGGAGTAAACACTTCTCCGAAGGTTTAACGGACCGATACGCTATTCTAGTCCTTGATGAATCTGGTAAGCGAACACGTAGTCCCGTCAAAGTGAGGAACAAGATCAATAACAAGTTTTAAGGGAATAAAGGTTTCCTCCGCAATTTTCACGGGGTTTCCTTCTATATCGATGGTATCTCTCCTAGAAGAGGAAATATCATCAAGGGAGACAGGAATGTCTGAATCGTGAGTGGATTGTGACACTGAAGGCGAAACGATACTCGACGGATTTCCCGTTTGCGACCCCACTGAAAGCAATCCCGTCGGGATGGCATTCATAGAAATATCTTCCACAACAAAGGTACTACTACTACTACTCAGCCCACTCCCACGAGCCTTTCTATGCTTACGCAGTGTTATCAGTTTCCGACGCATTTTGTTTTTATCTTATTTTATCTTATTATTAGGTCGAGTCATAAGTAACTTCCGTTTTTTTATCAGACATTTATTTTTCTCTCATTAAATAACAAAATTATATTAACCCTTTGCGGTCGTATTAAATTTGGACATGGGTATCGTACTGGTCGGAATTAATTTCCGTCGAAAGAGCAGGGATACATAACACGCAAGATTAGGATGGATAAACAAGATTTAGTAATTCTTTTATGAACTTTAGATATATCTTTATTCAATACAGTCATCTAGTGATATGTTTTTGTATAAAAATTATGTTTTATAATTCTCCATCGTGTGGTATTTTTCAAAACATTCTCCAACATGCAGGCCTGGTTTTCGAGTGCATGTATCGCAAAAATAATTGGTTTGGTGCCTTCCGCCCTTAATCTTTCTGTTTGAACATACACAGCAATCTTTACTTTTTACATTTTCACAATGCCGCAATATATGCAGTTTACCATTAAGTCTTTCTTCCTTATCGGAGGTCGATGGTCTTCCTGGTTTTGATTCTGCTCCATCGCGAAAATCACCTACCAGTTGTGCCACCAATTTTCGAACGAACATAAAATGTGTCATAGGTGTCCTGTTCTCTTTTCTAGCTGACACCTTATATAAAATGTAACTATTTATTGCACAAACCTCTAATCCCCAGGAAAAAAGTTTTCGCCACCATTTGCACGATTTTCTCATAAAACAATATGAACTTGCTAATTGGTCAGCCTTATCGACACCTCCCATATTCATATTGTAATTTATAATAACGTTTGGTTTGATAATGTTGGCGGTGCCACCTTGTTTCATCCTTCTTTCTATAGTTGTCGTGCCCGAGGTATCGTAACTGCTTAGTATGGTGACTATTCTTTTATCTTTCCACGCTAATAATAAAATATCGCCTGATCGGTAGGCAGCGACAGTATTATTTTTTGTTACAGCTGGTTTTTTAATCACAGTTGGTACATATTTTCTGTTTGTGCTAATTGTACCAGTTAAATAACAACTTAGTTTTAGAAGTTCCTGCGCTAATGGGATCCCTGTAAAATATCTGTCCGTAAAGATGTGATGTCCCTTTGCCTCGGGATTTGCGGTCAACAGTCTGTGATACAATTGTAAGACAATCCTTGAACTGACAGGGAGGTCCGGTCGGATGAGAGTGTCTGTACTAACACTTCCATAATAGGGAAGCATAGCATATATGTATCCTGTACGTGCGTCTGACAATACATAAATTCGGATTCCCCATTTGGTGGGCTTTTTAGGATTATATGTAATAAAACTAATTTTGCCCTTAAATTTGACAACAGACTCATCGATGGATATTTCTCTATCCGGTGTAAAATACTCTTGGAATTTGCCATCAATATAATCCATAAAGCTGCTCACCTTTTGGATTCTCGTTGTTACATTTGTATTTGTGGAAACATTTTCATTCAGATGTAACATCCAAAATATTTGGAGAAATCTTTCCCTCCGAAATATATTTCTAAAAAATGGTATGTTTCCAATATGATCCTTAGTCCAATAATATTTCATGTTAGGAATTGGTATAGTACCCATGTTCAGGATTATACCCAAAAAAGCTGTTAACTCTTCCTTCGTCACACCGATCCAGTTATTCCACGTTGATCGATCAGATAAGCTCTGCTGTTCTATTTTATTTTGGGCATATTTATTTGTTTCTAGTACAATTTTTTCAAGCAGTGTGTCTGTGAAAAAGAGTTTGAAAAAGTCGATAGGTTCCGTGCAATTCATGGGTACATTCGGTCCAACGGTCTTCGATCCCGTCGAAAAATTAGTTTTTGATTGTGGCTGATCTGTGTGCGTAACGTCTCTCCAAGTAGTAAATTCGTTTATATTACTGTTCTCATTTTCATCATTTTCTTCTGTTTCACTGTCGCTGGATATTGTTAATTGCCTTACTCGTCGCTTCACGGGAACTATGTCACTATCAGAGTCACTGCAAACGTTATCACTTTCTCTATCAGAGTCAGTATTCAAGAGGTCAAAATAAAACTCTTCATCGCTATTTTCAGTTTCACAGAACACTTTTTGCGGTAACCTTCTTTTTGCCATTTTGGAGGATTATTTTGAAATATTTTAAGAAGAGAGAATGTCTAATTACTGTTAAATACAATTTATAAAATATTCTTTGGAATTCTACAAGGTATCGTCGAACGTTTTCGATTTCGTTACGTTCAAAAGACGACTGACTCACCACTGCGTCTTGCATGGCGAGCGCTGGGTGACAGCTTTTGTTTAGATTGGATTTTGTTATTTCCAATTGATAGGAGCACCGTATTGGTTCGTGAATAGGTTCCTTAGGCATTGAGGTTCGTTTAGAAAAAGTGTAAACTGATATATGAATGCATACAGTATAGGATTCGTATGGTTCCTTGCTGTGGTGGCTGAGAGCAGACATACGACCGGAACGGTAAAAAGGCTTTGGTGGCTGAGAGCAGACATACGACCGCAAAGGGTTAATTTATTATGTATTCACCACTATTATCTATAACCTTCTCCCATCTTCCTGGCAGTTTATCAATTCCTTGCTTGTAAAATGTGGTTGGTTTGGACTGGAAGAAGTTTTCGACAGCCTGCCTTGCTCTTCAGAATTGAAGGTTTTTCCATTCAAAAAGTTTTGTAAGGAACAGAAAAGGTGGTAGTCTGTCGGGGCAAGATCCGGGGAGTAAGGTGGATGTGGTAAAACAGACCATCCAAGCTGAAGAATTTTTTCTTGGGTCACTCTTGCTGTATGTGGTCGCGCATTGTCGTGTAAAAGAATGACGTTTTTGCGATTGACGAGTGCAGGACGCTTTTCATGGAGTTTCTCTTGCACTCTTTGCAACTGCTGAACGTATCTATCCGCAGTAATCGTTAAATTTGACTTCAACAACTCGTGGTGAATTATTCCTTGACAATCCCACCATACACACAATAAAATCTTTTTGCCATGGATGTTTGCTTTCGGATCTGGTAGGGGTGGTTGATCCTTATCAAGCCACTGTCTTTTGCGGACTATATTGTCATAGGTAACCCATTTTTCATTGCCTGTTACAATCCTGTTTAAAAAAGGCTCAATTTTTACCCGTGAGAGCAGACTTGTGGCGATTGACATGCGATCTTTTTTATTCCGTTCACTGAGATTGTGAGGTACCCATACTCCTAACTTGCTGACTTTCCCTAATTTCTCCAGGTGGCGGTTAACAGTTGATTGTGATGTATTCAACCTTTCTGCTATACCTCTTGTTGATTGACGTGGATTTTGCTCCAATATTGCCTTTAAAAGGTTGTCAAAGTCGGAAGGACGTCCCGCCCTCGGTTCGTCTTTTAAGGTCGTATCTCCAGAACGGAATTTTATAAACCAATTTCTAACTGCCCAATCAGTTATTAGTCCTTCACCATATATACTGCATATTTTCTCAGCTGTCGCCTTAGCACTATTGCCTTGTTTAAATTCCCAAAGCATTACATGACGAATATGTACTTTTTGACTCTCCATTTCAGAGGTTAAAGAAAACAGTTTAATGTAACGTGTATCACACAAAACAGTTGACAAAAGACTAACTGAAGCCTCGTCTATATAGTGAAAACAAAAACTTGTTGTCATGGTAATTCATAGCGGGTAGATACGAACAATAGATTCTACTTAGCTGCATCGGAAGTTACTTATGACTCGACCTAATACTATACAACGTGTTCAGAAAGACAGGGCGCCAACGGTACGCCATCGGAACAACACAATAAATATAGATATATTTACAATATATATCCGCCTTACTTTTATTCGAAACCATCCTCAAACTTCTTTTTTTTTAATGAAACATATTTTCATATGTGGTGTACGATTTTGGCTGCGACTCACTGTATTTACAGGAGTTAATTGTTGAAAATTACTGATACGTAAATTTATTACTGTTACAATTAAGATGTTGCCGCAGGTGTAATTGTGATTACTTGTTCCAACTTCGAGTTGAACTAGGCTTCGTTTAGAAAAGACCATGTTGATATCCTTTTGTCAGTCATGCGAATGCGGCCCTTTCTCCCGGAGGAGTGCACCGAAGGCACGAAGAATAAACAAAACTGGAAATCTCTAAGAAGTCACCGAAAATTATCGATCGTGCAGTGAAGTGAGTTCACCGATCCGGCCGTAATATCAGCTGTTGAGGATTGTCTGGATAGGTCAGGATCGGCACGAGGATCCAGTGTTAACGACCCATTTCCGTCAAAGCAGATTATTTCGTGGACGAATGAGTAAGTTTATTTTTTTTTTAACATTAGTTATACAAATCATTTTTCATAAAACAATTTATTCATTTGAAAATGTACTGTTAAAAAAAACATTTTTTTCATAAGTAATAAAACGCTTTATTTCTTTCGAATAACGAATAAAAGTATCGAACGCAGTTATTAAACGACTTAATAGTTTATTTGTTATTCATGAATAACGAATAATTTCACGTTATTCTTAATTTAAAATGACATAACATTTTCCGCGATACCTATGCTGTGCCAGTACGTGTGCCGGGAGCCCGACCGAGCGCCCGTGTATAAAAGCCGTGAATACGTGGTTGAGCGCGAGGTCTCTGGGCGCTGTGATTGGCCAGTGTTTTTCGTTAATAACTCGAAAACGAAGCTTCAAACAACATTTTGGTAAAGGAAAAGGTTGTTCAGAATCACCTCAGCTACCCCCCATTTTCGGATGTTACACTAGTTCTGGGACACCCTGTATAAAGAGCATTATAAATCTAATGCATACATGATTACAATATTTATTTAAATATTTATTTTTTCGCCTTTTTTGCCGCAAAATTATTAATTAGTTCGTTAAAATCAACACAATTGGTTACATCGCCTTTAATAGATAATATGGATAAATTTAACAGTTTATCCTGCCCCAAAGTATTTTTTAAATAGTTCTTAATTCTTTTAAGGACATTGAAAGAACTTTGTGTCGATGCATTGGAAGCTGGAATTGTTAGAAATATTGTTAAAATTACCTCAACATTTGGAAATGTTGAAGTAAGTCCTCTTTGTATGGTTTCATACATTTGTAAGGGGGAATTTAAATGTTAATTTCTGGTAAATTCCAAAAATGGGGTAGTTTTTCATTAAAAACTTTCTTATTAATGTCACTTGAATATGTTTCCATTAAGTTTTTAAGACATTCGTTATATTCATTTGGTGAAGCTTCTTTCAAGTTAATGTTTACTAAAACAAAATAATTTAAAATATTTCCGACACCAATTGGTCGCAAATTACATTTTTACAACGCAGTATTATGAATTTTCCCAAATTAGAGTTTGAGTTTGAAATTTTTTTATGAGAAAAACGTAGAATTCGAACCTTGGATCACGGTTTATGTTCGGGACCTCCTTTTGTCCAAGTTGTCCATAGAGTAACGCGCCACTGCTTATTGGCTAACCCAATACATACTCGATTGTTCGAAGCAGACGAGGAATCTCCTCCGTGATTGAAAATAATTCCCAAACTCGCCGCTTGAAATCGTAGAGGGCATAACGAGATCTGAAAGTGTGGCGATCTCTAGTTCCGTTCAGCCGCTCCGTAGAAAGGTTCGTTTCCAACGGTAGGGAAAAATCCACGAAAACATGAAAAACTGAAAGCCACCACTTCCGGCGTGGGTGGCTTCCCTACCGTTAGGAGGAAAAGTCTTTCTTCCTCGTTGAGCCGTTGTACGATCAACACCGTGTAAAATATAGCATATTAATAGCGTCCTTATATAGTCTTTAACATTTAATTTTGTATACATTTATATATTTATCCATAGTCTCTTAAATCTTTTTATATAATCATATAGTATAAGTGTTAAGCATTAAATTGTTTATTGAACTAGTCAATAAAACGACGCATTTTATTCTCCCACACTATCGATGCGTAGGGATTTCTAGTGAAACACGTGGCACGTGCCATTAATTCAGCAAAATGCTCATTTGGTTCTCTATCGGTACAGTACCTGATCGACTCCAAGGGAGCCAGGCCTGTACCGGAGGAAGTACGAGCAATAAACGAATACACCAAACCCGCGACCATTGAGGACTTACGCCGCTTCCTCGGCGTCATCAATTTTTATCGGCGTTTCGTCAAAAACGCCGCCTCAATACAGACGCCGTTAAATAAGTATTTAGAGGGTGCCAAGAAACGCGATAAACGGCGTATCGAATGGACCAGCGAGGCTGAAAAAGCGTTCGAAAAGTGCAAAAGTTCACTGGCAACCGCAGCGCTGCTGGTGCATCCCAAAATTAACGCATCTTTAATTCTAGTTACAGACGCTTCTGATTCGGCAATGGGAGCTGTACTCCAATAGGAAGTGAATGGAATGTGGGAACCCCTTGGTTTCTATTCGAAAAAATTTTCTCAGACAGAACAACGCTACAGTACGTATGACAGGGAGCTGACTGCTATTATTAAAGCCGTAAAACATTTTAAACATTTCATTGAAGGATGAGACTTCTGCATACAGAAAGACCACAAACCCCTTACATACGCTTTCCTCCAAAAATCAGACAAGGCTTCACCCAGACAATTACGTCAACTTGACTATATAGGACAGTTCAGTACAAACATAACCCACATTCCAGGATCCTGTAATGACGTGGCTGACGCTCTATCACAGCTGGACGTTATCAGCATGCCAGTCGTGGTGAGCACACAAGAAATAGCAGAACAACAAAAAGAGGACTCTGAACTCCGTCAGATCCTACAAGGGAGTACAGCACTAAATCTCAAGCAATTGAGGGTTGACGAAACAGAAGCAGTCATATACTGTGATATTTCCACAGAGTTCATTAGACCGTATATCCCAACAGCACTGAGGAGGAAGATATTTGACATCGTCCACGGGCTCTCCCATCCAAGTGGCTGTACCACAAAAAAACTGATAGCCAAAAAGTTTGTTTGGCCAAAAATGAATGCCGACATAACGCGTTGGGCTAAAACCTGCCTACGTTGTCAACAAAGCAAGGTAGCCAGGCTAACCAACCACTTAGTATTGCTGTTCCAGAGGAAAGATTCCATCACATTCATATCAACATTGTAGGACCACTTCCACCAATTGACGGATACAGATACTGCCTGACCATGATTGACAGATCCTCACGGTGGCCTGAGGCAGTCCCAATGACCAATGCATCGGCTGACACAGTTGCCATAAAGTTCTATGCCACCTGGATCGCCAGATTTGGTGCCCCAGCCACCATCACCATTGACCGCAGTGCACAATTTGAGACACAACTTTTTAAATCAATAGCCAAATTAATCGGTTGTAAGCACATTCATACCACAGCTTACCACCCAGCATCCAATGGCATGGTTGAAAAGTGGCATAGATCATTAAAGGCAGCCATAATGTGTCACGGGTCTAAGAACTGGGTTGCCATTCTTCCTACTGTTTTGCTGGGCTTGCGATCCAGTTTCAAGGAAGACATACGCACGACAGCAGCAGAAATGCTGTATGGGACATCTCTCAGGTTACCGGGAGAATTCTTCACCGACACACAGCCACGTGACGACTTCCACATGGACAGATTCCGTACGCACATGCAGGAGATTCGACCAAAACCGACCATACACCACGTCAAAAAGTCACATTTCGTTTTCAAAAATCTTTTCAAATGTACGCATGTTTTCATTAGAGTCGACGCTGTCAAAAAACCTCTGGAACAGCCATACGAAGGACCGTACCGGGTAGTAAAACACATTTCGGACAACGCATTCCTGATAGACTACAAAGGAAACGAAGTCGTAATTTCCACGGAGCGGCTGAAACCAGCATATATTGAAATTCAACAGAGTACACAACAAAAAACATATTCTAGAACATCGTCTGCTCTCCCTGACAGGTCGAACGACCGGGAGGGGGTAGTGTGGCGACCTCTAGTTCCGTTCAGCCGCTCCGTAGAAAGGTTCGTTTCCAACGGTAGGGAAAAATCCACGAAAACATGAAAAACTAAAAGCCACCACTTCCGGCGTGGGTGGCATCCCTACGGTTAGGAGGAAAAGTCTTTCTTCCTCGTTGAGCCGTTGTACGATCAACACCGTGTAAAATATAGCATATTAATAGCGTCCTTATATAGTCTTTAACATTTAATTTTGTATACATTTATATATTTATCCATAGTCTCTTAAATCTTTTTATATAATCATATAGTATAAGTGTTAAGCATTAAATTGTTTATTGAACTAGTCAATAAAACGACGCATTTTATTCTCCCACACTATCGAAGCGTAGGGATTTCTAGTGAAACACGTGGCACGACCGCCACAAAAGTTTTCACGCAATCGGTATTTCAGAACGTGGAACACAAAGTTCCGTGATTGGCTGTTCTGTACCTTGTCTATGGTGGTATTTTCACAGCATCACTATGGAAATTAATCGTAATTCGTGTCGATAAGTATGATCGCGTGCCTTTGTTTAGTGTAATGATACTTCAACATCATCAAAATCGATAATCTGTTCCTAATCTTCTCCGTTTGTGGCTTGTAAAGTTATCGATAAGTGCTCATTAGTATCGTACATTGCTGAGAAAAAGTCGCAGAGTAGGAACAGTGGTCTGATTGATTCAGTATCTCGATAGATATTGCGTGACGGAAAATTTAAGTGATGCGAACCAAGTGTCCCTCTTTGCCCCTGTGCCGTCCCGCGAGATTTCTTTCTAGCAATGCACACAGTACGTGCTGAGTGCTGCGGAAGACAACTGTTAACGTACAATGGGCTTGGAGGATTACAAAGAATTGGTTGCATCATGTGCCACTTTTTGCACGATGGGACACATGCTGGCTGGAACGTATGTTAATTAAGTTTTTTTTTTTTCCGTGGAAACGCATACTTTCAGCGAGGGAAAAGATCCCGGCAGGAAATCTCTGATAAAGTATGCTTAGCCCTTTAACTGCGGGTGTGGTTTATAAACCACATACTAAAATTATAGCCAACTTGTGTGTTTACGCTTTATTATAGGATACTTTCTTACTTTGTATACTTTTTGTAATTTATAAAATAACGAGCTGTTGCCCACGATTTCGTTCGCGTGGTTGTCAATTTAATGCGATAATATATTTAGAAGGAGAAAAAAAAAAAATGGGAAAAATGGAAGAAATGAAAAAAATGGAAACAAAAAAATGGTTGTATTAATTCAGAAACCTTCGTGGGTGTGAGTACAACTTATCAAAGTTTCATTGCAATCGGATGAATGATATAGGAACGCATACGGACAAACAAAGAAACATTCATTTTTATATACATAGATTAGAATTATACTGTCTAGTATTATGACTTGATTTTAATAAAATATTTTTTTTTCGTTTTGTTTTGCGTTTAGAACGATCGGCTGTGCTAAAAATACCCGCAGTTAAAGGGTTAGGTTTTATTCTTTTCGCGAGGCTGATAATGTAAATTGAAATTTTCTTCTCTACGTTTCGATCGTCGGTGGAACACAGTATCGATTGTAAATATGTGTATAAATAAATTCGTGGAATAGTGTTCATAAATTGATGAAAGTTAAAACGAATTCGTGGTAAATTCTGTTGAAAATCTCGTTTATCTAGGAATTGTTGCGTCACTGAATTTTCACGGATTATCGCATATTTAAATTTCAGATGTCATTCTTTCGAACAAGCGTATATTACCTTTTTTTGTACGATAATTGTACAAAAACCAGTTTATATATTCTATGTTTCTTGAATACTTTGTGCAGGATGGAGCGATAACTCTGTCCACTTTGAATGTCTCCGTTATTTTTGTGGATACGAGAAAAATTTTGATACAAAAGTTGTACGTTACGGGAGGGGGGCATAAAGTGATGCAAATATTATTTGGGTGGGTGGAGGCATAAAGAGATTATAAATTATTGCGGTTTGTTTGAGTATAGTATTTAATTTATTAGTTAATATTAATTAAATTATTTATACTTTAAATATTAGTTGTATGCTAATTTGGAAATTTTTATACTTAGAGGTACAGTATCCCAAAGTATTATATTGAAATTGTGTAGTTAATAGTAATTTTATAGTAGTATTAGTACTATTAGTAGACTATTTATAGTACTATTGGCAATTAAATTATTTACACTTTAGGATAACCTATGAAAAGTTCTCTTTCTTATAAATTCTTAAATTTGAGTGTCCTAAACTACAGTATTTAATTTATTATTGTAGTTAAATTGTTAATTAAATTATTTAGGCTGTAGGATACTAGTTGTGGATTAATTTGGGAATTTCTGTACTTATAAGTATAGTACCCTAAAGTATAGCATTTAATTTAATAGATAATATTAATTAAATTATTTATACTTCAGGATACTAGTCAGGGACTAATTTTGGAATTTCTATACTCATAGGTATAATATCCTGAAGTATAGTAATTAATTTATTAGTAAATTTTACACCTCTATCCATACAAGAAATGTTTGCATCACATTATAGCCCCATCTACACTGTACAATTTATTTTAAAACAGTTTAGCAGTAGCTAACCATCCCTCTATGTTCTTCTGACGTCTTTTTGTCATCCTTAAGAACAGTAGAATGTAGTTTTCTATTTCTGTGCCACTGTGTATAACTAAATATTATATTATTAAATAAATTGTACTATTTTATACTAAATTTTCTAAATTAAAGTGTTTTTAATTTATCATAATAAACATGTTCATTTAAAATTCTTATATTTGATAAAATATGTAGTATATATATTAAATAATTAGCAATGAAAGTTAATGATAACTGAAATTAAAGATATTACAGTTATATTAATCATAGAGGTTTATATAAGTATTTCAGAATTTTCATTTCTTCTTTGTTCACACAATTGTATAATTTTCCACAATTTCAAAAAACCCTTTTACCATAATATTCTACAGAAAATGTCAAAAGAAACCAAAAAAGAAAATTTCGAATTTTTGAAGCCAAGATTGCATACCACATTCTGTACATTTCTAGACTATCTAAAATTTACTTAATTAAATTATTAGTCTTGTAAAAATTAGATTTTGTACAAATACTCTTAACATATTTTTGTTTCTAATTTGAGAATATCAAAGACTAACAAAGGATAATATTTATTATTTAATTATAGATTAATATGCAAGGATATTTATCGGAAAGGTTCATCAAAAGGTTTTGACCCAATGCCTTTTCTGGGTGGTATAGGAATGTGAGTGCATTATTTTACCTAATATAGAGAAAAAAAAATAGTGTCAAATATGCAAAGATCAATGTTCACGATAATCTATTCATTGTTCTGTCTTTGAAAGAAAATGTTCTATAAACGTCGTTCATTAACTCCTTGCCTTAATAAAGAGTCACACTTGCAGTGCAGATTATACTCAAGATGTGGCAATATTAAGTTTCTACTTCTGCACAAATTTCAGCTCAAATTTAAGACAGAGGTTGGCCAAATACAGATCATTTATAATATCCTGACTTTTTTTTATGTAAATGTGCATTGGAACAGTGGAAAAGTCTAATAAATTGTGAGGCAAGGATTAATGTTTCTACTGCAAAAATATTTTCTGTATTATTTTCTATCCTTATTTAAAAAAAACAGAAAGAAATGATAAAATACAGTGGACTCCCGTACAACGTGGGGGATACGTTCCGCGTAATAGGAAATCGCGTTATACGGGACATACATTATCAGATCAATTTATGTAAGTCGAATAAAATTATTTTTCTCTTATATCTTTAAGTGTGTATTTATTACTATTTTTTTTAATAAAATGCTGCTTAGTCAGCTTCAAAAATCAGAAACTACGTGAAAATGTTAAATTTATCTTACGCGTTATACGGGACTGTTTGTCGTGCTATATGAGTGCTAGTCGCAATTTTTTCGTCGCGTTATACGAATTCGCTTTTTACGGAAGCGCGTTATACGGGAGTCCACTGTATAACTTAATGAAGTAATTATAACTTTGTAATGTTTCTACTGCAAAAACATTTTCTACGTTATTTTCTGTCCATATTTAGGAAAAAGATAAATTACAACTTTATTAAGTTAGAATTTATAGTTTTTTGTATTTTTTAAATTCAATATAATATATAATTTATCTTATTTTTTTTATTAAGTTATAATAAAAAGTAATAACTTTATTAAGTTATAATGTATCTTTTTTTTGTATTTTTTAAATTTAATATAGTATATAATTCATCTTATTTTTTTTATTAAGTTATAATTTATCTTTTTTTTTGTAAATATGGGTAGAAACTAACGCAGAAAATGCTTTTGGAGTAGAAACATTAACCCATTAATTATAGATCACATAAGTGAACATACATAGTGAACGAAGAATTTTATTTTAGGTGTACTTTGATGCTTCAGTATGCATTTATTGTAAAAGATCCTGCAATGATTAATGTTAACGTTTTCGGTTGTCTCACAAATGTGGCATACATGTCTGTCTACTATTATTACTCACCAGAAACGGTATGAGTTCACATTTGTAGTTAAAACATGAATATTATTTGATAGGTTATTTTTGTTTTAATATAGAGTAAGCAAAACAAAATGTTGCAAGCTGTTTCCTTTGAAATTATTGTAAATATTGATTTCACTTTTGTTTTATAACTAAATGGGACAGGGAGGTTAATTTAGTGTGTAACAGATTTTTTTGGGAGTACTTCTAAAAATTTTACATGTGATTTCCGTGTATGTGGAGAGGATTAGTGAATATTTTAGTTGCTGGCAGTGGTTGCGTTAGTTTTTGCCTAATATTAATAATACACCTGTACTTTCCATTAAAGTTTACTATTTCAAATATCTAATCTGCGAAGATAGTCCGAGTTCCTTAAAATTATAGTCTAAATGCTTTGAAGCTTGGCTTTAAAACTATAATCCAAGTGGCTTAAAGCTTGGCCCTAAAAGTGTGGTCTAAGAGTCATAAAACTATAGTTTAAGTGTCTTAAAACTTGGGCATGAAACTATAGTCTAAGCTCCTTAAAATTATAGTCTAAGTGCTTTGAACTTTGGCCTTAAAACTATAGTCTAGGTACCTTAAAGCTTGGCCTTACAACTATAGTCTAATTGCCTTAAATCTATAGTTTAAGTGTCTTAAATCTTGGGCAGAAAACTATGGTCTATGCATCTTAAAACTATAGTCAGAGTGCTTTGAAGCTTCGTCTTAAGAACTGTAGTTTAAGTGCTTTAAAGCTTGGCCATAAAACTATAGTCTAGTAATACTAAATAACGTATATACTTTAGGGATATACAGTGTGTCCCACGTAATACTTTTCACGATTTTTCAAGTACTTGCGATAATCTGACAAAAAAGTATTTTAAACAAAAGTTGATCAGTTTTCGATAGGCTATACATTACAACAAAAAAAAGTTCGCACAAAATTTTTTTTATTATTGTCAAGGACACCTTCATTTTTTAAAATGGCACTTTGTATTTTTGACTTAACAGTATTATAGCCCGTATCAAGACGAATTCAACGACCTAGTATACGATGACCTTCGGATGAATTTGAAGATAAAGAAATGAAAATTTTGAGTTAAACCAGATTGTCATTTTTGTTGAAATTTTCATTTTTCATGAGTATTTTGGAAAAATTGTCCACCCTGAATTATGCCGCAGAATACTGCGGAAAAATAATTTTAATGGTAGAGTACCAAGGAAGAAGCCATTCATCAGTAAAGCTAATAAAGCTAAACGATTAAAATTTGCAAAGGAGTACAAAAGTAAAAATTGTAATTTTTGGAACACAGTCATTTTCTCCGGTGAAAGTAAATTTAACATATTTGGGTCGGATAGACAGCGATATGTGTGGAGAAAACCGAATGCAGAAATGAATACAAGAAAGGGTCTAACAGGTTAAGGCGGTCAAAAGTGCCCTCCAACCGATTTGGTAGTGTGATACACCTTTCGATAGCTTACCAAAAGAAAACATGTGACACCAAGTTTCAAAACCCTCAAACTCGACCGTGGGGGTAGTTACACAGTAAATTCTAATTATCAGTTTTTGGACTATTTTCCCTATTCAATGATACGCAAAACTTCTGAAAAAAATCTGACATATAACACACAACATGAAGGCACATCTTAGGGAATTTTTTCCGATTTTTTCGTTGCAAATTTCAGTTGTAAAAAATAAAGAACGCAAAAAAATATGGATATCTTTAAAAAAAAATAAAATAGCGCTTCTTTTATATTTTTTTAACAGCAGTGTATTAGCATGATCATCATCCTCAATTTTTTTCATATTTTTTGGATTGGTGTTCCGTTTAAAAAAAATTAAAAACCGATATTTTTAAGGTATTTCGCGTGAAAAAGTAACTTCTACTCCGAATTTTTACATTTTCTGCATAGTGTGTATATCGTGCAACCTCGAACATTTGTACATTCGAAGAAACAGTATACAAATTGAAGAAGTTGAATAAATTGAACTAATAACAGCAATATGTTCATTATATCTCGAAACATTTAACTTCTTTTCAACAGCGTGGTTGGTGGAGCGGTTAAGGTTTCTGACTGTGGAATCGCTGCACATTTTTTCTTGCCGCGAGTTCGAGCTTTGCCATACTTATTTTTTTTATTATATATTTTTTTCAATTCCAAACTATGTGTCAATGAACAGTATTTACTTAAAACCATTTTACAAATATTTTAAGCAACTTTTTTGTCTTAAAATATACATTAAAATAATTTTGGAGTACTTTTTATTGCATCGTTTCTGTGCTCACATATGCTCTTATTCACAGTACTGTTTAATATTTTAAAAGTTTTAATGTCTCTCATAATTAATAACTACGTGTGGATTCAACACTTGGACAATAATAGGGTGGTTTCTATGACTCGAATTACCAATTTCATTTTTTAATATTTGTAAAAGACGGACACCGACATCATCTTGAATATAGCTGGTTTCAATTACGTGTATCATAAACTTCGTCTTCATAATATCCGCAACGATATGCTTAGTAATTACATTTCAGTTTAACCAAGGAATGAATAGTCCAATACATTGTCTCTTCCTAATGGGTCTTGTATACTAAATACTTGGTAGAAAACCCAAAAAATAATAATTTTGAAAGAAGAAGAAGTCCACTTTCCCCACACGTAGTTATTAATTATAAGAGATATTAAAAGTTTTAAAATATTAAATAGTACTGTGAATAAGAGAATATGTGGGCACAGAAACGATGCAATAAAAAGTACTCCAAAA
Source organism: Anthophora plumipes (assembly GCA_951804975.1). Classification (NCBI taxonomy): domain Eukaryota; kingdom Metazoa; phylum Arthropoda; class Insecta; order Hymenoptera; family Apidae; genus Anthophora; species Anthophora plumipes. The sequence goes on from OX638119.1 coordinate 18,722,728, forward strand.
TTATTTTAATGTATATTTTAAGACAAAAGTTGCTTAAAATATTTGTAAAATGGTTATAAGTAAATGCTCTTTATTGACACATAGTTTGGAATTGAAAAAAATATATAATAAAAAAAATAAGTATGGCAAGGCTCGAACTCATGGCTAAAAAAGACGTGTAGCGATTCCACAGTCAGAACCCTTAACCACTCCACCAACCACGCTGTTGTAAAGATGTTAAATGTTTAAAGATATAATTATCATATTGCTGTTATTGGTTCAATTTATTCAACTTCTTCAATTTGTATACTGTTTCTTCGAATGTACAAATGTTCGAGGTTGCACGATATACACACTGTATGCAGAAAATGTAAAAATTCGGAGTAGAAGTTACTTTTTCACGCGAAATACCTTAAAAATATCGGTTTTTAATTTTTTTTAAACGGAACACCAATCCAAAAAATATGAAAAAAATTGAGGATGATGATCATGCTAATACGCTGTTATTAAAAAAATATAAAAGAAGCGCTATTTTTTTTTTTTTAAGATATCCATATTTTTTTGCGTTCTTTATTTTTTACAACTTGGATTTGCAACGAAAAAATCGGAAAAAATTCCCTAAGATGTGCCTTCATGTGTGTCATATGTCAGATTTTTTTTCAGAAGTTTTGCGTATCACTAAATAGGGAAAATTGTCCAAAAACTGATAATTCGAATTTACCCTGTAACTACCCCCACAGTCGAGCTAGAGGGTTGAAACTTGGTGTCACATGTTTTCTTTTTTTAAGCTATCGAATGATGCATTGTACCACCAAATCGGTTGAAGGGCACTTTTGACCCCCTTAACCTGCTAGATCCTTTACGCCCAACTGTGAAACACGGTGGTGGTTCGGTTATGGTTTGGGGGTGTATGGCAGCAAGTGGGGTAGGAAATCTTGTATTTATAGAGGGTATTCTAGACAAGGTCAAATATTTACATATTTTAAAAGACAATTTAAAAGAAAGTGTTGTCAAATTAGGCCTGTTAGAAAATTTTTATTTTTAGCAGGATGACCCTAAGTACAAAGCCAAGATTGTGCAAGAGTGGCTATTGTATAATATACCACATATGCTACATACACCAGCTCAAAGCCCAGACATGAACCCCATCGAGCATTTGTGGGCCGAAATCGGTAGAAGATTAAAAAACCACAATATTTCATCAAAGGATCAGTTAAAATAAAAAATATTACAAATATGGAACTCCATTGAACCCACAGTGACGGAGAACTTGGTGCACAGCATGGAACGATGTCTAACAAGGGAAGGGCCCAAGGTGTGACGCGAGTTTTTCGATGAGCCTTTGCACAGTGATAGAGCATGAAAAACTGAAGCGGATGATACCCGGTTTTGGGGGCCGATGAGTTATAGTTTACGAGATATTCAACATTAAAGCTATTATTGTTCCTTACCTACTGAAGTATAAGTAGGTTTGTCAACAGCGAATGCGGCGTGGTTGGTAAAGTGTCAGCGTAGTAACTTTTTTGTCGCGAGTTCGAGTCCCATTGAAACACTTTTACACTACTATTTGTTTTTCACTTTCTTTTATAAATACATTTGATAAATATGATTTATTTATAACTAATATTCGGATATATTTTTTAAAATAAACAATTTAATTTCCACTTTGAATGTACGATGTGCATGAACTTGGGTGATAGTTTTCGAAAAAGCAGTGGAAACAAAAATTTTAAGCACCATGTAAAAATGTGCGAATACCAGCTATACTTTCCCTTGCAAAGGAAGCGGCAAAATCAAGCGGCATTCCCAGTAGAATTAAATAAACAATTCTGCAGTTGTGAATCTAAAGCATTCATTCGATGTGCATGGTGCTTAAAATTTTTGTTTCCACTGCTTTTTCGAAAACTATCACCCAAGTTCATGCACATCGTACATTCAAAGTGGAAATTAAATTGTTTATTTTAAAAAATATATCCGAATATTAGTTATAAATAAATCATATTTATCAAATGTATTTATAAAAGAAAGTGAAAAACAAATAGTAGTGTAAAAATGTTTCAATGGGACTCGAACTCGCGACAAAAAAGTTACTACGCTGACACTTTACCAACCACGCCGCATTCGCTGTTGACAAACCTACTTATACTTCAGTAGGTAAGGAACAATAATAGCTTTAATGTTGAATATCTCGTAAACTATAACTCATCGGCCCCCAAAACCGGGTATCATTCGCTTTAGTTTTTCATGCTCTATCACTGTGCAAAGGCTCATCGAAAAACTCGCGTCACACCTTGGGCCCTTCTCTTGTAAGCGAAATAATTAAGGCGAAAGGAGGTCCAACCAAATATTAATATAGTGGAAAATGTAAATAATTTTTTCCGTTCGAACATTTTCGTGACCCCCATGCAGTACGTTTGTATAATAAATGCTTCTTAACTTCTACATATACTGTTCGATTGACTTGAAATTTTGTACATATTATCCTGATACTTGTGTCTGATAGCAGTTAAGGTGCTATCTTCTAAACTTAACTCTAACATAATTATCTCTCTTGTTTCATTTATTTCTTGCATGCGTTCGAACACTTTCGTGAGCCACTGTACATTATACCAATATAACAATTTATATTACATTATAAACCAAACACCTACCTCAATACAATATTTCAGCTAATATATCGCTCTTCAGTGTTGTCTACTAAATTTACTATAGAACATTTGAAATTTAAATCCCCAACTGGGAACGGAATGCAATAGAGGGTTAATCTATAATTCTTTCTATAACATTTACAAGCGTTTATGGTGTCGAAGGTCAGTTCTTCTCTCTCACCGATCTCACTGTCACGTGTTCCCGAATTTCAAGATCATTCTAACCTCCTGTGACTTCTCTGTATTCGTCGGTGCAAGGAAGTTTACTATGCTCTAGACACATTTTTAGGCGTTAATAACTAAACAAGGAAGCCTCTATTGCAATTTTTTGATTCTTCGTTTCACTCTTATATTGGTTTCTAGAATTACTCTTTTAATTTTTTTATCAACATTTGCTGAACATTTTGTATATATTTTAGTCGATATTTAGGGTGGTTTTGCAACAAACAGCTTGCAATATTTCGTTTTGACCATTCTTTTTCTTTGTCCTCTATTTTTCAGTTTTCTACTCTGAAAAATAGTATTTTATAAATTATCTCTTGTTAGAAGCAAAGATGCTGTATATCTTCAAATTTTAATTAATAAGAACTGATCATTTTTTCAAGTTTTTTTTTACTTTTACTGAAAATTTACAGCTATATTTTTGTGTAACGAGACATAGTGTTTATTCAGTTCTGATTAATCGTGATAAAACGTAAATGGTTCGATTCTTTGGCAAAATTGTGTTTTCAGGAAGAGAACTAATTTTAGGGCACAAAGAAATTTCGGACAGATACACTGCAGAGCACAACTATAGCACCATTATAATTTTCAAGGATTTTCAAGACCTAATTAACGATTTTTAAATATTAATATTATGTAATATCTAATTATATCATAATATTATTTATTCCAATTTCTACTCATGCTTTCACGTTCTTATTCAAGATCAACTATATTTTTGCATTCTGTGCAAATGCAGGAATCATCTTTTCTTTTGCAAAATTTGGATTACGTTCAGGGAGAACTTTTTCACAGCACTCTCAGTATGTTATTCGTAATTTTAGCAATTTGTCGTTCAGTTTGAGGAGATAACTTTTTTTCAGGCCCTGTTTTTCTTATTTTTCACATTCTTAGTGGAATCTTGTGAAAAGTTCAATAAAGCTTTAACCCTTTAATTTCCTTTTTTTTTTGTATGATAGATTTATCAGTTTCAATACACTTTTGCAATGAAACTTCCCGAAAAATAAAAGCGTTATTTTGAAAAGAAGAAAATTATTACACTTTTGCTTTGTTTTTCATTGTTGCTTTCGAATAATCTTGAAAAAATAGGATAATGCAAAGAAAAGTCTAGTTCCTGGTAGAAAGTACATTAACCATTTATTTTACAAGTATTTAAAAGTCTATGAAATTTCCGCGAATAATTTAAATTTAAATTTTAGTGCATTATCAGCAACAAGATTTTTTTTTAATTGATTACTATACGTAATTTCTAAGCAAAACTGAAGGTAAAACACTGGTTGATAGGGCCGATATGCTGTTGAATGTCTCTGATGCAAATGGGTTAGGTGGTTTTTTTTAATTATTCTGGTAAAATTAAATTTTGAAAATATTAGCCGTGCTATAGTTCTGCTCTGTAGTGTACATTAACACTCGAAAGTATCCGGATACTTCTCTCTGTAAGAAATATAGCGTAAGTTTGTAGGGAAAGTATTTAGAATCGTTATCTTTTGTAATTGTTAGAAAGGATCATAAAAACAGTGAGAAAATTTATGGGAAGATTGTTCCGATCAGTGCAAGCTGTGACTAACATCACAGTGAATACGTTGATAAAACTCGTATTTAATTGTACTATAGTATAGTAAGTTTCCAAAATAAGTAATTTTCAATTTTCAACATGACTCATCCCATAAGAAAGTAACGAAGATCGGTTAGATACTACTTTAGATATCTAAGTAACATTTATGCGTAGCTGTTACACATTTCATAAGTGTCCGGATACTTCCAAGCGATAATGTATGTAATTCTAACCTAACCTAACGTTTTAATGAACATTCTACAAGTCTTATGCATTTTTAGAAGGATACACTTGTTTTAATAGGCAAGGTAACAGCTTTTGTGATGGCTCTCCTTGCGTATGCACAAGTGGAAAGTCCTGAGAACATCGAATTCAGATTCGGTTTAATTGTCACAGTGTTGCTGCTGCTCTTAATAGGATCTCCTTTGATACATATCGTAAGTATCGTTTCTCGTACACCCTTACCTACTGGCACAACCTCAATGTGCCTAAATAATATGTTTATTACACACAGTAATCCAGGATTAAATGATTAAACTGCACCAGTATGTTCTATGAGTAAAAATTAGTAAAGAATGTTATACAAACACTGGTCTGCAAACGCTTTATTACGTTGAAAAGAAGTTTATGCTCCCATTTCAAAGTTACCTATTATTATTTTCCTGTAATATTATTTTAATAATATTAAATAATATTAAAATAATATTAAAATAATATTAAAATAATATAATAGTATTTTATTGTATAAAGTTACATTTAAAATAATATTTAAAATAATGTAATATTGTTTTATTATACGAAGTTATATTTAAAATAGCTTATACTATTAATTTATATTTAAAATAATATAATATTATTTTATGGTACAAAATTATATTTGAAATAATTTAATATTATTTTATTGCACAAATTTATATTTAAAATACTTTATATTATTAATTTATATTTAAAATAATATAATTTCTCAGTCAGGGGAGTTCTCAGTCTTTCGAAGTTTTCCCGCCAGAAATCGATTTATTAGAGACAATCCCTTGACTTATGATTTCTTTTCTTGACTATACTTTCAAGAGTTCCTTATCACTGCTTCAAGGTTGCATTAAACAAGAAATCTAATGTACTATAGATGAACCAGATTGGACAATTCTCAGTCTTTCGAAGTTTTCCCGCCAGAAATCGATTTATTAGAGACAATCCCTTGACTTATGATTTCTTTTCTTGACTATACCTTCAAGAGTTCCTTATCACTGCTTCAAGGTTGCATTAAACAAGAAATCTAATGTATTATAGATGAACCAGATTGGACAATTCTCAGTCTTTCGAAGTTTTCCCGCCAGAAATCAATTTATTAGAGGCAATCCTTTGACTGATGTTTTCTTTTCTTGACTATACTGTTATCACTGCTTCAATTCTGCATTAGATAAGAAATCTAACGTACTATAGATAAAGCAGATTGGGCAATCCTCAGTTTTTCGTATTTTTCCCGCCAAAAATCGATTTATTATAGACAATCCGTTGCCTTATGGTTTCTTTTCTTGACTATACTTTCAAGAGTCCCTTATCACTGCTTCAAGGCTGTATTAGATAAGAAATCTAATGTACTATAGACGTATCAGATTCTTCAATTCCCAGTTTTTCGAATTAACACAAAAATTAGAATTACGACTCATTTCTGCAATTGACGTAACTATTTTTGTCCCATTATCTATGGCACGAGTCTAGCTCCTATTGTGAGGCAAGGATTTAACAGAAGCGAGGAAAAGTTTCTGGAAAATACATTAATTTCATGAAACTCAGCTCCGTAAATCTAGTATCAAAGGAACAGTTGTACATTTGAGTCGTTTATTTTGAAAGTGACCTAAGTCCATTTATGTTTAAATTGAGATATTTAAGAGTTTGCGTTTCAATAAAATTAAAAATATACGTATAAGATACCAATGTATCACACTCCTTAAGTGTCTCTAAGAGAGTTAAATTTACAGTTCCTATTAAAAGAATAGCAATTATTAAGTGAACAATATGTATCTTATTACCAAGCATGGAATTGAACCACTTTCAAAATTAACAACTAGATTTATCATAAAATTTGATACAGCCCAAGTTTATTCGATATAATTTAAAATGCTTCAAATTGAGAAAACAATATTCAATTTATTTTATACAAGGTGCGCCATCTGTAAGTACCATATGTTAAACGCTAAAATAACTGTTATTCGTAAACATTTCAAAGAATATACTAGCTCATTTGACAGCTGATTTTATACGATTATTTACCGTGGATAACTTAACGCCAGCACAACGCATCGATATTGTAGAATTATATTTTAGAGAACAGTTTACCAAAACTTTACGTGGTATGAAATAGAAGTATGGACGGAATTTCAACGTTACGTGGAAGACTGCATCGAAAATTATCCAGAAGTTTCGTGCTAGTGACACCGTTAGTGATCGTGCGAAGTGTGTGAGACAGCGTCCAAGGCGCAGTAACGAGAACATCGAGCTTGTTCGGGCCGATATTGAGAGGAAACGGAATGTGTCGTATCGCCGCCGTGCTCAACAATTTGGTCTCTCTGGAACGACGTTGAGGCGTATTCTTAAGCACGATTTACATCTTTTTCCTTATAAAATTCAAATTACACAACAATTATTGGCAACTGACAAGCCAAGGCGTTTGAATTACGGAAATCAGATGCTTCATTTGGAGGACAACGAACGTTACTGTTCGACGAAAATCATCGTGAGCGATGAAGCTCATTTCATACTAAATGGACAAGTCAACAAACAGAATAGCCGTTACTGGGGTGCTCAAAACTCAATTGTAATTCATGAGAAGCCTCTCCACGACCAAAAAGTCAATGTTTGGTGTGGCGTCAGTGCCATAAAAGTCTACGGACCGTTCTTCTTCGAGGACGACGAAGGAGTCCTAGTAACCGTCAATGGAAACCGTTATCGAAGCATGATTGAAGATTGGTTTTGGCCGCAAATCGCTGAAAATGATTTAAAGAGAATGTGGTTTTAACAAGACGGCGCGCCATGCCACACTGCGCGAGAAACAATGACTTTCCTCAGAAGATTGTTCCCGAATCGCTTAATCTCAAAAAATGGCGATTACGATTGGCCTCCACGTTTGCACGCCACGGTCCCTCCAGGAGCTGAAAGATGCAATCCGCAAAGAAATAACGGAAATAATGCCTGAAACGTTGCAAAAAGTTATGGAAAATGCACAAAAATGAGCATTTCTTTGCGTCGTTCATAAAGGCGACCACTTGTCCGACATTGTATTCAAAAAAATGAATTTTTTGTCCTGGTATAAACCAAAGTAAATAAATATCGCAAACCGAACTGGATTTAATTATGTTTTTACTATTTTATAAGCATTTAACATATGGTGCCTACAGATGGCGCACCCTGTATTTCATTACAACACTTGAGAAACACCATTTATGCAATTCAGGAAATCTTCTAACTATATAAATTACATAACAATTTACTGCTCATCTGCATTTTGTGTATGCAAGAGGGATTTGAAGAAATGGTGTTCCGATGGTATACAGGGTGTCCCGTAACTAGTGTAACTCCCGGAAATGTGGGGTTGGTGTGGGGACTCTGAACGACTTTTTCCTTGACCAAAATGTTGATTGAAGCTTCGTTTTTGAATTATTAACGGAAACACTGAGAGCGTTGGCTCTGAACCGCCGCGCTCGGTCGTGGTAACGAACAAGCGCGTTGGCATGAGTATCGTGTCAAATGTTACATCGTCCTAAATTAAGAATAATGTGAAATTATTCGTTATCGGAAAGGAATACTTCAGAGATTATTTAAATATTTAAAACGATATAACATTTTCCATGATACCCATGCTATGTCAGTGCGGTCGGGAACCCGACCGAGCGCCCGTGAATAAGAGCCACACTTACGCGGTTGAGCGCGTGTTCTCCGAGCGCTCTGATTGGCCAGTGTTTTTCGTTAATAATTCAAAAACGAAGCTTCAACCAATATTTTGGTAAAGGAAAAAGTCGTTCAGGGTCACCTCGGCAACCCTTCATTTCCGAGAGCTACACTAGTTACGGGACGCCCTGTATATCGTGGTAAGTCCATCATGTCCTTGTATTTCGCTGTTGTAATTTGTCTTATATTTTTATACAGTGGTGTCAATACAATATTTTCGAATTTTCTTGGTATACTCCGACGTGGTAATAAATTCAGTATTTTAAACTCTGCATTCTCATCCATTGATATCTTATAAAAAATTTTATATGGTTCTTTTGTCAAAAAACGCATCCAGCATATTTTTAACCAATTTATTGTTCCTCCGCTAAAATTCTTTACCCTTTTAAAAATTGCATCCTCCGAAAATCTTGTTGACATGAAATCTTCTTGTTTCATTTCATTTCAAATAAAGTTATTACCGTTCCGGCACTTCTTGATAACATTATAATAATTTTGGAGGACAAACAGTAAATTATTTTTCTTTAATGACATTTCTAGGACACCGAAATCTCTGATATTCGGTAAAAACAAATGTTCTGATACTAAGAATTTATGGTCTATGATTTCCACATTATGTTCAACAGTTTGGACAATTACACTACCGGCCATAAGTGTTTACCCACTCTCAAAATAACACAAAAACAAGAGAAATATTAATCAAAAAACAATTTTTTTAAATTTATTTTTTAATAGTGCAACATATATCTCTAAAAACAATATTTTTTCCAATTTTGTTACAAAAATTATCACAATTATATCTAAATTTTAGTTTCGTCGATATTTCCACCGTGAGCTTTTATTACTGCTTCGCATAATTGCGGCATCCTGTTTAATAATTTTGTGAGTGTGAGTGGTTCTATTCTGGATCATGCATCTTGTAATTATTGCCAGAGGGTTTGTGTAGATGTTGGAGCCGTTTTTCGTACCTGTCGCTCTAGTTCTTCCCATAAAAGCTCAATGGGATTCAGGTCGGGGCTTTGAGGAAGCTAGGTCATAATTATAATTTTTTTTTCTCGTTCCAATTGTTCTAAATACCCACGGCATAATTTGGAGGTGTGTTTGGGGTCGTTATCTTGTTGGAACACGAAGTTTTCTCCGATTAGTCGCGTTCCCGATGAAAGGGCATTCGTCTTCAAAATTTCTTTATAACTTTCTTTATTCAATATGCCATCTATTTTGACCAAGTCACCCGTAGATGTGCTCCCAAAAAAACCCCAAACTATAACCGATCCTCTTCTGTGTTTTACCGTGGGTGATATGCAGGATTCAAGGGCTCGTTCTCCTGCTGATCTTCGGACAAACTTCCTCCGTTTTGAGCCGAATTTCTCAAACTTAGACTCGTCGGTCCAGAGCACTTTTTTCCAGTCTTCCAATGTCCAATCTTTATGCGATCTTGCCCAGGGTAACCGTTTTGCTTTATTTTGTTTGCGTAAAAGGGGTTTTCGCATGGCAATTCGTCCATGCAAACCTGCTTTCCGTAAGGTAAACCTGCTTTTGACTGTTGTCAAACTTACTGGTTCAGGGCGAGATGCATTTATTTCAGCTGTAATTTCCGGTGCCGTTTTTCTTCTATTACGTTTGCTTATTATTGTGATTGCCCGATCTTCTGCTGGTGTGGTTATTTTTGGCCGCCCTGATCAGTTTTTGTTGGATAAACTGCCAGTATCTTCATATTTTTTAACATTGTAGTCCACAATTCTACGGTTTAACTTCAATAGCTTTGCTATTTCTCTATTACTTTTTCCGGTGCTATGATGGGACCCTATTAGAGCGCGCGTTTCAATCGATAATTCTTTTCTCCCCGACATTATTTGAAATTTTCGCAAAATTCTTTAAGCACTTGAAAATCAACTGTTTACTGTATGAAAGTTCAATACAGTATGAAATACAGTATGAAATTTGAAAAGAATAAGATGCCCGTATTACCTGCGTACCTATTCCCTACTAACCGTTATAAAAATTTCAGAAAAATGGGTTTCTTTATCTGAACTCCAAAATTGTCGTTTTTCATAAAAAACTGTAAACTCATTTACAGTACGTGATTGTGTATGTACAGAATATTTTGGATGGTTTTTATTAGCCTTATAATTAGGATTTAATGATACGGACATTTTCATAACAATAAAATATCTGTTATTTGAATAGTAACGAAATTTGAAGGTGGGTAAACACTTGTGTGGCCGCTAGTGTAGATTTTTGTTGAAATCATTAGTTTCTACTTTGTTTTCACTCTCTGAATTAAACGGTCTTGTTGTTTTGTTCTTTCCCATAGGTTTCATAGTTTAAGTTTAAATTCATTTGTAAGGGTGTATTGCGTGAATTTTTTTTTCATTGCATTAATTAAACGTACTGAGTATTCAACTAAAGCAACTATTCAAACACTGAGGTTAACTGTTTAAATACTAATTAATTATTATACTAACTAATTAATAATTAATTGTAATTACCATTAACACTGCCTTTGGAGCATTTGAAAATCCGCAGTTTCTGACATTATCAATAATGAATTGGACGTAGGCCACTTTCAAACTAAATTTTTCAACTATCAAAATAACTGCGAAAATTAATATGTCCAAAATTATCGTATACTTAACCGCAAAATGTTTTTTATGACAACTAACTTCAAGTGGTACATGTTACTACAGTTAACAACAAACAACTGACAAATGGACTTAGACCACTTTCAAAATAAACGGCTCATTTAATCTTTCTAAATGTAATTTCTTAGAGTACAGTCAGTCCTCCCATAACACGGATAATTCTCGATCGTGTTAAGGGTTTAACTTCGTCCTAAAGTGTGTCATATTGAACTTGCGTAGTGTCTACTATAGAAACCGTGATAGTGAAACGCAGAAGGACGTAGAAACCAAAGAAACGAATTCCTAGCCCTTTTACGTCCTTTCTTATGCAGGGTGTCCCAGAAAAAGTGATTAGTGAAAAATCCCTAACATCCGAAAACGGGGGGTAGCTGAGATGATTCTGAACAACTTTTTTCATTACCAAAATGATGTTTGAAGCTTCGTTTTTGAGTTATTAACAAAAAAACACTGACCAATCAGAGCATCCGGAGACCGCGCGCTCAACCACGTAACCGTGGCTCTTATACACGGGCGTTCAGTCGGGGTCCCGGCACACGTACAACCATAGCATGGACATCGCAGAAAATATTATATCATTTTAAATTAAAAATAATGTAAAATTATTCGTTATTAATGAATAACAAATAAACTAATAAGTCGTTTAATAACTGCGTTCGATATTTTCATTCGTAATCCGAAAAGATTAAAACGTTCTATTACTTATGAAAAAAATGTTTCTTTTTTAACAGCACATTGTCAGGTGAATAAATTGTTTTAAGATAAACGATTTGTATAACTAAGGTTAGAAAAAAATAATTAAACTTACCCATTCGTCCACGAAAGAACCTGCTTCGCCCGGAATGGATCGTTAACACTGGATCGTCATGTCGATCCTGACCTATTCAGGCAATCCTCAACAGCTGATGTTACGGCCGGGTCGGTGACCTCACTTCACTGCATGATCGATAATTTTCGGTGACTTCTTAGAGATTGCCGATTTTGTTTATTCTCTGTGCCTTCGGCGCGCTTCTCCGGCGGAAGGCTTCCGCGTTTGGTGCTTGTTCGCCGGGATGCACTTCGCGGTACCGAGCAGCAGCAGCTCTCGCATTGCCATCGTATTACGTGAATATAAAAAACATTTCATAATACTCGGCGTTTCTACGTGGCATGTTACTCGTCTAGTTAGCATAATTCATCTGAGACCTTAAGCGTTTTGTGAATCCTAGGTGGACGTTCGGTAAGGAAGGGGAATAGTTACAATACAACGGAAAAGAAATGTTTATTGTACTGCCATGATACGACGTAGAAACTTGAGCTGTTTCAAATAAACATCAAATAAACCGACGGCGCAAAACGTCGCGCCTGGCAAGAATCAAAACCAATACGTCGGAAACTTCTAAGTACTGCCAGATCCGGGCGTAAGTGTGTGTGTGTGTGTGCGCGCGTGTGTATGTATGTGCGCGTGTAAGGGCCTACAAAGTAAGCGAGGCAAATCGCCGAAAGGGCAAGTGACTGTTTGAAAACAGAGAGACGAACACTAATTGTGACGCGAATATGTTGTAAAAATTATCCTGGCGAGCAAGCACCAAACGTGGAAGCCTTCCGCCAGAGAAGCGCGCCGAAGGCACGGAGAATAAACAAAATCGGCAGTCTCCAAGAAGTCACCGAAAATTATCGATTGTGCAGTGAAGTGAGGTCACCGACCCGGCTGTAACATCAGCTGTTGAGGATTGCCTGGATAGGTCAGGATCGACATGAGGAACCAGTGTTAACGATCCATTCCGGTCGAAACAGGTTATTTCGTGGACGAATGGGTAAGTTTCATAATTTTTTTCTAACCTTAGTTATACAAATCGTTTATCTTAAAACAATTTATTCACCTGAAAATGTGCTGTTAAAAAAGAAACATTTTTTTCATAAGTAATAGAACGTTTTATTCTTTTCGGATAACGAATGAAAATATCGAACGCAGTTGTTAAACGACTTATTAGTTTATTTGTTATTCATTAATAACGAATAATTTTACATTATTTTTAATTTAAAATGATATAATATTTTCTGCGATATCCATGCTATGTTTGTACGTGTGCCGGGACACCGACTGAACGCCCGTGTATAAGAGCCACGGTTACGTGGTTGAGCGCGCGGTCTCCGGATGCTCTGATTGGTCAGTGTTTTTTGTTAATAACTCAAAAACGAAGCTTCAAACATCATTTTGGTAATGGAAAAAGTTGTTCAGAATCACCTCAGCTACCCCCTATTTCCGGATCTTACACTTTTTCTTGGACACTCTGTAGTGTCACTTCCATAGACAATGTGTCAGAACGTGTTACAGGAGGATTGACTGAATTACAATTTCGCGAGGCTGATAAAAAAACTGAGAAACTTCTCTAATAGATTTTCACTGAATTGCGTTGGAAAAGTACCAACGCGACGTATTTTCAGGTTCAGCAAGTATTCTAATTGTCTCTTTCCTCTGTTTCTTCCATTTATCAGGTTGAGATCGTGAAAACAAAGAACACGGATATTCTTCCATTTCCGATTATATTTATGGGCACTTTTGTGACGCTCCTGTGGCTACTCTACGGTCTTATAATTAACAATGGTTTTATCATTGTAAGTAGATCGTTGGATTCGTTTCTCTAGGAAGGAGGATTCGGTTCTAATGTTACTAATGTGTACGTTCTTTCTTTAAAAAGTTTCAGAATGGGATAGCGTTTATTCTATCTCTGACGCAACTGTCCTTGTTCGTCGTGTTCCCGTCGAAATCGAGGACATCCAGCCAAGGGAAAACAGATTGATAGCGAGAGCGTGATTATTAGAAAAGTATAGTTGTTCTTACCTCTAGCTAATAGAAGCGTTTCGACGCGTACAGATATGATCTTCGAATAAATATATATTTTTTAAAGTTGAGCTACGTTTTGTTTTCTATTGAACCACCATCTTTGTTGTGAGTCTTTGGGTTAGGTGGGCTACAAACCTGTTCCCGCCATTTGCTCAGCCTCTCATGCATGGAATAGATTTCAATCCACTGTTACGAACACACTGCTCCTTTTCTCCCACACATAGTAACATTGTATAGCCTAATCATGTCTTATCTTATCTTTATTATGTAATACGATTATATCACCATCATCATCATCGTCATCATCGTCATCATCGTCATCATCGTCATCATCGTCATCGTCGTCGTCGTCGTCGTCGTCATTACTACTATTATTACTATACTTCAGCGAAGAGATCACTATTATTATTACTACTGTTACTACTGTTATTGTTACTACTACTATTACCACTATTACTACTATTGTTACCGTTATTACTCCTATTATTACTATTATTACTACTATTATTGTTATTATTAAGATTAAAATGAAATCCTTGGTTTCGTAATTTGAGGCAGTTGTTTTCAAAAACTTTCGTATTTACGTTAGAGTTGACGAATTTTGCAATAAAAGAGTGATTCAGCGATGAGATCACTAATAATGAGAAGTATTGCTGTGTCTCCAAAATATCAAAACGCATTTGACACAATAAAATCATAAAAACTGCTGAAATTTATTACTAATTTGCATTTGGAGGTTCCATTCGTTGATTCTCACATTATATAAATTTTTTCTGAACAAAAAAAAATGGATTACAGAGGGTCGAAACGAATTTTAAAATTAAAATCAAACTGTTTTCGTGATTCAAGTCACTTTTTTTAAAACATTCCGTATTAAATTAGAGTTAACGAATTTTGTAATAGCGTGAGAAATATTACACTAACTCCAAGGTACCAAAACGCATTTGTCACAATAAAATCATAAAAACTACTGAAATTCATTGTTAATTTGTATTTGAAGGTTCATATTCTCATGTTACCTACATTTTTCCTGAAAAAAAAATGATGGACTATGGAGGCTCAAACCGAATTTTAAAATTAAAATGAAACTGTTTTCCTGATTCGAGGCACTTTTTTCAAAAAATTTCGTACTAAATTATAGTTGACGAATTTTACAATAACAGAGTGACTCAGCGAAGAGTTCATTTATTATTAATTATGAGAAATTCCTCCATTTATTAAAGAGGGTTGTGTCGTTGGTGTAGAACTGTATATAACGCGCATCGACGAATTCCACGTTCGCGCACCACTCCTTTTGTGATTGATCCCGAGTGTTTCAGCCAGTTGGTTGTGTTTCCACACACAGGAAAATAACGGGTAAGATGTGGGACGTGTTTCTACTGTGTGGACACGTTGCAATGTCTGCTGCGTCACTTGAGCCACGTGGATCAGCTGATGGTTCGTATAACAGAGTACATCGCGAGATTAAGAGGTCAGGTTAGGTCTAAATCCTGAAAAATATAAAACATAAGTCTGAATAAACCATATAGAAATTTATAAAAATAACATATTTTTAAAATTAAAGAAACTTCTAAAATTGGTAAATAAGACTCTTAAAGTAAGTCTTATTTTAGTCATAAATTTTCCTAATAAAATAAACAATAAATGATCAGCAATTAAATTTGCAATTAGACGAATTGATAAAGCAAATGGTCGAATTAAATTACTAATAAATTCAATTAAAACCGTAAAATTTATTGAAAAAAAGCTGGAGTATTTTTGGGAAGTAAATGTCTACATTTTCTAGTTTTGAAAATGCAGTTTCTCAAATTCAGGATGTGTCTTTCACTAATTTTGGCCATTTTAGATATTCTTGTTACTTCAACACGTTAAGCGCCACACTGGTCTCTGAGAACCGCATTAGACTGTTTCGTTCAAATAGTGTTAGTATAGTTATTAATTTGGTTATTATATTAGTTACTATAGTTATTAGTTTAGTTATCATATTAGTTAGCATAGTTGTTATTATGTTTAGTTATTATATATATATATTTTTTTAACAGTTTAGGCAGAAGTTACAAAGATTACAGTTTTCTTCGTTAAAGGGTCTAGCAGGTTAAGGGGGTCAAAAGTGCCCTCCAACCGATTTGGTAGTGCGATACACCATTCGATAGCTTACCAAAAGAAAACACGTGACACCAAGTTTCAACCCTCAAACTTAACCGTGGGGGTAGTTACAGGGTAAATTCGAATTATCAGTTTTTGGACAATTTTCCCTATTTAGTGATACGCAAAACTTCTGAAAAAAATCTGACATATGACACACATGAAGGCATATCTTAGGGAATTTTTTCCGATTCTTTCGTTGCAAATCTTAGCTGTAAAAAATAAAATACACAAAAAATGCGGATATCTTTTGAAAAAAAAAAAAAATAGCGCTTTTTATATATTTTTTTTAATAGCAGCGTATTAGCATGATCATCATTCTCAATTTTTTTCATATTTTTGGGATTGGTGCTCCGTTTCAAAAAAATTAAAAACCGATATTTTTAAGGTATTTCGCTTGAAAAAGTAGCTTCTATTCCGAATTTTTACATTTTCTGCATACAGTGTGTATATCGTGCAACCTCGAGCATTTTTACATTCGAAGAAACAGTATACAAATTGAAGAAGTTGAATAAATTGAACTAATAACAGCAATATGTTCATTATATCTTTAAACATTTAACATCTTTACAACAGCGTGGTTGGTGGAGTGGTTAAGGGTTCTGACTGTGGAATCGCTACACGTCTTTTTTAGCCATGAGTTCGAGCCTTGCCATACTTACTTTTTTTATTATATATTTTTTTCAATTCCAAACTATGTGTCAATGAGTAGTATTTACTTAAAACCATTTTACAAATATTTTAAGCAACCTTTGTCTTAAAATATACACCGAAATAATTCAAAACTTGGGCAATAATAGGGTGGTGACCACGACTCGAATTACCAATATCGTTTTTTAATATCTGTAAAAGACGGACACCGAGAGCATGTTGAAAATAGCTGGTTTCAATTACTCATATCATAAACTTCGTCTTCATAATATCCTTAATAATATACGTAGTTTGTCCTCTTCCTATATATAGAAAATATGTAGAATACTTGATAGAAAACCCGCAAAAATAATAATTTTGAAAGACGAAGAAATCCACTTCCCCCACACGCACTTATTAAGTATAAGAAATTAAAACTTTAAAAATGTTAAATAGGACCGTAATTTAGAGAATATGTGAGCAGAGAAACAATGTAATAAAAAGTACATCAAAATTATTTCGGTGTATATTTTAAGACAAAAGTTGCTTTAAATATTTGTAAAATGGTTTTAAGTAAATGCTCTTTATTGACACATAGTTTGGAATTGAAAAAAATATATAATAAAAAAAATAAGTATGGCAAGGCTCGAACTCATGGTTAAAAAAGACGTGTAGCGATTCCACAGTCAGAACCCTTAACCACTCCACCAACCACGCTGTTGTAAAGATGTTAAATGTTTAAAGATATAATTATCATATTGCTGTTATTGGTTCAATTTATTCAACTTCTTCAATTTGTATACTGTTTCTTCGAATGTACAAATGTTCGAGGTTGCACGATATACACACTGTATGCAGAAAATGTAAAAATTCGGAGTAGAAGTTACTTTTTCACGCGAAATACCTTAAAAATATCGGTTTTTAATTTTTTTTAAACGGAACACCAATCCAAAAAATATGAAAAAAATTGAGGATGATGATCATGCTAATACGCTGTTATTAAAAAAATATAAAAGAAGCGCTATTTTTTTTTTTTTAAGATATCCATATTTTTTTGCGTTCTTTATTTTTTACAACTTGGATTTGCAACGAAAAAATCGGAAAAAATTCCCTAAGATGTGCCTTCATGTGTGTCATATGTCAGATTTTTTTTCAGAAGTTTTGCGTATCACTAAATAGGGAAAATTGTCCAAAAACTGATAATTCGAATTTACCCTGTAACTACCCCCACAGTCGAGCTAGAGGGTTGAAACTTGGTGTCACATGTTTTCTTTTTTTAAGCTATCGAATGATGCATTGTACCACCAAATCGGTTGAAGGGCACTTTTGACCCCCTTAACCTGCTAGACCCTTTGTCGGAACGCTGCAAAATTTCGGAACAGTCGACCGGTTTACAATTTACCGGGCATTGCGTATAGTAACATTTTAAGGCACTTGAAGTATAGTCTTAAGGCACTCGGATTATAGTTCTGTGCCTAAGTTTTAAGACACAAACTATAGATCTAGGGCATTTACACTATAGCCTTAAGGCACTCAGACTATAGTTGCAAGGCCAAGCTTCAATGCACTTAGACTATAGTCTTAAGTCATCAGTCGTATCAGGAAATCAATATTTTTCCGTGACCTAAAATAAATATCTTATAAATATTCGAAGAAAAAATATTTGTTTCTGAATCTAGAATAAATATTATATTTACTCTAATAAATAATATACAGGGTGTTCTGTAACTAGAGTAATTCCCGGAAATGGGGGGTAGCTGGGGTGATTCTGAACGACTTTTTCCTTTACCAAAATATTGGTTGAAGTTTCGTTTTAGAATTATTAACGAAAAACACTGGCCAATCAGAACGCTCGGAGAGCACGGTCTCAACCGCGTAAGTGTGGCTCTTATTCACGGGCGCTCGGTCGGGTTCCCGATTGCACTAGCATAACATGGGTATCATGGAAAATGTTATATCGTTTTAAATTAAGAATAATGTGAAATTATTCGTTATTCATGAATAACGAATAAACTAATAAGTCGTTTGATAACTGCGTTCCATATTTTTATTCGTTATCCGAAAGGAATAAAACGTTTTATTACTTACGAAAAAAAGGTTTTTTTTAACAGCACATTTTCAGGTGAATAAATTGTTTTAAGAAAAACGATTTGTATAACTAATGTTAGAAAGAAATAATTAAACTTACCCATTCGTCCACGAAAGAACCTGCTTCGCCCGGAATGGATTGTTAACACTGGATCGTCGTGTCGATCCTGACCTATCCAGACAATCCTCAACAGCTGATGTTACGGCCGGTAAATTAGTATTTTGGTAAAAGAAAAAGTCGTTCAGAATCACCTCAGCTACTCCTCATTTGCGGGAGTTACACTAGTTACGGGACACCCTGTATATTCTATAAATATGATTCTATAAATAATATAATAAATACGTTAAATATAATAAATATTATTGTATAAATAGTATAATTAATAAAATTCTTCATTTAGACAAAGAGTATTTTGTTTCCAATATTAAATTAATATTTATTTTACATTAGGAAATAAATACTTTTCCAAGACATAAAATAAATATTTCATAAGTATTTCTCTCTGAATCTAGAATAAATATTCCAGGTACATTTAGATATGAATAAGAGATTCAGTCTCTTTATTAATATTGGATAAATGTGTATTCAATATTTTCTGCTTTTAGGGAAATATTTCACATCTAATATAAATTTAATATTTTTTCTATTATACATTCGAAAAGAAAAATATCTTTTTTCTAATATTAAATGAATATCTATTTTTCACTTAGAAAAGAACATTTCCTTTCCAATATTAAATTAATATTTATGTTACATCAGGAAATAAATATTTCATAAATATTCGAAAAAGAAATTTGTGTTTTCGAATCTAAAATAAATATTACACTTATATTTAAATAGATAAAAGAGCTTCAATCTCCTTAATATACAATGAATATATTCAATATTTTCTGCTACCAGTTAAATCGTCGAATAAATTCTCCACGAAACCCTCTGAATATTAATTAACGTACCCTAAACTACATCGATTAAACGTATCAAACAAATTTATTACTTACAGAAGTTTATTATTATTAAAACAATTATATTAATAATTAATGAACGAATATTAATACAATAATGAAACTTTTCCTGAAACTTTTCTCTCAATCTACGCAGCATAATTTTTCAATCGCCCTTTCGAGACAATTAAGTAAATCATACATACTACAGAAAGTAGAACATCTCCCTTTACGTCCACGTGGCAGAAGCTCATCTAGAACCGAGCAACCCTCTCCTATGAGACTTAATATCAATTTAGAGTACAATACAGAGAGTATTTCGATGCCATGTAATTTCCTTAAACGTTCATTAAGTGTATCAGTACAATTATAACAGTTCCAATAATAACGAGGTCGCACGACTCACTCAAATGGCTGCAATATATACGTCCTTATGGAACTTATTAGCTAACAAGATGCTCTAAATTGCGAATTTCAAAAAAATGCGAACAGAGAGAGAGTCTTCGTATGCGTTGTATAAACAGTAATACCGTTGTAACGAAGGTGATAATGTTCCTCCTTTATTGTTGCTTAATTAAATATTAAAAAAGACAATTTTAGAAATACACTTGTCTCTCCATTTAAGTGTTTTTTTTTTTTTGGCGATAGTTTTCACGTGAGATCTTAATTAGGCCTTTTCTTCTATGTTTGTTTAACGTTTTAAAAGTTGCTGAGTACCAGCAAGCATTGAGAAAATGCTGTAGAGTTGAAATAATCATTTATGCGAAATAGCACGCAACCCTGGAATCTCGAATTTTTTTCGTGGATAAATGTTTTATAAAAAATCGAGATTTTTATGTGGCTCGTTAAGCAACGTCTTAGTTATATTTATATATTTTTTTTATCGTGCTAAAGTACAAAATGGTGGAGTTGTAGAGCA
The DNA here is from genome assembly GCA_951804975.1 of Anthophora plumipes. NCBI lineage: Eukaryota > Metazoa > Arthropoda > Insecta > Hymenoptera > Apidae > Anthophora > Anthophora plumipes. The sequence goes on from OX638119.1 coordinate 18,743,267, forward strand.
TTATTTAACTTCGTGTCGAGGGAAACTTCGTTCGCCTGCATGGAGCGATAAATGTCTCTGGAGTACAAAAAAATAAAAACTTTTTGGGCCATCTTAAACAGAAATAGATGATCTTTGATGAGGTCTAGAATTTTTTAATTATGTTGGAAAATAAGAAAATTGCAGCTTGTTGAGTGTAGAATTCCTTTTTCGCTGGTGAAAGTCAACTTTGAATATTCATAAAAATTCGACGAATTGAGATATCGAAAAGATTTTATGGTATATTGTAGATCATTTCATGGAAAATAACCAGTAGAGGTTTCAAGTTGAATGGATGAAAAGTTTCAGATCTGCTGAGTGAAAGGTGGGAAGACAGTTTCGAGAAAAACGCGTTTGAAGCTTCAAATGAATCTTTCTCTAAAATAAAACAACGTTTTTACAAAATTACTCTTAATCTTGAATCTTGGGGTTCTTCTGTGTCTAGGAATTCGTCAGCTGCTCCAATATTAAATTGTCTTTCAAGTTTCTTTATCAGCTAGGAATGTTTCAAAAGTGTCACATCAACCCTTCTCGACACGCAGTCCTTGAGAATCTCATAACTCCGCAATTTTTTAAAATTTCAAAAAATCCTTTCATCTCAACATTCCACACAAAGTGTCCAAAAACTCCAAAAAAAGAAAATTCGAATTTTTGAAACCCACAACGTTGCATACCCTTTAAATAGTGAAAGTCGCTATCATAGTTAATAATAGCACAAATATTCGGTTCAGTTTCCAAAAAAACTGATTAAAAATAGAGTACCACTCTAAATTAACGAGTTTTATATATTGCAACGTCAAATTTATAAGCAACACTCGCAACAAATACACATTATCAGCTTTTTGTTAAATAAAGTCACAGTTTTCATGGAAACAGCATGCTTCTTGTAAATTAATCTTCCCAAGTGCACAAACGTTCTTATTAGCAAGTAAAAAATAAATCATTTCTAAGTCTTTAGAAAGAAACAGAGAAAGCTCGAGAAGAATAAGTGCAAAAAAAAAAAAAATAAAAAGAATGTGGAATTTGTAGAAATTAATTATTCACAGAATTATGTGTTCTAATGAATACAGGTCAGAGCATCTGTGTATGGGTACAAAGTTTGTATTGTACAGTGGTGACAGATGTCACGAGACTATTTCAGACTCATATGAAAAAAGTTTTCTGCGTAAAAAACGTGTTTCTTTCTAATTTTTTGAATATTATTTCTTCCATTGAATTGTGTTCTATTAAAAACTTATATACGTTATTTTCAGTTAATTTCGTTTGTAAAAATTACTAATTATTTTTCATGCAATTGTTTGTACATTCCATGGTTATGACTTTCAAATATTTATTTATGAAGCTTCAACTGAGGCGTTTTATCTGAACATGGAATTAATATATGAGATAGAAAAGTAGGAAGTAATAAAATTTGTTTTTAGTTTGATGTTTTGTAGATGAAAAGTTTAAGAATAATTCCAAAAAAAAGAAAAAGAAAAATGAGGATAAATTACTTTTTTTTTTGCCTTGAGTAGGGTCAAAACATGCAGTGTTGGTTTAGTTGATAATAACTATCATTTTTAGTACATATATTTTAGTAAATATTTCTATATCATCGGTATTGAATGCATAGTGCATGAAACTTTGTATGTCTCAGGAAAATTAGGAGTAGTCGACAGAAATTATATTTTTATGGTAATGTCAATTTGTTAATCAGTTTAAGTCTAGTAAACTAATCTTAAATTCTTATGAAAATTTAGTTTATTTGGTTTAAGTTTATTTCAATATTTATTTCAATGTTAATTTTGACTGATTACAATTTTTTCAAAATATTTTTTACGTATCGTCTAGTAAAACCACTCAAACGATAGTTCCCATCACACTTCTACCAATCTCATAACAATATTAAAAAAAAAAAAAAAATAAAAATAAAAAAAAATAAAATAAAAATTTCCTATATCCAACACCAGGCGCATCTTCAATCTCCTTGAGTCAAGTCTAGATTGGGGTACAAACAACTCGAAGAAGGAGGAAAGAGGTAGTAGGAGAAGTCGAAGGAGTAGGAGAAGAGTTTAGAGAAGGAGTTGAAGGGGGAAACGGAAAGAAGAAGAATAAACCGTAGGACGGCGAGAGGTAAGAAGGGTATACATGTCTCAGGGGATAAAAGTAGAATGAGACAGAGTAAAAGGAGTGGGGAGAATCCTGGCTAGCGAACTATTCCGTAGACAGCACACTATCCTACAGGACACGTGAATCGATGCTTTCGTGAAATGTATAACACTACGCTTTAACGTTTCTTTCTTTCTCTCTTTTTTTCCTTTTTTTTGGCTTTTTTCCCCAAGACACTTTCCCTGCTTCGCCTCGAGACGGTTCACGCGTGGACTTTTCTCGACAGTTTCTTTGAGGACTCCGTTTTATTGCGCGCTGGTAACTGGCGCGTCTTTTGGTTCGAACTTACGGGACGTGTGACGCAAGTGAAGTGACACTGTCGATTGGATCCGCTCGGTAGAACGATTATATCTCTCTTAACAGGTGAACACTGTTTTTTTTTTCAAAGACGTGTTTGGGATTTCTCGCTGATTCTGCAGACTTCCTTTGCGACGATTCGACGTAAGTAACTCTATTTTTTTTTTTTTTTTTTTTGAGAATTTCTTTAGGAGATTCGAGATTTTCTTGCTATTCTTTCACGCTTAGTGGCTCAAATCATTCATTTTAGTAAGTGCGATTAATGTAGAGTGATTATAGTAGTTTTTGAAGTTAAGTAGTTCAAAGATAAGAGGAACTTGAGAGTTTAGGTAGTGTTTTTTTAATAACTTTTCTGGCAAAGATTTGCTTGCAGACACGGAGATTCGAGTGATTTGAAATTTATTGTATAGTTTATTTGAAGAAATGATAATTTTGGAAACTATAAATGGATTATAAAGTTTCTGTAATTAGTTATTAAGTGTGTGTGTAATAGAATAAATTAAATTGAATTTAAAAAAAATATTAAACTAATTTTCTATAAGTCCCAGGATTATTGTTTTGTATTTTTCATTTAGATATGAAAAAATATTTATAGTATTAAAAGTTCGTAGTTTTCCTATTTTAATTTTAAAAAATACTTAGAATATTAGAATTTTAGCATAAGAAAAATCTACAGTTAATAGAAGAAATATATTTTTCCCATTTTAATTAAAAAACAAAATATTCACAATATTACAACGTAATTTTAGCACAAGAGAAATTCACAGTTAATAGAAGAAATACATGTTTCCTATTTTATTTGTAAAAAGCATTCACAACATTAGAACATAATTTTAGTAAAAAAGAATTCGTAGTTTTCCTATTTTAATTTTAAAAAATATTTAGAATATTATAACTGTAGCATAAGAAACATCCATAGTTAATAGAAGAAATATATTTTCCTATTTTAATTTAAAAAAATATTTAGAACATCCGAACTTCAGCACAAAAAAATCCACAGTTAATAGAAGAAATGTATTTTCTTATTTCAATTAAAAAAAAAAATTCAGAACATTAGAACGTGTTTTTAGCAAAAAAGTTCGTAGTTTTCCTATTTTATTTATAAAAAATATTTAGAACTTTAGAACTGTAGCACAAGAAAAATCCGTACATAGTAGATGAAATATATTTTTCCTATTTTAATTTAAAAAAATATTCACAACATTAGGACATAATTTTGGCACAGAAAAAAAATCCGTAGTTAATAGAAGAAATATATTTTTCCTATTTCAATTAAAAAAAATATTCACAACAATAGAACGTAATTTATGTGTGTTGGATTATATCGATAAAAATTTCCTAAAAATTTCTAACTCTTTCTAGAATACGGCACGACAAAACTATAAAACAATGTACATTCTAAGCAATAAAAAAAAATGAGTGAAAATTAATAAAAAAAAATTCTTCCATTTATTATTAATCTGTTATGCCACCTTTATTTTTTAATAATTTCCATCAACCGCGCTCTCGATTTCTACAAATCTTTTATTAGATCCCAACTTACTTTCGTCCATTCTTTTTCGATACTCTTCTCGACTCTTTCACCGTCAAAAACTGCTTCCACTTTCGATAGGCGAACGACAAAAAACGATCTCGACGTTTGTCTGCGGTCGAAACACGAAGATCCTCATAATATGTTTGTGACGTGAGTCTGAAAACAAAACAAGCATTCAAGACGTGCATGCGTATTACGTGAAATGCAAAAATGTAAATACAATGAGAATAAAATGTTACGGTGTAGCATTGAGTATACAAAAAAACAAGAAAAAAAAATACAAAAATAAGCGTTGTCTCGTCAAAATCGTAAAACTTTAATAAAAAGTGTTTTCATAATTAGCGAAATACAACGTTGTCTTCCGTCATCTCTGATTTATCTCTATTATCTACTCTCAGGACATTTTTATTACCTTTTAGCAATGTGAAATATCATTTCTGCGTTATTTTCCTGGCTAGGTGTACTTTTCTCTTAATTTACAGAATTAGTAGATTTAAACTCTGAAAAATGAAACTCTCAATTACATTCCATTGAATTTTATCTCATTTGTGCAACAGATTTGCTATTTCTAATTGCGAAACAGAGTTTTCTTTGAAGAAAGAGATTAAGTCTCTTTTTTTTATATTTTTATGCAATTTTTTTATATTAATTTCTTGCCATTCTGTGCTCAAATTTGCTGCATAAGTGGATTTTTTATTGCGAGTTGCAATTTTAGATTTTGCATAAGTTTTCGAAAGTATTTCCATCAGAATCATCTGCTTTTTTCCATATATTTTGGAGTGAAATTTTAATAAAGTAAAGGTTAGATTAATATCGTTTTGACGTTTGCTAAATAAGGAAATATTTTTTCCCAAGATGAGAAAGAAAGAAAGAAACGTATGATATCGTTATTCACGTAGCGTACGTGAAAGAGACATTTTTTCTTTGTTCAGTTAATGTTTCGAAGGTTCTATTTGCATCGCTACATATTCTTTACGGAGTTGTTAACTGTTACGAGAAGGTACGTTCATTTTCCACGAGATTTCAAATAAGAAATGGTAGCGCTATGTAGACAATACTTTGTTTATTAGTAAAGTATTAGAATTGTTTTTCACGGGGAGTATTAAGTTAGGAAATTTTATGTTTAACAATTTAATGAAATATTTTGTAATTTGCTGTAGTAACCAAAAATGTAGGATTAATGTGATTTTGGAGTACGATGGAAGTTATTGAACGAAGTAGGGTTAGAGGAATTTCTGGTGGAGGTTAGAATTAATAAGGAAGAAGTCCTTCGTCAAGAAAGTAATAAATATGAAATTAAATTAAAACAGAAAGCTGGAATATATAAGATACATTTAAAAATTGATAAAAATTCATTATAAATTCTTTTTAAAATTATTATATCATAAATTTGAGTTATTAAACGCAATAGAGTTAATGAAATTTCTAGTAAATCTTAGAATTGATAAGAAAGAAGTATTTCTTCACCAAGAAAGTAATAAATATAAAGTTAAAAAAGGAAATTGTTAGAATATAAAAGATTCATTTAAAAATTGACAAAAAGTTTGGGGAAAAGATTAGAGAATTCGAAGTTAATTAGAAATTTAATTTTAACGCGTCATCTTAATTGTTCTTTTCTGTGAAATTAATTGATAATTAAGGAACTATTAAAAATTAGTCCAAATACAATTTTCACAGAAATTGGTAGACATTTGTGTTTGTATTTTGCACATTTTTTAACATTGACTAGAAACTACTGGTATTTGTATGCTTAGTTAGATTGACACAATAATAATCGTCAATTTTTTACGACTTAAAATACTGTTCCTTAACGTTAGATTTACAAGCCTTAGGAAATTTATTTTACAAAGCCCTTCTCGAGTGAGAATCCTTAATTAATAAACCCATTTAGATTTTCCAATAAAATCCTCCTTTCTCAAAACGAGAACCTTTTTCTTTCTCCCTTCCTTCTAATAAATAATTATTGAACCAGTTCATAAAAAGACCAACGAATCTCTATATACAGTATCTTGAAACTGTTGAAAGTTTCAGGCAAAAGTTTAACCAATCGTAGTCGGTGTTCGCAATGCTCCCGCTTAAAGCAAAATCGTTAATCGCTGGGGTATTTATTTCAGGATATTTTTCTAGTGACTCCACTGTCCTCTGCTAGTTGATTATATAAATAGAAGTTGCACATGCGGCTGCGAAATATGCCGATCGGTGGACATTAATTTTGTGTGTAGAGAGCAAGCGCGCGCGCGCGAGAGAGAGAGAGAGAGAGAGAGAGAGAGCAATTGTTGTTTGTTAATTGTAGATTGATTTATTCAACATTGCAAGTGCTAGCGTTCGCGCATTCATTTTCCAGCCAATTTCGTTGGATTTTTTAATATAGCGATGTTTCTTATCTTTACATCTATGGTGACTTCTCTTAATATTGGGGCACCTTTTAAAATAGAATAAGTTTTTTAGAAGTGGATTAAACGAATAGAATTCTCGTAAGGATTTAGAAATATTAGTATACAAAATTATATACAAAGCATTTCATTTTTTAAATTCCATTTATTTTTTCAAGGCACTGAAATTATAGTTTTAAGGCACTTAGACTATAGTTTTAAAGCAGTTACAATTAGACTACAGTCTTCAGGCACTTGGACTATAGCTGTAAGGAAGTTACAGTATAGTTTTAAGGCCAAGTTTAAAAACACTTAGACTATGGTTTTAAGGCACTTAGACTATAACTTTAAGGTTAAGCTTTAGGACACTCAAACTATAGTTTTATGCCGAATGTTTAAGGCACTTAAGCTACATAGTTTTATGGTACTTAGACTACAGTTTTAAGGCCAAGTTTAAATGCACTTAGACTATAGTCTTAAGGCACATAGAATATGGTTTTAAAGCACTTACAATTAGTCTACAGCCTCAAAGTACTTTGATTATAGTTTTCAGACAGTTAGATTATAGTTTGCAAGTACTTAGACTATAGTTTTAACCCCTTGACTTACGATTTCTTTTGCTGACTGTACATCTAAGCATCTGTTATTCACCATTTTACATAAAACACGCTAATGTACTATAAATTAATTACAAGTACCAATCCTCAGACTAATAAATTAAAAGAAAAAATAGAATTAAATTTAACGTTCTTTACTAATATAACTGTTGTTGTCAAACCTTAGCCAGAATCTATGTCACGAGTTTAGCACGTTGTTATAGGGCAAAGGGTTAATGTATTTAGACTATAGTCTTAAGGTACTTAGATCATAATTTTCAGGTACTTAGACTGTAGTTTTAAGGCCAAGTTTTAAGGCACTTAAACTGTAGTTTTAAGGCACTTGAGCTATAGTTTTAATTCACTTAGGCTATAGTCTTAAGGCACGTGGACTATATTTTTATGGCACTTAGGCTACAGTTTTGAGGCACTTAGACCATATTTCTAAGGCAAAGTTTGAAGTCATGCGGACTATAGTTTCAAGCCTCTCAACCTATAATTTTTAACGCATTGTCACAAGTATCCCATTTGATTGTAAACTTACTACCAAATGGTAGCAAATTACAATCTCTCCATATTTCATTCAACAAATCAACAATTCATTTCAATCAACAACCTCCAGCACAATTTTCTCGTAAGTAACATGCGAATCGATGAAAGTAAAATCTCACAGTTTAAACAGATAAAAAAGAAAAAGACAAAGAATATCACGGAAGAACGTGCACGTACAAAGAAATACTCTCGGTTTTCATCCAGTAGTGAACCTAACCCGCGTATACCCATCAGCGGAGTTGCATACGTGAATAAAATTGTAAGCGTTCTAATAATAACCGTGCTCCTACTTATATGGACGCTTGATTTTAATTCAAGCAAAACCGTCAGGCCAGACCTCGTCCTTTTGGTGTGCGGGGTCAGTGATCATCATAATCGAAGAAACACGAGGAGCATCCGTGAACGGTCAAAATCGTCAGCCGTATCGCACGGTGACTATCCTTCCACGTGATTTTCCTTGATCTTGAGTTTATTTCCGTCGGTTATGGTAAAAAGAGACGTCGCCGAGGCAGCATCAACCGGAATAAATCACTATGATATCTCCTTTCTACGTGTATATGCAACCATTCTTCACAGTCTATTCGAAAAATTCCCTGGATTCACTTTATAGAACCATTTTTAACAGCTATATCTCTTTTTCAAGGCTAAATCTAGGTACAGGTTCATTTAAAGGCCTTTGCCACTCTCAGCGCGATTTTTGCTCACCCAAGCGAAGGAAGTCGCAAAAAACTGTACTAAACCATGCAGAATACATGTGACAATGAAGTTCTCGAACTTCTGCAAGCTTTTCAGGCATACTCACGTCCTTAGAAGTGTCACAGGACACTTGGAGTCAAAACTGAGGACAATCTCGATTGATCCAATGTTCCTAAATGATAAAATTATTCCGCAAAGGAAATAAGTAAAATATTTGAGAATGCATATAGATCGACGTTTGACTTGGACAAAACACATGTGGACCAAACGAAAACAAGTAAATCTTAAACTAAGAAATATGTATTGGATAGTAGGAAATAAATGAAAGCTAATGCTTGAAAATAAATTACTTATCTATAAAAGTATTCTTAAGCCTGTGTGGACGTATGGGATACAGCTTTGGGGATCTGCATCAACCCCTAACATCGAAATAATTGAAAGATTTCAATCGAAAACTCCGAGAAAAATGGTAAATGCCCCTTGGTTTGTTCCAAAATAATATCGTTAGGAAAGACTTAAATATTTCCACAGTTAAAGAAGAAATGAAAACACACTGTAGGAAATACAAGGATCAGGTTAACAGAACACCCTAATCGTTTGGCAGCAAACCTACTTGAAGATACTAGAACCAGTTCAAGACTTAAAAGCGAAATACAGTCCGCGACATTTGATTAAACGCAATGATATTTTTAATGTATTTTTGTTTAGTGAAGTTCAAATTAATAAACTTTATTTTTCCAATACGATAGGTCTTATTTAATAAAGATTTACATATGTACTTTGAGAAGCTACTTATTCATTATAAAAATATTTGCATTTTTAGTAAAAAGTAAGAATACACTTGCGACATTTGAATAAACGTACTGCAATTAAAACGTAAAATTACGAGGTTTATCGCAACAACTATACTTTATTAATATTTTGTTTATCCACCATTGTTATTTATTATATAAAGTTCACATTAATGTGATTAAAGATTGTTCAATCAATTGAAAATAACATAAATGTCATTGACCACAAATTTCTATTGTCAGGTCGTTCATTTCTTTCAAAGGACAGAGATTTTGGAGTGTAGAAACAGCATTAAAGAAAAAGGATCATTTATATACTGCTCGAGACTATTATAATGTAATAAAGAACTGCCGAAACAATAGCTTCATTTTGTATAAAATGAAACGGGAAGATTTCGTCTCAACCAAATCTTTAGAAGAGGCAACATTAAACAGAAAAAAAAAATACAGACGGAGAAATTATAAATTGGCTGAAAATATGTTGGGTGGAGTTTAAAAGAGATCAATCGCACAAAATTCGTTTATAAGACTAATATGGAAGAAAATGCTCCATTTAAAGTTATTATTTTTTTATTTGGAAAACAAGGAAGACCTAAACATCTCAGCGAAATTACTATGTTGCCATTGTATAAAACTCCAAGACCTATAACAAAAGAGAAATATAGCGATATGATGAGTTTATTGCCTTACATAACTACCTATTTACCATAAATGCTTCACTATGCTAATTGTAAGTGTAAAGCAGAAATAAATTTATATTATAAAAAGGTTCTTTTTATTTTTAGTTATCTTAACGAAGTAATTTAGTTTTTACACTTGTTTATTTTTGTTTTTATTTGTTTTTGTTAATTATAAGTGAAATTAATTCTTAGTAAACTTGATTATTCCTGTACTTACATGTCTTGGTTTTATTATTATTTTTTACATTAAAAAGTCCATTTCTGCAAAGCCAATGTTTATAAAATATGGACTTCAATTTGCTCTGTCTTTTTTTTATAATACATTATTATTATAAGTGGTATAAGTCCATTTAGAGCCAAAAAATCATTCATTCTCTTTAACAATATTAATAATTATTATTGCATAATAAAATTTAACAGGTTTATAGTGTTAAAAACATTACCTGAATTGATTAACGTTTGCCAATATTTTTTAATTGATTCAAACGCAAACCCTTAAATATCTCGATATATGAAAAAATGGACCTATACCACTTTCAAAAATAACAGCTCAATTATTTTTAAACAGATACAGTGTCAAGATCATTTGAAAAGTATTTTCTTGCTGATATTTACATCGAATATTTCCTACTATTATAAAAACAATTTTCGGGAAACATTAGCAATATAAAATTTCATATTATATTTTTTAACATATACAAATGTTTAAAAACTCTAGTAAGTAATTAATAAAATTAGTATTTATCTCATTTAAAAGTTTAGATATATATTCTACAACTTCTGCTTTAAATGCATAATTTTAATACAACAAAGTTTTCGTATAAATAACAAAGTTGCATTTGAGGAATTATTTGACCCTCTATAACCTGATTATTCTTTATTCGTGAGAAAAAATTTCAAATTGATAACTGTATTTCAATAAGAGAAGAAAATATTAATAATCACAAGGAAATAAATTACTCCCTCTGTCCCATAATGATAGTAGCAGTTGATGAATTTCATTTGTCCCATAATAATAGTAACAAAGGAAAATAAATATAGAATGTAACATTTGTTATCAAAAAACTAGATTAAATTAAACAACAATTAAAAGTATTACTTCTAATCTTTATTTTCAGTGTTCAGATAGTTTCTGGATTTTTCAATAATTTCGTTCTTGCATTTCAAACTTGTAGGTAGGAACCCTTGGCTGCGAAGACAAAATTCTACGCGATCTTTCTTATTCTTTTCTGTAAGAAATGGTTCGATGGTGCTGAAAACTCCTTTTATGGATTTTTCTTTTCTCGAAATTCGGAATAATGTAAATTTGGGACCTTGAATAGCGTGAACTGCTGATCTTATGGTGCCTCTTCTGCTAGGAGAAATATGTCTAAGTTTTTCAAGTTTTTCTCCATAATGTTTGCATTTACGTCCACAGTTTTGTTTTTTTAAAGAAGCAACATTAGCACAAGATTCACCTTGACAATTATTTTCGGAAGCACATTTCCAAATTCTTAATATGGTAATTCTGTTACACTTAAATTGTTCTGCAGCTAACGTAATTGCACCTTTCTGCAACTTTTCGTTTTTCTTTTGACGCAACAAGAACTGGATAATCACTACTCGATCTTTGCTTGAAAACTCTCTTTTTTTCATCTCACTTTTAAAATGAGTTGATATTCAACTGAAGTAAAAGAATTGATTTCGATCAGCGGATGAAATTAGAAAAATATTGTGACACTGCTTGAAAGATGGTAAAAACGGACAAGACCTAAGGGTCTAGCAGGTTAAGCGGGTCAAAAGTGCCCTCCAACCGATTTGGTAGTGCGATACACCATTCGATAGCTTACCAAAAGAAAACATGTGACACCAAGTTTCAACCCTCAAACTCAACCGTGGGGGTAGTTACAGGGTAAATTCTAATTATCAGTTTTTGGACTATTTTCCCTATTTAACGAATCGCAAAGCTTCTGAAAAAAATCTGACATGTAACACACAACATGAAGGCACAATGAATTTTTTCCGATTTTTTCGTTGTAAATCTTAGCTGTAAAAAATCAAAAACGCAAAAAAATGCGGATATCTTTTGAAAAAAAAATAGCGCTTTTTTTATATTTTTTTAATAGCAGCGTATTAGCATGATCATCATCCTCAATTTTTTTCATATTTTTTGGATTGGTTCGCCGTTGTCAAAAAAATTAAATACCGATATTTTTAAGGTATTTCGCGTGAAAAAGTAACTTCTACTCCGAATTTTTACATTTTCTGCATACAGTGTGTATATCGTGCAACCTCGAACATTTTTACATTCGAAGAAACAGTATACAAATTGAAGAAGTTGAATAAATTGAACTAATAACAGCAATATGTTCATTATATCTTGAAACATTTAACTTATTTTCAACAGCGTGGTTGGTGGAGTGGTTAGGGTTCTGACTGTAGAATCGCTGCACATTTTTTAGCCGTGAGTTCGAGCCCTGCCCTATACTCATTTCTTTCTTTTTTATATTATTTTTTTCTTTAATTCCTAACTATATCTCAATAAATAGCATTTATTTAAAAACATTTTACAAATATTTTAAGCAACTTTTTTGTCTTAAAATATACATTAAAATAATTTTGGAATACTTTTTATTGCATCGTTTCTGTGTCCACATATTCTCTTATTCACAGTACTATTTAATATTTTAAAAGGTTGAGTTTGAGGGTTGAAACTTGGTGTCACATGTTTTCTTTTGGTAAGCTATCGAATGGTGTATCGCACTACCAAATCCGTTGGAGGGCACTTTTGACCCTCTTAACCTGCTAGACCCTTTTCCTTCTTATTTAAAATTCGCAATAACTTAGTTGCCAACCCAATAGTTATAATTCATGATAATTAGGTTAACCTAATTATATATTATTTTATATAAAAATTGAAAGATGTATCGAAACAAATGACAAATGACATGAAATGATTTGGTGATTTTGATCAATGGCTTTACAATTTTGCGTTATAACATAACTTACAGCTGCATTCGCCAATAATTCCCATTTAAATACTCGCTTGATACTATTATTATGGGACAAAGGGAGTATAAAACTATAATTGTATAATGCATATTGAATCATATATTCTTTAATAAGTGTTGACTCCCAGGGAAGTGTAAAAGTATTAACTAATAGGTCGAATACTTTCATGTTATTGAAAATATCTGTATATAATTTACTTAATGTCATAAGAGACAGATTGTAAATAAACAAAGAGTTAATAAAAAAAAAATCTCGATTGCGTCTTTCCAATTGCGGGGAATTCTTTTTAGTGATGTCGCGGACAAAGTGTCTATGGGAAATTTTATGATGGAATCCTACCAGTTTGGTCTATGGTCTGTGTTGCACGACAGTTGTGGAGCAATCATCTACATTTTTGATTAAGAAATCGGTTAGGGTTGCAAAGTGTCTCTGTATTGACTCTCGAGGACTCTTTCTCATCTCCAAAACTGAAATTAACCGTGAAAAGAGGCTCCTTTCGAAGATTAGAGGCTCTGGAGAGGAGAGGAGCGGAGAGTGTTGCAGAAGAGGAACTTTTCAGGCATTTTCCACGACTGCGTGAAAATAAAGAGTGTATTAAGCTCTGGAAAATAAAGTTAGGTCTGTCTGTGAAAGTTTCTGGCAGGGAGAATTAATCTGGGAAGTGTTCGAAGGCACTGTGACGATATGGAAAATGGAAAATTGAGTACTCTGTGGAAATGGGAAGGGAATGGACGACTAAGGGTACTGATCCACTAGGTTGCATAAATTTGTCGTCATCTAGCGTAGTGACCCGCAACCGCTGTGCCGCGATGATTTTCTCTTTGAATAAAAAAATTTTTTAACCACCACATTCCAAGTCAAATATTCCTCTAACTTTTTGCCAAATATGATACGTATATGTTCATTAAAACAAGCTCAAATATCTAATTAATAAATTAGTTGTTATGTTTAAATTAACTTTGATTAAATAGGCGTAAGTAAATACTTTCCTAGAAGTATTCATTGTGATTGTAGGGATTGTTGAACTAAAAATCAAGAAGCTCGAATGATGCAGTTTCCTAGTACCATATTTGCCTTTGTTTAGTCAAATATCCTTCTTAAATTGTTAATAAACACTTAATGATGCTACAGATATACTCTTTAATTAATTTCAAACTGTCAAAGCAAAACAAATGTGTATACAAAATAACATTGTATAAAACTGCTGTAATAAATACTTCTGTTGTGTATAAATACTTCTTTTCTTAACATTTATTCAAGTTATACAGGTATATTTTTAACTTCGCATTCAGATATAACTGTAGAATTGATAAATATAACAAAATATACAGTAAACTCGCGATAGAAAATTGTATCTACGTTCTAATAGTCATTTTGCTCAAAATGTGCAAATATCCGAAGATTTATGGACGGGTGTGAAGATAGAAGGTTGCGGAGCACTGATCTAGCGCATTGTTAGCCAATTGGAAAGGTTTCCTCATTTGAAGCATGATGACGTGAAATGAGAACGAAAGAGGGTACTCGTATGTACGTGCACGAAATACGTTTAATTAAAACAACCTGTAATTAAAAATAACGCTTATAATTAAACTATTGTTCGCATTGAATTGTATGCATTGCAAGTATTAGTTAACTGTCTTTGTAATTCACTCGTTCATCGAATAAGACTATTTAAATAATATTATTTAAATAAGAAAAGGTACTCTAAGTAATTATTTATAGAAATGAGTGTGGAATTTATGAAATTGTTTGTAGGAAAACATTCATCAGTCTTTGATCCCTTGTCCAAAAGAGTTTGAACTCATTTCTGACGAACAAGTTTAAATTGAAACATTCTGTTTGTTAATATTATTTAAATATTATTTAACATTTATAATAATACTTTATAATATTTTAATATTAATATTAAATATTAATATGTAATATTAATTTTTTTTAATATTAAAATTATTACTAATTATTAATACATTCGAAAAAAATATATCTTTTCCCTAATATTAAACGAATATCTATTTTTCACTTCCAATATTAAATTAATATTTATTTCCTAATATTTCTTTTTTGTTTTTTGAGAAGGAGGAAAATGCCTTTACGCACTCTGTACCAGACTCCCAGTTCTATTCAGACCAGACTACTGGTTAAAAACCCCCTACCGCTCATCGGACACTAGCCTGGAACTATTTCACATATTACTTCGGGCTAGGCCTATTGTTTTCGCCTAATGGGGCAGCCTTCTGGTGTTCACTTCGGGCTCACAGGTGATCCAGATCGACCGTTTTGCCCGAAGAATGCCCTCCACGTAGCGTAAATACTGGACTTGGTTTGATACGCAGAAGCGACTCTCGGCGCTGAATTCGAGCAAGTCGTATCCGGTACACTCCCTTTGTGAGCGCATGCGCCCAGACCTCAGCTCCGTACAGCAACACTGACTGAACTGACGACATCAACAACCGGCTTGCTTGCTCTTGGATCGGTGGTATTGGCCATAAGTCTACTCAAGGTTGTAACGCCCTTTTCGGCTTTTTCCGCAGTGAGCCGAATGTGCTCGCCAAAGTTCAGCTTTGTGTCTACTAACACACGGAGGTACCTTGCAGAGTTCTTTGTCTCTATGGTGATGTCACTGACTCGCACGAGGAGGAGGATTGTATTGAGTCTCCTTTTGCTGAGAACCACTCAAGTCAACCGAAAGACCGCTGTCCTCCATCCATACGTTGATTCGCAACATCGTTCTGTTTAAGTTTCGTTAGGCCTGCTCGACAGTCCGCGCTGCCACGAGGGCAGCTACGTCGTCCGCGTACCCAATCAAAATTGTTTCCTTTGGCATTTCGAGTCTCAGCAGACTGTCATAGAAAGCATTCCACAGGTCTGGTCCGAGAAACGAGCCGTGTGCCGCTCCAGCTGTTACTGAGACTTTTTTAACGCCTTCGGTTATATTATAGACCAACCTACGGTCTCTCAGGTATGAGTCTACCATTCGTAGGAGGTAGTCGTTCTCTAGTGCTGTCAGCATATCGCTCCACTTAGTTGAGTTGGAGACAGGTACCCTGCAGCTCTCATTGCAGACTGGATTCTCGTCCTGAGGAGCTTCTCCAGCATCTTGCCCGCGGTATCCAACATACACAGTGGACGGTATGCTGACGGTTGGTCCAGGTCTCCTTTACCCTTGCTGATAAGAACAAGCTTTGCCACCTTCCAGCTTGAGCTGAAAACTCTGGCCTTCAGGCAAGCATTGTACATGTTCAGCAACAGATAGGGTCTGAGACGCTAGACTTCTTTTAGGACCTCGGCCGGAATGCCACCGGGCTTGGGGGCCTTCCGGTCCTTCATTGTGGTCGCTTCACACCGCAGCTCTTCATCCGAGAAGAGATGACTAGCACCGGATGGGTGGGGAAAAGTGCTCCCACGACGTGATCCATTGCTGGTGCGTCCAGGACACAGGTGGGCTTCAGAGCCTCTAGCTTCTGTGTCACAAGTTTGTAACCCAGTCCCCAAAGGTTTGTGTCAACGTTATCCATCAATTTTCTCCATCAACGAGCATTGCTTCGGTTGATCTTGCAGCGAAGATCCATACTTTCTCGCAGCACGATGTTCCGCCGATTTGAGTTTTGCTTCTGCTCGCCCACGCGCACGCTGCGCGAATCGGCACAGCCTCAGACAGCGTCTGCGCAAGTCTGCAATTTCCGGAGTCCACTAATACACGCTTTCCATTCCGAGGAGCCTTTCTTAACATTAAGGCATCGCAGGCGTTCGCGATTGTGCTCATAGTGGAAGCTACAACACGCTCCACAGCAGCCTCATCAGCCAAATCCGGTTCCTTGGCCACTTCAGCTCTTCCTAGCGGCTTAGCGAATCTCCCGGCGTTCATCCTTCTGACGTTCCACCGGAGCGGCACTCCATGAACTTCGAAGAAGTATTGGTGGTCACTACCCGAGTAGTCCTACAATACCCTCCAATCTTGGATGCTCGGTGCCAGGGTCTCTAACGTAAAGCTCACGTCTGGGATAGTTTCAGCGTACCCAGGGCGGCGGAAGATGATCACCGCGCCAACGTTCAGGACGAGCAATCCCATTCTAGCCATCATCTCGAGAAGAAGAAGTCTTCCCCGAGTATTCGTCTGGTTTATGTCCCGTTTGCGAGCCCTCGTGTTGTAGTCCTCAGCAACGAGAATCTTTCCTGGGATGTTCCGCAGCCGGTCTTCAAGCTCATCCAGCTTGTCACGGCAATCTTGTAACGCCTCGTTCGGTGACAGATAGGAGAAGTGCGTTGCCTCTCTACAGCTGATTCAGACGTAGCCACTCCCGCTTCCATGGCTGACGACGTCGACTCTTCTCAGTTCACTGATCCAGTTCACCACTATGCCAAGGAGATCAAAGAACCACAGGGGTGATCATCTTTCCCGGCACTGTTCGCTGATCAAAAGAAGTTCAGCGCTCATCTCCCGTGACAGCTGAATGAGCAAACTCTCAGCTGTTGGACTGCGGTGGGTGTTCACCTGCAAGACTCTGGTCATTTTGCAAGCACATTCACCTTCTTCAGTGTCTCTCGGAAGCTGCGGCAACCCGCCCGAACCTAAGGCGTGTTTAAGGTCATTTTTCCCACACCTCTAGCCTGCGCAGACGACGCAGTTCTCCTGGTTTCCGCAATCTTGCTTCTTGTACCCAGTCTGGCCGCAGCGAAAGCATTTGTCCATATTGTTCGGATCTCCGCAAGATGTAGTGTGGCCAAAACCCACGCACCTAAAACACCTTTCCACGGTCTTCCGCCGCTTGATCCTGCAGTTGACCCAGCCGATCCGAAGCCTTCCCACGTCAACGAGTTTCAGCACCAGAGGCTCGCTCATTTCAACGATGGCAATCCTCAGGCCCCGAGTGTTCTCGCGCGTGAACCCCACCCGGAATTTGTCACCGAGGTCTGGCAGTACCTTGTGAAGAGCCGCTTCAACCTTCGCCTTCTCAGTTAGGCCATCAGGATCCCTTATCTCCAGGGTGGCTCTGAGTTTTAGGGACACCACTGCCGCCTTATTTCCCAGAATCTTCTTGATCGCCTCACAGAGCTTGTCCCTTGACTTTGTTTTAGGCGCCAGTTCAAGCGGGACTGAGCCTGCTCGTGTTTTTCTGACTGCCATGACACGTGCCTGGCATTCGTCTGATTTGACACCTCGTCGGACGTCTGACCAGACTTCCGAAAAGGAGTGTCCTGCAGCTAGTCGGATGACCACCGCCTCCCTCCTTGTCTTCTGCCTGAGGGCTTTCTTTTTTCATTTTTTTCTGCTCTTTTGGGCATTACCAGTACCATTCTCGTGGTTCTGGGTCAATTGTTGCTGCCACGCCTGTTGCTCCTTTTTCTTACGCTTCCGCTGCCGTTTGCCCACTATCTCGATTCAGCTCTCTCCGTGGTGCTCTTTGTCGCCGTCGGCATCCTGGCTCGGGTGGATCGTCGTTCCATTTACTGCTGAAGGAGAAGGAGCTTGATATGATGCCTTATTGCTCCTATCCTTTTTGCAAGGACTTCGTGCGTACCCGTCTTTCCTTTTCTTCTTCACCTCTGCAGCTTTCTCTGCTAGGCTGGAAGCTGCCCTTTTCTTGTTTGAGTAAGGAAGCGGCGTCTTTATGGCTTGCGCTGCCGCTACCTCAGCCGCTTCTTCCTGTGCTTGTTTCAGCTCTAATTCAACCCTCTTCCAGCCTGACCTGGATTTTAGGGCAATCTCAAGAGCCCCCTAGAGCTCGTTTATCCCCTAATTATCTTCCATGGAGATATTCTTTTGCTTAGAGAGCACCGGTTTCATTCGATCCAGTACTTCCTGACACTTACAAGGGAAGTCCGCGAACGGTCCGGCTTCGATTTTGATGAAACTTTGTACACTTATAAAGCAGCCAAAAATAATCGACACGTATTTTTTTCAGCTGCGGTAACTCGAGTTTAAGGGGTGAAACCACCCCTTGAAGTTTTGGGTCAAAACGGCTATCTCGAAAACGGAAAGACATACGAAAAAATTGTCAATGGGCGAGGTTAATGGTATCCTATGTACAATAACATGGTGTTAAAAAATTTAACAAAATACAGTTTGTTTATAACGAAAAAAATTTATTAACTTAATTTTTCATTTTATTGAAATTTTCATAATGACAAAAAATGACGAGCACTTTATTCCAAATCCATTAATATATAACATTTTAAAATTACCTCTTACAGTTTTGCAGATTTTGATGATTTACATCTTGCGCGCACATCCACTATGGTAGTAGCCGTTCTAACTTTGATTTTAATGAAGCATTGTAGGTTTGCACTAAATTATACAGTAACAAGTAACAAGTAACAAGTAACAATGACAGTAACAAGTTTCTTAACAGCAATGAAAAGATTAATTGTTTTTATTATTCACCTATGACATCGTGGCAAAAGTGGAGCGATTTATAAATTATAAATACATACAGTGTGTATAGCAATTATTCTATGTAGTTTCGACAATAGTGGTACTCGTCGAAAAAATGTTTCAAATATGGCATCTTGGTTCATTTTCAACAGAATAGCAGTACTCAACAGGATTCTGGAATGCATTTGGTTTTTCATCTATATATCTGGATTTATACCAGGAGTATTTAATAAAATTTTGGAACCTTGGCGATGAAAATTGATTGTGGACCAAAGATTGAAGTTTGATTATATTATTCCTAGCGTGGAGATTAATGTCGTGATTTAAAATGGGAACTATATCGGAAAATCGGTGGACGAAATTTTTCCAAGTGCGGAAACCGTAAACATCCAGTGGTTGAACATTCTTTGTTCCACCATTTGGTATTATAAAAAGTTTTACGTTTTTACCCTCGGGAGTAACTTCGTTCACTGTCTTGTTACAGTGACCACTCCAGGAATCAAGAATTAGAACTGTTGTGGGCCCAGTATTTGCAAAGTAAATCCCTCTTAACCAGGTCTTGAAATGGTCCGTGGTTTATTTTCCTGACTTTGAAGCTGCAAGATATACATTGTCAGGGTGAAATAAATGTTGTTCCACAATCGGCCCGAAATGTCCTGTACTCTCTTTGAGTACAATAAATAATGGTGACAGTAATTGTCCATCAGCTGAAATGGTTGGCTGGATGGTGTAACTGTGAGTGGTGGATGATACTGATTGAACACCTCCTTCTACGATTTTTATACCTTCTTCGGCCAAAGTGCGCCCTAAATGTAATTCCAAATTAAAACCATTTTGATCGGAATTGTAAACATTGAGTGGTTCATTTCGGGCTATATATGCTTTTACTTCATTCACGAATGCGCTGCATTGCAAATGAATATCGTCTTCTCGATTTACCATATTTGTGGTTACAAATCTGGTAATTTTTTTGGGCACTAATCTAAACGTCGTTTTAAAAGTATGTAGCCAAGTATGTCCAGCTTTAAATGTTTGTAAATTTTTTATATCTCTCGCTTGTAAAGCCTATCGCCGTAGATCTACTTCATGCACAATTACTCTTAACTGCCAAGCTTCCATAAATTTATTAAATACTCCTGGTATAAATCCGGATGTATAGATGAAAAACCAAATGCATTCCAGAATCCTGTTGAGTACTGCTATTCTGTTGAAAATGAACCAAGATGCCATATTTGAAACATTTTTTCGACGAGTACCACTATTGTCGAAACTACATAGAATAATTGCTATACACACTGTATGTATTTATAATTTATAAATCGCTCCACTTTTGCCACGATGTCATAGGTGAATAATAAAAACAATTAATCTTTTCATTGCTGTTAAGAAACTTGTTACTGTCATTGTTACTTGTTACTTGTTACTTGTTACTGTATAATTTAGTGCAAGCCTACAATGCTTCATTAAAATCAAAGTTAGAACGGCTACTACCATAGTGGATGTGCGCGCAAGATGTAAATCATCAAAATCTGCAAAACTGTAAGAGGTAATTTTAAAATGTTATATACTAATGAATTTGGAATAAAATGCTCGTCATTTTTTGTCATTATGAAAATATCAATAAAATGAAAAATTAAGTTAATAAATTTTTTTTTGTTATAAACAAACTGTATTTTGTTAAATTTTTTAATACCATGTTATTGTACATAAGAAACCATTAACCTCGCCCATTGACAATTTTTTCGTATGTCTTTCCGTTTTCGAGATAGCCGTTTTGACCCAAAACTTCAAGGGGTGGTTTCACCCCTTAAACTCGAGTTACCGCAGCTGAAAAAAATACGTGTCGATTATTTTTGGCTGCTTTATAAGTGTACAAAGTTTCATCAAAATCGAAGCCGGACCATTCGCGGACTTCCCTTGTTAGTGATCATGGCTTCCTCTTCGCGCCTCATCTTTTCAAGGAAGCTGCGCCTCGGAGAGTCCTGCTTTGTCTCGTTGATGTTATGGGTGAGCAGCGGGGTCTAGTACCGCAACACCCGTTGGTCGTCCTTCTAAGGGGTCCATTGGGGTCGCCGGGTTCACAGGTACTGTCTCCTGCTTTTTTCCACCGTCTCGCATGGTCTCACTTTTGCTGGGAGTCCCCATTTCGAGCAGCCACCTCCGCCTGGTCTCCCCCTGCTCCCTCCCATCCGAGGTTAGAAGTGTTTGCGCTTAGCTTTTCTAGAGGAAGGTCTAGGTTTTTGTGCCTACAGGTCTCGTCCAGATCGGGGAGAGAGCTCCTCGTGACTGGTGGTGATCTCATGACCTCAGAGGACCTCCGGAATGCCGAATCCTTCCAAGGTTCGATGTGGGCAAACGTGCTGCTCTCTTCACGTTTCTTCTCTTCATTTGTAGCATTTAATGTCTCTGGGTCCAAGTGGTTCACCCCCCAGACATTGTGATCACAACATGACGACAACCCGGTGCCCGCTTTCGCATCGCCGTCGGCCGCGGATACTGGGGATCCTAGCCCCGGCACCTTAAACTTCTTCCTTTCCAAACCAGCTATGATTGGTTTTCTGTTCTGGGTTCCTTCCTACAATCCTTTGACCCAGGGCAGGGTTGGGATATTTGGGGAGGAAGAGGAAAGGGATGGAACTAACGGATAAGGATGAAGGAGGAAGGGAGAGTGAACTCCCCGGAGTTGGACTCTTCTCGGATAGAATCCGCATTAGACGCCTCTTACGACTGGGAGGGAAATCCTGGGTGGTATTCTGACCTGCCATCCTCACGGGGAAATATTTTAATATTAATATTTAATACTATTTAAATATTATTGAATATTTATAATAATAATATTATTTAAATAAAAATCGACACTCTACGTAATTTTCCACAGAAATTGTAATTTCTCTATTTTTCAGTAAATAAGCCCACTCCCCGTTGTTTATTCTTTTACACTTTTTCTTATCCCACCTATGTGGAAATTTTATACACGAGCTGCTGTTTTTCAAAGTGGTATAAGTCCATTTACTCATATACTGAGATACTTAAAAATTTGCTTTTGAATCAACTTTTGAATCAACTCAAACATTAATCAATTGAAGATTTTAAAACTACAAATTTCTTAAAGGGTCTAGCAGGCTAAGGGGGTCAAAAGTGCCCTCCAACCGATTTGTTGGTGCGATGCATTAGCTTACCAAAAGAAAACATGTGACATCAAGTTTCAACCCTCTAGCTCGACCGTGGGGGTAGTTACAGGGTAAATTCGAATTACCAGTTTTTGGACTATTTTCCCTATTTAGTGATAAGCAAAACTTCTGAAAAAAATCTGACATATTACACACATGAAGGCACATCTTAGAGAATTTTTTCCGATTTTTTTGCTGCAAATCCTAGTTGTAAAAAATAAAAAACGCAAAAAATGCGAATTTTTGATCCCCTTAGTCTGCTAGGCTCTTTAATCATACAATAATAATAATTAAAATAATTAAGGATAAACAGTTTTTTAGTTACAAGTGGACTTATACCATTTCCGATGATACATATTACTAAAAATATAAATAATAGCAATTTTCAATTTCTGTTGTTTATTTTTCTTGACCCTGTAGATATGATTCTACCATTTTTTTCTAATTAAACAAAAATTTTAATTAAAAAAAGGTTTTTTGCAATAGGACGCGAGTGAATATTAACAAAGATGTACGGCCTGATTCTGGAAAACATGTCGGAGTACATACGACAGGTATACGGGGAAGATAGATGGGAAGAGATCCGAAGACAAGCGTCCGTAGATCAGCCTAGTTTCAGTGTTCATCAGGTGTATCCTGAGAGCCTTATACCAAGATTAGCGAAGAAAGCTATTCAGGTAGGAGTTATTAGAGATTAATTCTCATTTTACTCGTTTCTCTAGCATTCAAATTTACAACCTTCTGGTGTTATTGCTAAATTTATTGTTGCATCTGACACTCCTTTTTCCTTGCAGCTTCTTAGCGAGTAAACTAGTAGGTATAACTAGTAGCAGGAAATATTGAATATATATTTTTTGTACAATGTTAAGAGATTGAATTTTTTTCATATTTAAGCATGTGTGTAATATTTATTCTAGATTCAGAAATAAATATTTGTTTTTGGAAAATATTTATTTCCTAATATAAAGTAAATATTTATTTTTATTTTACTAATATAAAGTAAACAGTAATTTTTATTTTACTAATATAAAGTAAATATTAATTTTTATTTTACTAGTATAAAGTAAATATTAATTTTCGTTTTAGTAATATAAAGTAAATATTAATTTTTATTTTACTAGTATAAAGTAAATATTACTTTTTATTTTAGTAATCTAAAGTAAATATTAATTTTTATTTTATATTAGTATAAAATATTATTAACAGTAATGAAATTTTTAATACTATTTATTTTTAATACCATTTACTTTAAATTACTGTTCAAATACTGTTTTATACTAGCATTTATGTTTATTCTATATTAGGAAACAAATATTCACTTAATATTGGAAATGAAAGTTTATTTGCTAGGATTTTATTGTAAGAATTTTCGTTTTCTTTTGATTTGATATATAATATATATATATATATATATATATATATATATATATATATATATATATATATATACAGGGTGTCCCAGAACTAGTGTAACATCCGGAAATGGGGGGTAGCTGAGGTGATTCTGAACAACCTTTTCCTTTACCAAAATGTTGTTTGAAGCTTTGTTTTCGAGTTATTAACGAAAAACACTGACCAATCACAGCGCCCAGAGACCGCGGGCTCAACCACGTATGCACGGCTTTTATACACGGGCGCTCGGTCGGGCTCCCGGCACACGTACTGGCACAGCATAGGTATCGCGAAAAATGTTATGTCATTTTAAATTAAGAATAATGTGAAATTATTCGTTATTCATGAATAACAAATAAACTAATAAGTCGTTTAATAACTGCGTTCGTTATTCGAAAGAAATAAAGCGTTTTATTATTTATGAAAAAAATTTTTTTTAGCAGCACATTTTCAGGTGAATACATTGTTTTAAGAAAAACGATTTGTATAACTAATGCTAGAAAAAAATAATTGAACTTACCCATTCGTCCACGAAATAGCTTGCTTCGACGAAAATAGGTCGGTAAGGCTGGATCCTCGTGTCGATCCTGACCTATCCAACAATTTTCAACACCCGATGTTCTGGCTGAGTCGATGAACTCACTTCGCCGCACGATCGATATTTTTCGGTGACTTCTTAGAAGCTGTCGATTTTGATTTTTCTCCGTGCCTTCGGCGCGGTTCTCTGGCGAAAAGCTGCCGTGCTTGGTGCTTGTTCGCCGGAATGATTTATTATTAAACTAATTGTAACATCCACAGTTTTATAACTATTAATTTCAAAAAATTTAGAATTGAATACACAATAATGTGGCTTATAAATTTGAATGGTATATCATCCACATTGACGAACGTGATAATAACTCTGTTCGATACTTTTATTCGTTATTCGAAAGGAATAAAATGTTTTATTATTGTTAGAAAAGTCCAAAAAGCGAAGGCTTGAGTGGGCCATGTGCAGTCTTTCGCTGCGTTTCCACCTCCTACGGATAGTTCTGCCTCAAGGCTAAGAAAGTCCATATTGTCAAGGGGGTCCTTCTGACTAGGATTTTTCAGGGAAGACAGAATTGTATCAGCACTCGCGAAGTATAGTTCAAAACACAAGCTTTCACTCTTTTTAACCACCCACTTTCATTTCTTATTCAAACGTTCACCACCGTTATCCTGATTTTCCTTACATTATTTAAAAAAATTAAAAACATTTTGTAGTACTCTGCGTTCGTACGCGGCATGTTGCTCGTTCAGTTAGCAAAATAAATCTGAGAGCTTAAGCGTTTTGTGGATCCTAGGTGGACGTTTGGTAAGGAAGGAGAATAGTTACAATACAACGGAAAAGAAATGTTTATTGTACTGCCATGAGAAATTCAATGAGAGTAAAGGAAAAGGTTGTTCAGAATCACCTCAGCTACCCCCCATTTCCGGATGTTACACTAGTTCTGGGACACCCTGTATATATTATTTTTTTTTTCTCCAAGAAAACACAGGATTCTTTTTCTTCGTTCTCTCCCTTCAGAATATAGCATGAAATGGGGTGCGCGGGTTCGCTCGCGATATTTATATTTGATCATTGCTAATGGCGCGAGGCTTATCAACAAGCCGTGTTGTTACGCGATCTCCGCGGATCGCAATTTCGACCGATCTAGAACTTTTCAATGCGCCGCGATTATTTTGACGACGACAAGGACAGACATCGTCCCCTCTCGCTTCCTCTCAGACATAGGAATTTATTTACTCGCTGATTGTTACAGTCTCCTCCTCTGGACACGACACCGTCCCGACAAGTAGTCCAGCCTCTAATTTCGGTGGGGCATCATCTTCCGAGTCGGGGGTTGATCTGCTGATTCCTCCTTGCGCGGTCGTCCGCGCTTGCGGATTGGTACCACTGGAACTGGGATATCCTCTGGTGGACCAAGGTAGGGTGTCAGGGCGGAGGTGTGGTATACTCCTAGACAAATTGGCTCAGCATCTCGGCTCCGTATTTCATAGCGGTTGGGTCCCACTTGGCGTTGGATAACGTACGGTCCATCTCTCTTGGGAGCGAGCTTTGATGTAAGTTGTCGCTCTCGTCTGCTGGGAGTATGAGTGTTAACCCATACTAACAAGGGACATCACCCAAACGTTACACGCCGATTTCGATTAAACTTTTATATGTTGTAGAACTTGAAAAAATATTTGACACGTATTTTTTTTTTTATGTGCGAATATCCACTTTAAAGAGGTGAAAACAGCCCTTAAATTGGGGTAGAAAAAGCTATTTTTGCAAATATCTCGGAAACTATTAGCCGTAGACAAGAAATTCGAAATGCGAATTGTGCTGTTTTAGAAGGCCAATAAGATGGCGTAAGCAGATTTTTGAAAAATTAGTTTATTTAAAAAATATGTTAAAAATTAACATTTTTTGCAAATGTTTTTTGTAAAATGTTGGACTATTTTTATCAAATTTCACATATGTAAACTACGGTTCTAAACAATGAATACGGATAGATCGGAATTTTTAATTTCATTCGTGCAAAAGATATTGTTACGGTTGGAATTATACGCACATTTTATACCTGTCAATTCCCTTCGGGTGCACGACTGATTTCTATACATAATATTCGGGAAATTGTATTATATTACATATTTTTTATGATCTCTTGGATGGCAAAGGTTAATACAACAGGTAAAAATGTTCAGTATGGTAGTATTCGTTGTTCGGAAGACCTAATAACGATTATGACTATGCGAAGCACAGTCACTTTATGATCATAATTAATATTTCGTTTGGGTAAAAATGATTATTCGTTTAGAGCTATTTCATTTTTACGGGAATATATTTATAAGAATGGTTAATATTTTGCAACAGTCCGGAAGCCTTGAATTATAGGCAATGACGTTTTTAATTTCTTTATGTCGTATTTGTAAAATTGTAAATGAACTGTTATTTCTCATCAATAAAGTGGTAGGAATAAGAACTATCAATATTTCACCTATAGGTTTTCCCTCGAAATGTGACTATACATATGTACATGTAATAATCAGTTTAGACGATGCGCTTTTGTAACCGATCCGATACTTTTACCGAATTGGTAATAATCAAAAGCAGTATTCAGACGTTTCTGTATTTAAGCCGCGTGTCCAGTTCTTAACCATACCTACGAAGTAATTAACTTGATATGGTGTAGGTATAATAGAGTACGTGTGTAGTATGTACGAGTATGTTGAAGATACAGAATCATATGAATGTTGCCATCAATTACTGCCGATTCGGCACGATTTCCAACAAATACAGATATCCGTTGGTTAATAGTTTAGAACACCATTTCAGAACAAAAATCATTCTTTTCAAAATTACAGAAAAATAAGCTCTTTTCAGAGCTACAGCAAAACCAGCTCTTTTCAGGGCTACCATGTTCTTACAAACGTGGAACAGCTCTCAATAAACAGAGACAACTCTTTTTCTTGAACGAAATCTAAATTAATTATGAAGTGATCACACTTCACATAACTACAATCAACGTCATTAGGTCTTCCGTACAACGAATATTACCATCAGTACCACACCTACGACAGTTTCTGGGAGCTCCGCACCTAAGGACTTCCACATTTTTTCAAAAATAAATTATTACAAAAAAATAATATAAGTATAAATAAATAAGTATAAAATAACATAAGTATTATAAAATAATATAAGTGCAATAGAAATCAAATTGGTAGAAGTGCAAAATTCTGTAAAAATGTACTTTTCTAAAGGATATGGTAGTATTTTCAGAATTACACAATGATAATTTTTTTCTTTAATAAGAAATTAATTTGATACTAACTAATCGCAAAGTTTTAAGTTTATACACCGCGCTTTATTTATTAGCAGATTTCACATTAAGTAACAAGTACATATAATGTGTATCCATTTCATTTATTTTTTGAGCAGTGAAACATAATTTTTGGTTATTGTCTCGGGCCCCGAAAACTCTAGGAGCGACTCTGATTATCACACCGAACATTTTGATCTGCTGTGTTAACCTTTGCCATCTAAGAGATCATAAAAAATATGTAATATCATACAATTTCCTGAATATTATGTATAGAAATCAGTCGTGCACCCGATGGGAATCGACAGGTATAAAATGTGCGTATAATTCCAACCGTAACAATATCTTTTGCACGAATGAAATTAAAAATTCCGATCTATCCTTATTCTTTGTTTAGAACCGTAGTTTACATATGTGAAATTTGATAAAAATAGTCCAACATTTTACAAAAAACATTTGCAAAAAATGTTAATTTTTAACATCTTTTTTAAATAAACTAATTTTTCAAAAATCTGCTTACGCCATCTTATTGGCCTTCTAAAACAGCACAATTCGCATTTCGAATTTCTTGTCTACGGCTAATAGTTTCCGAGATATTTGCAAAAATAGTTTTTTCTACCCCAATTTAAGGGCTGTTTTCACCTCTTTAAAGTGGATATTCGCACATAAAAAAAAATACGTGTCAAATATTTTTTCAAGTTCTACAACATATAAAAGTTTCATCGAAATCGGTGTGTAAAGTTTGGGTGATGTCCCTTGTTAGTCGTCCTTTTGATACCCAGGATTTCGTCGTCGGTGTTTATCTGCATATTCCTTCCTCTGGTCCTGCTGCTTTTCTTGTTGTTGTTGTACCACTTGCGTTGTGTCAGCAAGTGCCAAGAGCTTTGGAGTGATTTCAGGCAAAAAGTTTTCTGATTGTATCACGGTCCTCAAGTTTCGATTGGCATCATCAGGTGTCCTCAGCTCTCGGCGGAAAGTAAGGTATGCTGCTGTGAATCCGGTAGTACCGCATTTGGATGAGTTCGTAGCGAATATGATGGTCGGTAACTTCTCGCCCCATGTCGAGTGATCTGTGTCAACATAGATGCATAGCTGGGCCTTCAGATCGCGATTCTTCCTCTCCACAGGGTTGGTTTCTGGATGGTAGACTGGCGTGAAACACCGCTGAATTCCAAAGCAATGTGTAATCTGCTGCATGACTCCGCTGATGAACTGAGTTCCGTTGTCGCTTAGGATTCGTCGAGGTATTCCGAAACGTAGCATGATCTCGTTAATTAAAATTTTCGCACAGGCTTCGGCTGTGGTTTGTTGCAATGGGAATAATTCTACCCATAGCGAAGCGACATCTTCTACGATGAATATCCAACGATTCTCTCTTTTGGTGGTTGGCAATGGTTCGAAAAGATCGATGGACAATACTTCGAATCTGCGCTGCATAACCGGCTTCTGCAACAGTCTGGCTGGTTTCAGGTTACTGGCTTTGTATCGTTGACATTCAGCACAAGATCGGACGTAGTCTGCAATTTCTCAATACATCCCTGGCCAGAAGTATCGTGGTCCGTAGTGACCTGCTGTCGCGTCATCGTGGTATGCGCAAAGGATTTCCTTCCTCTCGTGCAAGGGAACTACCAATTGAGCTTCCTCGGAATCAACATTCGGCGTGTAGCAGTACAGAACGCCATTGTTGATGAGATATCCTCGCGATAACCATCTTGCGAGCTCTTCGTTCTCCGTGGTTGATTCCAAGGCCTCAATAATGATCCTTAAGTTCTCGTCCTTCCGTCGCTCCTCCCGTGTCACCGCTGGTCCACGGTTGTGGATGTCCACGGAAATTTCAGCAATGTCTGCTCTCGGTCCTTCTTCCCATGGCTCTCTCGGTAGTCTTGATAGCATATCTGCAACAAAATTACTTTTCTCGGGGACATAATCTACTTTAGGACAGTATGGCTGCAGCAGAAGGGCCCATCGAGCGAGTCGTCCGCTCGGTGATTTAAGCGACATAAGCCACTTAAAGGGTTCATGTTCCGTAGCAATTGTTACTTCCGTTCCTTCAATATAGCCTCGAAATTTATCCGCAGCCCATACGACAGTTAATGCCTCTCGCTCCGTGGTAGAATAGTTTCTTTCTGCTGGTGTCAACAATCTACTTGCATATTTCCTCAGAGCATTGTAGAATTGGTGGTGTGATCAGAGCTTTCTTCAGATCATCGAACGCTTGCTGCTGGCTGTAAGTCCATTCCCATGTTGCTTTTTTCTTTGTTAACTTCTTCAATGGTTGGGCAATTGCGGCGAAATGTGATACAAATTGTCTGTACCAAGAGCAGGTTTGCAGAAAAGAGACAAGTTGCCTCAAGTTCTTGGGTGCCCTCATATTCCGAATGGCCTTGACCAATGCCTTTTGGTGTCAAAATGTGTCCGAGGTATTTGATTTTGGGGCTGAAAAAACGACATTTCTGGCTGTTCATGCGTAAGCCGAACTGACGTAGTCTATCGAATACTGCCTGCAAATCCTCTAGGTGTTCTTTGAAATTAGACAACAAAATCAAAAGATCATCTAGGTAGACTAGTACTTTACGTGTGCCTAACCCTGCTTTCAGTCGGTCCATAAGTCGTTGGAACGTAGCCGGTGCGTTCTTGAATCCGAATTGCATCCGTTTAAAACGAAAAAGTCCGAATGGTGTTAAGAACGCTGTTTTATCCCTTCTTACTCCAATCTGCCAATAGTCGGATTGCAAGTTCAATGATGACATGCAACCAGGTTTTTTCGCTACATGAAGCAAATCGCCGATTCGAGGCAGCGGGTAGGAATCTGTAACAGTAATTGCATTGAGTTTTCGATAATCCACGCAAACTCGAATGCCGCCGTCCCTCTTCGGCACCATAACGACAGGAGCTGCCCAAGGAGATACACATTCTTCGATGATGTTGTCTTTCAGCATCTTTTGTATTTTTTTTCGAAGTTGCTCTCGTGTCACAGGTGGAACGCGATAAGGTGGTACTGCGATCGGAGCATGGTCTCCGGTTTCTATTCGATGCATGACCTCCGCCGTTGGTCGTCCCGTGGTTTCGAATAAATCTGCATTCTTCTTTATAATTTTCCGTAATAGTCATTTTTCCTCTGCCGTGCTATCTATTGCCTCGTCCTCTCTTATTTCTTCTACATCCACGGCAGCAACGTCCAATCGTACAGATTCGTAGGAGCGTAGACATTTTTCGGAAAGCTCGTCGAAGCCTGGCTATTTCAGTGGGTGCCCGTCTGGTTTCGATGGTGATACCATGACTTTTTCTTCTTCATCGTCCAGGTAACTTTCTATGCCGGTGGCTGGTTTTGTAACTTCTTTCATGGGGCTTAATAGTGATAGCGGTGGTTCTGCAAGTTTTCGAATTTCCTCTACATGCATCGCGTCCCATACGGGGAAATCCTCGGTGACCTTCTTCCTCTCCCCCTCGTTGAAAGATATTTCGCCAGGGATCACTTCTTGGGCGAAACTGCATTGTACCTCCGGTGTATCAGCGTAGCTCTAGCTTCGTTGAGGAATATTCAATACAATGCCAGCGTTGTCGATGAAATCCACCTCCAGCAGTGTACGATTATCCTTACTTCCAGGCAGCACGATAAATTTCGTCTTAATCGTACGGCCTTGAAGCGATTTCCAATTCAGTTTCCAATTCAATTACTTGAACTTTCCGGATGCGTGGGTGTCCGTCTGCCAATGCGATCTGCATTCGCGTTTCTTCGAATTTCACGCCTTTCCCTTCCACTAAAGCGTGCAGATTTTGACTTGCGATTGAACATCTTGCGCCCGTGTCGCGAAATGCGTGTCCTTCTTCTCCAGAAATAATCAAGTTTACTGTAGGTCTTGGTTTGATTGTCGAGATCATGCTGACGGAACAGAATGCTGTTCCAGCGGTTGGTACATTCATTGTTTTGAAGCAATCAGGACATTTACTCTGAACGAAGCCAGGTTTTCCACAGCCATAACAACGGAGAGTTGTTTGTCCTTATGATGGTTGCATGGGTTTGGAGGCTTCAACTGGTGGTCGGTACGTCTCTGTTTTTGCAGGTGGCCCGATATCGTCGATAGCTGCATTCGATGGCCGTGTGTCCGTTTCGTCGACAAAAATTGCACTGGTTCCGCTCCTTTGAATACGACACTGCAAATGCCCTGATGGACGGCTATGCTTCGCCAGTTGTTGTTCTCTCTCCAATCCTTCTACTTCTCGCGTCCGTCTGATGAGGTCAGGAAACGACGAAATAGATTCTCGAGCGATTTTCGCTTGTAACGATAATCGTAGGAGTCCGTACACCATGTCGAGTTGTACATTTTCGTTGTGGGGTTCCTTTAATTCTGCCAGAAGGGCTCGCTTCTTGTTAATAAACAAGTCTGTGAGAATGTTGTCGCTTTGGCATGTCCTGAAGACTGCCGTATATACTTGATATGCTGGGCGTCGCGGTGCAAAAGTTGCTCTCACCAGCTCGATTGCTTCGTTCCAGGAAGAGACAATATTTTGTACGCCTCTCCACCAGATTGATGCACGGCCTTCTAATAGAAGTGGTAACCCGCGTAACGCATTATCATCGTTAATTTTTTTATCTTTATTTTATATATATATATATATATATATATATATATATATATATTTTTTTTTTTTTTTTTTTTTCTCCAAGAAAAACACTGGATTCTTTTTCTTCGTTCTCTCCCTTCAGAATACAGCATGGAATGGGGCGCGCGAGTTCGCTCGCGATATTTATATTTGATCGTTGCTAATGGTGCGAGGCTCATCAACAAGCTGTGTTACTACGCGGTCTCCACGGATCGCGATCTCGACCGATCTAGAACTTTCCAACGCGCCGCGATTATTTCGACGACGACAAAGACAGACATCATCCCCTATCGCTTCCTCTCAGACAGGAATTTATCTACGCTCGCTGGTTATTACAATATTCATTTAATATTAGAAAAGAGATATTTTTTTTCGAATGTACAAAGAATATTTCATTTATATTAGATGTGAAATATTTCCCTAGTAGCAGTAAATATTGGATACATATTTATCCAATATTAAAAAAGATTGAATCTCTTTTTAATATTTAAATTTACATGCAATATTTATTCTAGATAAAAAAAAATATATATCTTTTCGAATATATACAAAATATTTATTTTATGTTAAGGAAAAATATTTATTTCCTAATATAAAATAAATGTTAATTTAGTATTGGAATGGAAATATTTTTTTCTAAGTGAAAAATAAGTATTTATTTAATATTAGAAAAAGAATATTTTTTTTCGAATATTTATAAAATATTTATTCTGTCATGGAAAAATATTTCATTTATATTTAAATTTATATATTTAATTCTGTATAAAACTACTATAAATGTGATTAAACTCACTATTATAATAGGAAATATTACTTTGTTATCAATTAAAATAAATATATTCAATTTTATTGAATGTATGTTAGTGACTAATCATTCAATAAAAATAATCTTATTTATTATAATTAAATAATAAGCAATTATTCAAGAAAAAAGTCTTGATAATATTAAAAAACTTCTTATTAAAATAATTTAAAGTAAATAATTACATGTTTGATTTCACAAATCAATATTTTTATTTAAATATATAATTAATATATACATATATATTTTTTTTTTTTGAAAGTGGTGCAAGTCCATTTTTCTTTTCTTTCTAGTTATAAATTGTGGCGGTCATGGCACCGCATACGCCACTGCATATCCTATTCCTATTCCTTCTTATTCCCATCCTTTTCATTTTCTACATTTCCCACGCTTGCTCCAGGGCCTGGCCTGGGCCTGGTTAGTGTCCACCCTTAGGCCCTCGCAACCTCTTCAATTTCCCTACTTTTTATGACTTTCTATTACTTTTTCCACGATTTCTACTCTTTCCCCTACTTCTCGATTTTTTCTCTTCTTTTCTATAGTTGCCTCTCCTTCTATACCCTTTCCCCTTTTTCTGGGGAATGAGTTAAAAAGCTGAGGTAGGAGGCTTGAAAAAAAGGTTACGACTAGGACACCGCGACTCGCGCCACGAAACCGTCCGTACGCGAACCGTCACAGAGCAAATTAAATATTATAACTAGAGAATTGTATTCACGGAGGCGTTTTACTTATAATTCCCTAGCCTACCTGTCCACAATTGGTAACCCCGATGTGATCGGTTCGCGAATCTCGTATTTAGTGCCTTCCGATAAGAAAACTTACAGTGCTATTAGTGCGAGAGTGTCGAGAATCGGGATAAAAATAAGTGCACAGTGATAATGGACAATAATACCAACGCAAATGCACCCTCCCGCGTACCAGCGGCGGTGGACCGCGTCGCCGTACGAATACCCGAGTTTTGCCCAGGTGATCCGGAAATGTGGTTTTCGAGGGTCGAAAGAAGTTTCGATGTCTCCGGGGTGACGTCAGAGACGACGAAGTTCGGATACATTCTCGGCGCGTTGCATGCGCGTTACGCCGCAGAAGTGAGGGACATAATCATGAACCCTCCGGCGGAGGAGCCATATAAAAAATTAAAAGCGGAATTCATCCGTCGCCTCAGCGTGTCCCAGGAACAAAAGACGCGGCGACTATTGGAGCACGAGGAAATTGGTGATATATACTAAGCCGTCTCAATTTCTGCGGCACCTGTGTGAATTAGCAGGCACCTCAATTTCGGACGGTGTATTGCGGACCCTGTGGACGGGCCGACTACCTAGCAATATGCAGGTCATTTTAGCCACGCAGCGGGACACCGACCTAGACAAAGTGGCAGAATTAGCGGATGCCATAGCGGAAACAATGATGTCACGTGCACACGTAGCGGAGGCCGCAATTCCGTGTTCTTCCGCCCCCCGCCAACCACCCCCGTCGGACCAAAACTTAGAGGCGCTATTAAACGTAAAAATGGCGCAAATGGCGCTCTCTTTGAGGCAGGAGATTTCAGCGATACGCGAATCGCTACTAAACGACGGACCACCCCCTCGACGTAGGTGGATTCACCGTCGCCGTCCACGCTCCAGCCACCGCGGATGGTCTACATCGCGATCACGAGAGCGTAGTTTCAGGAGACGATCTACGTACGAGGACCAACCCGACTACCAAGGAAAATGTTGGTATCATGGTAGGAGTGGTATCATTGGCGGTACGGCCCTGACGCGCATAAATGTGTTTCACCATGCGACTGGAGCACAGCCCAGGGAAACGAACAGGAAGGTCGTTGATGATGGCCAACGACCCTAACCTAGCGTCCCGCCGTCTTTTCGTCATGGACAGCACCTCCAAAATACAATTTTTGATGGATATTGGAGCCGACTTGTGCGTTTTCTCGCGCCAATCGCTGCGCGGGCAGCGAGAAAGATCTAATTACCAGTTGACGGCAGCGAATGTGCGAATTATTAGCACATACGGTACAGTGACGAAGAATTTACATCGCGATTCGTGGTCGCGGATGTATCAAAGCCCATAATCGGGGTGGACTTTCTCGACCACTTCGATCTTATGGTAGACATCCGCAACCGTCGCCTTGTCACGTAATTTGGACTTTTTAAGAATTAATGACAAGGTATTGGTTACAAAGTTTTAATCACAAGTTATCACCGATACAGTCGTTTGACGATAAGGCTGCCGCGCCTCAGTGTTTGGAGTTTTTATACGGTAACAATAACAAGAGTGGAGAGTTTGAAGTTCGGTTTCCCATCGGTCTAGCGGTGTCGTGTATTATCAGGTGGTATCATGTGTATCTTGAGGTAAGGTAGATCGTTATAGTGTCGTATATTGTCAGGTGAATTTTGAAGTGAGGAATAGGTTTTATTTTTTAGGAATTTTGAAGTGAGAAAAACGAAGTGACGTTACAGCCTCGTCGATCGAATGACCGCATTAACTGTCCGAGGAAAACTGGCCGATATGGAAGGGTCGTCAGTGAAAACGGTAATAGGGACTTCCATTTATCACCAGCTGCTATCTCGGATACCTGAATTAACACGGCCTAGCGGTACTCCGAACCAGACCACGCACCAAACGGTGCATTATATTAAAACTACCCCTGGACCACCCGTTTCCAGCAAACCACGGCGGCTTGCACCGGATCGGCTCAGGGCGGCCAAGAAGGAGTTCGAGGTGATGATGAAAATGGACATTGCCCGTCCATCGAAAAGCTCGTGGTCATCACCCCTTCATATGGTGCAAAAGAAAGGTGACGAGGCGTGGAGACCGTGTGGCGACTACAGAGCCTTAAACGCAAGATCAATCCCCGACAGATATCCCGTACGTAACATCGAAGATTTCGCACAACAGCTACATGGAAAAAAGGTATTCTCCACAATAGACCTGGTTCGAGCTTACAACCAAATTCCGGTAGCCCCGGAAGATATTGAAAGAACGGCCATCACAACACCTTCTGGACTTTTTGAATTTCCGTATATGTCATTCGGGCTACGAAACGCAGCGCAAACGTTGCAAAGATTCATTGACGAAATTTTACGCGATTTTGAATTTTGCTATGCATATATAGATAACATTTTAGTCGCCTTGGCATCTCAAACTGAGCACCTTCGCCACTTAGAAGCATTGTTTAAGCGACTGAAAGAATACGGCATTGTTATCAATCCTAATAAATGTACCTTCAGAAAGGAAGAGGTAAAATTTCTCGGCTACCGGGTAAACGAAAATGGCACTCAACCTCTACCTGAAAAGGTAGAGGCTATTAAATCATTTCCAGTTCCGAAAACCGCGAAGGATTTAAGACAATTTTTAGATATCATAAATTTTTATCGCCGGTTCATTTCCAATGCTGCTTACTTTCAAGCTCTCCTGAACGACCTACTGGTCGGTAATTTAAAGGGTAAGGCTCCCAATAACCTGAACATCGGAAGCGCGTCGGGCATTTGAAGACTCTAAAAACAGTTTGATAAAAGCAACCCTACTCGCTCATCCCGAGGCCAATGCTCCGTTAGCACTTACCTGCGACGCCTCTGACTTCACCGTAGGAGCTGCTTTACAACAGCACATCTGCAACGACTGGCAACCACTTGCATTCTTCTCAAAAAAATTAGGATCTGCCGAAAAGAAGTATTCCGCTTACGACCGGGAACTACTTTCTATTTACTTAGCCATTAAACATTTTAAACATATGATCGAAGGAAGACATTTTACTATATTCACAGACCGCAAACCCATAACTTTTGCCTTCAGACAAAAACTAGATAAATGCTCTCCACGTCAATTCCGATATCTTGATTATATTGCACAGTTTTCCACTGACATCCAACATATTGCAGGGAAAGATAACGTCGTTGCCGATGCCCTATCTAGAGTAGAAGCGGTCGACCAGTCAATTAATTTCGAGAAATTGGCGGAATCGCAGACTCGGGATGCAGAGCTACAAAAGTTATTGAAAAGCGAATCCGGCTTACAATTACGTAAAGTTTCATTGCCCGGCACGTCTTCCGATATTTTTTGTGATATCTCGACTAAAACAGTAAGACTATTCGTTACTTTTCCTTTCCGACGTTCTATTTTTAATATGCTACACGGCTTATCGCACCCGGGAATTAACGCGACGGTCAAACTCATAACACAGCGTTATGTTTGGCCGTCGATTAAAAGGGACGTCCGTGAGTGGACACGTAATTGTATACCGTGTCAAAAATAAAAAATCAGCCGACATGTGACCGCACCGTTAAATCAGTTTCTTAGACCTTCCGCCCGATTCGAGCATATTCATTTAGATATTGTGATTATGCCGGTGTCGGAAGGGTACAGGTATTGTTTGACCTGCGTAGACAGGTATACTCGATGGCCGGAAGTGTTCCCAATGATCGACCAGGAGGCACAAACCGTGGCTTGAACCTTTTATAACGGTTGGGTTGCACGGTTTGGTGCCCCCTTACGAATTACCACCGATCAGGGAAGATAATTCGAATCTAAATTCTTTCACGCTCTCAACAACTTAATGGGAGCTAAACACCTCCGCACCACGGCATATCATCCCGCAGCCAATGGAATGGTGGAGCGTTTCCACCGACAATTTAAAGCTGGCATAAAATGCCACGAATCGGCTAAATGGACCGAAACACTTCCGATAGTTTTACTCGGCATTTGTTCCGCCTGGAAGGAAGACCTCAGCGCTACATCAGCTGAATTAGTATATTGCGAGCCACTAAGGTTACCAGGAGAATTTTTGTCTCCGCAGGTAGCCGAAACCAGAGAAGACGTTTCCGATTTTATTCGTAAACTACGCAATCGTTTTTCCCGGCTGAGTCCGACTTATGCCTCGCACCATTCCGTCAACCGTACATTCATTTTTAAAGATCTCAGTACTTTAACGCACGTCTTTCTTCGAACCGATTCGGCAAAAACCATTTTACAGCCCGCGTATGAGGGTCCATATGCCGTGGTGCGCCGAGGTGACAAAACGTTTATAATAAATATCAAAGACAAAGAAGTAACTGTGTCTATGAACAGGTTAAAGCCTGCATACATCCTGGCGGAAAACATATCTAATTCCACCATCCCACAAAACAGACCGGTCACTCAAACAAATACTACCAACAATACACCTATATACACCTGCGTCACCAGGTGACAGTTTACACAAAGTATCTACCAAAATATCTTTACCAAATCGAAATTGGGACCAAATCCAGCCATAGAGTAGCGATATTTATATGCCGTATAATTGTAAGCATTAGGATAAGTGTATATACATATTAACGCAACTTCAATTCTATTATACGTCGTGTACCGTATATTACGCTATATGCATTACGTTTTATGTAATTTCTTTTCCTATACTCATGTTTTAGCGTTGTATTATATATATGTATGCAAAACGTTGTGTGTTCAATTTCTGTATATCTAGCACTATTTATCATTAAGTCATTTGCATATGTATTTTAATCGTGTACGGACATGTTTACTATTGCATTCCGCATTAGCATGCGTTCTTTATACTTTATTATGCGTTTACTTTTATGTCTTGGAGCTATCCTAAATTTTCGTAATTGCCTCAATTACTGGCAGGGGGGTAATGTGGCGGTCATGGCACCGCATACGCCACTGCATATCCTATTCCTATTCCTTCTTATTTCCATCCTTTTCATTTTCTACATTTCCCACGCTTGCTCCAGGGCCTGGCCTGGGCCTCTATAGTGCCCACCCTTAGGCCCTCGCAAACCTCTTCAATTTCCCTACTTTTTAATGACTCTTTTCCGCTGTCCTTCGTTTTCCGAATTTTTCCACGATTTCTACGCTTTCTCCTACTTCTCGATTTTCTCTCTTCTTTTCCATAGTTGCCTCTTCTTCTATACCCTTTCCCCTTTTTCTGGGGAATGAGTTAAAAAGCAGAGGTAGGAGGCTTGAAAAAAAGGTTACGACTAGGACACCGCGACTCACAGAGCAAATTAAATAACTGGAGAATTGTATTCACGGAGGCGTTTTACTTATAATTCCCTAGCCTACCTGTCCACAAAATAAAAAGTTTACACTAAATTAATCACAAATTATGTGATATCTTATTTTTTTTTTTTTTAAATGGACTTACACCATTTTCAAAATAAACGGTCCAATTGATAAAGTAATCTCAATGTTCCTTTTAATGTTTCTGTCTGTGCATATCATCTAATTCAATCGAATAAATTTTTCACTCAACCACAGGTGCTTGGCATAACGGAAAAAGAATTTTTCGATCAGATGGGTGTACACTTCGTAGGATTCGTTGGCCAGTACGGTTATGATCGCGTGCTTTCAGTACTTGGACGTCACGTAAGAGATTTCCTTAACGGATTGGATAACTTACATGAATATCTGAAATTCTCCTACCCAAGAATGAGAGCTCCTTCCTTCATCTGTGAAAACGAGACTCGACAAGGTAAAAAATATTCCTACGAAACAGTACTCTCCCTTTTTCCACTTTAACACATTAACCACCATTTTATTCTTTAGTTTTTACACTTATCAGGTGTTCCTTCTATCATTGAGGTAGAAATTTTATACGAGTGTCTGTAACTAGTGCAACTTCTTGAAATGGGGGGTTGCTGAGGTGACTCTGAACAACTTTTTCCTTTACCAAAATGTTGGTTGAAGCTTCGTTTTGGACTTACTAACGATAAGCACTGAGAGCGTGAGCGTTGGCTATGAACCGTCACGATTGCTCGTGCTCGTGAATAAACGCATTAGTATAAGTATTGCGGCAAATGTTATATCGTCTTAAATTAAGAATAATGTAGAGTTATTCGTTATTTACGAATAACAAATAAACTAATAAGTCGTTAAATAATTGTGTTCGATACTTTTATTCGTTATCCGAAGGGAATAAAGCGTTTTACTACTTATGAATAAAGTGTTTTTTTTAACAGCACGTTTTCAGATGGATAAATTGTTTTAAGAAAAACGATGTGGATGACTAATGTTAGAAAAAGCTAATTAAACTTACCCATTCGTCCACGAAATAATCTGCTTCAACGGAAGTGGTCGTTGACGCTGGATCCTTGTGCTGATCCTGACCTTTCCAGGCAATCTTGGCCGGGTTGGTGAACTGTTGTTAAAATAATCGTGCTGTTAAAAAAAACGTTTTCTTCATAAGTAATAAAACATTTTGTTTCTTTCGGATAACGAATAATTCTACATTATTCTTAATTTAAGACTATGTAACATTTGCCACGATACTCATGCTGTGCCAATGCGTTTGTTCACGACTACGACCGAGCGCGGCGGTTCAGAGCCAACGCTCTCAGTGTTTTTCGTTAATAATTCAGAAATGAAGCTTCAAGAAAAATTTTGGTAAAGAAAAAAGTTGTTCAGAGTCACCTCAGCAACCCCCCATTTACGAGAGTTACACTAGTTACAGGACACCCTGTAGTTGCAATTGTAATAAAAAAGTTTTCAATAAATTGTGATCACCTTCGTGGGGCACTGATTCGGGAAAATTAAAATTTAGAAGATAATTTCTCGTCATTTATTAATGATCTACAGTGTGGTGCATAATTATAGCACCACCTACTGTTTTAGTTGATTTTGGAATAAAAATATATAAAAATCATCCATGTGTGATGAGAGAGTATGTGAAAGAATGAATTTTAGATTAAATTTCATCGAAATTGCTCCATCGTACGAAACAATGTAATGGAAAAAGTGATTTTTACCTATAGCACTTAAATTCTTAAGTTCACTTCTCTTGGTCGAGAACCACAGCAGATTTGCTTAACTAATTATATTGTCGATAACGTCAAAGATTAAAATTGAAAACTAACCAAAGAAGAACAGCGTCAAATTTTGACGTTTGAGGGGGGAAGAAGTGTGTGTTCGAGAAATTACTCGTAGGCTAGTCACATAAGGTCGTTTCGAATTGTTTATGTGACCCAGTGAATTATGGGAAAAATCAAATTGTGGACCTAAGGAAAAATTAGGAAAATTTGAGGTCAGGTTTTAAGGCACTTAGATTATAGCCTTAAGGCACTTAGAATGTAGTTTTAAGGTACTTAGACTATAGTTTTAAAGTACTTAGACGTAGATTAAATGTATACTTAATGGTTTATAGTCTTAAGGCGCTTGAATATAGTTATGCAACGATGAAGAATCAACTTTCGTACTATATTTTCCTGTAGGATGAGAGAATTTTGCTAAAACTTTTACAAAGGTCATTGTTTATCATACCCTTTTATCTCATACGGTTAACTTCTCTATATTTTTATTCCAAACTCTGAATCAACTAAAAAACTACATGGTGCTACAGTTACTACCTCTGGCAATGAATTTTCGATCAAGTTCACCATTAGCAGATATTAGAAATGTAATGTCTCAAGTGCACACCAATAAAAAATATAAAATAAATAGAAACACTGTTGTAAATCATTTAAACTCTGGTGAACAAACAACTATCCTAAAAACAATACCAGAGGTAGTCACATACTTAAATAAGAAAATAAAACTTCAGATCATTTAGCGCCTTTAATTAACACTTCAGCGACTGGCAGCCCATTGATCTTTTGCTACCAACACAACAAATTAATTAACCCTTGTCCAATACCGGGTCACTTTTGACCCACGTCTTGATCATTCCATACCAAGAGCAAGTGATGGTAAATTTAGCAAAGCCTTCTCGCTAATTCTCCTTAAAAATCTTTAGAGCTGTAAAAATAAGCTCGATATCAAAATCTATGTGTTGAATTGAACGAGCCAGTCGCTAAAGTCATAATTAAAAACTACGTTAATGATAAAGAAGAAAATATAAAATAGAGTTGATTATATAAAGAGATAAACTGAAGTGTAAATGGAATTTAAAATTAGTAAAACTTTGGTTAGTGATTATTTATAGAATTATTTTGTTTTGTTTTCTGTTGCAGGGTTAACTCTCCATTACAGGAGCAAGCGGCGAGGATTCGTTTACTACACGATGGGTCAGATAAGAGAGGTTGCTCGTCATTTCTATCACAAAGAGTTACAGATCGAGTTGGTGAGGGAAGAGGTCCTTTTCGACACCGTGCACGTCACGTTTCAGCTCACGTTCGATAACAGAGCTTTCACGCAAGCTTCACTAGCAATGACGCGCGAGGAGAAGCATTTGCCGATTGGAGCTTCTGTGTTGTTTGAAATATTCCCATTTTGCATCGTCTTCGGGTACGTTCAGAGCTACTTTGTTGTTATTTTAACCTTTTGAATGAACGTCTAGCACAAATTTAGTGATGCACTGTGGACAAATGTATGCGTTTGCCAAGTTTTAATACTCAGATTTGTTATAATTAATTTTTAAAAGTTAACACCTTTTTCAAAGAAATAATATTGTGGTGGAGAAATTTTCCTCCGCTGTTCCTTTAAACTTTCTCTTTTCCAACTTCCATGGATCTTTAGTACTACTATTATTATCATTATTTGAAATATGTTTTCTCGCGTATTTTTCTGCCAGATCGGAAGAACGGTAACTCCCCGAAATGGGGGGTTGCTAAGGTGATTCTGAACAACTTTTTCCTTTACCAAATTGTTGATTGAAGCTTCGTTTTTGAACTATTAAAAGCACCGAGAGCGTTGACTCTGAACCGTCGCGCTCACTCGTGGTCGTGAACAAACGCATTGGCACAGCATGTGTATCGTGGCAAATGTTACATCGTTTTAAATTAAGACCTAACCTGGCCATAACATCATCGACCCACTTTCGTTGAAGCAGGTTAATTCGTGGACGAATTGGTAAGTTTAACTAGCTTTTTCTAACATTTGTCATCGAAATCTTTTTTTTTTTTAACATAATTTATCCACTTAAGAACGTGCTATTAAAAAAAAAAACACTTTTTTCATAAGTAATAAAACGCTTTATTTCTTTCGGATAACGAATAAAGGTATCGAATACAATTATTAAACGACTTATTAGTTTATTTGTTATTTATGAGTAGCGAATAATTCCACATAATTCTTAATTGAAGACGATGTAACATATGCCGCGATGTGCCAATGCGTTTGTTCACGACCACGACCGAAAGCAAAGCCGCACTCTCAGTGTTTTTCGTTAATAATTCGAAAACGAAGCTTTAATCAACATTTTGGTAAAGGAAACAGTTGTTAATTCTCTAATTCTTTTAGTGGACTGCTGGATCAATCTTCCGAAATCTTTTATCTAATATCTACAGACAATATTTTTGACGAGCACAGTTTTTTAGTTAATTACATTTGTTCACGACCTCGACCGAGTGCGGTGGTTCAAAGCCACGCTCTCAGTGTTTTTCGTTAATAATTCAGAAACGAAGCTTCAAGGAACATTTTGGTGAAGGAAACAGTTGTTTATAAATTCCCTATTTCCGGGAATTATACGAGTTATGAGACACCGTGTATTTGTTTATCAATATCAACGTACAGTACGCAATTGAGTTTTGGTTTTCAGATCAGATATGATTGTAAGAAGTATTGGAAATTCGTTAATGGTAATACTACCGGACCTTGTTGGTAAAAAGATAACGCATTTCTTCGATCTCGTCAGACCACTCATTGCATTTAAGTTCCATTCGGTACGTATCTCTTTTTCGCCTATACTCTTTGTACAATTTTCCAGTAACCTTAAATTATCTTCATTCTCTGTCACAGATCTTAAACAGAACTAACAATATTTTCGAGTTGGTCACCGTGGAGCCAATCCTCACAGAACGACCACCGGATCGACATAAAAATGAAATTCTATTGAGCGACGAACTCGACTCCATAGATGATAGAACTCTCAGGCTGAAAGGTATCATTTTTACCATTTTTTATGAAACACACCTAACCCGGAAGATTAAAATTCGTTAATGTGTTAATTCTCCAAAGACCACCACTTTTCCTATATCCTATGCATAAAATTTCAATTAGTAATCATTAATTACTAATTATTACTTTTAATCTTTTAATTTTTAATTTTAATTATTTAATTCTTTCACATACAAATTCTAATTATTCATTTATTTAAAAACACTTTGCCTTTAAATTGTATATATATTACATATTTTATTAAACTTAATGATTTTTAAATTTCTAAACTCTTAATTAAAATTGAAAATTAAAAGATTACAAATAATAATTTATAATTATTTCTTTTTTTTATAAAACACCTAATTCGTATGATTAAAGTTTTTTAATGTGTTAATTCTCTTTAGAGAAGATGAGAGAATTAACAAATTCTTTAAAGAGAGTTAACCATGACTTTTCTTACACCCTGTACATAGCTATGATTCCACATCAGAAATAAAATGTCGATTCAAACTTTTTATTCAGTTAAATTTGTAAATTTTTTACCGAGGAAAGCTTCCACATCGTTAACTTAAAAACACTCTCTCAATTTAGTGTTGAAAGTGTTCTAAATTCGATTTGAACTACAATACAAATAATGAAAATGAAGTTACTGTTGTAAACACATGGTTTCCTTATCAAATGTTAGATGAGATGGTAACCTTGGTGCAAATATTAATCCTGTTTCGTAGGTCAAATGATTTACATGGACAACTGGAGGATGATGATGTATCTTGGTACTCCAGTTATGCCAGACTTGAATGCCTTGATCGCAACAGGTCTCTACATAAATGATCT
Organism: Anthophora plumipes; assembly: GCA_951804975.1. NCBI lineage: Eukaryota > Metazoa > Arthropoda > Insecta > Hymenoptera > Apidae > Anthophora > Anthophora plumipes. The sequence continues at coordinate 18,787,754 of OX638119.1, forward strand.
ATCCATGCATGACTTCAGCAGGTACAATATACAGTCATCTATTTCCTGATTCTGTCCTAACTGTTTGTTAGACCTTTCACACCGGAGGACATGAAACTTAAGGGCGTATGCAACCTTGTCGGCTTTAAAAATTCTAAATTGTTTGCAGCACCTTTTTAAAGCACTTTGTGTGGAATATTGGGGTAAAAGGATTTTTTGAAATTTTGAAAAATGGCGGAATTATGAGACTCAAAACGACTGCGTGTCAACAAGGGTCGATGTGACAGTTTTGGAAAAGTTTTAACTGGTAAAGAAATTTGAAAGACAAGCAGCTGATCAATTCTTAGACACAGAAGAGCCCTGGTATTGCAGATTAAGAGTAATTTTGTAAAACTACTCTTTTATTTTAAAGAAAGATTCATTTGAAGTTTGAAACGCGTTTCTCTCGAAACTGTCTTCCCACCTTGCACTCAACAGATCCGAAACTTTTTGTCTGTTCAACTTGCAACTTCTACAGGTTATTCTCCATGAAATTATCTACAATGTACCATAAGATCTTTTTGATATCACAATTCGCAGAATTTTTGTGAATATTCAAAGCTGACTTTCACCGCTGAAAAAGAATTCTACGTTCAATAAGCCGCCATTTTCTTATTTTCCAAAATAATTGAAGAATCTTAGGCTACATCAGAGATCATCTATTTTTGTTTAAGGTGACCTGAAAGGTTTTTTATTTTTTACATTCCAGAGACATTTATCGCTACATGCAAGCGAACAAGGTTTTGCTGGACACGAAGTTAAATGATATTACACAATTCTACCATTTTGTACATTTAGATACTAAAAAAAAATATGGAAATAGAGTTAAGATGTTATTTAAGGAGCCTCCCAAAAATCTTGACTTTTTATAAAATATTTATAGGCGTAAAAAATTCGACATTCCAGGGTTGCATACCTCCTTGAACACTCTTTGGCATAAATTACTATTTCAACTCTTTACGAAGCATTTTCATTCCCTTTCTGAGATAGATCCTCTCAAATATACCGAAATATTTATTTTTATGGGAAATACAAGGAGAAATAATCGCCGAACGAATATAGGCGTCCATAGTCCCCATTGATAGCTCCAAGACGCATACGTACGTCCATTAAAAAAGTTGATTACAGTATATGTACAAGTAAACTGTTTCCTCTCGTAGAGATTTGATGCTTGCTGGTACTCAGCAATCGGTAGAACTGAAATTAGCCTTAGACCAGGAACAACTGAAAAGCAAAAAGTTAGAGGAGTCGATGAGAAAACTGGACGAAGAAATGAAACGTACAGACGAGCTGTTGTATCAGATGATACCGAAACAAGTAGCTGATCGTTTGAGGAACGGGGAGAGCCCCATCGACACGTGCGAGGTAAGAAACGACACGTTTTTCTTCAATTTCTACTTGTACTATTGCAACGTTCGATAAAGATCGCAATTAAATTAAATTATAATTATTTAATTCTTTTACATACAAATTATAATTATTAATTTACTTAAAAACACTTTTACTTTAAATTATATACACAGTGTCTCATAACTACTGCAATTCCGGGAAATAGGGGGTTGCTGAGGTGACTGTGAACAACTTTTTCCTTTACCAAAACGCTGGTTGAAGCTTCGTTTCTGAATTATTAACGAAGAACACTGAGAGCGTTGGCTCTGAACCGCCGCGCTCGGTCGTGGTCGTGAACAAACGCATTGACACAGCATGAGCATCGTGGCAAGTGTTACATCATTTTAAATTAAAAATAATGTGGAATTATTTGTTATCCCAAAGGAATAAAATGTTTTATTACTTATGCAAAAAATGTTTTTTTAACAGCACGTTTTCAGGTGGATTAATCATGTTTTAAGAAAAACGATTTGGATAATTAATGTTAGAAAAAGCTAATTAAATTTACTCATTCGTCCTTAAATTAACCTGCTTCGACAGAAGTGGGTCAACGGCACTGGGTCATTATACCGAACTCGATCTTTCCAGGCAACCCTTAACAGCTGATGTTACGGCCAGCGTGAACTCACTTCACTGCACGGTCTTATCACTCAGGGCGGTCGCATGGTTTTCGTCACTATGGGCCCCGATAGTGAAAACAGATCACATACATTAGAGTGAGTTCATCCACACGGCCGTAACATCAGCTGTTGAGGAATGCCAATGACCCAGTATCATCGACCCATTTTGACCCTCGTCGAAGTATCTCAATTCGTAGACGAATGGGTAGGTTTAACTAGCTTTTTCTAATATTAGTTATCCAAATCGTTCTTCTCAAAACGTAATTCATCAACCTGAAAACGTACTGTTAAAAAAAACATTTTTTTCATAAGTAATTCCTTTCGGATATCGAATAAAAGTATCGAACACAATCATTAAACGACTTATTAGTTTATTTGTTATTCGTAAATAACGAATAACTCTACATTATTCTTAATTTAAAATGATATAACATTTGCTGCGATACTCATGCTGTGCCAAGGCGTTTGTTCACGACCACAACCGAGCGCGGCAGTTCAAAGCCAACGCTCTCAGTGTTCTTCGTTAATAATTCAGAAACGATGCTGCAACCAACGTTTTGGTAAAGGATAAAGTTGTTCAGAGTCACCACAGCAACCCCCAATTTCCGGGAGTAACAGGAGTTATGAGACCCCGTGTGTATGTATGTATACAGGGTGTCCTAGAACTAGTGTAACATCCGGAAATGGGGGGTAGCTGAGGTGATTCTGAACAACCTTTTCCTTTACCAAAATGTTGTTTGAAGCTTCGTTTTCGAGTTATTAACGAAAAACACTGACCAATCACAGCGCCCAGAGACCGCGGGCTCAACCACGTATGCACGGCTCTTATACACGGGCGCTCGGTCGGGCTCCCGGCACACGTACTGGCACAGCATAGGTATCACGGCAAATGTTGTCATTTTAAATTAAGAATAATGTGAAATTATTCGTTATTCATGAATTACAAATAAATTAGTAAGTCGTTTAATAACTGCGTTCGATACTTTTATTCGTTATCCGAAAGAAATAAAACGTTTTATTATTTATGAAAAAATGTTTTTTAACACTTTGACGTCTGCACGTGTGATAGAAAATCTTTCGTCTGCCGCCGGTATGTCTCGCGTAGATTCTACTATCTGTTAACAGCCTTTTTCGCACGATCGTTCATATTGTAATTACAATGTACCCTATCAAGGCATGAAAATTTTAATAATTCTTACTTGATTCTGTCACCCGATTTACACGAAATTTCGAGGATCTGTATAAATAGATGTAAGCTTTTTTATTACAATAGAAATATTTCTAGGCGACACCAACGTGGTGTCATTGGACGGCATAGTGTTAACAGCATATTTTCAGGTGAATGAACTGTTTTAAGAAAAACGATCTGTATAATTATCGTTAGAAAAAAATAATTAAACTTACCCATTCGTCCATAATAGGAAATAACCTGCTTCGATGGAAATGGATCGTTAACACTGGATCCTCGGTGTCGATCATGACCTATCCAGGCAATCCTCAACGGCTGATGTTACGGCCGGGTCGGTGAACTCACTTCACTGTACGATCGATAATTTTCGGTGACATCTTAAAGACTACCGATTTTGTTTATTCTCCCTGCCTTCTTCATTTGCCGGGATGCACTTCGCAATACCGAGCAGCGGCAAATCTCGCATTGCCATTACATTGCGCGAATATAAAAAACATTTCATAATACTCGGCGTTTCTATGTGGCATGTTGCTCGTCTAGTTAGCAAAATAAATCTGAGAGCTTAAGCGTTTTGGGGATCCTAGGTGGACGTTCGGTAAGGAAGGGGAATAGTTACAATACAACGGAAAAGAAATGTTTATTGTACTGCCATGAGACGACGTAGAAACTCGAGTCGTTTCTAATAAACATCAAATAAACCGACGGCGCAAAACGTCGCGCCCGGTAAGAATCAAAACCAATACGTCGGAAACCTCTGAGGACTGCCAGGGCCGGGCCTGAGTAAGCGTGCGTGTGTGTGTGTGTGTATGATGTGTGCGTGTAAGGGCCTACAAAGTAAGCGAGACAAGTCGTCGAAAAGGCAAGTGATGGTCTCAATGTGTTGTAAAAATCATCCCGGCGAACAAGCACCAAGCACGGCAGCCTTCCGCCAGAGAAGCGCGCCGAAGGCACGGAGAATAAACAAAATCGGCAGTCTCTAAGAAGTCACCGAAAATAATCGATCGTGCAGTGAAGTGAGTTCACCGACCAGGCCGTAACAGCAGCTGTTGAGGATTGCCTGGATAGGTCAGGATCGACACCGAGGATTCAGTGTTAACGATCCATTTCCATCGAAGCAGGTTATTTCGTGGACGAATGGGTAAGTTTAATTACTTTTTTCTAACATTAGTTAGACAAATTGTTTTTCTTAAAACAATTTATTCACCTGAAAATGTGCTGTTAACACTATGCCGTCCAATGACTCCACGTTGGTGTCGCCTAGAAATATTTCTATTGTAATAAAATAGCTTACATCTATTTATACAGATCCTCGAAACTTCGTGTAAATCGGGTGTCAGATCAAGTAAGAGTTATTAAAATTTTCATGCCCTGATACGATACATTGTAATTACAATATGAACAGTCGTGCGAAAAAGGCTGGTAACGGATAGTAGAATGTACGCGAGACATACCGGCGGCAGATGAAAGGTTTTCTATCACACGTGCAGACGTCAAAGTGTTAAAAAAGAACATTTTTTCATAAATAATAAAACGTTTTATTCCTTTCGGATAACGAATAAAAGTATCGAACGCAGTTATTAAACGACTTATTAGTTTATTTGTTATTCATGAATAACGAATAATTTCACATTATTCTTAATTTAAAATGACATAACATTTTTCGCGATACCTATGCTGTGCCAGTACGTGTGCCGGGAGCCCGACCGAGCGCCCGTGTATAAGAGCCGTGCATACGTGGTTGAGCGCGCGGTCTCTGGGCGCTGTGATTGGCCAGTGTTTTTCGTTAATAACTCAAAAACGAAGCTTCAAACAACATTTTGGTAAATGAAAAAGTTGTTCAGAATCACCTCAGCTACCCCCCATTTTCGGATGTTACACTAGTTCTGGGACACCCTGTATATTTTATCAAACTTAATGATTTTAAAATTTTTTAAATTTTAATTACTAATTATTAAGTATTTCTTTAATTTTAGTTTTAGTTATTTAATTCTTTTACATACAAATTTTAATTATTAATTTATTTAAGAACCCTTTGAATATTACGAAGATATGAAATTTTGTTGTGAAAATTATGATGATATTTTTTATGATACTGATTTGTCACGTATAATTTTACATGAAAATAATTCACGCGAAAAGGAATAATTAATTTCTATCGATATTAATTAACACGTTTCAGATGTTCGACAGCGTTTCAATTTTATTCTCGGACGTGGTAACATTTACAGAGATCTGCAGCAGAATCACGCCGATGGAAGTAGTGTCGATGTTAAACGCGATGTATTCTCTTTTCGACACGTTAACGGAAAGGAACCGGGTGTATAAGGTATTCTAGGTAGTAAGAGTTAGCATTTATTCATCCTCACATCCTAGATTTCTTTTTTTTCAGAAGAACAAGCGGTTTCGTAAAAATATGAATAATACAAATTATCTTGAATCCTTTTAAACCCCCTGCTACACAATAACCAGTCTCACTCGTGCTTTAGGTTTAATTTGAATTCAAGATAGATTTTTAAATAAAAATTCATATACAATATTTTGACTTTCTTTATTACAAATTTTATTGGAACAATAAAGTAGTAATTAAGAATTCGTATGGCGAGGGGTTATAATTCTTTTTGTTTATTTTTCAACGTATTTTGATAACATTTTTCTTTTTTTTTCTTATACAGGATTTTTAAAACAATTTTGTATGATATTTCTGGTACATTTTTACCGTTTTGTTTTATTAGGTTGAAACAATTGGAGATGCCTACATGGTGGTTTCTGGTGCACCGGTGAAGGAAAACGATCATGCAGATCGAGTTTGTGATATGGCGCTTGATATGGTTGAAGCGATAACAGATCTGAAGGATCGTTCTACTGGTATGATTGTATTTTAATATTTTCAATGTACTTTTTATACATACATTTGTTTTCCTTTTTTGTTTTGGTTAAAAATTTCACTGATTTTTTGAAAATTGACGATTTAGTTTGAGACCAGTATGATCTAATAAATCGGAAAATTCAGATTTTCATTTCAGATTTTCTTATTAAAAATTTCACTCTTTTGTAGAAAATTAACGATTAGATTGAACATCGGTATGATCTAATAAATTGGAAAATTCAGATTTTCTCATTAAAAATTGCACTCCTTTTTAGAAAATTCACGATTTGATTTAAGTTACACAATTTTAAATTAACTAAAAAACTGTGTTCACTAAAAATATTGCGACAGAAACTCTTAAACTTTGTTAAGAATGATCCTGTTGCTATTCTTTTGATTGTATATCGACATTGTATATAGAAAAATTCAACAATCTTCAAAGTCCATTATTCACAATGCTCTTCCTCACTATACAATTGTCTTCCTTTAATTATTCCCGTAAAAATTCAAAAATGTTAAAAATATTAGTGCTCTTCTCCTGAGTGGAGCCAATACTAACAGCAAAATAATATTTATAATTATCTTTTAAATAGTACATGAAAATTTTATAATCTATGAAATATACAAGAAAATGTAACGAACAATTGACCATTTTGTGTTTCGCAGGCCTCCATCTTCAAATACGGGTTGGAATTCACAGTGGAGCTGTAGTAGCTGGTATCGTCGGGTTAAAAATGCCACGATATTGCTTATTCGGTGACTCAGTGAACACAGCATCTCGTATGGAAGCAACCAGTCAGGCGATGCAAATACATATATCACAATCCACACGGGAATTGTTATCTCCCTCATACAAAGTTAAGGAACGAGGAGAGATAGAAGTGAAGGGTAAAGGTATGAATTTGAAATTGTTCTACTCGAAGCTGGAAGCTTGCACTGTTTTGCACGACGAGTTTCTGTAGAAACGCTTGCAAGAAAGCTCTGGTGACTGATTATATGTATATTGGCTAGTGTTTTCTGTTAGTAATTCAAAAACGAAGCTTCAACTAACAGGTTTGGTGAAGGAAATAGTTATTCAGTCACCTGAGCAACTTTCCACTTCTGAAAGTTATAGGAGTTATCAGACACCCCGTATACTATTCTTTAATTCTTTAAGAGAACTGCTGGATCAATCTTTTGAAATCTTTTATCTAATATCTACGGACAATATTTTTAACAAGCACAGTTGTTTAGTTAATTGCGTTTGTTCACGACCACGACCGAGCGCGACGGTTTAGAGCGGTTGAGGATATAGTAAAAAGACAACCACTTCACTTATCAAGTATTAAAAAAAGTACTTTAATTAGGATAGTTTAGAAAACGTGTTGCGGACATTCTAAACAGCACGATAACACACGAAGACAAAAAAGGATCGAGCAGGCACAATCGATAAAAAGAGCAATAGACGGGCGGCGCGTATGCGTCCTCTCGCAACCCCCGCGTACTTTGAATCCCATCTCAACAAGAGTCAACGCTCTCAGGGTTTTTTGTTAACCGTTTGAGTGCCACGGACCTTTGAAAAAATTCAGTCGAAGAATGCCAAGCGGCGCGATCGCGCTTCTTTCGTCTTTTCTTTCCTTTACTCGTTTACGTTACTTTGAATTTTTAATAAATGAAAAAATTCTTTTTAACAACAGATCGAAACTTACGAAAGCATGGATTTTAATTTAGTTGAACATCCATAAATGGTAACAGTAAAAACACGCATTGACAAAGTTCAGAAGTGTAGTTAGTTCGATTCTACAGACTTATTAGCTGGCACTTTTGAGCACTGAACAGGAGAAGCGCGATCGCGCCGCTTGGCACTCAAACGGTTAATAATGCAGAAACGAAGCTGCAAGTAATGTTTTGGTGAAGGAAACAGTTGTTCAGAATCACCTGAGCAATTTTCTATTTTTGAGAGTTACAGACACCTTGTATACAGGTTATTTATTGCACTTAGGAAAAAATATCAAAGGAGAAAGACAAAAGCAATGCATCTATAGGCTCTTAGATTTTCTTTTTGTAAGCCCAAGAGTGTATCATTTAATTAATTAACAATTGCATCATTGTTTTAAATGGAAGTGCTTACTTTTTGTTGCACAGATGGATTTCTCTGTTCATTCTACGCAGAAAATTATCGGAGTACAATGGCAAGAAAATTATTAGTTCCCGAGATATTTTTGAAATATGTCTCACTGTTGGTGAAATATATATATTTTTTGTTTTGTTTAATGAAATATAATCATAATTTTTACAACATAGTCGTAAAGTGTTTGAGCATGTTAAGGGTTACGGCTCGCGTTCCGAACGGTCGTCAGTAGGTTGTTAGGTGCTCGCGGAATTCGACCGTTATCACCAGCCTCGTGACGTCGTTCGGGTTTTGGTCCTAATATAAAAGCGCTTCCCGATTCGCGGTAGACGTGGGTATAGATAGGAGGGCTCGGACAGGCCAACGTATGGTTAACGAAGGTAGCCGAAGGAGATGGACCATTCGGCGTATGGTTAACGCCGCATGCCACCGGATATCAAGGTATTTGGTATTCGCGAGTCGTAGACGTTGATATACCTTGAGTGATAAAGGTACATCTGTCGTGGGGTTAGCTGGTACGTTACTATACTATTCAGGGTAGGTTTAATTGAATATAGACACGAGTATGACTCTATATTACTATATTCTATTATAATTACAAGGACTGATTCAATACAATATTTATAGTTAGTCGATTCTTGACTCGGCAAGAATCTTCCTTCTCGACTTTACACGGTGAGAGCGTGGAGGAGTCGTTACAGTGATATCTGATTGACACTTACGAAACACGTACGCGACGTTAGATTGCTCGAAGGGGACTGGAACCCGATCTTGCTCGCATCGATACTCTGACGGACAGAGTAACGTTACGTTCAAAAGTTGAATTAGAGACTGCCCCCGAGCGTCGAAAATCATGCCCTTTTATACACCGAAAAACTAAGATTTTTGGTGGTGGGGAACGTTAGATTTCCGTGGGAATGGAATGCGAGCTCATCCCTTGGCTTGGTGACTATCGGGGGGGGGGGGGGGGGTGCTAGACTAAACTTTCGGCGCCGTACGTTTCGGGTAGAACGCGTACGTAACAAGCATCTTCTTCGATACAGAAGAAGATTTTTTCAATAAATATATATAGACTAATTTGAGAGTTTTTATATTTATAGTTATGGTATACTAAAGTATTGTATTTAAAGTTTCAGTTAAAATTGATTTTATTAATTTTCGAATTAATTTTATATATACACAGCAATTTAATTAACAATTGTATTATAAAATTAATTTTAAATAATAGTTTAAATATAATACTTAGAATTACTGTAGAGTTACTGTAATATAGAAAAACTATAGAATACTGTAAAATTACAATAGAAGAATTACCAACAGTACTGTAAAATTACTATAGAATGATAATTTACTATAATACTTTAGGATATCTAATTTGATAATCTATTAGCGGAGAATTTTTAATTGGGCATCGTAAAGTATAAATAACTCAATTATTAATTTTATTCAGAATTATAATAAAAAAAACTATTATTACATATCGCTACAAAATTATTCCTAATAGTAGTATAAATTTCTAATAAAAAATAATTGAAATTGAAAAAATTGAAAAATCATTAAGTTTAATAAAATATTGTATACAAATTAATTTTTGTACATATATAAATTTTTATTATTAATTTATTTACAAACACTATCTTTAAATTATACATTGTAGCGCGCCTAGTTTATAACTTACCAATGAAATATACTTTTCGTGCGAATGGAGGATGTACGCACGGCGAGATAGGTATGAAGAGTCATAAAACTCTTGCCTCGTCGTTGATTGGGCGGACGTAGATGTGCGCCTAGGTATAAAAGAGCGAGCTTTATTTTGGCAAAAGCAGTCTTTTTATTCGACTACTCTTGGCAGATGGATTATAGTTATCTTGATCCATCAGTAGCGAGCAAATCCTAAGACTTCACCGCTGACTACGATAAATCTGGGCAGAAGGATCCTTGCCATCCTGACCTCAGTGCTTCGCTAGTCAAAACCCTCTACCTTACGTACGTTCGACTACGATAGATCTGGGTAGAAGGATCCTCGCCATCCTGACCACAGTGCTTCGCAAGTCTGAACTCTTCTTTGCCTACCTTTTGACTTCGACAAACCTTGGATTTCAGTTGTCCCCTCAAGCGCATCGAGTCAAACGTTCACACTCTACCCAGCTTCTACAAGAATCCCTTTGCTCGCGCGCCAGGTGGATAGCGACGTTTCGCTGCTAAGGAATCGAGTAAGAAGTGCGCGTTTACGATTTTGCGCTCGAATCGGAGTTCGACAAAGTAGACGCGCTACAACATATATTTTATTAAACCTAATGATTAAAATTTTTCAAAATTTTAATTATTTTGTGTTAGAAATTTATACTAATATTATGAGTAATTTTATAGTGAAATGTATTATATTTTAGGGTACCCTATTAAAAATTATACATATATTTTATTAAATATATATATATATATATATATATATATATATATATATATATATATATATATATATATATATATATATTTCACGTATTTCACCATTCCTTTTTGTTTAGCAATTAATCAAAATAAATACACTCATAATATTCTCAAACCACAGACCCAATAATTACGATTAATAAAAAGCATGAACCTAATATTTCCGTTTTTCCCTTAATCCATACGCCTTTCTATAACTAAGCACCAAGCGTTCCAATACTTTCTCACCTCACTGCATACATAAAATAAATAACTTTATTTTATTTACATTTTTAGGTACAATGAAAACGTACTGGTTAGAAAAAAGGGAGCACAGGTCATCCACAACAAAGGGAATTACTATTCAAGAACCACCCCAATGGCACACAAGGAACGTAGAGAAAAGAGTCTCCGCTGGCACGTCTTCTGCCTTCACAACAGCGACTATGTTCGATAATCAAAATTGCTTGGACATGTCCTCTAGGAGAGGATCCAAGATAACATCTCCGACGCCTCCAGACTCCTTATTCTTTACCGAGGAAAGACGAATCTATTCGCCTATCACGTTTCAAGACGTTGCTCGGAGATCAGTCGCGAACTCACCGACGAAGAACAACGACACGAGAGGTAAATGAATATCGTATTAAACCAGAGCAGCTATCGAACAATAGAAGGTTCTCAATTCGAAAGAAAGAGCACCTATGCTTCGGAGGGGAACAATCACGCGTAGAGATAAATTCGTAGTCCTCGCAACGAATTTATTTTAACTTCATTTCCCGTTTTAAACAGAGCATTTTCGAAACGAGAAAGTAAAAAGCAGACGGAACGCTGTTCTACCCCATGCTGCATATCCTTGGACAGGAATATCTCTGTAGTTGGTTCACTTCCTCCACTCGTTGCAATCTTGATGCTCTTTTTAAACCAGAGATTGAAAAGAGAACCATTATACAGGGTATCCAATAACTAGTGTAACTCCCGAAAATGGGGGGTTGCTGAAGTGATTCTGAATAACTTTTCCCTTTACTAAAATGTTGACTGAAGCTTCGCTTTTTTGAATTATTAACGAAAAACACTTGCCACGCGAGCGTTGGTTCTGAACTGCCGCGCTCGCTTGTGGTCGTGAACAAGCGCATTGGCACCGCTTGAGTATCGTGGCAAACGTTACATTGTCTTAAGTTAAGAATAATGTCGAATTATTCTTTACACTCATGAGTAACAGATAAACTAATAAGTTGTTTAATAATTGTGTTTGATACTTTTATTCGTTATCCGAAAGGAATAAAGCGTCTTATTACTTATGAAAAAAATGTTTCTTTTTTTAACAGCACGTTTTCAGAGGGATAAATTATGTTTTAAAAAGTACGATTTTGCTAACTAATATTAGAAAAAGCTAGTTAAATTTACCCATTCGTCTACGAATGAACCTGCTACACTGCACCGCAGAACTATAAAACTATTACCATTTTTAAGAGATTTGAAGGTCTAATTAATGATTTCTAAATATTATTAATATTACTATTAAGTACTAGAAAAATTTCGTTAGGATTTATAATGGGAATTCGAGTATTTTGAATTTTCTTGAAACAGAATTTTACTCGAGAAAGTAACTGCCACTTATTTCTGTATTATCTTAGGGGTTAGAAAGACTGTGCAAAAGTAACATTTATTTAAAAGGATGTGTGGTGCACATCCACAGCATTGACATATTTATTCCAATTTGTAACAAATAATGAATGTAAAATGGTAACGGGTACTTATTGAATGAGCAAAATAGTGTATTTCAGCTTTCAAAAAATATATACGTTACAAAAGAGTAATGAAAAAATAAATAAGGAATGAGATACTAAAGAAAAATATTATAAGGGATACTAAATAATAATAATAAATTGCACTGTATTCACTTCATAACATAATAAAATCTGTTTTTATTTAAAAATTTGCATTAATATCTACTCTAAATATTTGTTTTTCTTTATGGTGAAGTATATGCATGATTTATCAGTTATTCATACCTGATTTACAACCCACCAGTCATCAGAAATTTTTTGTCACTTCAGCTGTATACATGAATTATGATATTCTGAATGTAATTATACAGGGTATTTCACCTAACTTGACCACCTTAAATGTATCGCTTATTTTGTGTGATAGAAAAAATGTCAGGGAGAGAAAATATTCTGTTCGAAGGCGCCAATACGGTGATGGGCCAATTTTTTTTCTCAAGGTCATTTGTTCTGAGATTTCAAGGTCATCGTGTTTTTTTTAAATGGGACTGCATATTTTCACTACAACAGTCTTATAGCTTATAAAAAAACGAATCCAACGAGGTGCAATGTTGACCTTCACGTTACCTTTAGTGAGGAAATTATGAAATGTTTGTCAGCAACTTCAGTACGCGTTCGGGGACGGTAAATGAAGGAATTTCAATTTCATTGAAACAGTGTACCGTGTAATTATCCCTGATGCTTGTAAACAGACATTCTTTTAAGTGAAACGACACTGCCTGATACAGTAAATAATTTTACTATACGGTTAAAATTTCGTCTGGAAGGAACGCGACGATTAAGATGTCTTTCTTCATACAACCGTTGTGCATGCGTCGAGTTCCTTCCTGCTTCTCTGTAGATTAAAATCATTTCAACTTTTTTTGCTGTAGTGTACATGATGGATAAGCTTATTGTACTGATACCGATACCATAGCTTGTTGTGCTGCTACTGATTGTAAAGCGATAATCTTCTACTAAGATTATCGCTTTGATAATAATGCTTGTAAACATACTTCAACCGATGAAAGGAGAATACGAATGTCTGTTTACAAGCACCAGGGACAATTACACGGTACACTGTTTCAATGAAATTCAAATTCCTTCATTTACCGTCCCCGAACGCGTTCTGAAGCTGCTGACAAACATTTCATAATTTCTTCGCTAAAGGTAACGTGAAGGTCAACATTGCATTTAGGGTTTCAGATGCGAAATTACAGAAACAATAGCTATTATTTCCTAACAACATTTCCTCACTTTTATTAATGGAGTGATACGAAAATGTAACCGAATTTGTAAGTTAAAAATAAAATTAAGTTGTCTCTAATAAATCCATTTTTTGAAAGAGAAATTCGGTTTCCTGTTCACTCAAGAAAAGCCCGTAAACCTAGTGTTAAGTATACTGCTGGATTAATCTTCTGAAATCTTTTATCTAATATCTACAGGCAATATTTTTGATCAACACAGATTTTTAGTTAATTGCGTTTGTTCACGACCACGACCAACCGCAGCGGTTCAGGGTCAACGCTCTCAGTGTTTTTCGTTAATAATTCAGAAATGAAGCTGCAAGTAACGTTTTGGTAAAGGAAAAAGTTGTTCAGAATCACCTTAGCCACCCCCCCATTTTCGGGAGTTACACTAGTTACGGGATTATTTGTCTTGTATTTTTATTGATCTTGTATTTTCCCCTTGAACTCAACTTTGACTCTGCTCAATTCACGAAGCAGAGAATTCATTTCGAGCTCGTTTTGATCAGCAGTAATCCCCTATAATTTATGCGTTTCGTAGAGTGCAGATCGAACTCAATGGGGGCGGTGATCACTAGGAACTCGGAGATGTTCAGCTCTCTTCTAAGCGACACGGAGGAGCACCTGAGACAGCACAGGGATAGCTTATCGCCTCGCGTGGAGAATCGTTCAAGTGGTTTACACCCGAAATTGGAGGTGAACGCGAATTCCAGCTCATCGTCGGAGGAGTACCACGAAGAGAGGGCTTCGTTGGTTGATTCGAACACCAGCAAGATGGAAAAGAACGACCATTGCGAGAAGGACAAGGAGTACTACTCGACGTTCCACAACGACGTTGGAAATTCGCAGCTGTTGACGCAGCAGGATCACTGCTGTCCTGGTTTCACCATGTCGAAAAGTGGGAAAACTCGTAACCACAATAACACGTGTACCATCGTCTAATCGGAGGATTTAGACGGATCCATCGGTCCGTTTTGCTCTTCGCGGAGAAGCTCGCCTCGTTCCTCCTAGCGACAGTGTGCTCGTGAAGCGTGGATAACCGAGTTGCAGGCTTGGTTACGAGTTACTTCAACACTTTTGATTGATTGTACACCTTTAGAAAGTTGCAGTAAAAGGAGATGAGAAACGTTTGCTGTAGATCGTAGTTCCTGAAGTATTTAGAACGTAGGATCTAGAGTTAGTGTGGCGAGGTTGGTAAAAGGAGGATGGAGTCGTTGGATATTGTCGTTTTGAGGTAGATTCTTGTACAGATGGGGACAGAGAGATGGTGCACTTTGAAGTTAATGTTATTTCTGGTTGTTTAACGTTGCAAATTTGGGTTTTTGGAGGCGTGAATTTCAGAGTGTGAGAGGAATCGAGGTTCATTAATTTATCTAATTTTGTTTAAGGAAATGGAATTATTAGCAAGAGATAGAGGGAGAGAATGATAGCACGCTTCGAAATTAAGGTAATTTACGTTTATTGAACGTTGCAAATTGAGTTTATTGCATACATAAACGAAGAACATTGGTCTGTCTGTCTTTATTTAAAGAAATAAAATTATTAACGAGAGATAGAGAGACAAAGAGGTAGTACTCTTTGAAATTAATGTAATTTCTGTTTATTAAACATTAGAAATTTAGTTTTATGCATACATAGATTTTCAGAGCGCTTTTTGATACATATGAACGAGATGAAACGAAGATCATTGATGTATCTATTTTTATTTACAGAAATAGAATTATTAACAAGAGATAGAGGGACAGAATGATAGCACACTTTGAAATTAATGTAATTTATGTTTATTGAACGTTGCAAATTTAGCTTTTTGCATACATGTATTTTCAGAGTGCCCTTCTTGATATACAGGGTGTCCCAGAAAGAGTGTAACATCCGGAAATGGGGGGTAGCTGTGGTGATTCTGAACAACCTTTTCCTTTACCAAAATGTTGTTTAAAGCTTCGTTTCTGAGTTATTAATCAAATCACTGGCCAATCAGAGCGCCCGAAGAGCGCGCATTCAACTGCGTAAGCGTGGCTCTTATTCACGGGCGCTCGGTCGGGTTCCCGACTAACGCACTGGCACAGCATGGGTATCGCGGAATATGTTACATCATTTTAAATTAAGAACAATGTGAAATTATTCGTTATTCAGGAATAACAAATAAATTAGTAAGTCGTTTAATAACTGCGTTCGCTACTTTTATTCGTTATCCGAAAGAAATAAAACGTTTTATTAATTATGAAAAAATGTTTTTTTTTTAACAGCACATTTTCAGGTGAACAAATTGTTTTAATATAAACGATTTGTATAACTAATGTTAGAAAAAAATAATTAAACTTACCCATTCGTCCACGAAATAACCTGCTTCGACGCAAATGGGTCGTTGACACTGGATCCTCGGTGTCGATCCTTCCCTATCCAGGCAATCCTCAACAGCTGATGTTACGGCCGGATCGGTGAACTCACCTCACTGCACGATCAATAATTTTCGGTGACTTCTTAGAGACTGTCGATTGTGTTTATTCTTCGTGCCTTCGGCGCGCTTCTCCGGCGGAAGGCTACCGCGCTTGGTGCTTGTTCGCCGGGATGGTTTTTACAACACATTCGCAATACTTTTAGTGTTCGTCTCCATACTTTCAAACCGCCATTTGCCTTTTCGGCGACTTGCCTCGCTTACTTTGTAGGCCCTTGCACACACATGCGCGCACGCTCTTACGCCCGGACCCGGCGGTCCTTAGAGGTTTCCACTTATCTGTTTTGACTCTTGCCAGGCGTGAGGTTTTGCGCCATCGGTTTATTTGATGTTTATTTGAAACGGCTCGAGTTTCTACATGGTCTCATGGCAGTACAATAAACATTTCTTTTCCGTTGTATTGTAACTATTTCCCTTCCTTACCAAACGTCCACCTAGGATCGACAAAACGCTTAAGCCGGTAGAATCATTCTGCTAACGAAACGAGTAACATGCAACGTAGAAACACCGAGTATTATGAAATGTTTTTTATATTCGCGCAATACGATGGCAATGCGAGAGTTGCCGCTGCTCGGTCCTGCGAAGTGCATCCCGGCGAACAAGCACCAAGCGCGGCAGCCTTCCGCCAGAGAAGCGCGCCGAAGGTACGAAGAATAAACGAAATCGGCAGTCTCTAAGAAGTCACCGAAAATTATCGATCGTGCAGTGAGGTGAGTTCACCGATCCGGCCGTAACATCAGCTATTGAGGATTGCCTGGATAGGGAAGGATCGACACCGAGGATCCAGTGTTAACGACCCATTCGCGTCGAAGCAGGTTATTTCGTGGACGAATGGGTAAGTTTAATTATTTTTTTCTAACATTAGTTATACAAATCGTTTATATTAAAACAATTTATCCACCTAAAAAGAAGCTGTTAAAAAAAAAACATTTTTTTCATAAGTAGTAAAACGTTTTATTCCTTTTGGATAACAAATAAAAGTATCGAACACAGTTATTAAACGACTTACTAATTTATTTGTTATTCCTGAATAACGAATAATTTCACATTATTCTTAATTTAAAATGACATAACATTTTCCGCGATACCTACATATGCTGTGCCGGCACGTGTTCCGGGAGCCCGACCGAGCGTCCGTGTATAAGAGCCACGCTTACGCAGTTGAGCGCGCGCTCTTCGGGCGCTCTGATTGGCCAGTGTTTTTCGTTAATAAGCTTTATTAACCAGAAACGAAGCTTTAAACAACATTTTGGTAAAGAAAAAGGTTGTTCAGAAGCACCTCAGCTACCCCCCATATCCGAATATTGCACTCTTGTTGGGACACCTTGTATATGAGCGAAATGAATCGAAGATCATTGATGTATCTAGTTTTATTTAAATAAATAAAATTATTAGCAAGAGATAGAGGGACAAAGAGATAGTACAGTTCGAAATTAATGTAATTTATGTTTATTGAACGTTACAAATTTAGTTTTTTGCATACATAAACGAAGATCATTGATCTGTCTATTTTTGTTTAAAGAAATTGAATTATTAGCAAGAGATAGAGGGATAGAATGTTAGCACACTTCGAAATTAATGTAATTTCTGCAAATTAAACGTTGCAAATTCAGGTTTTTGTATACACAATCGAAAATTAGTGATGTATCTATTTTTATTTAAAGAAATAGAGTTATTAGCGAGAGATGAAGGGACAGAATGTTAGTACGCTTCGAAATTAATGTAATTTCTGTTGGTTAAACATTATAAATTCAGGTTTTTGTATATATAATCGAAGATTATTGATGTATCTAGTTTTATTTAAATAAATAGAATTATTAATGAGAGAGAGAGAGAAAGGGACAAAATGATAGCGCACTTTGAAATTAATGTAATATCTGTTTATTGAATATTAGAAAGTTAGTTTTTTGTATATATTTTTTTGTGTACATATATATATATATATATATATATATATATATATATATATATATATATATATATATATATTTATTCAGGGTGCCCTTCTTGTTACATAGGAACAAGATGAAACGAAGATCATTGATCTAACTAGTTTTATTTAAATAAATAGAATTATTAACAAGAAATAGAGGAATAAACAGATAGTACACTTCGAAGTTAATGTAATTTCTGTTTATTAAACGTTGCAGATTTAGTTTTTTGCATATATTTTCAGAGCGCCCTTTTTGTTACATATGATCGAGATGAAACGAAGATCATTGCTGTATCTATTTTTATTTAAATAAGTAGGATGATTAACAAGAGATAGAGGGACAGAATGATAGCTCACTTCGAAGTTAATGCAGTTTATGTTTATTGAACATTGCAAATTTAGTTTTTTTCAGACAAATATTTTCAGTGCGCCCTTTTGGATACGTATGAACGAGATGGGACGAAGATCATTGATGTATCTATTCTTATTTAAATCAATAAAATTGTTAATGAGAGATAGAGGGACAAACAGATAATGCACTTCGAAGCTAATGTAATTTCTACTTATTAACCTTTGCAAATTCAGGTTTTTGTATACATAATCGAAAATCATTGATATATCTAGTTTTATTTAAAGAAATAGAATTATTAACGAGGTATAGAGGATTATAATGAATTGATATTTTGCAAAACTTTGTATTGGATATTAAGATTTATCCGAACCAGAAAACCGGAATAAACTGCTAACGATAGGGACAGCTGAAAATTGCAGACGAAAATATGGTCAAATCGGATTCTGAAACCAAAATAAAGCTACAAATAATCTATGCTGGTTGTAAAAAATATGTTTATGAAAAATGTACACAAAAAAAGAATTTCAGTTTGTATAAATTACGCCAAGGAAAGTTAAAAATTAAATTACTATCATTTATCACATCGTGTATAAAAATCTAAGTGAAAAATATAATTTTTTATTTTTGTTTTCATTTAAAATTAATCACTCTTTATATATTAATTTATAAATACTAAAAACCTTTTTTTGTTTATATTTTAACGTAAAACTATAAATAAAAAATAAACGTTTAACCCTAAATAGTAAATCTTTTATTTTAAAACGCGACGAGGTCAAAATGACCGGTTGGTAGAGATAGGTATACTCACGCTGTGTCAATGCATTTGTTCACGACCACGGCCGAGAGCGGTGGTTCAGAGCCAACGCTCTCAGTGTTTTTCGTTAATAATGTAAAAACGAAGCTTCAACCAGTGTTTTGGTAAAAAAAAAATTGTTCGGAGTCACCTCAGCAACCCCGATTTCCAGGAATTACACGAGTTATCAGACACCCTGTATATCAATCCTTGATATTGCCTTCTCTTGATTGCGCGGGAAGAAAGCGAATGGATAAAGAGAAAAGAAAATTGCGATCGTTTCTCCATATCGACGACGACGATTTTAATTTATTAGTCGAACCCTCTACTCTTTAATTGGAATTTGAATCAAATCCAGGAATTAGAATGTACGAAACTGCACAAAATGATGACATTTCTTTTCAATCCCTCACATTTGCTTGCTTCAGTGTGTCGTCGATTGAAGTCAGAACGTTGGATTTTTCTACTTGGCTTTGATTTCGTATGCACAAATGTTAGGCCATCCTTGAAATACCATGGCACACGTAATTGATGAAGTTAATTGTCCAGTCTGTAGACTCGATCGTTTCTACACGTTACAGCTGTTCGTGTGAATGATTAAACGAATCAATTTTGTGTAATTATTTCTTGAATGGAATTTTTTCAAAGGGAATGTGTAATGAGACTGTGTAATCTTTTTTCTTGCTGAATGGATTGGCGAAGGTTATACGGGACAGGTTTTCCGATTAGTCTTTCAGAAGAAATCGGCGAGAAGAGATTCGAATTGGCAAGATGAAGAATTCTCAATATGAATATCTACGATTTAACAAGTATTTTCTGTTTGTAATCGGCACGTGGCCTTATCAAACTGTGTTGCAGAGGACTTTCGTTGGGAGTGTTTTTATTCCAATTATTTCTGCTCAGACAATTCTTCAGGTATTGATAGATATTGTATGCAAGGAATTGATGTTTTGTATTTTAGTTTGTAGTTTTTTTAGTATTCAATAGTTTTCATTGCAACATCATCTGGATGATAAGATCACTTATTGTTAGTGATTATTTTTATTCGGATATTGATCTTTATTGAATGTGATAGTGTTTGAAACAAGAATTATTTTTGGATATCGTTGTAAATGTGCAATGTGACATTACGGGTTGTGTCGATTACATTTGGAAATTGAAACTTATAGGATAGGATAGAAGATTATAGAAATTGAAAATTATATTAAAAAATGTTATTTTATATATGTAAAAAATTGAAAGCAGAAGTTATATGGTTGATTGATTGAGAAACGTAGAACATTACTCGTTGTATCGATTACATTTAGAAATTGAAAATTATAGGATAGAATAGAAAATGATAGAAATTGAAAATTATAGAATAATATAGAAAATTATAGAAATTGAAAATTATATTAAAATATATTGTTTGATATATTGAAAAAATTCAAAGCAGAAGTTATACCGCTTATTAATTGAGAAACTTAGAAAATGACTGGTTGTATAGATTATATTTGAAAATAGAAAATTATAGACTAGCACAGAAAATTATAGAAAATTAAAAAAATTGAAAATTATATTAAAATATATTGTTTGATATATTGAAAAAAATGCAAAGCAGAAGTTATATCGCTAATTAATTGAGGAACTTAGAAAATTTAGTAATCATTTGATGTACAGTATTTTATTATTTACGTATCAATTTACCAGTGCGATTCTTATTGTCAATAGTAGACATACTCACATTCTTTTTACAAAAGAAAAATAATTTCGATCTTGAAGGAAATAAAGGATCAAAGTTATTGATAAAATTGCTAGAAAAACGACAAAGGTTCTTTGCGAACGCTTGATAAAATTTAAAAACAAAAATTTTGATGTTAAAGGAACAAAGTTATTGATAAAATTGTGCTATTGCTAGAAAAACTACAAAAATTCTTTGTGAATAGTTGACAAAATCTAAGACTATGAATTTCGATCTTAAAGAAAATAAAGGTTCAAAGTTATTAATAAAATGAAATTTCACAATTGCTAGAAAACCGACAAAAAGTTTTACACACTTCATAAAAAAAAAGCAAGAATATTTAGAAGAGTATAAAATTGGTTCACTTAAACATCGGCACGAATTTCCATAAAAATGTTCATTAACAAAGCTTCTTATATCCAATATTTCTCAAACAATCATTTAAAACCTTTGACTTTGACTTTGTAGACTGGCGGAATGATAACTGCCGCGACGAATAGCGACGTCGACTCGTTCTTAGAAGGATTCGCACCTCTTGTGATTAGCCTAATGTGTCTTTCTAAGTACATCAATTTCTTCTACAATTACAAAAAGGTACGTTTGCCATTGCTCCTCTTCATATTCTCTCCAATTGCTGCGTGTAAATCCACAGATGAGGCATTTACTGAATATAATGCAAGAAGATTGGCAGATTTATAAGAAAATAAAGAACGAATTCGACATTCTTTCTGAACAATACGCAATTGGGAAGAAACTCACTACTTCCTTCGCAGGTAAACTCCTTTTACACTCTCTCTCCAAATTACCCATTAGTGTCCTTGATATTCACACAATGCAGTCAAATGAAACACTATCACAAGGCAATTTCGGTATCACGGAGGTTTAAGTACCATTTTCCTATTTTCCTCAGTTTTGATTAAATTTACAGAAGTTTAGTATGCATGCTAAATTTTTTAAAAATTATTTGTGATTATGCCAATTGACAAGTAAACTGAGTAAGTAAAAATTTAATGAGTAAACTGAGTTAAATTTACTTTTATATTTATATTTATATTTATTTTATATTTATTTATTTATGATTTATATTTATAATTTACATTTATTTATGCATTATTCTTCACACTGATGATTATATAATTTACATTTGGAGAAAATAAGCGAAAGAGAAATCTTCTGTTTTATAATTCACGATTGATAACAGCATTTTTGTTTGGACTGATAACACCGTTCGCGGCGATGCCGTTACTGCTGAATGCAGCAGACGCTTTAGGATTCTGCAACATATCCGATGATCGACCGTTGGTATTTCGAGTTGAGCACTTCGTGGATGTGGACAAGTACTATTACGCCCTATTAGTGCATTCGTACTTCGGTACTCTCGCATTCACAGCGATCGTTGTCTCTATCAACTCGATAATAGCTGTCTACGTTCTTCACGAGTGCGGACTTTGCGAGATCTTGAGGTAACCGTCCTTTCTGTGTGAATAACAGTAGACGAGATGAAGAAATGAAAATAAGATTTTATATGTAGCTATTACACAGAGTGGTGTGAATAATTATAGACTCAAACAATAGTTACATTCTTGAAATGTTTGCCTATTTTTCTGACTAGCCTATTTTCTGAGAGCTCTTTAAGTTGAAATGTTTGATTCTTTTTTCTGATTAATCAAGAGCTTTTATAAAATCATATTTAGATGATTCGTCTTCATTCGAAGAATTCTCACAAAACAATAGTCTTATTATGCTTTAGTTTCAGGACACTCAGATTGTAGCCTTGAGGCACTTGTACTATGGCTTTAAGGCACTCAAACTATAGTTTTAAGGTACTTACACTATAGTCTTAAGGCACTTAGACTATAGTTTCAAGGCTCTTACAATTAGACTATAATCTTATGGCACTTAGACTATAGTTTTAAGACGCATCGGCTATAGTTTTAAGGTACATAAACTATAGTTCTAAGGCATTTGAACTATAGTCTTAATGCACTTACAATTAGACTATATTCGTAGGGCACTTGGATTATTGTTTTAAGGCTTGGTTTTAAGACACTTAGAGTATAGTTTTAGGACAGTCAGACTGTAAAGATAAGTTTTAAGGCACTTGGATTATAGTTTCAAGAGAATATTAAGGGTTACGGCTCGCGTTCCGAACGGTCGTCGGTAGGTTGTTAGGTGCCTGCGGAATTCGACCGTTATCACCAGCCTCGTGATGTCGTTCGGATTTGGTCCTAACATAAAAGCCCGTGTTTCCCGATTCGTGGTACACGTGGGTATAGACAGGAGGGCTCGGACATACCAACGTATGGTTAACGAAGGTAGTCGAAGAAGATGGACCACTAGCGTATAGTCAACGCTGTGTACCCACCGGATGTCAAGGTATAATATTTGGTATTCGCGAGTCGAAGTCGTTGATATACCTCGAGCGATAAAGGTATATCTGTCGTGGGGTTAGCTGGTACGTTACTATACTATTCAGGATAGGTTTAATTGAATATAGACACGAGTATGACTCTATATTACTATATTCAATTATAATTACAAGGACTGATTCGATACAATATCTATAGTTAGTCGATTCTTGACTCGGCAAGAACCTTCTTTCTCGACTTTACGCGGTGAGAGCGCGGAGGAGTAGTAGACAGTGTTATCTGATTGACACTTACATACATACGAAATACGTACGCGACGTTAGAATGCTCGAAGGGGACTGGAACCCGATCTTGCTCGTATCAATACTCTGACGGACAGAGTAACGTTATTATGTTCAGAAGCTGAATTAGAGACTGCCCCCAAGTGTCGAAAATCATGCCCTTTTATACACCGAAAAACTACGGTTTTTGGTAGTGGGGAACGTTAGATTTCCGTGGGACTGGAATGCGAGTTCATCCCTTGGCTTGGCGACTATCGGGGGGGTGCGTGCTAGACTAAACATTCGGCGCCGTACGTTTCGGGTAGGACGCGTGCGTACATAGATATACACATATAACAAGAATAAAGTCTGTCAGTACAGACGAGCGAATATTGTAAATAAAAGTTAGTGCATACAAGTTTTAGAAAGAGTTGCTGTATCTGTATCTTCGCTGTATTTCGAATATTCAAAACAGTTGGTCAGTTATGTGAGTTCATGAAAAAATGAATGAAAATTCAGGAAAAACCAAATCAAATTCTATATAGACAATATTGTGCTCTGAAGCAATCAATTTTTCTATTTCAGTTTTCTCAAAGACACTGTTCTCATCTGAAGTCCTACTTTAATTTCATTACTGAAATGTTTAGTTTCTTTTCTGACTCATTAAGAGCTCTTCTAATAAAATCACATTTAGATTCGTTTTCATTCAAAAAAACTCGTACAAAATAATAGTCCTGTTATGCCTTAATAAACAATACGAGGATATCATTTTTTATTAGTAAACGATTCGTCACAAGCGCGTGTTCAAAATATCTTGGAGAGTTCTAATCGAGCAATGCAATGTACATATTCAAACCTCCTTTATACCAGAATAACTCGTTCTAAATTGAACCAAACTACTTCAGTATTTTTGAGAAGTTAGAAGGATTGGTGCACTAGATGACGCGTATAAAATTTGTTCGCAAAATTGAATTGCGAAGAAAATAATAATGTGTTTTATCTAAGCCTGTAATGAAAATTTAAAAAATACGCTTCGGCATTGAGACAATATGTTACATTAGGTAGATTATATTAAATAAACATCAGACAATTCAATGGGTTTGCGACAAATAATATTGCATTCAAGAAGAATGGAATATACAATTTTTTAAAGAATTATTCACAAATGTATAGGGTCTTCCAGTAAGAGCGATAGAAGTTTGAGTCGAAATGAAACGAAAAGTACGGAAGATAATCCAGTACTCGATTATTCGATTCAAATCTATCCGATATTGAAGATTAAGAATTGTACTTCAATTATGCATAGATAAATTTAATAAAGACACTATTGAACAAAATATATTCTCGTGTACGGAGACTTGTGGGCCACTGTGATTGAAAGTACCTTACATTAAATTTGCATGCTTAGATATCGATATATTAAGTTCAGCTGAAGTAACTCAGTTGAATAATCAATATTTTGCAATCTTTCGAAATTAAACGCACGTTATTTTTCTTTTAAATTGCTGCATTTAGATACGATCTGAGCAGATTTCTAATGGTTGAATTATAACTGTTTAGAGTGAGATTAGAAAATTTCGTGGAAGATGAGAGCATGAATTTGGATCTACATCTGAACAAGCAGGAAGACAGATGGTATCGAAATATGAAAGAATGCGTACTGTTGCATAAACACATAATCGAGTTAGTATTAATAACTCGAAGGCTGTTTCATTTATGTCCTTATTCCTATTTTATTTATGTCCTATTTATACGAAAATTGATTGAGATATTAATTTTTATCTTTTATTTTCAATTGTGAAGATTTGGTAAGCTACTTGAAGAAGCAAATACAACGTCTTATTTGTTCCAGCTGGGGTTTAACATGATTTGCGTAAGCTTCACGCAATTTCAGGTCAGTGGTAATCTCAATTTGCATACACTAGGTGGAAAAAGTCTAAGATATGCAAAATTGTTCTTTACTAAAATATAGAAATATACTTAAACCCTTCACCATCGCAGATCTTGAGAGATGTTCAATTTTCAGACGTAACATTTGCATTAATTGGTTTTGAGAATTTAAGAATTAATAATTGATTTGTAAAAGTGTAGTATTTGTTTCGTTAAATTAAAATAGAAGTGTGGGAAGGATGAAATTCAGGAGAAAGGGAGATAAGAAAAGAGTACGAGACGAATTTCCAAAACGCTTATAAGCGCCAATATTACTGAAAGAGTTAAATTTAGTTGAACATTTATTTTTAATATGATTCTAGAAATAATAAATTAACAAATTAAAATTAACCATGATTTAAATAAATAAAATAAAACGAGAAATGTCTGTAAGAGTTCAGCAGAAATTTTAATTTGTTAATTTAGTATTTCTGGAATGGTAAACATATAATCTCGCAGACTGTTTCTACCTAGTGTATATCTTTACAATTAATCAAAAGCTGTATATTTATCGATCGTTTTTTTTTTACAATTAGACGGTAATAAATTTACAAGATACAGCCAAGGCTCTCAGATATGTTTCAGTTACGGTTTGCTTGTTATGCGATCTTTTCTTTGTAAGTTGGCCAGGACAGCGATTATCCGATTATACTGAACGCATCTTCGAATATACGTAAGAACTGTTTCTCATTTTCTACTCTAGTAGCAGAAAATATTGAAAAAATATTTATCCAATATCAAAAAGGATTGAATCTCTTTTTAATATTTAAATTTACATGCAATATTTATTCTGGATTCAAAAAAACATATTCCTTTTGGAATATTTACAAAATATTTATCTTATGTCAAGGAAAAATATTCAGTTCCTAATGTAAAATAAATATTACTTTAATGTTGGAAACGAAATATTTATTTCTGAGTGAAAAATAAATATTAACTTAATATTGGAAACGAAATATTTATTTCCTAATGTAAAATAAATATTAATTCAATATTACAAAAAAGATAAGAAATATTTTTTTTCGAATATACAAAACATATTTAATTTGTATTGGATATGAAATATTTGTTTCTACTCCCTTTTCAATATATCTGTATCCTTCTTCAATATAAATGTTTTTACTTACTCAACAAATATGCTGTATATTTCTAAATATATGTATAATAGAAGTATTTAGAAAAATATATTTGTATTCTCTTTTTTTTGGTTAATTAAATCTGTATGGCTCGTTGAGAAAGTATATTAAAATATATCAATCAAAATTTCTAAGTTCGAAAAATTGTTTAAGAGAGTATAGTAGTACAATACAGCACAAAGAGTGTGATTTCATAGACAATGCGTACAATTTCGAACGTTTTAACTATTTTTTTAGATTTCAAGTATTCATTCAATATTAATTAAATATTCAATTCACATGTTTTAAATATTATTTTCCCATCTATCTTAATATATACCTTATATTTGTTAAACATTTATTTTATACTGTATGAATATTTTTTTTACATTTTCTGAATATTTATTTTACATTTCTCGTACACGTGTACAATATTCGAATATATTTTCCATATTAAAAAGCGTGGCTCAACAAATATTTTTTCAGTATTGGAAAAGAATATTTAACCAGTGTTTTGTGCTACTAGGATTGTTACAAATTATTTTTGTTAAATATTCAGTATTATTAGATTGTTCCTAAAATTCGTAGCGTTTATGGCATTAGCAATTAATATTTGTTGTTAATATTGTTATGTATCGATATAATTTAAAAATCCATAGTTTGAGAAATCGTTTAAAAAAAGGCAATAAATTTCTTAATATTTCTATATATTTTCAGGACAAATGGAAAATGGTATCAATCATCGTATAATTGTCGTAAACTTCTGATGATAATGCTCTCAAAAAGTATAACACCTCTGAAATTAACAGCTAGCAAACTCTACACGTTAAATTTAGAAAGCTTCAGTACGGTAAGATTTATTCTCTTTTTCTATTATTCCTTAAACCTTTTACTTATTAACCCTTTCGCTACGGCAGTTTTCAATAAAAAGGTAGATGTTCAATTTTCAGTTGTAAGATTTGTCAAATTATCTCTGAAAGTTTAAAAATTGATAATTTTTAAATTTGTAAAAATATAAAATGTGTTTCGTTAAATTAAACTAAAAGTGTTCAAAGAATAAAATTCGGGCGAAAAGGTGGTAACAAAAGAGTACGAGCCAAATTTCCAAAACGCCTATAGGCGCCAATAGTAGTCAAAGGGTTAAATTACTTCTTTTATGCTTTAAATATTTCATGCTTCTATAACTTAAATTACACCTTTTCTGTTTTAATTATTTTTCAAAATTTGTACAAGTTAATACAATACTATATTTTTGTCTTTGTACAATAACAACTTAATTTTCATTTTAAAAAAAGGAGAAAGTTCAATTTGAGTTCCCAGAATGGAACAAATATAAAGCTATTTTCAAAGCTTTACTTTTAAGTCTTTTGTTACAATCTTATGTTTCTTTTAAGGTTGCACAAACATCATTTTCTTACACCATGGTTCTGTGCTCTCTTCAATAATTCTAGCCACTAACTACTCATAATTATTAACGTTTATACTGAAAAAGAAGAAAAGTGATTCTGTATGACCAACACTTGTTGAGTGCAAAATAACAAAGTGCATTCCATGTACATTCTATATACTTAAAATAAAACTAAAGAAACTGTTACTTTCTATAGCTACTGTATTATACAGCTACCAGCTTCAAATTCATAATTGGCTAGTTTCCACTTTCCTTTATTTAAATTACAAATTTTAAAAATTACCTTGAGCATATTATACACATTCAATCCTTTACAAATCCTAAAAATGACCTTCAGCAAGTTATTGCACAATTTATGTATCTTTTATTGCCTTGTTGCTTTCTATTCAAGGCAATTTCAACAATTGTCAGCTGAAATTTCAGAACGAATGATTCTATATTATTCTTAATTTAAGATGATGTAACATTTGCCGCAATACTCACGCTGTACCAACGCGTTTGTTCACGACCACGAGCGAGCGTGGCGATTCAGAGCCAACGCTCACGCTCTCAGTGTTTATCGTTAATAATTGAGAAACGAAGCTTCAATCAACGTTTTTGTAAAGGAAAAAATGGTTCATTCTCCAATTCTTTAAGTGCAATCACTGCCTAGTGCTTGCAGAAACATGGACAGTTGCGTTATCGTGCATAAATCTCGAAGGTGTTCTTCAAGTACTTTTTGATACTTCCGAGAGTCCATTCGAGTATCGATGAATACTAAAGTTGTTTTTCCAAATGCTGAAAATCTGGCCCATATCATTACTAAACCGCCGCCAAAATTTCTTTTAGAAAAGTGGCGTGATTCTTGCCTCAAATCATGCCAAGAATACACTAAACCGTCTGGACCATCCAGGTTAAACCTCTTTTCATCCGAGAAGATGACCTAAGTTTAGAAAGATTAATAGAAGTAATGGTATTCAGTAAATGTTTCCATACCGATTTCCATTGATGCGTCCATATTTGATGTTCATCTGCGAAATGAGATCGAATCCGGTAATGCTCTTTTGTCAACGCTGGAAATTTTTTCATCTTTTGAAAATTTGGTGACTTCTTCAAAGTAAGCCAAATCGTCATGTGTGAAGCTTAAGATGCAATTTCGTTGCGTAATCGCAGTGCCCCCTTTGTCGAATTCACAACTTCCTTGCGAATGATTCTTTTTGTATGTTCAGTTAACAGTGGCGGTCTTCCCAATGACTTCTTGGTTCCATGTTCATCGCCTTTGTTTACAAAATTGTTTATGAGAAGATGAGATCGTCCAAGACGAGGAGAAATTTCACGATTGCTTAAATGGCTTTGTTTAAACGCTAGAATTTGCCCTTTTTCGTACTCAGATAAACCTGCTTTTCTGCCCATGATTAATTCAATGTTGGGGAAGTAACGTCTAAATGAGAGTAAGTGCTCTAACGATCAAACACTAACCGAGAATTTCAATAATTAAACATACCACAGTAAAAATATTAAGTATGAAACTCTCTTATGTCGCTGTCATACTTCGACTGACCCTATTGTTCTTTTGTTGCCGGTGAACCATTTAAACAGAAGACAAACCATAGCTCCACATAGTGCTATAAAACTATACAATTAAAAATTCATTGTAGCATTAAAATTAAATCACTTGAGCAAGTGCATCTATCATATTGTTACAGTTAAAAATAGAGTAAAATCACAAAAATGTTTACTATGCAAGAATGAAAAGCCGTACCAAAAACAAGTTTTACAACAATGTTTCCCAGCGTTTTTATTAAATACTGAGATAAGTTTCAGCCAAATAGAGTATATAGTTTCGAAGTTAAGAACGAAAATGTAAATGAACCTATCTTTTTGTTACGCACTGTATGTACAGACAATATTTTTAACGAGCACAATTTTATAGTTAATTGCGTTTATTCACGATCATGACCGAGCGCGGCGATTCAGAGCCAACGCTCTCAATATTTTTCGTTAATAATTCAGAAACGAAGCTTCAACTAACGTTTTGGTGAAGGAAAAGCTTGTTCAGAGTCATCTCAACAACCCCCCATTTTCGGGAGTTACCGTCCTTCCGATCTTGCAGAAAAATGCAACAGACAGAATACATTGTTGATTTGTCTTCAAAAGTCGATACTCATCACATAAGTTTTTTTTATAACCACGAAAGAGAAATTAGGGCACTAGAGGGTTAAAGAAGTTCCAGAATTTTATTTGCTGATTTTCTGTGAAATTTTTTCTAAGGGTGGTGAAAGGTTCATAGAATGGTACCATAAGGTTGGTGTAGCATATGGTCCTTGAAAGCTGATTTTTTGCCCAGAGGAGTCTACATTGGAAACGGCAATACCGATCTATCATGCGTTCAACGCGTGTCCTATTCTATACCTGGTGACTTAATTGATTTCCATTCACGAACAAGTCGTTCGAGACTTGTTAACGACCCTCCACAAGCTGTAACGTCCTTTAAGAAGCAATTTTCACCTTTGCAGGGTAGAATAAATTCATTACTGTAAGTATCCACTGTTTAAACAAGGCTATTTTTACAAAAAACAGTAAAAATTGCTGGTCTTTAAGAAATACATAACAATACAATATTTTTATATGTATTACTTTTTTTACAAAAGGAATTTGATATTGTATTAAGTATTATTAATCCATCTGGGACCATGATCCATAAATAAGGGTTGGTAGATTTTATTTCTTAACAAATTGATAAAAAAAAATGTGTGTAATAGAGAATGTATGCTTTGGTAACGAAAATATTTCACAGTAAAGTTATTCTCCTGATATAAAGTAAATTATTAGGTATTAAAGTTACAATTTGTCATATTTTTTACAAATGCACTTTTTCTTTTGAGTGCATTTTGAGTGTACATATTTTTTGCAGGTGTTACAAATGGTGGTAGTTTTATTATTATTGGACACAGAGGAATAATAAGACTTATAGTTAATCAGAACAGAGTATTCATGTTTCATTGGTAGCCCTTTACTTTTAAGGACTTTATTTAGTCTTTGGATCATTATATATATTAGATACATTAATACATTAGACTATAGTTTTAAAGCACTTAAAATATAGTTTCAAGACACTTAAATTATAACTTCAAAGCAATTAAACTATACTTTGAGGCAGTTAGGCCATAGTTTTGAGGACAACTTTTAAGACACTTAGACTACAGTTTTAAGGCATTTAGACCATATTTTTAAGACCAAGCTTCAAGGCACTTAGACTATAGTTTAAATGCACTTGGACTATAGTTGTAAGAGAATAAAGTCTCTCTGTACAAACGAGCAAATATTATAAATAAGAGCCAGTACATGTATGTTTTAGAAATTCATATTAATTTCAAGCAGCTTAACAAAATACTAACAACCTTTCAGAAAACGAAAGTAGATTTGATTCGATGCCACTGTAGTTCGTGTAATTCAAAGCAATCAACCATTTTAATTGTATTATAGTTATTCTTTGCAATGTAGTAAACTAATCCTAACTCTTCAAAAAAAAAAAAAAAAAACAGAAAAGATATTATTTGATTCAATGAAAAAAAAAAAAAAAAAGAAAAAAAGAGAAAAGATATCATTTGGTTCCATTAAAAAAAAAAAAGAATGAAATAATACTGTTTTAAATGTCCAAAGGAAATAATGGGAGTGATTGTCAAATCACTTTAAAGTCCATTACCTGAAAAGACTTTCATCTTTCCCATAAAAATAAAAAGAACAACAGAAGTGCCTTCTGTCAGTGTTTATCGAGTTTTTGGAGAAGTTATATTCTTAATCTTTTGAGTATGGCACGCCACTATAGTGGCTTTCCGAGGATATCATGATTTTGGACAGTATTATCCCACGTAATGTCGTAGTGTAAATAGTCATGAACGGTTTTTGTACTATCCGCGGCTAGGCTCGCCGTCTCAGGGAGACAGAGTTGCGGACGAGCGCGTCGTACTTAAGAGGTTAATGAGTTAACGGTCTGGAATCATTGGAACGTCTCACGTTCGATTGCTATCGGGACAAGATTTTCCCCCACTGGTCAGTTTCTTTTATCCTGAAATCTGCCGCGCTAGTTGGGCTAACACCTTGCAGACCTTTTCGTCACGTGTTCCAGTTGCTCGTTAACATAGGGCACACGCCAGTAGCCAGTCCCCTCTCCCCATTTTTAACTGTGGATGAGTGAGATCCTGCAGGGAGATCCGTATCGCTAAGTAATTGTTTCAAGGCGATTCGCTTTATGCTACGACCGTTGTACCCTGATCCTTTTCCTTCTGTATGATTAGTTACGTAATTAACATAATTGACTCCAATCGGTGCAATAATTTCCTATTAGTAGAAAGATTCTTAGCTATTTATTCATTTATTTACTCGATTATTAGCTACCTGTTAAGATTATTAAGAATCTCAGCTTAAGAAAAATTAAGAAATAAGAAATTAGATAAAGAAACAAGATTATTAAAAATATTAGCTATTTATTTTTTATTGTGCACTGATCCAAATTACTATTTTAAAATATATCATTTTACACGTGTAATATCAGGAAATAGTTAAAAGCCTCAACAGTATTAATAAATATTAATATATTTACTGTAATTTAGAAAAGTAATACATTATTTATTGACCAAATTCATATTCATGTTACATTGTAGAGAATATTAAGTGAAATTATATTAAATTACTATTTTAGAATATATTATTGATATCATCTATATCATAGATTGATATCAGGAAATAGTTGAAACCGTTTTAATATATTAATACTTTAATATATATTAAAGTACTAAAGTATTAATATATATTAATATGTAATTTAGAAAAGTAATATATATTTGTTCACCAAATTCATACAAAATTATGTTATATTATATTATAATTAAAATATATTATGTATATTAAATTACTATATATTTTTATCTGTTTTTTAGAATATATTATTTCAAGCGAGTAATATTAGGAAATAATTGAAATCGTTATCAGTATGGTTACAAATTTATAGATTATTAGTTATTTATTTTTAAGAATAGCTTAAGAGAAATTAAGAAATAGAATTATTAAGAGTAGTAGCTATGTGGTAATGTTCTTTTTATAATTGCATAATTTTGTAATATATCCAAATGTTAGAGTTGTAATTTTTCCACAATAAAGACAGAGAAGTGTTTCTTTAGAAAATGTATAGAATAGAAACATATTTAGCAGAATTGGTGCTTGATAAATTCTTTGTTTGAGAATAGTCAAATTTATTGTGATTAAAATAAAGAATATTATAAAATTATAATAACTTTCGTCAAATATATGGTAATTTTTTGCGTAAATATGAAATAAATCTTACAAAGTAAATCTTAAGAAGTGTGGAGCTATGATACAAAATCGAGTATCATTTAAATAAGTTTATTTTGAAGCAACGTGTCAATAAACAAACTAGAAGTCTAAGAAATAGTTTTTTTATTCAATAATCAACATTCCATTTCACGTACTTCTTCAAATCATCTCTATTCCATCAAAAAATTCTTTCAACACATCTAATCCCAATAAACAATATAAAAATAGAAACAATAATATATTTATACAATTCACTTTTGCTCCAAATAAAGATAGAATAACTTTTTCAAAATTGAACCAAACGAATTGTGGTTTTCTGAGAAGTTAGAAGGATCAGTTTGCTAAATGACATGCGCAAACAATTTTGAAAAAATTCCAAGTGGTCTAAAATACAAAGAAAATAGTAACATCCTTTCACAACGTCATTATCCTGCAATGAAAATTTAACCCTTTGAATACTGTTGGCGCCTACAGACGTTTTATAAGTTGGAAATACTTTTGTACACTTCTCTTATCACCCTTTCGTCTGAATTTTATTCTTTTCCATTGGAATTTTAACTTAACGAAACAAATATTACACTTTTACAAATCAATTATTAATTTTTAACTTTTCAAAACCAATTGATACAAACGTTGCGGCAGAAAATTGAATATCTCTCGAGATCTGCCGTAGTGAAGGGTTTAACGATATTTCTATATTCTTGTAAAGAATAACTTTAGACTTTCCACCTGGTGTATGCAAACTGAGACTAACACTGACCTGAAATTGCGCAACGAAACGAATTTCACATTTTCACAAATTTGCAAACTTCTCATTCCCAAACTTTCGAAAGTTAAACATCTACCTTTCTCTTGAAACCTTCTAAAATGTACATTTCGCAAATTCACGTCAATTATATACACGCTGAACGCTCCATTGCAATCGATTAAATCTACTACAATCTACAAACGACTAAACTAGTCAAAAATCGAAGTCTCACGAATCTCTACATTCTCGTACACACCGAAAGAAATTTTCTCAGATAAAGCAAGCAACGCCACACCTCTCCACACATCCTCCAGCAACCCAATGCTTCCATCTTCTCAAAAGCACTCCATCCCTTTGGTTGAATATAAAAAAAAGTATTTTACTTCAAACTGAACCGAAATCGCCGCCCATTCCAAATTCCTCACACCATTCCTCTAGCTTCTCCCATAAGCTACTGCAATTCAAATCAACAGGTACTCCCTCCTCGTCGTGCCTCATCTAAATCAACAGGTACTCCTTCCCCAGTTCTTCAGGAAGTGTTCAGCTTCTGTAAAACTCATCGCAGGAAAAAGAAGGAGGAGAGAAGAAAGGAAGCGTGACGGCGAGTGGCGGTGGTGTTTTTGTGGGGTAAAGTAGCGCCAGGCGAAGTCAAGGAGAGGGTAGATACTAGGATGGGCCACCAGGTGCATCTATAGAATGGGCATAAAGTGGAAACCATATGTTGACGCGCCGAAGGATGCCGCGGCACGCGCCACACTCAAACTTGAGCCTTTGTATCGCGAGGATCGCCGGAATCAATCTATTCCTTTTGCTGTTAATCGAACAATGACACACCGTGGCCCTGTAGGATCCTCTCCAACGCACGGTGACAGAGCAGCGAACCGAAAGTGTTGGCTTGGATCGGAAAGAGTGTGATAGTGGTGAACAATGACTTCATTTTTTCTTGAGAAGAGGAATACTGCTGCAGCGAAGTTTGAAGGATTTTCCAAGAGTACTGGAAGGTCGTCGACACCATTCTGCAATTGGTGGCTAAAATTCTGCAAGTTCCTTAGAGGCTGGGTGTCCAAGTTGCGAATATTTGGAAAATGAGTTTGAAGCTTTGGAAAAGAAATTAGGAGATTGATCAGAGGAGCAATGGCGCTTCTAACGAATCTTCAGGAATACTCAGGTGCCATTGAGACAGTAATAGCTATGTATCCGAATGTTAGAAGGACTTACGACGGTTTGTACCCATCGCCGTACAATTCGCCGAATTACGACTCTACGAAAGTTTCATTTGGAGAGAATTATATGCAGAAAAGTGAGTTAACTCCGCAAAAGAAGGTGGAAGTGATGGATTGCGGTAGGGAAGTGGTTACGAAATATTCGAAAACGACAGATTGGCACCAAAGAAGTTCCTTTAACGTTTTGACACCGATGACACCTCAGAGGTAAGTTTGTACTTTGATTTTGAGCTTTGTGTTAGTTTTCGGAAGATTGTTGTAGGCACCTGCACTATGCTTGGTAATTATGTAAAGCTTATGTTGTGGTTGTGTGCGATGTGTGTTGGTATTTGAATTAGATTGAAATTCACATGGATCAGATTATAAGGAATTTTATGATAAATAGTTTGAGAATTTTTGGTGAGTGATAAAATATTCTGGAAATTGTTTAATGTATTGTGAAGACATTGTATGCTGCCCTAGTAGCACGAAAGATTGGTTAAATTGTTTTTTAGAATATTGAGAAAATATTTTTTTAGCCACACTTTTTATTATGAAAGGAATATTGGATGTGAAAATTGTACATGTATAAACTGAATGTTAAGAGAATACAAAACAGATATTTAAAAAATGTAAGGTAGGTATTAAGAAAAATGTGAAAAAAATATTGGAAAAATATGAATTGAATGTGTAAGTAATATTGAATAAATATTTCAAATCTAAATAAAAGTTAAAAAAAACGATTAAAATGTCTTAAATTGCACGAATATGTTAAAAGTTGAATAGTTTATTTATTATATTATAGAATATATATTATAGAATATTAAATATATTTAATTTATTATAGAATATATATTAAAATAGATATTTAAAAAAATGTAAGGTAGATATTAAGAAAAATGTGAAAATAATATTTACAAAATATGAATTGAATATTTAAATAATACTGAATACATACTTCAAATCTAAAAAAAGAAGAAGTTAAAATGTTCGAAATTGCACGCGTTTTCTATGAAACCACACTCTTTCTCTCTTATAACACTACTATACTCACTTAAACAATTTTTCGGCGTCAGAAATTTTGATTGCTATGCTTTCCCAATGAGCCATGCAGATTTGTTCTTACGAGTATTACTTTTCAAGCTTATAAAGGATTCAAATTATAATAAACATGATATAATTAATTAGAAGAGATAGAATTTTATTAGAATAATAATATTTTAACTAAAGTACATCATCAATTAAAAAAAAGAACACAAATATATTTTTCTAAATACTTCTATTATACATAAATTTAAAAACATATAGTACATTAAATAACTGATAAATTAATGATTAATAATAAAATAATGACTAATTAATTACATATATCCTAAACAACATAAATGGTTAATTATCAATTATTATTTCGTCACTCTGTGATTCGCAATTCATACTTTTCAATCAATATTTCAATTAATATATAGAAAAGAGAGTGCAAACATATATTTCGTATCTAATATAAATTAAATATTTTTTGTACATTCGAAAAAAAATTAAATGATTATTTATTTTTCACTTAGAAAAAAATATCTTGTTTCCAATATTAAATTAATATTCATTTGATACTAGGAAATAAATATTTTATAAATATTCCAAAAAGAAATATTTCTTTTCTAATATTAAATGAATATTTATTATTTAATTTAGAAAGAAATATTTTCTTTCCAATACTAAATAAATATTTATTTTTCACTCAAAAAGAAATATTTCGTTTGCAATATTTAAGTAATATTTATTTTACATCGGGAAATAAATATTTTTAAATATATATATTTTTTGTAAATATTCGAAAAAAAAAATGTCTTTTCCAATATTAAATAAGTATCTATTTTTCACATAGAAAAAAATATTTCCTTTGAAATATTAAATTAATATTTTACACTAGGAAATAAATATTTTTTCGTACCGTAAAATAAATATTTGAAAAATAAAAAAAATATTTCTTTCTGAATCTAGAATAAGTATCGTATATTTAAATATGAAAAAGAGATTCAATATTATGTGCTACCAGGGTATTTTGCATAAAAGAACGCAGTGAAACGTACAATATAATTATAATTGAATAGTTCATTTATACATTAACATTAATAACTAAACATAATTTAATATTTCTGAACAATCTCCCTAATATATAGAATAATTTCAAATTATATTTACATTTATCATTATTATAAAATTTCAATAAATCTTTATTATACCTTACAAATCATAAAAAACATGCTAAACATCCCTTCATATAAATCAATATATATGTAAAATATGCAATATAAGATATATCACTGAAATAATTATAATTGTAATATATATGATGAAAATATATAGTAACATTGTTCCAATAATGTTTCCTATTTGTAACTGTATAACCTCAAATTTTCTTTTTCCTCTTTTTATTAAAATATCACGAAATTTAATACATTTTAATTAGGCATGATCTGCAGTATGCTCTCAGTCACATGACTTCTCCAAGCTCGATGCTACAGGAAGATAATTCGGTGGAATATCAACCAGCAGTTTACTGTTACGAAAGCTCACCTCAAGAACAGAAGTTTCAAAGTCCCGAACCTGGGAAACCCATAGAAACAACCATGGAAGAGCAAAGAAATCCCTGGAATCCTGTTACTCCTGTACATGTAAGTTCCAAGGGACTATAATCTTTTTATTTATAAATCCTTTACCACCTTATAGTAAACGATAGTCTCTGAAAGAGAAAACACAACGTGACAAACGTATAAATGCTAATTATATTTGTAAAAAAAATATTAAAATATAAAATATTTTTAATTTATAAACATTAATTATATTTATAACAGATATAAATGTGTCCAATATATAGGATAGGCTTTGTTGCAAAAAGAATTGCGTGTTTCAAAAGTACTCTTAGCATCTTTCAAGTTTCCCTTCGACACGATAAAAATTGTATTAGGTACAAAGTTACTATTTTTCTTTTTTAAAGAAATTAAAGATTCTCGCTAGTACATAAAAAATGATGGAAGAATTGAATTGAGGAAGAATTGAAGCTTCGGTTGCTTCAGAAAAGTGTTTCAAAGATACTCTTAGTATCTTTCAAATTTTCTTTCGACGCAATAAAAATTGAATTAAGTACAGTTATTTTTCATTTTTAAAGAAATTAAATATTCTCGTTAGCCCTTGAGAATCAAAGAAAATTAATGAATCTTTAAATTATTATTACCTAGAAATATTTGTGCATGTATGTTAAAAGAAGATGCAATTTCTCTCACACAAAAATAGTTTTGCATTGTTTATACTGATCTGTTTCTTATAATATGAATATACGAAGAAGATAAAGGTTCCAGTTTGCGAATCTATGTTGACTAACCTCCTTGCATTCTGACATTTCATCTCAATGGAGTATTCGTATCCCAATAGCGTTCAATTGTATCTGCACTTTCCAAACGTAGCTCTTATATCCAGAAATTTCAAGTAAAATAAATAGTCAATATTATCTGATAACCTATAATCGATGGAAATGCATGTTAACATGTCAGATAATGTTCAACCATAACTGAACGATACAAAGTAACAAGCTAAACGACTCGTACAGGGTGTTTTAAATAAGCATCAAACTTCGTACAACAAAAATACAAACAAGACACTTTCATGATCAATTTGTACATAGAACAGGATAATCTGAAGGAAAAATTTGTCATTGGAATGTTCAAAATCATTGCAAAGTTACTTTATAAATTTTTTTAACACAGTACTATATGTTTGTTCAAATATGTCAATGACCTCGACATCTCAGTGGAAGAAAATCTTTTTTTTAAATTGTTATGTAGATCAAAAGTGCATCTAGAAGACTAATATACATTTGCTTAATAATATCTCCAATCTCAGCCATTAGCGATTGTTTGACGTTTGAGCATGCTTTCAACCAGATTTTCAGGAAGAAACCCTCGTATTTCTGGAACGCGACGAACTAGTGCTTTGAATTTTGAAACACACTTTCCTCGGAGTTTGTACTTCACAATGGACTAAAAATTTTCGAATGGATTAGCATGGGGGGGGGGGGGGGGAGGGGGAGCTGATATGACCAATCAAACATGTTCATACCGTTGAAAGACAGCTTCGATTGGGATTGTTTACTTCTCAAAGTGTCTATTAGTCTCTGGTTCCATCGAAACAATGTTTCACGGATACTGGGAGACCCCTTTCGTATAATTTAAGAATTTTCTGGGCACTGAAGTTATACGCAACGACGTACAAGATCCCCAAACATCTCCAGACATGAGTTTTTATTAATATTGGGTGTTTAATGCTTCTTTGGGTGATTGGATTTCCATGGACAGACGTTCGATAGGAGTTCAAGCTTAGAAAGAATACTCTTCGTTGGATGGAACATTGTTTCAATCATGATCAACATTAAAAAACATTCCTTCAACATTGAAATAAATATTTAACCAATATTTTGCGCTACTATAGTTAAATCATAGTACAAGGGGTAAAAAAAGAAACCAAAAAATGTCATAATTATATAATCAATACATTCAAATAAGATTTAACGTAACAAATTCAATTGCGCACAAGATGTAAATCATCAAAATCTGCAAAACTGTAAGAGGCAATTTTAAAATGTTATATACTAATGGATCTGGAATAAAATGCTCGTCATTTTTCGTCATTATGAAAATTTCAATAAAATGAAAAATTAAGTTAACAAATTTGTTTTGTTATAAACAAACTATATTTTGTTAAATATTTTAACACCATGTTGTTGTACATAAGAAACCATTAACCTCGCCCATTGACAATTTTTTCGTATGTCTTTCCGTTTTCGAGATAGCCGTTTCGAGCCAAAACTTCAAGGGATGGTTTCACCCCTTAAACTCGAGTTACCGCAGCTAAAAAAAATACGTGTCGATTATTTTTGGCTGCTTTATAAGTGTACAAAGTTTCATCAAAACCGAAGCCGGACCATTCGCGAACATTCCTTGTAAGCCTAGCCAATGCTAGCGAAAAACGTTAGGAGACTTACACGATGAGCAAAACTGACTGAACACATTTTATATATTTGTGGAAATATATTGATATATTTCAAAACTATAACATTATAATACAAATTATTAGACAATACATGAAAGCCAGCTGTATATAAAGTTTATTAACATGTTGATCGCCCACCGTAAATCAAGTACGTTTCCTAGGAGGCCCAAATTCTGGTTTTACCAATTCACTCCCAGTACAATTGGAATCGTTTTAAATACTTCTTTTCTTATGTTCGCTTTTACACATCTTTGCATCTTTGTTTCTTCTTAATGAAACAACAATTCCTTGGAAAGACAGATTGTTATTTAAACAATATATTCAAAATAAGGTACACAGGTATGAAATAATAAAGTTACCAAAGTTATGTTCAACTGAAGGCTGTACTTTGTCCATAAAAGTATCAAATGAAAAAGGCATTAAATTTGGTCTTGAAAATTAGTATTATATTTACTTGAGATTTTTCTCGTATGTAAATGCACACATTATAAAAAATTGAAATATCAAAATTTATGGAACTTCTGATCAAGGAATAACGTATACTCAAAATATTAGTTGTAGTAATATGCAAAGGGATTCAACCGACGAAAATATTTATATTTATTGAAAGTATATGTGGGAATGTGAAAGAATGAATGTATATTATAATGTTGTGTTGAGACATGGGTGTGGATGTGTGTGTGCGTGTGGTCGAGCCGCTTGAGACGCGGATGCTCGGCGAGCGAGCAGCGGAGGCCCGCGAGGTCGTGTTGTTTTCCCAGGCTGTAAACAACGGTAGCCCGGGAAACCACCGTATCTTGTTTTTCGGAGGCTATCAGCGAGCCGTTAGATTTAGGTATGTGTGTGAATTAGATTTAGATGTGTGTGAATTAGGTTCAGGTGTGTGTGATTTTGGGAGCGGAAAGAAAGTGAGCGGAGACGAGGACAGTCTAACGGGGGATAGCGTGAAGTAGTGTAGAATCGTCGAGAACGTGTAGTTTATTTAGTGTAGCTTACGTGTAGTTTTGTAGTTTATTGTATTCTTTTCCTTTTTTATTCCATTAAATATATTTTATTTCCACCTGTTCGCGATTCTGATCTCGCAAACCTTTCAATCCCATCCTATTTATCAGCAAATTTTGCAATGTTAAACGTTTAGATATTCGAAAACGACTGAGTTCGAAAGCGGTGCAAAACCGAGTACAATCGATTTGTTCCTTCCAAGGAGATACAAAGTAAAAACAAACATTACAAGGCCTTGAAAGATAGAATACATCGTTGATTTCTATGTACCAATCCATTGGTTGCTATACAATGTTGTGTATCTGAACTAGTGTATATACTCTTAAAAAATATATGAAGTGTGTTCAGATTTGCTCATCACTGTATCTTCCTGGACACACGGCCTACACCCGAAAGCCTCAAACAATACTAATTGTATAGAACCGGACCGTGAAAGCTTCAAAACTCTACACTGATATTCTTTTGAATCCTTTCCAGAAACAAATATTACCTACCAGTAGTCCTCGAAGAGGAAGACGACGTTCCAGAGACGTACCACCATCACCAAGCGTACTAAAACGTCGGCGTTTGGCTGCAAACGCCCGCGAGAGGCGTCGCATGAACGGTCTGAACGACGCCTTCGACAAGTTGCGCGAAGTCGTGCCCAGCCTCGGAGCAGATCACAAACTAAGCAAATTTGAAACCTTGCAGATGGCGCAAACGTACATCACCGCACTTCGCGATCTCCTGCAAAGACACGATGGAAAATGGCAATGAGAAGCATCCTCAACTTCTCAATCACCTAAAAATTACATTCGTCTTTTCCATTTGCTTTTAAATCACTTTGCAAGTTCTCTTTAGCTTTCACCACGTTCAGGAGGATCTTATGAGTCATCCAGATCCTTCCTATTCACTGTGAAAGGCTCGAAAAGTCGAGAAATTGCGCGTATTTGTTGTTTCAAGTAAGTATAAGTCTAAATGCAACCTGCAAAGGAAGATTAGAATGAAACAAAGGTATTTGTAAACGACTACAGTTTTAAGGCACGTAAACTTTAGTTTCAAGGCACTTAGACTATAGTTTTAAGGCACTTAGACCATAGTTTTAAGTCCAAGTTTCGAGGCACTTAAACTATAGTTCTAAGGCACTTAAACTATAGTTTCAAGACACTTAGACTATAGCTTCAAGGCACTTAGACTATATGTTTAAGGCACTTAGGCTGTAGCCTAAAAAGAATTAACCCAACATTGTGTTTCTTCTTTGATTTATATGCGTTTCTGTAAGGAAGACCTAAGTGTGCTGATATTTTCCTTCGTAACTGTATATAAGAATTTTAGGGTTTTATATATACGACATCTAAAACATACCCATATTATTGTGTCACCTGTATCATGAAATGCTGCAGTATAAAATGTACTAACTCGGTAATACACATTTTCTATATATAATAGAATTGTTAGTTTTTATAACACGCATGTTAGAGAAGTGTTTACTTTTGGAAAAATGCAAAGATGTTTGCTCTGCAAAGGTTAAATAGAATTTAAGCGCGTGCAAAACGATGAATTTTCATTTCACTTGAAAAATACATAAGTCATAATGTGTACAACAGAATAAAATAAAAATTATTCAAATACGTTTAGGAATAATGAATTTTATGTTAAGTAATAGTAAGATATGAAGTACACTATGTGTATAAATTTTTTGATTGTCTTTTAGTGCTTTGTGTGAATGCGTTGTTAGTAAATACTAATTTGCACGTTAATTTGTACATTTTACGCATGAACAAAGACGGCTAATGTTCCAAAGAAATATTTAATAGGTTTAACGTTTTCCACTCGAAACGTTTGTGCCAAAGTTGAATTTTTCTTACTTTTTTCTTTTAAACATAGTTACCTATGTTTCACCTATCATTCTATAGATTAAAATTCGTAAAATCCAATCCGATTCTGTAGTTTCTTTCGTCATTTTTGAACTTTGCTCTTTCTTATCTTTCCTCAGAATCTGCAACATCTATCCGAATTGAATTTTTCTCACTTTCTATTGTTATTCTAATCTTGTCTTTTCTTGAACCAGTATATAATTCAAATCTCTCACCTGTGAAATTACTGATTTGGTTTTCAAATAATTCAAAATCGAATTTATCTTCACCATTACTAATTCCACCATTTGGCTCGATCTTTACAAATATCAAAGACAGACAAATGTATTGGGTCGATGCATAATTCTTGCGGCTTTTTTATAGCGACTTTCTTATTATTTAAATTGGTGTTTTTTTAATTCTTTTTTATATCAATAATCCTCTCTTTTCAGATAATGAAAGTGCGTATCGAAAATCTAATCCATATTCGTCATATTATGCTGTACCACTTCGAGAAAGATTGGAATGCAGCCCAGTCATTTCGTGATCTCAACGGACTTTTTTGGCGAAGGAACAATCAGCAAAAGCTAGGTTGAAAGATGGTTTAAGAAGTTCAAATCGGGCGATATAAACCTCGCAGATGAAAAAGGAAACGGTCAATCGTCAAACTTAGACGACCAGGCCCTTTTGGCAGCCGTGGAAGAGGACGAAAGCTTGTCAACAAGAATGTTGGCCGAAGACTTCAATGTGGACCATTCGACCATCGTTCGTCGTTTTAAAAAGCTCGTAAAAGTATGGAAATTGGCTGGAGGGCCCCCCATGAACTTTCCAACAACAATAAAGCCGAACGTGTCCGAATTTTCACCGATTTGCTGTAACGAAAGGAGCAAACTCCGTTCCTGAAGAATCTCGTCACTGAGGATGAATCGTGGCTTCTCTTTAAAAAACGTCACAAGAAAGAAGGTTTGCGTTTCGCCAGATGTTTCACCCAAAGCAATACCGCTAGGCGTCCACATTCTCGTTGTCAAGCTTAAACTATCTTTCAACTTGGCTTTTTCTGGTTGTTCCTTCGCCTAAAAGTTCGTTGAGATCGCGAAATGACTGGGCTGCATTTCAATCTTTCTCGTGGTGAC
This sequence comes from Anthophora plumipes, assembly GCA_951804975.1. Lineage (NCBI taxonomy): Eukaryota > Metazoa > Arthropoda > Insecta > Hymenoptera > Apidae > Anthophora > Anthophora plumipes. Next base: position 18,831,993 of record OX638119.1, read on the forward strand.
AGAGTACAATATGACGAATATATGTAGATATGATTTTCGATACGCATTCTCACTATCTGAAAAGAGAGGATTATTGTTATGAAAAAAAAATAAATAAAACACCAATTTAAAGAATAAAAAAGTCACGATAAAAAGCCGCAATAATTATGCACCAACCCAATATGAATTAAACACAATACTGTATTACAAAGTGTATACAGGGTGTCCCGTAACTACTGTAACTCCCGGAAATGGGGGGTTGCTGAGGTGATTCTGAATAACTTTTTCCTTTACCAAAATGTTGGTTGAAACTTTGTTTTTTAATTATTAACGAAAAACACTGAGAGCGTTAACTTTGAAACGCCGCGCTTGGTCGTGGCCATGAACAAACGCATTGGCACAGCGTGACTATCGCGGCAAATGTTACATCATCTTAAATTAACAATAATGTAGAATTATTTGCTATTCATGAATAGATAATAAACTGATAAGTCATTTAATAATTTTGTTCGATACTTTTATTCGTTTTCCGAAAGGAATAAAACGTTTTATTACTTATGAAAAAAATGTTTTTTCAACAGCACGTTCTTAGGTGGATAAATTATGTTTAAAAAAAACGATTTCGATGACAAATGTTAAAGAAAGCTAATTAAACTTACCCATTCGTCCACGAAATAATCTGTTTTGACGGAATTAGTCCTTGTCACTGGATCCTAGTGCTGATCCTGACCTTTCCATGCAATCCTCAACAACTGATGTTACGGTCAGGTCGGTGAACTCACGCGTTAAGAAACGGAAATGTAACAATTTGTCGACGATCACGCGCCGACAAGGCTTCGCTTAGAAAAGACCATGTTGATATTCTTTTGTCAGCCACACGACACGCGCCCCTTCAGTCTTTAAAAAGTCACCGAAAATTATCGATCATGCAGTGAAGTGAATTCATCGACCCGGCCGTAATATCAGCTGTTGAAGATTGCCTGGCAAGGTCAGGAGCGGTACAAGGATCCAGTGTTAACGACCACTTCCATCGAACTAGGTTATTTCGTGAACGAATGGGCTAAATAATTTAATTAGTTTTTTCTGACATTAGTTATCCAACTCGCTTTTCTTAAAACAATTTATCTACCTGGAAATGTGCTATTAAAAAAAAACATTTTTTTCATAAGTAATAAAACACTATTCCTCTCGGATAACGAACAATTCCACGTTATTCTTAAGTTAAGACGATGTAACATTTGCCACGATACTCATGCGGTGCTAATGCGTTTGTTCACAACCACGACCGAGCGCGGCGGTTCAAAGCCACGCTCTCAGTCTTTTTCGTTAATACTTCAAAAACGAAGCTTGAAGCAACATTTTGGTAAAGGAAAAAATTGTTCACAGTCGCCCCAGCAATCCCCCATTTCCGGGAGTTACACTAGTTACAGGACACCCCGTATACATAAATCATTAAAAATATAAAAAGAAGGGATGTTTGTTCATAAAAAGGAACAGTTATTAATCGCCCCTTAATTATCATTCAAATTGCGGTATCGAACTAACTGGTGACTGAGAGTCACCTCTCGAGTACAAAGGGTTATGAAAGATAATTACCAAATTGTACAAATGCCTAGCTACCTTTCAAGGAACTTTGTAAAACAATTCTGACAACTAAAAAAAATATCTGATCAACCAAACTGCAAGTCTAGAATATGTTGTGAAGCGTGCAAAACAAGGAGCGACAACGACCGTCCGTCTTACGGATAGCGGCTGCCGTAGTGAATGGTTTAAGCGTCGTCTTTGCACAGAAACAGCATTTTATTAAACTGAGATGTAATGGTATGTGACTTAATAAAACAGAGGCTGACTCGAGGATGGGAAAATAGGGCTGTTTAAGGGTTTTAGGGAAATGAACTTTGGGATATGACTGTGTGGGAGAGTTGAGAGCGAAAGTTGGAGACCAGTTGTCGATGTGGATAGTAAGAAGGAAACTATTCGGGGGCATAACAGTACATTTTATATTCATCGTGTAGCTAGTCAGGAATATTTTGGAAAACGAGATTTTTGGGAATAATAAATTTGTAAAGCGTCTATCAATAGCGTAAGCATTATAAGAAGATTGTTGTAATAAAATTGTTGTAATAAAGTTTTAAAGCGGTCATATAGTATTAAGCGAATATCTGTAATAGAAGTGTGTCAAAATAGACAAATTTCGAGTTTGTAGCGGCGATATGTAGTTTTCTAGACTGAAACAACGAATTTGAAAGATTCATGTTATGTAAAATATTGTAAATAAAGTATTTATTTATATATTGAAATAAAACATGGGTTTTATTTCCTTTATTGTTCTGTAAATAGATTCATATGAATTATTTTGTTTTGTCTAGTTAGATAAGAGGATTTTATTATTATTATTTTTTTTATATTTTTCGTTCAAATATACTCACACATTAAGTAACCTTAAGTTATGTACACATGTGGTGGTACATCCTACGTCATGAGGTGCATAGAAATATCCCTAGTAGTACAAAAGATCAGCCAAATATTTTGTTTTAATATTGGAAAAGTATTTTTTAAGTCACAATTTTTTCTTCAAGAGCAGATTCAAACTGGTCCACTTCAGTTAATTTTGTTTAAGAAAAACATTGAAAGTGTAATTGAAATGTTATTAAGTATGTAGAAAAAAGCAGGGTAGCAGTAACTTTTGTAAGTTTCTCATAAAAAATTCTGAAATAATGCAAAGAAAACGCTAGAAGATCCCCTTAATATGAAAGGAATATTGTAAAATAAATATTTGCAAAATATTAACTAAATATTTATAAAATATAAAATAGATATGTAAAAAATGCAAGGTAGATATTAAGAAAAGGGTGAAAATAATAATTGAAAAATACGAATCGAATATTTAAATAATACTGGATACATACCACAAATCTAAAAAAAAAAGTTATAACGTTCGAAATTGCACGCGTTGTCTATGAAACCACACTCTTTGTGCTTTATTGTACTACTGTACTCTCTTAAACAATTTTTCGAACTCAGAAATTTTGATATACTTTCTCAACGAGCCGCACAGATTTAATTAATCAGAAGAGATACAATTTTATTAACAAAAAGATGTTTTAACTAAAGTATATTATCAATAAAAACCAAAAGCATACAAATATATTCTTCTAAATACTTCTATTATATATAAATTTAGAAATATACAGCATATTTGTTGAATAAGTACAAATATTTACATACATTTTTATTGAAGAGAGATACAGATATCTATATTTGCAACAAAAGGGAAAAGTGTTCTCTTTCTAGTAAATAATCATTCATCTTACATATCAATCCCAGCTCTTGAATATTGCTCTGAAAATGGAATAATAATACTATGCTTTCCACCTCATTGTTCGCATAAACTACAACCTCTTGATCGATCTGTATATGACCCATTTAAAAAGGTAATTAACATCGCTATTAGAAGTAATTCTAATAAGTTTCATTCTAATAAAGTAGGTAATATGTTGGGTCTCATAATTATTAAAATTATTTATAAGAGAAATAATCAAATTAAGTATAAAAGTTTATTTATTAAGTGAATATTTAAGTTTGTGCATTCAATTCTATATAAAACTACTATAGAAGAACTTACTATTATAATAAAAAATATTATTTTATTATCAATTAAAATAAATATGTATTCAATATTTTGTGCTACTATAAATTAAATAATTTTTGTACATTCGGAAAACCATATTTTTTCTAATATTAAACAAATATTTATTTTTCACATAGAAAAAAAAGTATTTCGTTTCCAATATTAAATTAATATTTATTTTATATTAGGAAATAAATATTGTTCCGTGACATGGAATAAATATTTCATAAATATTCGAAAAAAAAATATACTGTATATTAAAATTTATTTACTAATTATGTTTATATAGATATATTCAACATGAATTTATTAATATAATAAATTTTTATGATGTTAAAAATAATAAATTAATCCATTTTATAACATTAATATTACACTGATTACCTCTTAATATTTTTATTTTTAATTTATATATATGCATATATATATATATAGTGAGAGTCAAAAATGAGTATACACCTCGAGAGCACGGCATTTATTTAACAATTATTAGATACATGTTACATTTATGGAAAAGTTATTTGAAAAACATAAAGAGTAGATTGATGGTAATTAAATATAGAAAACGTAATTCAATCTAATAAATAATATTCGAGATACAACATAAAATAGTTGAGAATCTGCAAAAATGTGAATCAAAAGTGAGTATACACAACTCATTAAGAATGATTTATCTTCATTTATTAATAACATTACGTATATTTAATACTTTGTTGGTCCACCTTTAGCTTTAATTACGGCAGCTAATCGTCTTGGCATGGATTCAACCAACTTACGTGTTGTTGAAACAGAAATATCATTCCATACGTTTAGTAGTTCGATTTTAAGGTTTTCCTTGTTCGTAATTTTTATTTTGCATAAGTTCAAATCTAATATTTCCCACAAATTCTCTATTACATTAAGGTCTGGGGATTGCGGTGGAGAATTCAGTTGATTTGGAGCATTTTGTTGCAACCATTCCTTAACAATCTTTGCTGTATGTTTGGGATCTCGATCTTGCTGAAAGATCCACGAATTTGGCAACTGAACTCTTCTAACACTCGCAGTTAAATTTGTTCTTAAAATATTGAGATATTGAAATCTATCTATCGTATTATTAATAAAAGCTAATTCCGCGACTCCAGAGGCTGCCCCAAACCATAATATTACCACCGCCGTGCTTGACGGTACTAACAAGGTTTTTCGATTCTAATTCCGTATTTTTTTTCCTCCAAATTTTTGGTTGCCTTTTTCTTCCAAAAATTTCAAATTTACTTTCATCCGTGAATAATACGGTATTCCAAAATTCGAGTGGTTTGTTTATGAATTTTTTTACGAATTGCAATCGCAAAACGCGATTCTTTGCACTTATAGCTGGTTTCTTGCGTGGAACACGGCCATGCATACCTTGAGAATTTAATGATCTACGAATCGTACTCGTACTGATAGATTTTTGTTGTATTTCAGATATTTCTTGAGCTAATGAAACTGCACTTGTAGTGGGATCTTTTTTCACAATTCGTGTAATTAATCGGTTATCTGCTTCATTTAACTTTCTCGGTCGGCCGGACCGAGGAAAGTTTCTTATACTTTTTGTACCTTTATACTTGTCTATGATTTTTTTTACAGTTCCATGACAACGATTTACTATTTTCCCTATTTCCCGAAATGATTTTCCTTCGTTTCTTAATTTAACAATAAGTTTCCTCATGTCTTCTGAAGTTTCTGTACGCTTTTCACTCATGATTCTATTTATGCATTAAAAATTTCGAAGTAATCAACACTGATGAAAATTTACACGAATTCACGCTTATTCGGAAATCACTGCTTCTAGAAAACGACTTTGCTGGATTATATTTCAGAACAGACTAACTACTTGTGCTGTGCATATTCACTTTTGAAGCGTTCTAAGAAACTTACTTCAGATAAGCATTTGTTTTTAAAACATTGAAAACATCCTCTACTAGGATGTGTGTTTATATACAATTGTAACACTAGAAATACAATGTATTACAACAGCACAACTGTGGTTTGTGCGATGTATGCTGTAAATATAATGTTGATTCTTAGATGTATGGGGTGTATACTCATTTTTGACTCTCACTGTGTGTGTGTGCGTGTGTGCGTGTGCGTGTGCGCGCGCGTGTGTGTGTATCTATAAATATATTATTATCTATTATTATCTACATCTATACATAAATAAGTAATTACATATATATAATATATATATATATATATATATATATATATATATATATATATATATATATATATGTAATTATATATTTAAACAAAAATATTGATTTGTGAAATCAAAGATGTAATTACTTATTTTAAGTTATTTTAAAAATAATAACAATAAGAAGTATTTTAATATTATTAACCCTTTGCGGACGACGACTTTTTCGGCCAGATCAGGTAGCAAGACGAAGCGATTTTTGCAAATATGTCAAGTGTCTTACATGGTACAATAAAATGATCTTACATATAAATTATCTTACAAAAACGTTATATTTCGATAGTTTATCTATATTTACACCTTTAAGAATATAACTTTACAAAAATTATGATCTATAGTTTCGTTTCATATGATAATTTATAAAACATTGACCAAGATGCTTTCGTGGCTTATCTGGACATGTATCGCAATAATATGTCGTCTCATGTCTTCCACCTGATTTGTTTCAACTAGAACAAACTTTGCAATCCTTCTTTGTGCCAGTAAGAATTACATGAAGCTTTCCGTTTAGACGAATTTCGTCAGAGTTTGAGGTCGATATTGAAGCTCGATCTCGTGGTTGTCGAAAATCTCCTCTCAATTTGTCTACCAAAATTTTTCGAAAGTGCAAATGTGTAAGTGGCTGTTCGTTTCTCTGCCTTTTTACTTGTTTGTAGAGAATGTACGAATTAACTAAACAAATTTCCAATCCCCGAAATAATAATTTGCGCCACCACGTCATGCCGGGCGAAACGCTGTGGCGACCGAGAGTCGCCTCTCGTCCGCAAAGGGTTAAGACTTTTCTCTTTAATAATTGCTTATTGTTTAATTATAATAAATAAGATTATTTTTGTTGAATGATTAATCATTAGTATACATTCAATAAAATTTAATATATTTATTTTAATTGATAGTAAAGTAATATTTCTTGTAATATTAAGTTTAATAGTAATTTTAGTAAGTTTAATAGTAAGTTTAACTTAATAGTGAGTTTAATCACATCTATAGCAGTTTTATATAGAATTGAATTTTTAATTTAGAAAAAATGTTTCCTTTCCAATATTAAATTAATATTTATTTTATATTAGTAAATAAATATTCGAAAAAGAAATATTTTTATTATAATGTCAAACGAATATTTATTTTTCACTTACAAAGCAATATTTCGATTTCAATATTAAACTAATAGTTATTTTATAAATACTGGAAACAAAATATTTCTTTTCGAACATTAAATTAATATTTATTTTACATTAGGAAATAAATATTTCATAAATATTTGAAAAAGAAATGTTTCTTTCTGAATCGAGAATAAATAGTGTATATATATTTAAATATAAAAAAGAGATTCGATCTCTTTTTAAGAAGAATATTTATTTCTAAGTGAAAAATAAGTATTCATTTAATATTAGAAAGAAATATTTCTTTTTCGAATATTTATAAAATATTTATTTCCAGATATAAAATAAACATTTTTTAATGCAACAATAAAAGCATCGTTGCGTTAGGTGTTACAGAAGTGCACGGTGGTCGCAGATTCAACCACGAAGGACACGCTTACGTGCCTGAAAATGTCGAGCTTCTTATTTCCTTACAATTCACGCCACGCGACGAAGTAGCGTGACTACGCGAACAGAACAAGCGAAAGACCGATCGACAACGAATAGGAAAGCGTGAATGCGGACGCCATAGAAGAAAGAAGACGCATGGGAGGTTTGTATTGAATGGGGCTGAAGTCTTTGCCCGGTTAACTTTTTTCTAGAAATGTAATAACTGTTCGCTGCATGATCCCTTATTCGTTTTCTCCCTCAAATCCTGCACTTTTGTTCCGAGCCTCTTTCATCCCGTCTATTTGTTTCTGGTTGCTTGGCGATGCTGTTGCGGTCATTTAATACGCGCGTCGACATAATGCAACTGAATATTATGCATCCTCGGAATCATCACGGTAATCGAAGTACAATTTAGGAGACGATTTCAGAACAGCTACACTGCACATTAGTGTAATTTTTAGGAGCTTTGAAGGCCTAATTAATGATTTCTAAATATTATTAATATTACTATTAGGTACTGGAAAAATTTCGTTAGGATTTATAATGGGAATTCGAGTACTCTGAAGTTTCTTGAAACAGAATTTTACTCGAGAAAGTAATTGCCACTTATTTCTGTATTATCTTAGAGGTTAGAAAGACAGTGCAAAAGTAACATTTATTTAAAATAGTGTATTTCAGCTTTCAAAAAATAGATACGTTACAAAAGAGTAATGAAAAAATAAATAAGGAATGAGATACTAAAGAAAAATATTATAAGGGATATTAAATCATAAATTGCACTGTATTCACTTCATAACATAATAAAATCTGTTTTTATTTAAAAATTTGCATTAATCTTTACTCTAAACGTTTGTTTTTCTTTATGGTGAAGTATATGCATCATTTATCAGTTATGCATATGATTTACATTTGACAACAACTGATTTACAACCTACCAGTCATCAGAAATTTCTTGTCACTTCAGCTGTATACATGAATTATTATATTCTGAACGTAATGATATACTAGAAGCAACATTAAGCTAAAGAAAGAAGTCAATATCGTCTGTAGATATTAGATAAAAGATTTCAGAAGATTGATACAGCTGTCCACTTAAAGGATTGAAGTATAAACAACTTTCTCTTTTACCAAAACGTTGGTTGAAACTTTATTTTTGAATTATTAACGAAAAACACCGTGAGAGCGCGGCTTTGAACCGCCGCGCTCGGTTGTGGTCGTGAACAAAAGCAACTAACTAAAAACTGTGCTTGTTAAAAATATTATCTGGAGATATTAGATAAAAGACTTCAGAAGATCAATCCAGTAGTCCACTTAAAGAATTATACAGGGTGTCTCATAACTTCTGTAACTCTCAGAAATGGAAAATTGCTCAGGTAACTCTGAACAGCTTCTCCTTCACCAAAAATGTTGGTTCAAACTTCGTTTTTGAATTACTAACAAAAAACACTGGTTAATGTACATTATGTGTTTACCGAATCACCGGATGAGTAATATCGTGGCATTTTTAACTCTAGCCTAACCTAACTCTTTTACATAAGTAACTATAATTTGCAACATTGGAATGTAACATCTAGATATTATATTTTTCGCAACATTGCTTTACAATTAATTTGTTAAGCTCTTCATAACTCAAGTCACAAATCTCACGGTTTCTCGAAGTTTCATAGATTCACGAAAATAATTAGGACGGTATTATTTCTCCGAAGCGACGCGACCAGAATTCTCTCAGCAGTGAACGAGCCATTTTAATCACAGAACGGGTTAACGAGTTTTGCGGTCTAGGTAGAGAAAGAGTGCTAGTAAAATCTTTCGTCACGGAGTCAGGTGGTTGGAGTTCTAATCCCATTGAGGGTGTTGTCTTTGGCACCATAAGGGTAGCGAGGTGTCACAAGTTCCTAGCAGCTTGGAACGAATTGCCCTTCCTTTCGAACCCGAGTTTATTATTAGAGCCTATGCCTCGTTATCGAACAACACGCTGCAGTAATGAAGGTGTAATTTTCACTGCAATCGTCGTCCTTTTCCTTGCAGCTTGTCACTTTTCAAAGAAATTATTTTCAACATGTTTGAACTGTTCGAAATATTAAAGGATCAGTATTTTTGCATTTGTATTTATATTGCAGCCAGCTACTATTTATATTGTCTTCTATATTGTAGCTACTTTGTCGGTGATTATTAGAAATATTATAGAAATTAAATAGAAAATCTGTGAAAATGCTGTATAAAAGTCTACCAGAAAGAAACGAAGCGAGAAAGATTGAGCTGATCAATTAGTATGATTTGAAAGGTGTTATAGTTATCTGACTACAGTTTTGATATCAAGAATCAGGTGTCTTAACTGCAAATTATTTCAACATTTAGGAAACAGATACAAAAAATTGAATACAGAAAATTGAAATTTGAGAAGAAAATTAGTGAAAAGAACTCACAATCAGTATTGGTATAGTTTTATCAACCCATTCACTGCCAGTTATGAGATATCTCGTAGTTTACGCTACAACCTTAGACTGGTTGCAATTTGTCACGGAATAAGTATTTTACAAAGCTGTTTTAATTAGGAATTATTAGAAAAAATGAACGAAAGTTTTCTATATATTTTTTTTTAAACAAATTTTCTATTTAATTAAATGTGTATATATATATATATATATATATATACATGTGTGTGTGTCGCGCGTGTATTATGTATGTATGTATACATAATATATATAAAATTAGAGTCGAGAAAGTCTCCAATAATGTTAAACACAATATTATACTAACAAAAACATTACACTTCTACTATTTGAACAGAAAAAAAAAGAAATGTGTTTCACCATAATACTAATGTATTCCCAATGATTTCAATCAAGTAAATAAATAAATAAATAAATAAATAAATATATTTATATATACTTTTCGTTTATTTGTACCTTTAAACATAAATTTAGTCCAGATTTAACCCTACTAAAGTTAATAACTACATATACGAAAATTAAGTATCTAATCTTAGTGTACGGAATATATTCTACAAATTAACGTACAGAAAATTATTTTCACTTCCTTGTGCCGTTCGACAAAGAATTGTCAAACAGATGAAACCAACTTTTCTATTTTTATAAGATTTTACACTGTAGTGTAAGAATATCTTAATGGAAAAAATATGAATAGAATAGAAGTTATTAAGAAAGGCGTGAGACAACACTATTTTGCCATCACAAATATGCAATACACTGTCAAAGAGACTCTGCCTTATTAAATGCAACAATTATGATCAAATCATCGGTACACGATTCAATTTTGTTCGACTGGTCGAACCATATGTTTCATTGTTCGTATAAATTATTGCCCCTACACCAATTTCTTCAGACTGTAATTTCCTACCGCTTGTCATTGAACAGGTACTATCATATTATGGACATGGCACGCGCCCTGTCCAAAATATGGCGCACAGATGACCACAAAAACTGTAGGTGCATTCACGTACGATCACTAGTGGAAGATGAACAAATTTCGTGTACCAAATGTTCTGGACTAGTAAAAATGTCTAATTTTACTTGATAAATATGATTGTTTAAATCATTTAACACAAATAATATTAAGTTGTCCAGAAAATTCACGCTTATTTTTAAATAAACAAGCCAATCTTATATTTCAAAGCATTCTTTTTTATTTTATAAAGTATATACAATAGTTTCACACCTTTTTCTCGTTTTCCTAATAATTGTACAATTTTCTGAACAACTTTGACCCTTTAACATCGAAATTCCCATTTTTGGATTTTCCCAACCATTCGCGAAGGATGTTTCTCGTTTTCTTAACAATTGTACAATTTTCCCAATAACTTTGACACTTCAACATCAAAATTCCCATTCTCCAGGATCCTTTTCCGAAAAAAAGGAACTTTATAAAGAACCAAATAGATCGCTCTATGATCACACTAATTTCTCCTATCAATTTCCAGTAGTTCTGTTGAGTAATTAGAAGGTGATTAATCCCCTTCACCTCGTTTATGAAAGCCAGGGTCACGCTTTGTCGACTTGGATCAGTACGTAACCGATGCAACAGATGACACCGGTTTCTCCACCACCTAGGGTATTATTACGTCGAGGATAGCGAAGTTATTCTCCGCCCCACAGACTCGTGCCATGTGGCAACCTTCTCGACCACGTGGAACCGTCGAACAACACGTCAGCGGTACAGTTAATTTACGATCGCGCCGTTTTCTGTCCAGAACGAATCTGTTTTATTGACTCTGGTGAATTCAATGGATCGGCTAATCGCTGTATCGAGTTACTTTGGAAGTTCGTTGCTATGGTTAATGAGATTCTAATAGAAATTGGTAGAAAATGTATATAATGTTCGTTGGAGAATCGATTTATGTAAATTTCTTTGAAATTTTTAAACTGTGTTGTTGAATTACACTACACTATAACGTGAAAAAGAAATACACTACATATTTACCTGAATTGTTATTTATTTTAAATTCTAAGATTTTAATAAATTAAAAAAAAATCTATAAACAGCGATATATAAATGTAATTTAAGTAAATCTTGTCGTTTACTTAATTGTTATTAAGTAAATTTATATTTATATATTTTAATATATATTATATTATATTTATTATGTTTATTTTATTTTATATTATATATTATATTTATATATTTTAATATATTTAAATATAAATATAATTTTAAATTTATATTTATATTTATAAATTTATATTTAGGATTATCTATTAAATTATAAGTCCCTCTAATAAAAATAATAGGCCGCCACATTTATTAATTTTAATGTTTTACATTCAATTATTAGTTTTTTATTTTAATTTTATAGTAAGTTATCTAATCCTAGTTCCTTTGTAAAATTTATTAATTTGCATAATTATAATTTTTAATTATTTGAATTAATTTTTTCTTATTTCACTAAAAATTAACTTTTTATTAATTATAAAATTTTAAGAAATTAAACATTATATGAATTAACTTACAAGTTTGGTTTAACCGCTATTGCTGGCACTTAAATTTACCCTTATTTAAAATCCCCATTTGGGGGATGATTTTTGAACGAGGTCGAATTTGGTAAGCAAGGTGAATGGTGAAAGTGTTTTAGGTTGTTTTGTATGTATATACATATAGTGCAATGTATTTATAGTGGTGGAGAAAAGTATTAGTACAAAATGATCGCTGTGATATAAACAGCTGCTAAATAAATTGATTTAAAGAAAAAGTTTGTTGAGGTATTCATTTATTGTTTAACATAATAAGAACTGATAATATAAATAAAGTGAGAGAGAAAATAATAGGAAAAATATGTTACTTGAGCGTTTTATAGGCGGGTAAAAGTATTGGCACAGAGGAATAGTTAATTAAAACAGAGGCTTTACATTTTGATGACAGTTCTGTCAGCATTTGGACTGTAATTTTAAGGTACTTAGACTATAGCTGCAACTATAGCTGCAAGGTTCGGTTTTAAGGCACTTAGGCCATAGTTTTAAGGCACCTAAACTATAGTTTTAAGGCGCTGAGACTATAGCTTTAAGGCGCTAATAAATACAATATTAGGAAATATTAAATTTATTTCTTTTATTTTTGCCTTTATATGACCCTAAAGACCATAGTATACTACATGGCTGAATCTGTAAAAAAATATACAGTATTACATTTAAAAAAATCTATGTCACCTTTGTTTCTAAAAAAATATTAATGATAGTCATATTGCTAGTAAAATATACTACAAGTTCCTCCTCTTCAATTTTTTTCTAATGTTTACGAAAAAAAAAAGCGATTGTACAATTTATCGAGAAGACCCTGTATACTTACTTACAATTAGTGTGTATTCGAAATATGTATTCCGTAGTTTCTGTATCTATCCCTTCACATAAAATCGTTAAATCATTTGAAAGAATGTTTCGAATGATTATTAAAACGAGATATCTCGTTACTCGGCCTCAACCAAAGGTTCGCTAAGTACGAAATATCTCTTGACCCGTCTGCAATGAGTTAATTGAATACAGTGAGTGATAGCTCTTCGTAGATCGAGCCGACAGCAGCAGCAGTAGCTGAAGCGCGTGCTCGAACATGGTACTTCACTTAAAATGTCCCGGTAGATTTTCGGCCAATCATGTTTTATGTCGGGCAGCGCGTCGTAAAATTACCTGCCTATTCGTTGCGAAAATCTCCGGAGTTACCTGTAAATTACTGATACCGCTGCGACTTTTGTAGCAATTGTCAGATAAACAAGAACAAGATAGAGGAGGAGGAAAAAAAAAACGGACACGGTACCATAAATTGTAGCCGAGCGGCGCGCTAATGGACGTTTCCTGTCGAAGTTCGAGAATAGTCGTGAGTGTAGCCGCGAATATTCTCTCGGTGACATTGTACGGACTGCCGCTCGACAAAGCGGAGATAAAGATTTTCATAGTTACGTAGCAGGTTGGTGTACGGTACTTGGCTTTGGATGCAAAACCTGGATACTGAACCCACGACAAAATAACGCGTTTGGTTCGTACGCTTAATAGTAAAATTACCGACGAATTACTGTGTACGAACTTCTAACACCCCGGTCATAATGACTGGTCTTTTTATTCTTTTTGTTTATTTTTTGTTTAATCTTCACATTATTTTTTTACACTTGACAATGGTAAAGTTACTATTGATGAAGATGGTTTTAGTAAATGGAGGTGGAGGGATTTTTGAATATATACTATACGTTATGTAATGACAATTACCTCGATTCATATGTTTTCTAACATTTGTGAAAAATGTAATCCATTCAATGCTCCGGAGACTAAAAGTCGTACTTCAAAATTGCTCAAGAAACTATAGTCTAAGTGATGTAAAGCTTGGCCCTAAAACTATGTTCCAAGTGCCATAAAATTATAATCTAAGTGCCTTAAAATTATAGACTAAGTACCTGAAAACTATATTTTGAGTTCTTTAAAACTATAATGTAAGTGCCTTAAAATTATAATTTAAGTGTCTTAACAGTTAGCCTTAAAACTATAGTGCCCTAAAACTATAGTTAAAGTGTTTTAAAACTATAGTCTAAGTGCTTCAAAACTATAATTTAAGTGCCATAAAACTGGGCTTTAAAACTATAAGTTAAGTCCGTTTAAACTATAAATTATAATCAATATAAATTTTACAACCTTTAAACTAAATTAATTAATATAAATTTAACAATCTTCAAACACAATTAATCAATATAAATTTAACAATCTTTAAACGAAATCAATCAATATAAATTGGACAATCTTGAAACAAAATTAACCAATATAAATTTAACAATTTTTAAAGAAAGTTAATTAATAAAAATTTAACCATCTTTAAACAAAATTAATCAATGTAAATTTATATTTTTTCAAAATATATTTGTAATATTCTCAAACTACAGATCCAGTAATTACAATTAATAAAAAGAACAAACCTAATATTGTGTTATTTTCCTTAATTATATACTTTTGCCAACACTTTTCTTCCCTTCTGTATATCACGTTTTCAGATCCAAATGTGTCAATTGATGTATGTATTATATTAATTGATGACTGTACTTAGAGATGAACATTTTCCATACGCATAAAACAACAATAATGTTAAATAAAATGCACGAATCCGCAAAACTCGCGTCGTACGTCTCCAATTTAAAAAAAGGCTACCTTTTTCTTAGAAAAATGCAGATAATTTGGCCACGTGACGTGAAGTCTCGCATGGCCCCATAATTTCGCGAGAATTCACCCCCTGAAATTGACGAGTGTAGCTTTTGGTGCAAAATAACAGCCAGGAGAAATGGTATAGTTATCCGGAAGGGGTAACAGAGAGCAAACATATAGTTCGAAGCTAGAAATGATCGTGCAGGAGCACGAAGGGCCTGCAATGGCGAATCACCGAGGCGTGACTGATGGTGAGGGGCAGCTAGGCGCAATTGCAAGCCACGTGCCAGTCGCGTGGCGTAAACTGACGATCAGCCCACAAACCGACGACGCGTTGGAACGACGAAACGCCGGACGCCCGTTCACCATCTCGTAATCTCCTATTCCGGTGTGTCATGTGCGAGAGATCGTTGAGCTCAACAGAGCACAACGGCACGCGACAACCTCTTCCTTCTCTTTCTCCTTCTCCTTCTCTTTCTTTTCTGTAAGTGCATATGCTGCCTTCGAATCGAGCTGCTTGAACGAACGATGGATGTAGAAGTACAGTGGCCTGCAAAAATATGGGTGAATCTTCTAGAACTTCATTTTATTTATATTTTAATAGTGTTTTTATGAAATTTAGTTAGACACAATTGAACTACAGATCTTAATCTTTAATATAGGGGAAGATTTATAGATCCCAAGAAACGGTATAACTTTTATTTCACCAATGTTTTAATTTCTCTTGTTTATGACTTCTAAGCACGTTCATAGAAAGGGCGGTTTCTTATAAAAGGGTTGATATTCTCTCTTAACGTGAAAAACAAGCACAAACGAATTACAAGCATCTTCTTGGATAGGTCTAATAAATATATAAGCAAAGTTTCATCAAAATCCGAGTGCATCCGATGTTTCCTTGTCAGTTCAGCCTTCGAATGTACAATATAATTTATCTAGTTAATTGCTTTACAACGTACAAAAAAAAAAAAGAAGGTAATGTATGTATCAGTACAGTGTTAAAATGGGCGTACAATAATTATTGTCAGGCGCATTAGAAGAGTCAGAGGCTAATTCGGACTATTTCGTTCGCAGGTATCATGCAACCGCTAGGCACTCATGGGTAACGAGCCGTGCAAATGCAAAGAAGGGGACTTCGTTGATAGAAGGATCCTACTACGTACGCATAAATTCCAACGAGTTCGATGCATTTCGAGCGTAACGCTCGAAACGGCTGCGCTCGGTCGTAGTTAATCTAGGAAATCTCTCGCCGAAAGAGAGCCTTTCCTTCGAACCGTGACGCACTGGGTCACGCAAATAGATATTTAATATCAGGTAAATATTTTCCTAAACGTTAAATGAAATTTTAGCTTCTGTGTTACTTACAAGGGACATCACCCAAACGTTACACGCCGATTTCGATGAAACTTTTATATGTTGTAGAACTTGAAAAAATATTTGACACGTATTTTTTTTTATGTGCGAATATCCACTTTAAAGAGGTGAAAACAGCTCTTAAATTGGGGTAGAAAAAGCTATTTTTGCAAATATCTCGGAAACTATTAGCCGTAGGCAAGAAATTCGAAATGTGAATTGTGCTGCTTTAGAAGGCCAATAAGATGGCGTAAGCAGATTTTTGAAAAATTAGTTTATTTAAAAAATATGTTAAAAATTAACATTTTTTGCAATTTTTTGGGGTTAAATGTTGGACTATTTTTATCAAATTTCACATATGTAAACTACAATTCTAAACAAAGAATACGGATAGATCGGAATTTTTAATTTCATTCGTGCAAAGGATATCGTTACGGTTGGAATTATACGTACATTTTACATATACCTGTCAATTCCCTTCGGGTGCACGACTGATTTCTATACATAATATTCGGTAAATTGTATTATATTACATATTTTTTATGATCTCTTGGATGGCAAAGGTTAACACAACAGGTAAAAATGTTCAGTATGGTAATTAGAGTCGCTCCAAGAGTTATGGGGGTCCGAGGCAATAACCAAAAATCATGTTTTACTGCTCAAAAAATAAGTGAAATGAATATACATTATGTGTACTTGTTACTTAATGTGAAATCTGCTAATAAATAAAGCGCGGTGTATAAACTTAAAACTTTGCGATTAGTTAGTATGAAATTAATTTCTTATTAAAGAAAAAAATTATCATTGTGTAATTCTGAAAATACTACCATATCCTTTAGAAAACTACATTTTTACAGAATTTTGCACTTCTACCAATTTGATTTCTATTGTACTTATATTATTTTATAATACTTATGTTATTTTATACTTATTTTTATGTACTAATTTATTTTTGAAAAAATTTGGAAGTCCTTAAGTGCGGAGCTCCCAGAAACTGTTGTAGGGATGGTACTGATGGTAATATCCGTTGTACGGAAGACCTAATGACGTTGATTGTGGTTATGTGAAGCGTGATCACTTCATAATTAATTTAGATTTCGTTCAAGAAAAAGGGTTGTCTCTGTTTATTGAGAGCTGTTCCACGTTTGTAAGAACATGGTAGCCCTGAAAAGAGCTGGTTTTGCTGTAGCTCTGAAAAGAGCTTATTTTTCTGTAATTTTGAAAAGAATGATTTTTGTTCTGAAATGCTCTTCTAAACTATTAACCAACGGGAACGATTAAAGCGGATATCTGTATTTGTTGGAAATCGTGCCGAATCGGCAGTAATTGATGGCAACATTCATATGATTCTGTATCTTCAACATACTCGTACATACTACACACGTACTCTATTATACCTACACCATATCAAGTTAATTACTTCGTAGGTATGGTTAAGAACTGGACACGCGGCTTAAATACAGAAACGTCTGAATACTGCTTTTGATTATTACCAATTCGGTAAAAGTATCGGATCGGTTACAAAAGCGCATCGTCTAAACTGATTATTACATGTACATATGTATAGTCACATTTCGAGGGAAAACCTATAGGTGAAATATTGATAGTTCTTATTCCTACCACTTTATTGATGAGAAATAACAGTTCATTTACAATTTTACAAATACGACATAAAGAAATTAAAAACGTCATTGCCTATAATTCAAGGCTTCCGGACTGTTGCAAAATATTAACCATTCTTATAAATATATTCCCGTAAAAATGAAATAGCTCTAAACGAATAATCATTTTTACCCAAACGAAATATTAATTATGATCATAAAGTGACTGTGCTTCGCATAGTCATAATCGTTATTAGGTCTTCCGAACAACGAATACTACCATACTGAACATTTTTACCTGTTGTATTAACCTTTGCCATCCAAGAGATCATAAAAAATATGTAATATAATACAATTTCCCGAATATTATGTATAGAAATCAGTCGTGCACCCGAAGGGAATTGACAGGTATAAAATGTGCGTATAATTCCAACCGTAACAATATCTTTTGCACGAATGAAATTAAAAATTCCGATCTATCCGTATTCATTGTTTAGAACCGTAGTTTACATATGTGAAATTTGATAAAAATAGTCCAACATTTTACAAAAGAAATTTGCAAAAAATGTTAATTTTTAACATATTTTTTAAATAAACTAATTTTTCAAAAATCGGTTTAAGCCATATTATTGGCCTTCTAAAACAGCACAATTCGTATTTCGAATTTCTTGCCTACGGCTAATAGTTTCCGAGATATTTGTAAAAATAGCTTTTTCTACCCCACATTTAAGGGCTGTTTTCACCTCTTTAAAGTGGATATTCGCACATAAAAAAGAATACGTGTCAAATATTTTTTCAAGTTCTACAACATATAAAAGTTTCATCGAAATCGGCATGTAACGTTTGGGTGATGTCCTTGTTAGTACTCTTTATTTGCTTCCTAAAGTGAAGAATTTTAATTTTATGGTCGTTATTATTAGATGTTTAGATGTTTCGCGAAATACAGTGGTGGATAAAAGTCTTGGGACAGTAGATTGTTATGATACAAATACTTATAATTGTTCAATAAATTGATTTAAAGCAAAAGTTTTTCTACATATTCTTTTAATATCTATCCTAGTTTAGTAAATAATAAGAACCGATAGTATAAGTAAAGTAAGGCAGAAAATAATAGGAAAAGTATGTTAGTTCAGCATTTTGTAGGTGGATGAAAGTATTGGCACAGAGGAATAATGACACTTATAATTAATTAAAATAGAGTTTTAATATTTTGTTGGTAGTCCTTTCCTTTTAAGGACTTAACCAAGTTTTAAGGCACTTAGACTATAGTTTTAAAGCACTTAGATAATAGTTTAAAGGCCAAGATTTAAGGAATTTAGACTATAGTTTTAAAATACTTAGACCATAGTTTAAAGGCTAAGTTTTAAGACACTTAAATTATAGTTTTAAGGCATTTAGACTGTAGTTTTAAAGCACTTTATCTATAGTTTAAAAGCACTTAGCCTATAGTTTTAAGGCCAAGTTGTATAACACTTAAATTATGGTTTTGAGGTACTTATTCTATAGTTTTAAAACACTTAGGACAGTACAATTCCTATGCTACAAATACTCGTAGCTAGTAAACAAATTGATTTACAGGCAAAATTTTTTAACATGTTCATTTATTATTTATCTTAGTTTATTATATAACAAGAAGCAATAACGTAAATGAGGTTATAGATAAAATAATAGGAAAAATGTGTTACTTGAGCATTTTATAGGCGGACAAAAGTATTTTTCATAAGCTTTTCAGTGTTTCCCTATTTTTTTAATGTTAAAGTAATGCGAGGTGCAATGCATGCTGGTTGTGTGCGGTGTGCGAACGTGTCTTTAGTTTTTGTGTTTTGTTTTTCTGTTGATGCATGCGTGCTTCTTTCCACTGCGTGATAGAGTGCGTGTCGGTGTTCAGCTACTCTAATATTAACAGGCTATGGGCCCAGTGCTGCGAGAGTTCGAAAAAAGAAAGTAGAGGTTAGACGAACACGTGGTAATGTTAAAAAAAGAAAGTAGAAACTAGAACAATGAGTGGCATTAGTGCAAATAATACGGATGCTAGGTAAAGACAATTATGAGACATGGAGGATACAAATGGAAGCTGTACTGGTGAGGAATGAATTGAGGCAATATGTAAATGATACGCTAGAAAAACCAGAAAGTTCGGTAGCGCAATCCAACACAGCGACGGACTGGGTGAACAATGACGAGAAAGCCAAAGTCGACATAATTTTGTGTGTAAGTCCAAGCTAACTGACTCAATTAAAGGGATGTGAGACTTCAAGAGAGGTATGAATAAACATCAGAGTAAATATATGTATCGGAAGGGACAGCTAGAAAAATTACGCTATTAAAACAGCTTACGTTGCAACGATGAATAAAGGAGATGGCATGAGAAGTCACATAAACAAATTCTTTGACATAAAAGATAAATTGGCTGATGTGAATGTAGAGATAAATGAAGATTTATTTTCAATAATGTTATTATATAGCTTGCCAGCTTCATTTGAAAATTTCAGATGTGCAATAAAGTCAATGGATGTGTTTCAAGATGCTGAATCATTAAAAATGAAGTTACTAGAAGAATATGATGCTACAAAAGTCTGGATCTACAAGTACAATGGCAGCATTATCACAAAGGAAAAACAATGAAAGAAATAAAATTAGAATTGATAAACAAGATGGAAGTACATAAGCCAAGAATTATAACAGAAGTAGTAATAATAAATTTCCCAATTTAAGGTGTTACAGATGTCAAAGACGAGGCCATATTGCATCTAAATCTAGGTCAAAGTATTCAATTCATAGAAATGAGGATCAGAATGCAAATGTACCAGACAACGATGCTTATTTTGCTTTTATAGAAGACATGAATCAAAATCATAGTGAACATGATGATAGAAGATGGATTATAGACAGTGGATGTACTGCACATTTATGCAAAAATGATGGTATTTTTGAGGACATATCAGATTCAAATGAAAATTTAAACCTAGCCAACAACGAATCAACAAAAGGAAAAGGAAAAGGTACAGCGAGATTAAAAATAAATACAAACAAAGAACAAAAAAAAAAACATTAAGCTAGAAAATACATTGTATGTACCAGATTTAAGGTTGAATCTCATGTCAGTGTTAAAAATCGTAGATAAAAGCAATTTAGTTATTTTTAATGAAAATGTTGCTGTTGTCAAAGATAAGCAAAGCCAAGAAGTAAAGTTGATTGCTGACAGGATAGGAAACTTATATTACTTAAGAAAGACATAAAATGAAGAAGTTAAACATGTAAAAGAAAGCCAAGTTAACACCTTGGTATTACGACATAATAGAATGACTCACCTAAATGAAAAGAGTCTTAGAAAAGTAATGTTAAAAACTGGTAATATAAAGTTTAGAGATAGTCAAGGTACTTTAAAATGTGATATTTGTGCAATGGGAAAACAAACAGCATAGCCATTCAATCACAAGAGTGAACGATGTAAGGGTTTGCTAGACAGTTCACTCAGATGTATGTGGACCATTCAACATCTCGACTATAAGAGGTGCAAAGTATTTCGTGACATTTATAGATAATCATCCACATTGGTGTGTCGTGTATTTATTGAGAGGTAAAGACGAAGTTTTTGATAAGTTTGTTCAGTATAAGAAAATGGCAGAAAATATTACTAGCAGATGGATAAAAACCTTACAAAGACAACGGAACAAAATACTGCAACGAAAAATTCGATAATTATCTGACATCATCAGGAATAAGCAGAAGACTTAGCGCACTAAGAACACTAGAGCAAAATGGGTTAGCAGAGAGAAAAAACAAAATATGTCTCATAGACAGCATGTGCAATTACAAACGTTTTAATTTCTTTTTCAATTTTTTCTTTTAGATTTGAAGTATTTATTCAATTTTATTTAAATATTCAATCCACATTTTTCAAATATTATTTGCACATTTTTCTTAATATCTACCTTACATTTTTTAAATATCTATTTCATACTCTATGAACATTTAGCTTACATTTTCTAAATATTTATTTTACATTTTCTGTGCATGTGTACAATATTTTTTTCACGTTAAAAAGTGGCTTAAAAAATATCTTTTCAAAATTAGAAAAAAACATTTAACCATCATTTTGTGCTACTAGGGGCATCAACTTAAATACATCATTACTTAATTACTACTACTACAATTACTACTACTTAATGACTATTACTACTACTGCTTAATTACTTTATTAACATTTACTTTATTGGCTGCTAAGTAGTGATGTATTTAAGTTGACACCCCTGGTAACACAAAACATTGGTTAACACTAGAACAACCGACGATTAACGTATACCTACTTCTACCGGAGGGGTCAAAATGACTTGTTTCTTAAATTAATAAGTCGTTTCAGAAAAGACATCACAATTTTTACGTTTTTATGTATTTTTCTATTTTATGAACGAAAATTGAATATAAACTGAATAATAATAGTAATATAATAACAATACTTAAAAAATAATTACACATAAAAATCAAAGAAATTTTTTGCAAGTTACAATTATTTTAGCAGAGCATCTACCACCGACTCGTTTATGACATGTACCACAAATATTGTTCGTTTTATTATTAGTACAATATGCTATTTGACACCGTTTACGTTTCATCGAAATATGCGTCTGGTTTTGTGATGGTGTACATGATATTTCTTCTACTTCGACTGGGGATTGATCGGTTATTTCTTTGTAGTCACTTGCAAGTTCTTCGGCTAACTGAAATAAGAAGTCTTTTCTTGAAATATTTTCTCCTGTTGTTTCTTTATATAATATCCAGGCATTTATTCCGGCAAGATCTAAGATATTGTAAAACACTTGTAATGGCCATCTTCGGGATCCAGCTTTCACAGTATATTTCCGGGCCATTTGATCCGTCATATCTGCGCCAAATTTGATATTGTTATAAAATACCACTGTTTCAGGTAAACGTTTACCATCTTTTTCAATTTTCACCGACTTATGTTTTGAACTGAGTAATAATACTTTTTTATTGGGTTTACTCTTATACATGGTCAGAGTACAATTTTCTGTTTTATAAAGTATTGTCGAGAAACGAGTCATGTTATCCTTTTTTGATTTTGCAAGTTTAGGTAATTCTCTCTTATTTTAGTAAGAAATTATCTGTTGTCACTGTTCTCCTGCAACCAATACAGGGTGTCCCAGAACTAGTGTAACATCCGGAAATGGGGGGTAGCTGAGGTGATTCTGAACAACCTTTTCCTTTACCAAAATGTTGTTTGAAGCTTCGTTTTTGAGTTATTAACGAAAACCACTGGCCAATCACAACGCTCAGAGACCGCGCGCTCAACCGTGTATGCATGGCTCTTGTACACGGGCGCTCGGTCGGGGTCCCGGCAAACGCACTAGCACAGCATGGGTATCGCGGAAAATGTTGTCATTTTAAATTAAGAATAATGTGAAATTATTCGTTATGCTTCGTTGGCTTCTTTCATTTTTCTTATCGAATCGAATTAGCCGAAGAATTTCGACGAATCTATTTTTGCTCATTGTTTTAGAGAAAAATTCCAGACTCCATTTTTCGGACCATAAATACGGAAGTTTTAGGTTTTTTGCTTTGTATACCCCACGGCCATATAAAATTGCTATAAATGCATTTAACTCTGCTAACGAGAGAGTCCAGCCGTTATTCAAAATTCGACGAGCTTCTGCTTCGATGCAAGTTTTTATATGTCTCATGACACTATTATAGACATGCAATATGACACATATTGCAGAGTATCAGAGAAAATGCTGTTTATACACTGCCTTTCATAATATGTCGTTTCGCATATGCCGTTGGTCCTGACATTTCTTTGAAAATGTTGTGCACTGGTAATCTTCCTGGCGTTGAGCCTTCTTGCTGTTTTTTCCACATAGTGCTGTCAACAGATATTTCAGTATCCTGATCGATTACAGACAGTTCAACGTCCTGATCACTTTCATTTTCAGAATTAGAGAAGGCTTGGACTCTTTTCCTTTTTCTACGCAAACGTCGAAATCTTTCATCTTCACTGTCAGTATCGGATGACTCGCTTGTACTTTCGTTGTATAATGGTGGATATTCATTTTCACTGTCAACTAGATCACTTTCATCATACTCGGTATCAGAACCATTTTGCTCCAAATTATTTCTTTCTTTCAGTAATTTATTGCTTCGTGAAAATTTTCCCATAATTTCGAAGTAATTTTATGGGTTCAAATATGTCTGCAGATCGCGATAAAATATAGAATTCCGATTTTCTAAAAGTATTACGGCATAAAATAACGTTTTCTCTGTAAGTGTTTCTTTCAGAATAAATGTGAAACAGTTTTCGCGATGCAACAGAACAGCGTCCAAAACAAAAGCATACCGATATATGCAGGGATCATATGTTTTTATAAACACGCGAAGATATTGTTACAGCCACGTAACAATATGAAGAAAGTAAAAGAAGAATCCAAAAATTGAGCAAACGTAATACATGTTTCTTATAGTAATTTTGTACAACATACATGTACGAAAATATACTTAGTTTTCTAAAAATGTATTTGACCTATGCAAAGATAATATGAGAAACTTCTAAAATCACAAATTTACCTACGTTCCGTGGGGGGTCAAAATGATTCATCTTGGTATATGGAGGTATACTGCATAAAATTGTACATCAAAAAGACAAAGAAAAAGAAACCTGCTTTACAAAATTAATTATTTGCATATTTTAGAAAAAGTCATACAAAATTTTAGGAAACAAAATGTATTGAAAATGAGTAATAATTATAAGAAGTGCCAAACAAGTCATTTTGACCTCCCTTGGCAGATCTAGTGTTACATACCTTTTAATAAAGTAATTAGCATTTATTTTATTAACATACTCTAAGCTTAAAGTTTATAAAGTTGCTATTCTAATAGTAAAATATTTTATATTATTATTTAATCCTCTTCTATAAAATGCCTTTACCTTTACCATCACTGGTAAAGGAAAGATAAACGAATAATAGAATTTACAACTTCAGTCATAACAGTTAAAATTGCTGATGAAGCACTGGACGTCGAAACAGCGATAATAACGAAGCTTTTATTTATCAGATAAGAGTAATCACTCTAATTAATCCTCTCGCCATCTTCACACGTCGCCGAGCACACCTTGCCAGTAGTTATGCTACTTACTTGTCCGGGAAGGTTTCACTCACTCTCTCGAGTGTTATATCTGTTTACTACGAAACTATTAAAGTCGTTAAAATACATATAGCATGCTTTATTATACTAGATTTATGATACAACTATTTTTATTTTCTATCGTCAAGTTTCCATCTACTTCGAATAAAATAATAAAAAGTGGCGTCTTTTTAAAGACTATTTCTGTTGTTCTTTTTCATCATTTTTTAACCCATTTGCTACCGCAATCCCCAAATGGAGATTCGAATATATATATTTTTTTATTACTTACAATAGGATTATATTAAATAAAATGTGTATTCGGTAAACACTTATATTCTAGTTTTCAAAGTTAGTTTTTGTTTCAATGTTGCTTAACTTATAAAAGTATTTGACATGTAAATTTACAACCCATGCGGTAAACTTATCTTTTGATGCTTACGTTAAAATTTATTAAAATTTTAAAATTTAAAATAAATAATTCAAGTAAATATGTAGTGTATTTAACATATTATGAGTTATAATATAACATTATATTTTGAATAAATAATTTTAACGTTATTTTAAAAGCAAATTTAAAAGTAAATTTACTTAAATTATTTAAATTGAAATACATCCTAATAGGTGTACAAATCGCCCGTCAATTTCATTAAAAGTGGAATAAGTCGTAACAGTAATTGTACTGGAAAGTATAATTAGAATTAAAATTTTATTTAATTAAACTAACCGAAATTTTTATTGCTATATTTAAATCTTTAATACTTCTTTGTTCATTACATAAATAGAAGTCAAGATTTACAAGATTATAGAGGAATATTAAAAATTTAAAAGAATAATCATACTATTTTCACTTCTATCTCTATGTGGATTTCCATTTATATGTGGATTTTACTTTAAAGATTTAATTATAGAATATTTCTTTCATAATAAATTAAATTTTATAAGATTAATAAATTTAATTTTAGGAACAATTTTTACCGTAGCTTATTCAACTCGTTTAATTTTAACATTATTTACTAAAAATTTATCTACTAACACATCCTTTTAGTTGATAGCACAATTATATGTAAGTAAATATAATCCTTATTATAAGAAATATACTGTAAAATATAACGATCCCCATTTGGAGCTCATGGAATGTGCAATAATAAAAATTGATAATATTTAAGCATTTTAGTAATATAGAATTTTTTTTTTAATTTTCTAGTTTTCTTAAAACTTCTTAGTATTAGAGAGATAGAAGAATTACTCGAAAATGATGAACTTTTTGACGAATTAAAACAAGAAAGCATCAATATAGTTGAACTACCACCCGATAACGTGGATCAAGTATCAGATTGCGGAGAACTTGATGATAATATTTTAGAAGATGATCTCCCACATGACGTTCACGGTCAGTTAGAAGTACATTCTAGTGCCTTAGAAGAGAATCCAATATCTACCCAAAAGTCAAAACGTAAAATATTAGCGAAGAGTGACTACAAAAGAATGGGACATCAACTGTTCCAACAGTACATTACAATATGACAATGTGTCTGAAATAAAATTGAAAGTGACTCTAAATTTGGAAAATAAAGCACCTGTGAACATATTCAAAGAATTTTTTGGCGACGATTTGTACAACTATATATAGTAACCCAAAGTATAAATTGTGCGAGACAAAACAACAGACATAATTTTCAATTTTCCATAAATTGCCTTAGAAAGTTGATTGAAATATTTTTGTTATCTGGGTACCGTTCCTTATCACAGGAACAATTATATTGGTGTGAAGCTGAAGATCTGAATCTTACCTGCGTTAGGAACTGTATGCCAAAGCACAGGTTTTTAGAGATATAAAGAAATTGCATTTTAACAATAGTTCTATAATTGCCATGGTAAAGAAAGATAAGATATTTAAAATTCGACCTGTGATTGACAAATTGTGTGGCATAGAAAATGAGTTTTTGTGTATTTTTATTTTTTATTTTTCATTTTTTTTTTCAAAAGTTTTGTACCTAGAAATTCCACGAGTCCCAATTGGATATTGAGACAAAAAATGTTAAAAAATAACTATTTTCTTTTAATGTACCAGCAAAGTAACCTAAATTCCATTAATTCCATTTTCAATCCTAATAAACACCTAAAATATCAAAAATAAAAATGTAGCTGTTAATGGATTAAAGTCGTTAAAATACATATAGCATGTTTTTTTATTATCCAAAATTTATGGTACAAGTGTTTTTATTTTCGATTGTCACGTTTCCATTTACTTGGAATAAAATAATAAAAAATGGCATGTTTTTAAACACTATTTCTCTCGTTCTTTCTCATTTTTTAAATTTACTTCAAAAAATGTCTGCAAAGTAAAATTCGCCAGCAAATAAAAGTTTTCTTAGTTTATAAATTAATTTACATTTCCCTGATTACTTTCATTTTTTGAATATATATATTACACTTTCTTTTTTACAGTTTCTCCCGATCTGCAGTATTTCTTAATCTTTTGACATTTTTGTATCCTACAATTTTCCAAATTATGGACAGTCTATGATATTAAAACTTGAAAGGAATTTTCTAAACAGAAAAAAGAGTCCGAGAGATCGTTTAGGACTAAAGAATAAGGTATCTGAAATAGCAACTAGGTTCCATTTACTGTGTCAGGGTGAATTTGTGTTTAGAGAAGGGGAAAGCTAGGAAACTATGTGAAACCTTTAACGAGGTCTATTGTCATCCATAGTTTTTTCTGTTAACAGACAGCTTTTCCTTCGATCTCGCCAATCTGCTTGAGGAAAAAGGGTTACCAATCACTGTCACTGTTTTCGTTCCACTTCATCAATGATCACGGTGTTTCTTTGTGATTTGAACGAACTCTGTCGATTGTAACATAGCAAGCTACATTGCAGAGTATAGCTATAGCAACACTGTAATTTTCGAGAGCTTTGAAGTCCTAAGTAATGATTTATAAATATTACTAATATTATTAATATCGTGCAAGGGGATAAGGATAAGTTTAATAAAGCAAGGGGAGATACGGTTAAGTTTAACTAGCTGTTTCTAATATTAATTATCGAAATCGTTTTTCTTAAAACATAATTTATCCAACCGAAAACGTGTTGTTAAAAAAAATATTTTTTTCATAAGTAATAAAACGCTTTATTCCTTTCGGATAACGAATAAAGGTATCGAATACAATTATTAAACGACTTATCAGTTTATTTGTTATTCATGAATAACGAATAATTTTACATTATTCTTAAATCAAGACGATGTAACATTTGCTGCGATACTCACGCTATGCCAATGCGTTTGTTCACGATTGCGAGCGAGCGCGGCGGTTCAAAGCCAACGCTCGCGTGGCCAGTGTATTACGTTAATAATTCAAAAACGATGCTTCAACCAACATTTTGATAACGGAAAAAGTTGTTCAGAATCAGAGGGAGTTACAATAGTTACGGGACACCCTGTATTTGCTGTGGAAGAGTGACTAGACTAAAAGATGTTTAACTAAAGTACGGTGTTTGGGATCCTATTGAACGTCTCCTTGTAAAATCTTCTGTAACAATCTCTTTGGAAGCCTCGTGTTCTAGCTTCTGTAGATTATTATTCTTGCTATTGGTTTGCTTATTGTCTGAGGCGAGCCCGAGTTTGGGAATAGGTTATCGGTTCTTCCAAGGCAAGGAATCGTTGTTAATAATTATATTAAATTTCTTGGAGATCCAGAAGCTCCTCAGGCTTGCTTAGTAATAAAATAATTTCGCTCAAACCGAAGGTTTGTCACGTTAGCATTGGAAATTTCTGCAAACTCCTACAAACATTGCAACAATTCGTATACTAGTGGTTGAAAAACAAAGGGCGAAAAGAGGATGACGAGACGGTGGTTGCATTAATCGAAGAATGATAGCTGCGACAGTGTGACGGGTAATATTGTCCATCGATAAATCTGAAATAAGATTCTGACTCGGATATTCCGATTCAAGACTCCTTTGTTCTTTTACAAGTAGTTCTTATCGATAGTAAATGCGCCTAGGTTATGCGGCTAAATTCCTTCTTAACAAACGTAGTCTTGTTCAACCACAAGCTACTTCTTGAAGATTTGCAACGAAGAAACCTTCGAGTATAACAACTCACCAAAGTTTCATCGCAATCGGATGAATGGTATAGGAATGCATATGGGACAGACAAAGAAACATTCATTTGTGTATATATAATAGATGATGATACGAGGTTTTTAGAAAGAAAGATACACTGAGTTTGATGGTCAAAAACATATTGATTTTTTTTATTGAGGATCCTGTCTTTTATATGGTTAGGATGCGTCGATAATACTGTAATTTGGTTAGGTCTTCTCTGGGATATTATACGTCTTATCTTGGCTATGACAACAGCGTTATTCTACGTGCAAATAACGGGTAACCAGGTGCATCAGGAACGTCGCCACCTAGGACACTGACGGTTGCTTGGTCATCTTGACTACTCGTAAAAGTCGTGAAGAAACCTTCCGGCGAAACGCTGTTTTTCTTAATTTATGTCCCCCCTCGTGATTACCATAATTGCGCTTTAAAACAACGAACGTCTGTTTTTCTCTAACCATTAGCACTCGTCACGATGAGAACATTAAAGGTGTAATGTCATCGCGTTAGTAATATTCTTCCGTGAATAATCCGTTTCTAGCGTATTCAATATGGTAAATGAATAAGGATACTTTAGATCTTTTTTTGAACCGGATTTTAATGAATTTCTTGGTCGTTATCTTTGAGATTTTTCTGTTCATAGTGGTACTTTGTGATGTACGTCATATTATATTATATGTATATAGTTTTTTTGTAACACTTTGATGGATATTAGTGATATTAGTAATATTTGGAAATTGTTATTTAGGGCTTCGAAACTCTTGAAAATTTTAGTGGTGCAGTGTATAAATATTAAAGAGTTATTTTCATAAATTAATATTTGATAAATGATAGTACTTTTAGATAATGATATAATACTTAAATAAAAAGATGATTTATGCTTAAAATTTCTACTTGCAAAGAAGTAATTTACATGATATTAAATTAAATATTGACGATAAATTATATCTCAAATTACATTGGAAAATATGCAAAATTAATGGAATGAACAAAGTAATATAATATTATATTGCATATAGCTTTTTTCTAACCCCTTGCACGCTATTAATGATATTAGTAATATTTAGAAATCGTTACTTAGAATTTCAAAACTCTTGAAAAGTGTAGTGGTGCTATAGTTGTGCTCTGCAATGTATAAGCATTAGATAATTAACATTTGATAGATAAAGTACTTCCAGATAATGATATAATTCTTTAAAGAAAAGAAACATTATTAACACTTACAAACACTATCATATCTAATATAAATTAAATATTTTGTGTACATTCGTAAACAAATTTTTTGATGAATATTTATTTTTCACTTAGAAAAAGATATTTTGTTTCCAATATTAAATTAATATTTATTTTATATCAGGGAATAAATATTTTTCCGTGACATAAAATAAATATTTGAAAAAAGAAATATTTATTTATGAATCTAATATTGCGTTGCGAACAAAATTCTTCTTTTTTAATTTATTTTTGTTTATCCATCGGCGAGAATGCAATTCGATAATGCATAACATTGTCTGAGCTCTCTAATCAGTCGCAGTCTCAGCCTTTGATGTCGATGAAGTTTATCCTTTCGTTTAGGCACCGCGGATGATTGTTAATGTAACGCATACCTTCCTTAGAATCAACGTGGTCAGATAGCCGAATCTTTTAGATAGACGAATAGCTTCGAGGAACTTATCAATATCACCGGATGTCCAGTTATAAACATAACACGAGTATGCGACGCATAAGAAAATTCCATAAACGGCACCTATTATGTTAAGTAGACTTGGAACAAATAACATCTGTAAAATTATTGTAATATGTTCTGGCAATACATAGCATGTGGGAAATCCCTAGCCAGAAAGATGTGCATATAATAAGAATCAAAACCATGAGAAATTGTCTATAGAAAGTACCATACACTTCATTCAGGATAACACCTAGGCTACATTCATTCAACCGTATTAGGAACTCCAATAGTCATAAGCACGAATAGTATATAGTAATATCGGACTTGTTCCATGGAGATAGAGCAAGTAAGACTGCAATATAGGACTTTGTCGCGTCCCTCCTCGACTAATTCGATTCGTTCAAATTCATAAACAAACCATCTCCACCGTAGCGTTTTAGGGAGAAGGGCATCCAGCTCGTTCTCGAAGGACCACGGTCGAATCACTACCGTTTTAACTGTCGTTAAAAACGAACGATCGAAAAGTCGCGAGGTGCGTGATCGGGTAGTCCGTGGTAACACACTTGAGCTAGAGTTCGTTACAGTTTTGAAGTAAAACATACATAAGTGACGAAAGACTCAGTGCCCCGTATAGAATAGTTATTGTCTTTCTCTTTTTCTTTGTATTATATATTCTGCAAGTTATAATTATTTAAGTTATAAATTCGACAAACTCTAATCATTACTCGCTCTTCTCCAGTGAACAGAAGCATTTAAACAGAACCTACTTTTCATAAGGGCTAATCGCGGAATCCCGCTCGTACATAGTCATACACACGTATATTCCACGTAATACTGGTGAGTTAACCATCATAATTATCTAATGTGTGTGTGTGTGTGTGTGTGTACAATATTCTTCTTCTGTTAACAACAAATTCTAACTGTACGCAAAACTGTCCAACGATACGTTGTATGTCACTATCAACTTCCACTACCATTGTTACAGTTCATTCGCTTTAAAGACAAAATTCTGTAACAATATATTTTAAAAGAGTAGAAACACGTCAAATTTATTATCTCCTATATTTCTATCCATAGTTTGGAATTTGCTTCCCCCAATGTTATTTGAAAACGATTACGAGACCAGGGGTCCGTATGGGACTAGGCTATTACTTACCCACATCCTTATCTTACCAATAAGAAATTTTAAAATTATTAAAATTATTTAAACCGCAGACTGTTCGTCGTTACCGACGGCATAAAACCGCATACCGCTCGGGCATGCTCGCACTTTACACGAAAATAAATATTGTAAGTATATTTAAATATGAAAATATTAAATTAACATTTATTTTATATCGGGAAATATATATTTTTCCGTGACATGGAATAAATATTTGATAAATATTCGAAAAAGAAATATTTCTTTCTGAATCTAGAATAAATATTATATGTGTATTTAAATATAGAAAAGGGATTCAATCCTCATTAATTTCTTAAAATAAATCTTAATATTATTAAAATAGATATTAGTAATATTTGTAATATTAGCGATATTAGTAATATTTAGATATTATTACTTAGGACGTGCTATAGTTATGCTCTGCAGTGTATAAACATTGAATAATTAACATTTAATAGATGAAAGTACTTTTAAATAATGATATAATGCTTTAAACAAAAGAAACATTATTTAGGCTTCAAATTTCTATTTATGAAGAAGTAATTTACATACTAACATTAAATTAAATATTGATAATAATTTGTATCTCAAATTACATAAGAAAATACGCAAAATCAACGGTCTGAACAAACTAATACAATATTATATTACATATACCTTTTTTCTAACCCCTTGCACGATATTAACAGTATTAATAACATTTATAAATCATTACTCAGAAGTTTAAAGCTCTCGAAAACTATAGTAATACTACAACTATACTCTGCAGAGTATATCATCCTCGGTTCTAACAAATTTAATCAATTTTACACAAACTAACGATAGAACTATGTAATTCGATTTAAACAAATTTTCTTCAATGCTGAGAAGAAGGAAAATAACGAACGCGTCGAAGTAATTCATTTGCGATTGCAGAAGTGTCAGATACCGTGTAACCTCGTTAAAAAATTTCAAAGCGGCCAATGCCCATGGTTGCCTACTTTTCCCACAATTAATGAACCGTTTATGAAAAAAGGGCAAAAATTCTGCAGGATTCACATCGTTTCGTTCCTAAAGAAGATTCGAGGAGACTCGAAGATACCACGACTAAACCTGTAATTAGGACACCAAGGTGTGATTCTAATTAGGGGTCTCGGTTTGCCATAAATCTCGGCGTGTTATGAGGATCATGTACGAATGAACGACGAGGAATTTGGATCTGAAATCATTTGGAAAATCAAACCTTCGACGGTTAGGTTTACACATTGGTAAATTTTAAAAATTCAGTTGATTTTTTATCTTAGCTGTTACAAAATTTCGATTTTTAAAAAGTAATTTTTAACACGAAGACAATTGCGAGTATGTCGAATTGTGAAACGCAGAGAAATTAATTTCATGTAGGAACTTTTCAATTATTTTCTACTATTTTATGTCAGTGCATGAATAGTCAATTTGTAATTGTCACTATTAGGATAAATGAACCTAATACTTTTGCGCTGAAAATAAATCCTAAATTTGTATTTTTGAAAATAAATTGTAAAATTGTACCACTGTAGTTTTTGTATGTGAATATTTTTAGTAAATAGACTAAGAATAGATGTAGGTTCAGGAGTAACTTAACAAGTTTACGTTAAGGTTTATGTTAGTAGTTATTTATGATTTTTATGAGTGTGTGAATACTTTTGCTGTCCACTGTACGTCCTCATTATTTTTAGCACAGATCCTTTTATGTTTAGTATGAACAGAATACATTTTTATGTAGGTTTTCATAAAAAACAGTATCCATATTTATATTTTTATTTTGTGAAATAAATAAGAGACGAAAATTATACAAAGAAAATACAATTGATTAAACACTCAGTGCAAACTAAAATCATTCTAAATTTTAAAAAAATTTGGCGAAATATCCAAAAATTTATCACGATTTGATCGAAATTTAGATTTTATCTCATTTTTGTAGTTTCACAAGTAACATAACAATATAAACAGTTTCTATTACTACTTATTTGTGATTTATATGGGTGTGTGAATACTTTCACTGTAAAATATTAAATATTAAATATATTTTTCACTTAGAGAGAAATATTTTCTTTCCAATATTAAATTAATATCTATTTTATATTAGGAAATAAATATTCGAAAAAGAAATGTTTCTTTTCTAATATTAAATGAATATTTTTCATTTAGAAAAAAATATTTTCCCTCTAATATTAAATTAATATTTATTTTATATTAGCAAGTAAATATTTTTCATTTTTACCAACAATCAAATATGAGAACAAATTTTGTGTCGCTTATAATGCTTATTTGCAACCAATATGAATTTAATCGATGAAATCCTTGTTATTCCAAGACTCTCTTTCTTTTTGTTTATAACAGTTATGATCTCTGACAAAAACAGTCGTCAGAAGATGTATAGAGCAAAGACAACAAGGATAGCACCTTTCCAGAAATGAAAATGCGCCCATGAGGCGTAAACCTGCTGGTGTTTGCATGTGCACGCGCTCCTTTTCTCCTTATGGGTCGGGCAAGAAAAATCGATTCATTTGTTGCGTATTAGCAGAGGATAATGAGTTTCTTGAAGCTGCCGCCTTTTGCAAACAACCGAGTGACTTCGACTTTCCGAAAAAGAGCAGAGAAACAAAGGGGGTACGCCTACGTGGCTCCAATTCCGAGATTTCTTGTGATGGAAAATTTCCAAAATCACATCTTGTACTTATTGTTAGTGCAAAGTTCATCGATTTCACTTTGTTCATTTCGTCGTGTTATATTAAAAGATGTTAATTTTTGAATTTTTATTAATCAAATAGAAATATTTTATGGTTTTAAGGATATTGTATTGGAAATCATGCAATTAATATCTCGACTTGAAATCCTTTAATTGCGAGGTCTTATAAACAGGTTTTGGGAGTATTGAAATTGTAATACCCGCAGATCTGCTAATTTTTCATAATCTAAAATATTTTTGCATGTCAGGCTTATGAACATATTAATTGAATTATAGTGTATAAGTATTTATTTAGACATTATTTTATAGTATTAATGATATTATAGTATATAAGTATTTATTATTTTTTATTAATAATCGATGTTATTTCTGTAATTTAACCAATAAAATTTTATTTAAACAATGAAATCACATTTACATGAGTATCCTAACAATTTATTTAACAAAATGTCATGGAATTGTCTACTAATCGATGTGTTTAGAAACTCCTATAGTGATGTAAAATATACAAGCTCGTACAACTAACATATTTACGCTGGTAAAAATAATCGTGTACAATAAGATATGTCAACAAAGATGTTTTCACATGAATTTCGCACACGTACCGCGTCAGTAGTTCAGTTCAACTCACGTGTTTCATAATACACATATGCGTTTGAAACACACCAAGAGAATCTGTTTTTAGATCCTCGTTATTTTTAAATCCATTATGTAATAGTTAATGTCAATGTTATTATCTGTTTCAACCGTTTGTGCTGTATATATAATGGAGAGAACAAACGTGTTTTCTTTCCAGTTAGTGATTAATTTATTTTTTAATTAAAAGATTGTATAGAGAAACTTAATCAAGATTTTCTATTATTTAGTTTAGCCATTCTTTCGTTATACGCAAATTATTTATAACATTTACGTAATTTGCCATTGGAGCTTTTTAGTTAGTAGAACATGGTTTAAGTATAAAGTTTATTTTCAAACCTTCTGTTTATCGATGTATTTTCTATGGGAATTAAAAGTACTTTTTTTAAAATAAAATAAATTATATTTTATTTTATAAAATAATTTATATCTAATAATACTTAATAAAATAATTTATATTTTATTTTATATATGAAATATATAATAATATATATAAAATTTATTTTACTAAAATAAATATTGTATGTATTATAGATTCAATCTCTTTTTAATGTTGGATAAATATGCATTCAATATTTTCTGCTACTAAGGATCTAATAAAATTTCATTTATCATAAAAGAAATATAATAATCAAATCCTTCGAATAAAATCTACACAAAGATAACAATAAAAAGAACATAATCCTTTTCAAAGTACACATCTATATTACTCCTTCGTTTTTGCTATTCCACGTTTCCTTTAAACAAACACTTTAAACCCCAAACACACTCAAAACGAAAACTTAATGCGAGGTCTTATAAACAGGTTTTGGAAGTATTAAAATCCTAATACTCGTAGATCTGTAATTTTTCATAATTTAAAATATTTTTGCATGTCAGGCTTATGAAAATATTAATTATATTATAATGTATAAGTATTTATTTATATATTATTTTATAATATTAATTGTATTGTAGTATATAAGTATTTATTTATACATTATTTTACAGTGTTAAGTATATTATAGTGTATAAATATTTATTTATACGTTATTTTATAGTATTTATTAAATTATAATATATAAGTATTTATTTATACATTAATTAATAGAAAAAGTGATCGAACTACATCCTATCTAGCTACCTCGGGTCTCAAATGTCAAGAACACGGCGCCTCAGCCTACAACCATGCGTGCAACTTGATAAAGCGCCTTTCTTTCCTGTCGATCATCTTTCCGACTCTACCTTTTGCGAGCCCCCAGCAAAGAAGGGCGAAAGAACACTAAGGGGCGTGTCTGGTCTCGCGGCTTCTACAAAGAGATGCCCCATACACTTCCCCATACACTCCTTCCACTTCTTCCAAGATCCCTTCCACGTGGGCCTTACGGGTCCTCTATCCCCACCAACGGGCCCTAAGAGAACCGGGCAGCATGGTCCAGACTATGAAGATCGCCAGGTAAAGTCAGTTTGCGCAACGCTTTCGTACGTGAAGCATACACGCTCTCATTCTTTTCCTCAAAATCGTGGTATTTTACAAACACATCATCCAACTCATCTGACAATGTTCTAAACTTAAGAATACCAATCAACAATCACACAGAGAATGAACGTTGGCATACTAACAGCTTTCAAAGTAGTTAAAAATAATATTCATTCATCTAAACGAGATGACGATTGATTGAAGAGGCTTCAGTGTCGTTGACAACGGTGTACCGTACAGAATCACAGACAGTTTACGAGGATGACCGCTTACGTCAGCTTCCAGCAGTACGATCTACTAGATTCCGAGGGTTACGGGTCGGCCAGTAGCCCAGAATCGAATCCACGTAGCTGGACTCGCAAAGAGCTTTACCCTCAGCCGTCTAGGTCCAGGGGTAGCAGCTGCGAGAGCGTGAGTTCTCAGGAGCTAGCCAGCGACAGCTTCCACGTGACAGGCTTCAACTTCGTCGAGTTCTACGAGGGTTATCAGCAGGATCAGATCAGTCAGTTGAATGACGTCAAGATGATAAAGGATCAGTGCAAAACCGCGGTTTTCAGGATGAACGATGACGTTTACGACGGTGCAACAGCTCGAACTGAGTTCTCCTGTGAGACTCTAGCTACGAAAGGAAGTTCAGACGTCTCGTCGAAGATGGAGCATCACGCGAGCAACAGCTTCAGCAGCGGCAGGTGTGATTTTACTCAGAATCACAATCCTTACACGCAGAGAGGCGACATCCTCTATTTGGGTGCCGCGTACAGCGTCCAGCGAAGCGAGAACTACTCTCCAAGCCAGCAAACGGGTAAATGCGAGTCGTCCAGGTGTCATCGAAGGAACGACGCTCTCCACGCCTCGTCCTTGGAGTACACCGGCCAGAAGACGAAGGAAACGTTGCAAAAGTTGAAAAACAGTACGCCAGGCGTCGAGGTGCTGAGGAAGAGGCGGCTGGCAGCGAACGCACGCGAAAGGAGGCGGATGAACAGTTTGAACGATGCCTTCGACAGGCTTAGAGACGTCGTGCCTAGCCTAGGGAACGACAGGAAGCTCAGCAAGTTTGAGACCCTGCAGATGGCACAAACGTACATCGCGGCGCTCTACGAGCTGCTGCAGAGAGAGTGAACTCGACGAGAATTAAATTCGCGTGCAGCTGAAGAGATGGAGCTTTTCTGCAGAGTTTCCTTAACAAAACTAGGCTGAGAAGGAGCACTCTGAAAGCTGAGGAGTCAGGCTGTCGCAGAAACTGGCGCCAAAAGAGCGCGGTCAACAGACGACAGGGGCGAGCACGGTCGACAGACGACAGGGGCTATTGCAGTTCCTTTGTCGATGTTAATTGGCGGGGATGACGAGGAAGCAGGAAGGACAAATTGGCGGGAGATTAAAGGGAATTTTGTATCATTTTTCAAGGGATTTGGAGCCTCCATTAGTGATCGTTGCTGTAGTGCGGTAGTGCTTTCCTTTTGCATCGCCTTGTTGCTGGATTCTGGCGGATCGAGCGGCGATAACAGATGGAACGGAAGGAGTCTGATGAACTTGGCTCAGTTTAAGAGAAGAAGAGGAGAATGAAGAAGATCGAATTGGAGAGATACGTTTTGTTTGCATTAGAAGAAGGGCAGAGTGTTAGCTTTTTCAGTTTGATTATAAATAGCGTGGTGTTAGTGTAGATATTTGATTAGATGCGAGTAAATTATTGCGACGTTGTATAGACGATTGTGTACATATGTAAATAGGTGGACAGGGACGGTTGGATCGTGTTGATCGATTCACGCGATTGCAAAACGGTAATATAAACGATTGTTGACCCTTTGACTACGAGAGGTGTGTATATACGCAGTTACTGTTTTGTCGATATACACGAGAGGCGTATATATACGCGATTGAAATTTGTTCTGTTACAACATATTCACTGTTTCAATAAACCGATCTAATATAGAGTTTATCGTTTCATGTGACACAGTCCGCAATACTTGATTAAATGCAGTGATGTTTTTAATGTATTTTTGTTCAGTGAAGTTCAAATTGATAAATTTTGTTTTTACAATATGATTAGGTCTTATTTAACGGAAGTTTGCACATATACTTTGAGAAGTTATCTATTCATTGTGAAGATATTTACATTCTTAGTAAAAAAAATAAGAATACTTTCGTGTCACTTCATTAAGCGCAGTGAAGTTTTTAATGTATTTTTGTTTATTGAAGTACAAATTAATAAATTTCATTTCTTTAACATAATAGGTCTTATTTAACGAAAATTTGCATATGTACTTTAAGAAGTCATTAATTCATTGTAAAAATATTCGCAATTTTAGTAAAAAATAAGAATACTCTCACGACACTTGATTAGACGCCCTCCAATTAACACTTTACCGACCGGCTTATTCTTTAAACATTAATAAAACCTTTTTTTGAACTTTATGGTTTCATACAATTTTATATGTTGTAATATATTCAAACACTACCTATCAAAAATCAACACAAACTTTCCGGACAACCTAACGTTTCTGTAATAGCATTCCCTGTTTCGAATTGAGAGTCTGCTATTCTTTGATTGCTGCTCTGATTTAACCCTTGAAGTCGTGAACAAGGTGTATCGATGTACTTTACCAAATGTAAACGCTTGAAACCATATCGTTCACCTTCCCTTATTACAGGGTAATCAAAACATGGATCAAAATTGATTCAGCAGTAAACTGTTACATAAGACCTATTATGTTGAAAAAAATAGAATTTATTAATTTAAACTTCACCAAACAAACATGCATTAAAAATATCGCTGTGTTTAATCGAATGTCGAGGACTGTAGTGACTGCAAATGGCTGAATATTGGCAACTGCTTCACAGCTCCATAGTTTCACTAATACTGTTCAATTCCTCGCACTACACTCTCTAATCATGTCGTGAATTCACTAGTGCAAATTTATCGCTTTGCTGAGTGTTTATTTATTTCAATTTGTCAGGTTTGTTTATTTCTCATTGTGAATATCGCCGCAGTCAAAGGGTTAATTGTGAAATATAATTGCTAATTAGATCCATACTGTTTTGCTTTTGGTAAAGTAATGGTTCACTATTTTACTAAAGATTGTACTGGAATTTAAAGGAAATTGAGAATCCAAGGTAATCATTTAGAGAGGGAATATAGTAAATAAGAATGTAAGAGTTTGAATATGAGAATAGATAGCAAACTTCAGAGTTGATTACGTTTTCCAGGCAAACCAAAGAGTTTATAGTTGTTAAGGAGAATGTTACTACACTGCAGAGAATAACTATAGTACTATAATTTTCGAGAGTTTTGAAGTCCTAATGATTTTTAAGTAGTAGTATTATGAATATTGTGTAAGGGGTTAGAAAAAAGTTACGTGTGATGAAGAAAGTGTAGAAGTAACGTTTGTCTAAAAGGAAATATCTGATTGGTGCAGATTTGGAGTGTTGAAATATTTATTTCAATTTCTACTCGTGTTTTCACGTGAGAATTCAAGACTGACTGTAGTTTCGCGTTTTTAGTGGGTGCACAAAGTACTTTTTCTTTTGTAATGTTTGGATTACGTTTTATCCACATTCTTTTACAATTTCTACATAACTTTTTCGATATATTATTCGTAATTTTTTGTTCAGTTTGAGGAGATAACTCTTTTATAAGTCTTTTTTTCTTATTTTTCACATAATTAGTACAACAACCTAAAAAAAAATTCAATGCAACTGTAACCCTTTAGCGCTCCGAGTTGTTTTCTTTTTTGTATGATCGATTTATCAGCTCCAACACACTTTTGCAATGAAACTATTTGAAAAACAAGTTTCGTTTTTAAAGGAAGAAAACTATCACACTATATATTTTCAGTCTTGAGATCACAAAAGCCTGTATTTTCAGTCTGGAGATCATAAAAGCCTCTATTTTGAGTTTTGCGATCACAAAAGTCTCTATTTTGGGGCTTAAGATCACAAAAGCCTGTATTTTAAGTTTCGAAATCACAAAGCCTCTATTTTGAGTCTTGAGATCCTTACTTCGTGCATTGAGCTATCTTAGCTCCTTTTTGTATTGCTTCTGCATTATTTTTTCCCAGATATTCATGAACTCGCTTAACGTAAATTTTTTTTGTGTAACTCAAATCTAACATAAATCTTTTCTGTTCGTTACGTGTTTTTCTACTCACGATAGTCCTAATTTCTCAATCTACACTACATAATAGTTTCAGCTATTCAAGGAATCAGCTCGGTTGCAAATATTTCGAAAAGAATACAGCAATTTTAAAATCCCTGGTGTTCATTAAACCCCTCCTGTTTCACGAAAGGTTAAAATAGTTACTGCATGACATTTTTTAAATTAATTAGAACACTTTGTGCTTGCTAAAAATTCTACAACAGGAACCCTTAAAGTTCCTTAACGATCTGCACTCTATAATAACTCTCTAGTATTTTAAGTGTTTTATTTGAAATTTACTTCAAAGGACAGTTCCTTGTCTGATACTTATTAAAAATAATTGTTTTTTATTAATTACAGTAAATATAGCTCTCAAACTATGTTATAATTTATATTTGTAGAGTTTCTAAATTTTTTAACTAAAAAACAAGACAATTTCGATAAATAAAGGAAAAACCAAATACATACAAAAACCCGTTTTATTTACCTTCTTAAATTTTGTAGTGTGTGCGCGTGCGCGTATGTGTGCGTGTGTGTGTGTGTGGCGGTCAGCTACTTAAGACCGCTGAGTAGTTAAGGAAATAAACAGTGCTAATATTTTATTCGTTGTATTTTTCGTATACTAAACTCATATGAAATACATTTTGAAGTATGTTATACCATAATATCGCAATAATTTTATTTACAACACTATTAGCTACAAATATTTTTAACATTTTCTCAAATTAGGTCGTCATGACAGCGGACAACTACTTAAGACCAAATCAGACTAATACTATAAATACAGGTAAAATTAATGAAACTTGGTAATTGCGGAAAAATAAAACTTAGCAAGTAGTTAGTAACGCGTTGCTAACTCCATTTCTGTCGTATCGCATTTTCACCACGTCTTGGCATAGATTCAATCAAACGACGACAAAGCTCGACTGGAATATTATTCCACCCTTCTTGAATGACAGCGTACAGTTCATTTAAATTTTTGGGCTTTTTATATTTTACATGTTTCTCCGTATCAATCCATAGCATATCAATAGGATTGAGGTCTGGAGATTGAGAGGGCGATGGTAAAATGTTTACATTTTGCTGACATAAAAATTGTTTAACCCTACGGGTTGTGTGTTTCGGGTCATTGTCAGTTTGCAAAATCCAGTTATCTGGCATTTGATTTCTTGTCAATGGGAGTAATACATCATTTAATATATCAATGTATTTGTATTGATCCATTATTCCTTCAATTCTATGAATTAGGCCAACACCTTGTAACGTAAACGCGCCCCAAACGTTCACTGAACCTCCTCCACCTTTCACAGTTGATTTTATACATTTTGGTCAAAATTCCTCGTTGACACGACGTTGAACATACAATTTGCCATCTGACCCCATTCTATTAAACTTGGACTCATCAGTAAAAACAACTTTCGACCAGTCTGCTATTGTCCAGTTGCGATGATTCTTAGCGAACTGTAAACGAAATTTTCGGTTTCGTTTGGAAATGAGTGGCTTCTTGCGAGCGATGCGACCCATAAGATTAAATTCGTTTGATCTTCTTCGCACTGTTCGAACACTAATTTTCCTGATAATTTCGACACCAGATTCATTGAGAACTTGTTCGGCTGTTTTGTAACGATCCGTTTCAGAGATGCGGTGAAGAATGCGATCTTCTCGTGCTGTTGTATTACGAGGCCTTCTTTTACGCGACACTTTACAAACTGATCCTGTCTTAGATATGAATTGCATTGCCTGTATACACGCCGTTTTAGAAATATTTATTTTTGTAGCAATTGCTGAAAATGAGTATCCCTCATCTCTCAATAATTCAATTTGAATTCTTAGTTCAGGAGTAATGTTCTTCTCTCGACTCATGATTATTGACTGATTAACAGTTGTTTGCGATCTTCAATGAAGTGATTCATCGCAACCATGTCAACAATGACGGTAACTAAGAATCTGGTGCAACTATGTAATGTGAAAATAAGCAAAAAATGAAAAACACGAATCGGTTTTGAATAGTTGTCCGCTGTTATAACGATCTAATCTGAGAAAATACTAAAAATATTTGTAGTTTATTGTGTTGTAAATAAAATTATTGCGATATTATGGTTTAACATTGTCACAGGCAAAGACGAAGAATTTTGTTTAAAAAAAAAAAACTTTTATTCACAATACTTAACTACTACACTGAATATATACACTTAAACACTATATACAATATTAATACACACTGGTCAGATCTGAGTACACAATGAATGATTGAATAGTAATGATCCCTCCGCTTGTCGCGTGTCTCTTTTATACCCTGACTTATCGCTTATTTCGTCTTGGATGCTGCGTAGCCTTTCTTATCTTTGTTTAGTCTAGTTCCGAATTGTGCTTCACCTTGAGGCAGGTCACAACATATACTTTAAAATATATTTCATATGAGTTTAGTATACGAAAAATACAATGAATAAAATATTAGCACTG
This sequence comes from Anthophora plumipes, assembly GCA_951804975.1. Lineage (NCBI taxonomy): Eukaryota > Metazoa > Arthropoda > Insecta > Hymenoptera > Apidae > Anthophora > Anthophora plumipes. The sequence continues at coordinate 18,875,406 of OX638119.1, forward strand.
CTTATTTTCTTAACTAATCAGCGGTCTTAAGTAGCTGGCCGCCACTGTATGTGTGTGTGTGTGTGTGTGTGTGTGTGTGTGTGTGTGTGTGTGCCTCTCAGTATCGTGGAATTCATCCTGCGTATAAAGTCTTTGAAATTCGTGTATATATATATCATAATATATATTAATATATATTAATATCGTAAATACACAGGATGAATTCGACGATACTGAGAGGTACATACATCGGAGTAATATAATTCAAGGCGCGTCTAAACATTTTGTGCGTAGGATCACGTTGATTCTTAGGAACGGAAAGTACAACACAAACAATTGTGCCGTGACTTCGTTGAAGAAAGCTGCAGTGAGTTACAAAATTATTGGCATACGCAGAGAGTTAACGGGAATATGAAAAACAGAAAGATAATAAAAGAACTTTCAATATTTTTTAATAAAAAAGAAACATAATATTTAGACTTTGAATTAATAAAATTATTTAAAAGAATAACAATATTATCATTTATAGTTATGAAAAAACGAAATGTAACAATTTCGTGCGTTAAACTAGGTCAAAAATTATTGGCACACGTAACGTATTCTACGAAAAACAATTGAAAAACTGAAGAATTTTATTGCGATTGATATTTTGTGGGGTACCCTTTTTGTTTTATTACATCTGCAAGTCTTTTCGGCATCAATTCTATTAATTTTCTTAAATAATTTAAAAAGCACAATTGATATTATTAAATGGTTAGCATGTTCACCTAATTAGAACCCCATGGAAAATATCTGGGGCATTATTGCAAGGAAAGTTTATGTCAATAATCGACAGTATCAAACCATTGTAGAATTTAAAAAACCCAATAATAACGGCGAGTAATGAAATCAGTGACAGAATTTCTCAGAAATTCATTGACAGTATGCCAGATAGGATTTTTCAACTTACACCAAAACAAAATGGACCTACAAAATATTGAAACCATGTTTATGTAATGTATGTTTGATTTTTATTTATATGGTGTTATAATTATACAACGATGAAAAATCAATTCTCATATTATATTTTCTTGTACGATGGGAGAATGTCAATAAAACTTTTATGAAGTCCATTGTTTACCATACCCTTTCATCTCATATGGTTAACTTCTATGTATTTTTATTCCAAAGTCCGAATCAACTAAAAAACTAGGTGGTGCTATAGGGTAAAGTAGTCTAATATGAGACCGTTCCTAACATAAAACCACAGCCTATTTCTGTTACGGAGAAATCTCGAACGTCGCAGCGACAATCCCTTGCTTCAGAACTAACTGTACTTCAATTACATTATTCGAATGTGGCATAGAAAACAATGTAGTGTCTTGAGCATGCATATGCGTGAAACATATTGCAAAAAGTTTTTCAAATCGCACAATTAAATTATGAATATATCCAAAAATGGTAAGTGCATAAACATATTGATAAATATCGTTGTATAGTGCATGCAATGGAGTTTAACGTTTAGTAGTTGTGTATTATTAAATATAATTATTATGAAAAGTTAACCTTAAAATTACTTAATAGTTACCATGTCACTGTTTCTGAATATGGGACAATTGAAAGTTCCTAGTATGAGAGAGGTCTGATATTAGGTACGTAATTTTGTTTTAGGTGGATTCTGTTAAAAAACGTAAGCAGTGGAATAAAGATCAGATGGTATTGGCGGTTAAAATAGTTAGAGAGCATATTATGGGCTATAAAACGGCGGCAAAACACTGTAGTGTTGCACAGGACTTTATTCTTCAGATGTACATGGTGAACAATGGGTTCAGTGTAGAAAATGATTATCGATAGACTCATGAAGACTGCGGTACAGACGAAACTAATTTTGTATGCCCAATGTGTGAAAAAAGACAGAAAAAATATCTTTTGACCAGATAAAACCTGGGTCTCATATTAGGCGACCAGTTTTTCAAGTTATGGTGTTGCATACTTATCATTCTTATTTTATTACGATGGAACCCTATCCATTTTGTCATCATTTCTAATATGTTGCAAAAGTATACACATCTTACATTTAAAACATGTGTCGTATTTTAATAAAAGTATTTTTAATCGAGAATTGCGTTTGCTTGAAGAAATGAGTCTCATTTTCGGCTACTTTACCCTAGTTATACACCGCACTGTAGTTTTTTTAGTGCAAAGTATAAATATCATGTTTCTTGAATCAAAAGTTGTTATGAACATACATATTGCCGTTTCCCCACACATAACATTATATAGCGTAACCATGTACTATATTATATTTATTATATAATACGATTACATTATTATTATTATTATTATTATTATTATTATTATTGTGGGAGTGCGAAGGAATGAATGTATATTGTAATGTTGTGTTGAGACAAGGGTGCGGATGTGGATGCGTGTGGTGGTCGAGTCGCTCGAGACGCGAATGCTCGGCAAGCGAACGGCGGAGGCCCGCGAGGCCGTGTTGTGTTTTCCCGGGCTGTAAACGACGGTAGCCCAGGAAACCACCGTATTGTTTTTTTTTCCGGAGCTATCAGAGAGCCGCTGGATTATGGTGTGTGAGTTGGTTTTTCATTATCGTCACAATCGTAAGGACATACATTTGTTCGACGTAAACTTTTAATAAAGATGATTTCAACCGTTACGGCTCGTTCTGTAACAGAAGTACTGAAAGCTTTTTTATTATCTTTTTATTTTTCATATTTCCGTTAACTCCCTGCGTGTGCCAATAATTTTCTGATTCACTGTATACAATATGCCGTCAAAGACTGTCGCCATTTCGGTTAGCGAGTTCCCACAATGCATTATCGAATTGGTTTCAGTCGACAAAGAAAAATAAAAGAAGATAAAGAAAATTCTGTTCGGAATGTAACAGAGTAGTGCTACAATTCTATTCTGCAGTGCACTTTCCAGGCTAGAAATAACAATGCACGGGTACCTTACTAGCGTCGAAACGTTCAGAACCTCTCACTGAACCCCCTTATTACATCTTACATTTCAAATTCACACTGTAACAGCAGTTTACTTCACAGACGTTAGTTCTAAAAAATTTTCGAGGCAACTTTCCGTCGAAAGTTCCTTCGAAACCTCTTACAGTTCAGAATTTCGAGGAGGTTATAGAAATTTCGAAAGTTTTCTCGATGATAACACTAATTACTTGACGCCAAGCTCGCTGAAGATCCAAGTTCCTCTCGCAATTAACCCTTTGACTGCTATGAACGCATATATGTGTCTGCCTAAAGCCATCCATATGGACTACGGACGCATATATGCTTTCAGCGATTGTTTCGATCTTATATATCCGATGAAAATAAAAATCATTAACTTTTAAGATAAACACGTATCTTTACATTCTCTATAAACGAGAATAAATAGAATTCTGTTTACATTGGCCATTTATTTTCTGTTCCTCAGAGAGTTATTTCTTCCGGTGAAAAACGGTTGTGGTTGTTGCAGTAGCATACCATAACATTTCACTTGCAGTATAATTTATTTGTAGTGTTGGGGGCTCTATACCTACCAAATAGTAACAATAAGGAGGAAAAGAAGAGGGCGCGTTGACTACGGTCGTAGAGTCCCAGCTTGCCGTGCAGGAGGTCGCGGGTTGGGTTCCAGCGTTGGTGGGGGCTGTCCCTTTCGCATTTTTCCTCTCTGTTACTACATACTATTCTCTTTTTTTTTGTTATTTCAAAACCTTAAAAGTGTCAAGCAGGTATGAAGAAATTGCTCTATGAGACGATAGTGAACCTCGATAAAGAGTCAGATTTGAGCGAAAATTGTTATGTTAGAATCAAGAGAACGCATTGATACGCTCCATGTGATTTTAAGATATTAATATTTCTTTAAATAATTATGTTTCATTTCAATTTGAGGTAGGTAAAGAATTAAAATAGTAACTCAGTTACACACTGTCCACGCTACGCGATAAAGTATTTCGTACACACAGAGCGTTTTTGTTCGGGGAACTACGCAGTCAAAGGGTTCAAATAAAATAAGTCCGCGCTGCGACTAAAGTAAATTACATCGTTAAAATTAGTGTAAGGGTTAATTGTAATCTTTTCTTGCATCAAACCCCAAATATTCAGGAGCTATTAATTTACCGCTTGAAGCGCATTATAAATATAATTTGAAATCACAGCAAATTATAAAACATGCGCGCTGAACAATAAAAATAAAAGAATTCTGTTTACATTGAACACTTATTCTTCATTTCTTAGAATCATTTATTCCTTTGAGCGACAGATGATTGTAATTGTTGCAGTAGCATATCGTAATATTTCACTTGTGGTGTATGTTACATTAGTTTTTATTACTGTGAATGTCTTTTACTTAATAATTTTACTTAAAAATGTCTAGCAGTTTAGGAAAAACTTGTTCTAAGAGACGATAGTGAAGTAAGTGAAGAGAGTCAGATTTGAGCAGGGATTGTGACGATGAAGTTGGAAAATTAATATTTCTACACAAAACAGTATATTTCCGAAAGGAAATGAAAAGTTTCTTTTCAATTTGGCGTAGGTAAAGAACCTAAATAGTAATTTAGTTGCACATTGTATAATCGACGATGGTATAGCAAAGCTCACGCTACGCGAAAAAGTATTCCGTCCTTACAGAGCATTTAAGTTTCAAGTACTCCGCAGTCAAAGGGTTAAAGATGTGCAAAAGTCTGAGGACAAAAGATGGCGGTCGATCACCTTCATTTACCAGTCAATCACAATTAAATACAATTTTGCGCGAGCTTCAGGGCCCAGTAATGGTGCAGAAAGAGAGCAAATTGAAATCTCCTATCTGACAGAATGATAGATCGCGAGAACGACGTGGCGGGGGAGAGAGAGAGAGAGCACAAAGGAGAGAGAAAGAGAAAGAGAGAGAGAGCGAGCAGAGAGAGTGCGACACAGAAAGGGAGAGCGTGCAGAGAGAGTAGCGAGAGAACGGAAGAGAGCAAGAAGCGCAAGGATTGAGCGAGGATTGTGTTAGAAAAGTCCAAAAAGCGAAGGCTTAAGTGGGCCATGTGCAGTCTTCTGCTGCGTTTCCCCCTCCTAGGGATAGTTCTGCCTCAAGGCTAAGAAAGGCCATATTGTCAAGAGGGTCCTCTTGACTAGGTTTTTCAGGAAAGACAGAATTGTATCAGCACTCGCGAAGTATATACAGTTCAAAATACAAGCATTCACTCTTTTTAACCGCCCACGTTTATTTCTTATTCAACCGCTCACCACCGTTATCCTGATTTTCCTTACAATTGCAACGATCAAGTTGGAAAATTAATATTTCTAAATAAACAGTATATTTCCGAAACGAAATGAAAATGTTTCGTTTCAATTTGACACAGGCAAAGAATTAAAATAGTAATTTAGTTATAGTCGGGGCCAAGATATAGCGAGGTCGTAAATTAAGCCCTTAAGAAACGGCACCTATTGATGCTGCGACACTTAGGGCCGTGCGTTGCAGTCTGCTTGAGGGTTCTAACAATAAATGAATGGTAGCATATGATTTGGTGTTTAAAATATTAAAGGCCTCAATAAAACCTTTACCTGTACTCGTACCTCTAAAAGCGGCTTCTCCCAGACGGAAAAACCCTAATTTGTTCTAGCTGTACGCAGTTTTTAGAAAATATATTAGAATCAGTTCGACTTTCAAACTGTGAACATCTATTGGAACTCAATAAATTAGAAAACAAGAAAGAAAAATTGTAATGTGATTAAGAATTTTTTCTTTGATATATCATACAAGATACATTGACGCTGGATACAAAAATTCTTCGTACGGTCCTGACCATGGTTTCAAGCCCTTAACTGCTCGTATTTCTGTCAATTTCCATGTTTCGGCAGCTAAAACATGTTTACTTTGACTCCTGACCGATTTTACGACCTCGCTATATCTTGGCCCCGACTATACACATCATATAACACATTATACATCGATCTCTATGGCAAAGCTTACGTAAGAAAGTATTCCGTCCACACAGAGCGTTTCAAATACTCCGTACTCAAAGGGTTAACACTGAACCTAACCGATGCTTCACATGCACCTATTCCTACTGTGACAGCTTTATATTTCTTAACCCTTTGACTACGGGGTACTCGAAATTGAAATGCTCCGTGTATACGGAATACTTTTTCGAATGGCGTGAACTTTGTTGTTATACCGATCGATTATACTAATGTATAACTAAGTTACTATTTTACTTCTTTATCTATGAAATGAAACATTATAATTTTTTTTTTTTGTACATGTTCTTATTTTTTTTTTAATATCAATGTCTTAAAGACGTATTTATTCATCGTTACAATATTCTTACATAAATCTTACTCTTCATCTAGTTCACTATCGTTACTTAGAATAAGTTCTTCAAAACTACTTGATATTTTTTTAAGGGTTCATAGTAAGAAAAAAAGAAAATAAAAAGTTACATATACCACAAGTGAAATATTACGATATGATACTGCAACAATCACAATCGTTTATTATAGGAAGAAATAGCTCCCTGAAAAGCAAAGAGTAAGTGTCTGATATGAACACAATTCTATTTATTCCCGTTGCTATACAATGTTCAAGATATATATCTACCTTAAAAGTTGATTGCTGCTTTCGTCAGATGTATAAGATAGGAACTGTCACTGAGCGCATATATGCGTCCATAACAATCAAAGGGTTAAATGAATTTTTCACGTAGAAAGAAATATTTTGTTTCTAATATTAAATTAATATTTGTTTTACACTAGAAAATAAATCGTTCATAAATATTCTAAAAGAAATACTTCCTTTGAATCTGCAATAAATATCATACGTATATTTAAATATAAAAAACAGATTCAATCTCTTTTTAATGTTGCATAATTATAATATTTTCAATTAATTCAATATTTTCTGCTGGGGTTATTCACCAGGGATGTTCATACATGACTTCAATCTGACACCATACTATAGAATGTTAATTACTCAACGCTCAACGTCTTCATCTAAACCACATCTCATATTAACCCGCATTTCACCATTGTTGCAGCACTATTTATCCTCTGTCCCAAGATTCTTCACAAAGCAATCAAAAAACACTCGACACTCTTGAAATTCTCGATAACTTACATACATGTTAAATCTCTCCAACAAGAGCACCCAGCTGTTCAGGAAGGTGGGAAGAAAGCAGAGCAAAAGAAAATTACTTCCGCCAATTCCGCTAACGTAAACAGTTTATTATTAGCCGTGGAAAAAGTGCATTCGTTGCGCGAGATTTTCTTTAGAAGCGTAAATATCTAACCAAGCGAACAAACCGAATGCACAGATACTTCGGATAGAAATGCTTCCTCCAGTCAATTGCTAATTGATTTCTTCGATTACTTCCTGAATGATTCAGCAACTGCCCGGAAAGCTTGTACCAATTTTTCATAGTGTTAGAATGTGCTGTAATAAATAGAATTAGATGAAAACGTAAAGTTCTTGCATAGATTCCGAAGGATTATTTCCTCATATTTCTTCTCATCTTCAAAAATGTGGAATACTGGTCTCTTTTTTTCTTCTCTCTTAATCGAAATTTTTAGCTTTGGATTTTGTCAATCGTTTAAGAGCAATTTTTTACGATAAGATACCATCTTGTTGAACTTTGTATGCATTTGATATTTTACCAATAATTTCTGCTTTGGGTAAACGAGAAATATTCAATATCAGAAGTTTTTCTCTTGTTTAAGACTATAGAATACTATAGAATACTGTCTTAAAGAGTGGAAAAAAATAGAACACACTTCTGATATTTAATACTTTACTTTTAAGAAAAAGAGAAAGGTACTGTAAAAATATCAAATGTTTGCAAAGTTCGAAAAGTATTCTACAGTATTCTACTGTCTTAAAGATGGGAAAAGAATAGAGCACACTTCTGATATATAATATTTTTCGTTTAATCAAGAAAACAAAAAGAAGTACTGGTAAGATATCAAATGCTTGAAAGATTTGAAAATACGGTAAATTACGGGGAACAAAATCTAAAGTTGGGAATTTCGATTAAAAAAAAAAAAAAAGGAAAAAAGAAACAAAGTTTCTGAAAAAATGGAATTTTCAAAATCGTTGAGAAGACAACGAAAGATTGAATTCCTTCTCGGAATTCTACTGTTTTAAAAAATAAAGCACACTTTTATTATTGAATATATTTCTTTTAAGAAAAAAAGAAAAGTACTGGAAAAATATCGAATGTTTGTAAGGTTCGAGAAGACGGTAGCTTATGGGGAAAGATTGCTCTCAAACGGTTAACAGAATCTAAAGTTTGGAAATTCTTTAAAAAAAAAACAAAGGTAAAAAAGGAACAAAGTTTCCAGAAAAATGTAATTTTCCAAACTGAAAAGATTGTAGAACTGAAAAATCCATACTTTATACAATAAATAAACACAAATAGCGTTTCAAAGTATAGAATTTACTCATTTACTTAAAAATCAGCGCAAACTCTTCGGAGAACCTAATATTTCAATTTTTTTATAAAATCTGAGTTACAAACGTATTTAAGAATGTGCAATGTTGAATAAAAGTCTTTTGAAAAGTTGAAAATTTTCATTTTTTTTTTTTTTTTTTTTTACTTGTAATAATATTTGCATGTGTTTCTACCTGTCCTCTTATTTGCCGATAGTAAGCGATAGATTCCAGAAGATAAACATCAATTAAATAAGAAAGGATATCGTTCGAGTGAAGAGTCGAGCACAATACTAATACAGCGAGGTTAAAACGGGGTATAAATACAAAGTATATTAACCATTTACTGTGTAAGTATTTTTTTTTTTGTACGACGGATTTATCAACTCCAACATACTTTTGTAATGATAGTTTCTAAAAAACAAAAGTTTCGTTTCGAAAGTAAGACAATTATTACACTTTTGCCTCGTTTCTCATTGTTGCTTTTGGATAATTTTGTAGAAATAGGATAATGTAAACCAAAATCTAATTTCTTGCTGTGGAGCTGAATAAAACAAATTAACCATTTACTCTGCAAGTATTTTTCTTTTATACAATCAATTTATTAACTCCAATACACTTTTGCAATAAAACTCCTTGAAAATCCTTGAAACTGCAATCCAAGTGCCATAAAACTTGGTCTTAAAATTATGTTCCAAGTGCCTTAAAACTATAGTTACACAAGTGCTTTAAATGTATAATTTGAGTGCTATAGCCTAAATTGAAAGCTATAGTCTAAATGCCTCAAAACTGTAGTCTAAGTGCCTTAAAACATGGCCGTAACTATAATCTAAGTGCCTTAAGTGTACAGCCTAAGTGCCTTAAAATTATAGTCTAAGTAGCATAAAACCATAGTGTAAATGCCTTAAAACTATAGTCTAAGTACCTTAGAACTTGGCTATAAAACTATAGTTTAAGTGCCTTATAATGGTGCTATAGTTAAAAAGTCGCATCTTCCATTATATTTCTTCCATTTACACGAAATCTCTCTAAAATTTCATCGTTATTTATTGTTTACATCTTTCTCAAATTGTCTAATCGATTTTCATATATTTCTATCCAAAAGTTTACAAATACTAAAAAATATAGGTGGTGTTAAAATTATTCACCGCATTTGATGTCTATATTTCACGAATGCGAAAGTTTTTTTGCTAAAAATCTATTTCTTTCAACCGATTTTCAATTTCTTAACCAGATCTGAAATTCTCAGCTTGCGTCTATGCATATATAATAAGGATTAAGATTAAACTGCTAAAAATATTTTCCTAAAAAAGAAAAGATCATTGTATCTGAGTAAAATTAATTACCTACATTAAACTCCATTTATTTTACTTGACCAAACTTCCAACAGTTTTCCTCTGTCTCAATTTCACATCGTAAAAACACATACCAACATCTAACAAATTCCCCAAAATTGAATGCTTCATTCACAAATCTTTGATAATTATAACGGAAGAAACTTTCATCTAAATCTGTGCAGAATTTCTCGGAACAACAATAAGTAAGAACCACAGTAAGAACCACAATCGAATCAATGACGAGGCTTTCCATACAAATAAAAGCGAACAAAAATGTATCATTAATTAATTTGAATCTTTGTATATGCGTTTGTTATACTTTCATCATGTTACACAAATTTTTTCAGTTCGGTTCACTTAAAAATACAGTTTGAATTGCCCGTGACCTAAGACGCTCCGCACAATTGCTTCATTAACGGTTGACATGGTATCTGCCTTCTAGTTCATCTGAAATCAAAAATTCTAATGAGATTTTATTTTATACACATATAATTATCGTTCGACCTACAATGAATAAAAAAGAATTATTTTTTGAGAAACGGTAACTGTTTAAATTCAGATGTTCGATTTTTCGCAAGAAATTACCCGAACTTTTGATAATTAAAAGAAAAATATACAAACTATTGTCTTTCCTGTAGGTCAAACAATAAAAGAGTTCTTTCCTAATATACAGTTAAAATTTCAAGTTGATAGATCCAGTACTTTTTTTTTAAATCATGTCAACCAGCTACGAAAAAGTATCAGTTTCGAGGAAAACGCGTTTAAAGTTTGTAGTGCAGTTACTGAACAAATATCAGGTATTTACAACTAATCAGCTATTCCAGGTCCACGTATTGTTCCTTCCTCTTGCTCGTCGAATTGATTTCTTTCTAAATTTGCCATTCTAGCCTCTGTATGGGCCTTTTTTGTTGCTTCAACGCTTCGTCTCGCCGATCTTTGTAATGGCTATTCATCTCTAGTTAGATTGATCTCCAATAACGATACCAATATCGTTCATAATTTTTAAAATTGCATAGCAGCCTTCGTTAAAAATGCCTGCTACTATAAATGCTGAAATTTGAATTGTTTTCAATCCACAATGAAGGTGTTTGGGGGCGTCGAGTTGAAACCCTCATTGTTATTTTCCAATAATTCTTTTGAAGATAAATCTTCATAAATTGATTTTACTTCATTTGCAACGTTTTCACGAAGTGGTGGCTCGTGGTTAAATTCTTTAAGAGTACCCTCAGCTTCAGCTTTACGCCACTTACACCAACTATTAGACCTCTTTGGACAGTAGATGTGTTTTGAATATTTATCTGAAGATATTTTATGATTATATGTTGCCAGTATAGTTTCGTACATGTCATCAATAGAGTCTGGAATATCTTCTAACAGCTGAACTACAGTACGATGGTAATTGTTTAATTAAGTTATCAGTTAATTTATTTTTTCCTCGTTTCTTGTTCTCCTTTATGTTTCTTAGCCGCGATCCTATACGTTTTTCTACACGACCCACACATTCTTTTTTCTTCAATATAAAATCGTCACCATATGGATTTTCCTCGAGCAATGCTTTAAATGTCTTTTCGTGTCTTCGCAACCAATATAATTTCTATATCTTATTCCAAAATCGCTCGATCACTTGCCGCCAAATAAATATATACCTTGCTTTAAAAGTCCATGACTCTGAAAATTTTATGAATTGCAACTTAAAATTTTGCACAGACATTCCTACGAAGTTAAATTACAAGATTCTGAAAAAACAAAAAATCGATTTTTTGACCAAAAAAAAAGAGAACTTCCCGGCTTAAAAGGTTAACATTTTTCCGCTGTGCAGTGCAGGCAAGCCAGCAACAATTACACTCGGTAAGAACCATAATCGAATCAACGACGGGGCTTTCCATACAAATAAAGGCGAACATAATTAACATTATTCCGCTGTGCAGTGTAGACTAGCCAGCTTCGATCGTTTCCAGCAGCAGTATATCGAAGTCCGCGAGTTATGCGTCCGTATTTACTGCTGGCACGTAAGGTACCCCGGTGTACAGGCGGGAAAGATAGGGAGAGTGAGTGCGTTGCCTGGTATCAATTTGTCTGGCTGGTAGCAGGTTCACTCGACCAGACGAAGGTCGCTTTGTGCAAGCCGCTATCCGGTATTCTATCAAACCCAACAACATTCGCTACGATCGATTTATTCTCCCAACGGCCGCGTAAGATACCAATTACCTGTAGCGCGTACGCTACTCACCTCCCAATGGAAATCACCACTCAACAGACCGTCGAGCTCGAGCTCTGAACCAGTGTGAAGCCCTCCTCATCACATAATCCTTTTCCCTTTTCGTCCCTCCACCTCAATTTGCTCTTAGATTTCAATTATTAGGGAAAGCTTGTCCCACGAGCTCCTGGAAAATATCTTTCACCACACTTTGGGTACACTGTGAACACTGTTGCCGTCTACAGGCGCTTTCTACTTCTCTGCTGACGCGTTTTCGAGGGATTCTTATTTATTCGTCGCGTTCGTTTCATTTAAGGAAGGACATTTCATGTTTTTGCAAATTCGAGAATCGTTCATTTTTGAACTTTCGAGAAAGAGAAATTTTCTTTTAACACTTTGATTGCTACGTGACCCGTATTCGGGTGACAGCAAAACTTATAAACAGGCTGTATATGGGTGACGGTTATATTGACTAATTACGGAAGTTAGCAACAAACGAACGTAATTATAAAAAGACGATAAGTTAGAAAACGTTCACACAAATCGCTTTAAGTGTCTCAGACCTCTGCCGCGTAGAACAGTAGGACAAGTCCGGGTTTCTTGATGTCTGCATGACTCTGCTACTTCCTCGATCTCGTATGTTACACGTCACCTTCGGTGTACGTTCACGTGGTCATCGTCAAAACGCATCGATGGTCATTTATCGTTTGAAATCAATTCAACGTTGAAATTTAATTTAACCGTATGATGTAGACATAGAAACTGTATAACGAAACAAAAAACTACATCTTTCATAAGAAGTATCGACATATATTTTATTTTTAATAAAAAATTGTACAACCTTATACTTTCATTGTGTCTATTTTACTCGACGTTTCGAATACAACTTTCTAAATGGATATATTATTTTTCCCACGGAGAAGGGAAAATATTGTACAAAATCTAACCAAATTAAGAAACTAAGAACTCATTTTCCACGTTAAAAATTTAAATGACACTTGAGTATTAAATAAAAAAAGAATGTATATCGTGTACTTTTGCATTTTCTAACGTTCTAACGTTCAATTTTAGAATTTATGGGAGCCACGATAGTTTCTGTTTTCAAAAATGGAAATTTCTGCAGCTGTAAAGAAACATTGAATACGTCGCTACTTGAGAATAGAAGGTCGAGAAACATTATCGCCTCTTTAGCTCCTGCAGACCATAATTCTGAGATAAATAAGAGGACGAAAGGTCTGTTACTTCAATTATTTGACAACGAGTAAAATTGAACAAGAAAATCCACGGATAGAGAACGAGGTATATACAACTTCGTGCTGCAAACATGGACTACTTAACTGTATAATTACGTTACACATTCATAATTAATTTTAATCTCTTGTTGAGACTAACCTGACCTTTCGCAACTTCACGTTTGCATATGTATTTTAAGAAATGGACCGTCTATTTTGAAAGTGGTGCAAGTCCATTTTTTGTTGTTTCGAGAAAATTAAAGGTTAGCATACAAGTTAATTGAAAAATATAAATTAATTATGTCAAGTTTGGCAATGTTTCTACTAAATGATTAATATGTAATTTGATTATACAAATTTCTTTTAGGCGAATTTAACTAAAATAATATATATTTACAAGCTGTACGTGGACTTACACCATTTTCATAATTAGTCAATTGTAAAAATCATTTAACTCATTTGAATTTATATATATATATATATATATATATATATATATATATATATATATATATATATATATATATATTAAATATATATTATAATGATATATTTAAATAATGAGTTATATCATATATAATAAATTCAAATGAGTTAATATATATATTATATATATAATATTAATTAATAATATATGTATACACACACCACTTGCAATAGGATTATATTAAAATGTGTATTTAGTAAACAGCTACATTTTAGTTTTAAAAAATTATTTTTTGTTTCAATGCTGTCCCACTTATAAAAGTATTTGACATATAAATTTACAACCCATGCGGTAAAATTATCTTTTGATGCTTACATTGTTTTCTAGTGAACTTTTTTTTCGTATTTTTTGCTTTTTTGGCATATTCGTGTGTGAGACTACTAACACATCCTGTTAGCTGATAGAACAATTATATATAAGTAAATATAATCCTTATTATAAGAAATATACTATAAAATATAACGATCCTATTTAAGTATTTTAGTAATTCATAGTGTTTCTTTTTACTTTTCTAGTTTTCTTGACAGTATGGCTTCAAGAAAATTTCTTAGAGAGATAGAAGAATTACTCGAAAATGACGAACTTTTTGACGAATTAAAACGAGAAAGCATCGATATAGTTGAACTACCTCCCGATAACGTAGATCAATTATCAGATTGCAAAGAACTTGATGATAATATTTTAGAAGACGATCTACCGTATGACGTTCCCGGTCAGTTGGAAGTACATTCTAGTGCCTTAGAAGAGAATCCAACATCTACCCACAAGTCAAAACGTAAAATATTGGCGAAGACTGACTGCAAAAGAACGGGACGTCAACTATTCCAACATTACATTACAATACGACAATGTGTCTGAAATAAAATCGAAAATGACTCTAAATTTGAGAAATAAATCACCTGTGGACATATTCAAAGAATTTCTCGACGATTTGTATGACTATATAGTAACCCAAAGTATAAATTATGCGAAACAAAACAACAGACAAAATTTTCAACTTGTTCAGCTAAAAATTTGCATTCTAACGATAATAGTTCCATAATTGCCATGGTAAAGAAATATATTTAAAATTCGACCTGTGCTTGACAAATTGTGTGGTATAAAAAATGAGTTCTGTATTTTTAATTTTTTTTTTTAGTTTTTTCAATATCTTTGTACCTGGAAATTCCACGAGTCCCAATTGGGTATCAATTGAAAATGGTAAAAAATAACTATTTTCCTTTAATATACCAGTAAAGTAACCTAAATTTCATTGTCTAATTCCATTTTCAACCTTAATATATCAAAAATATCAAAAATAAGGATTTAGCAGTTAATAGGTTAATTTCAATGATGTAAAATTAAATATCACTTAAAATATATTTTGTATTAATCCAATTTTGTTTATAAATAATAACAATAAATAAAATAGGAGTAGTATTTTTTATTTTGAACGTTAATTATATTATATTTATATATTGTTAAACTTAACATAAGATATTGATATTATTTATTTATGCTCTTTGTGTGGCAGTGTTTTGAAATATTCATAATGCACAGGAGATATATAATATAAGGTAATAATTGCTCTATATCCTTATATTTTATTTTCCTTACATTTTTCTAAGTACAAATTAAACATCTTTCTTATGTTTAATTCAGAGTTCAAAAACATTCGTTCTGGATTTTATGATCGAGTATAACGACTTTCAAATGTTGGAAAACTCTTTATGTATTCTATCACTGTATTTGTTGTTAGTTCACTAGTTCTTCTGCAAAAGCCACCCATTTGTCCACGCATATCTTTCGGAACATCATGCGCTTTTAAGACACGATCAATTCGTCCAGTAGATATATTAAAAGTATTAATAAAAAACTTTTTACATACTAAAATGTTTCCACGAGAAGTGACCAAGTAAAATTTATAAGCATAAGCCCTCAAAGTGCCCGAATAATTTCTTGACCTTCTTCTATTTACAGTTTCGCGATGAAAGTTACAATAGAGAAATACGTTTCGCTTATTAAAATCACCTATTTTCCAGAATTGATAAAAAATTGTTTTACGTTCTGCTTCATCAACGTGTTCTATACATTTCTTCGAGCAGTTACAATTTTTTAGAGTCAATTCTTTTTGCTGGAATAAATTTACCTTTTCCTGAATTATATTCTTGTCCGGCATTTCGCTAAAGTTTGCTTATTCGTTGCGTATATTTTCCTTTATTTTCTTTTGCAGAATCGAAGTTTCGACTAACAATATCCTCATCTGATGAAAATTCTACCTCTATAATTCTTCTTCTCTTTTTATGTTTTATTAAATACGTGTTTTTCTTAGTGGAATTGTCTTCATTCTCCGATTCTAAGAGTCTTGATCTTTCACCTATGTCTATAGGAAATTGGACTTACGCCACTCTCATAATCAATCGCTAAGCAAATTTCTTTTATTGGCCAATTTTAAATCGAACAAAGGCATTTTTTAAGATATTAAATATTAACTAGTTATAAATAAAAAGTTTACACTAAATTAATCACAAATTATATGATATCTCATCTTTGTACCAAAATGGACTTCACCACTTTTAAAATAAACGGTCCAAATGTCGATTCTCCTGACAATCCTTCAAATCTTACGTTAAAAAAATGTTTGTTCACACGTTGGTGAAGGGGATAAAAAATTACACTTGGATCGTTAAAACAGGTGAGTGTATTTTCTTATACTTTAACACTATTTCTCACACTTCCGTGTACGCTGTGGAAAAATATTCACGTAACCTTCAAGCTTCCAAAAAGACCTCTTCAAAATCTCACAATTCTTGTTGAATGTATTTTTTAGCGTTGAATTTACATTGACTAAAAACTCTCAACTTTTCTGTTCAACAGCTTTTTTTTATAAACATCCACAACACTATTTTACTTTTTGGACACACACGGGGCAAAGGAAGATTGTTTGACATTTGTTCAAACAATTTTTACAATACCAACAAATTTTTCTCTGTTTCCATATTTGTTTTGTATTTGAAACAAAAAGAACAAGCGAAAAAGTGCACTAAAATGGAAAAAACAACACCTGAATTTTTCTATTTAAAAATACTGTATTCCTTGAGAAGTACTGGCGAGTGCACAGTAACAGTTACATAGGGGACAACGGATCGTTGAGTTGACAGAACGTGCAATCTTTGGATAGAGTCGCACCCGTAGCGAATGCATTGATGATTCGTACATTCCTTCAGACATTAATCGATTTAACGGTTCGATGGGTCGAACAGTGTCCACGGTGCTATAATTTGATGGAGTGGCGTTCAGCGTACATCTCTTTCGCGCGTCATCTACGTCCGATTCATTGACCGTGCGTTTTCGCACTGTCACCACGTACCCGTTCGCCGCGGTGCTCAGATTCGCCACCGGATAAGAGATGAAGGTGTATATAGTGAGGAAGAAAAGTATTGGTACACCTGGTTCTTAATTATAGAAATGCATAAAAATGAAAACAAAAACATCAATCGTAACTTTTGGGTCTGTAGTTTGACGAATCACAAGAAGGATCAAGTTCGGACTATAGTTTCATGTTAATATACACTCTAGATTATAATACTATTCTTTTCCATTAATGTACATATAAATACAATGCAAAATATATACTATAATGTTCATAAAGTATCACTGGATCAAATATTACAGAACTTCCTTCAGTGTAAGCTTCTTATTAAAATTAACATACTCTTTTTGCTTTTCAATGTATGTGCATAACATTCCATAATTTTTGCATATATTATTGACGTTAAGATACAGAAGCAGTTGAATAAAATTGATACTCCCTTGTACGAAGACTTCTAATTGTTTCAATGATACTAACTAAGTCCGTGGCTAGTTTGCATAGGACCTCCATAACTTTGATCGAGGATAGATTTCTTTCTCAGTGTGTGGATCGATCGCAGTAGAGATGTCTGTACCTTTTACACTCTCTTTTTTTATGACGCTGCTTCTCCTATTGGTGGGAGTTGCTAGTGCTTGCTGAATCCTGCAAATTGCCTAAGGCTGCTACCTGAGCAGGACTCGCAGCCAGTCTCGCGTGAGGCTTTTTTGTTGGGGCGACTTTTGGCCACACGTCCTTGTCTGCTCAAAATTGTGTCGATTGGGACCACCAGTTTTTCCTTTCCTATTTTCTCCCTCATTACCTACTGAACGTTCCTTTCCCTTCCTTCCTTCGATTGTTGCGCTAGTTTTCCCACCGTTCCAGTTAGCTTTGCAACTAATTTTAAGGTATCTCTCAATTGAAGCTTCTCTTGTGCTGGAATTTTTGTTGGGTTCAGAGATATTCCTTTTTCGGTGTCCTCAAGGGGCAACATCTAGGTGAAACCTTTCAGAAAATCGAAAAAGCTTTGTCTCAAATGATGCATTAGAGTTTTAAAAATAAAATACAATAGGTCTTACAAAGGAAAAGGTTTTTGAAGTAATTTTGCAGCTAATATTTTAAACTGAGGTGTGGTGTCTAAGTATGTTGGAGCAGGGCGCAGCGATTCAACGCTTCTGAACTACTCCTAAGGTACGTTATATCTATTACTAACGAAGGATAAGTTCTAGTATATTCTTATGGGTGGTGTTAATACTAAACAGTTGAAATATCTACTACACAACGCCGTCATAATCGTTTGCAACGACGCTGTTCGCTCTCAATCTGGAACGTTGCTGCTCCAATTTGCAAACTTGCGTGGATAATTATTGTCATCGTGAGTGATAACGTGTACAGATCAAAGGAAGGTGCTAAGACGGAAATATGGTCTTCGCGAATAAGTAAAATGACAAATAGGCAAATTCTGAATTGAATATAGTACTGATTGCTATCGTTTCTGCGTCGAGGCTGACTGGTGCCGCTAAAGACGCTCGTAGAACCTCGAAATCATGAAGGAAAAAGGAACAGAAGGAAAATATTGTTAGAGAAGAAGATATTTTGCTTTTTGTCCTTAGTGAAAGTGTACGACACTTCTGTTGCAAGTCGTAGAGGCCTAAGAAAAAAGAAAAATCGTACTATATGCAGAGCTACAGCGCCGCCATTTTTAAATACAATCAGCGAGAAAACATTTTTATTTTCCTTACATAACACATATTGAAGGCCTATAAACCATTACGGCCTATATTCCATATGTTTTCTTATTTAGCTGCAAAAAATTCCCAAAATTACCCTATATTTTTAGACGTCCACCTGCATGTTACCCGTTAAGAGCACTTCTCACAATCAGTTTAGAGTGCATTGAAAGAAAGGATTTTAGACAACTTTTTGTTCAATGAAGGGGAAAAGAAAAGCGTCTGAGGTTTTCCATATTTATTAAACAACACTTAGGTACAAAATTTATACATACAAATTTGATGCACAATCAAAAACTACAGTCTAAGTGCCTTAAAAGTTGACTTTAAAACTATAAACTAAGTGTCTCAAGACGATACTTTAAGCGCCTTAAAACTTGGCCTCAAAACGATAGTTTAAGTATCTTGAAATTATAGTTTAAGTGCCATAAACTATAGTGTTAGAGAGGTAAGGGATTATTATTCTTTACGTCGGATGGCAAAACTGCAATTTGGCTTTACTGATCGCCGTGCGGTCGACGATGCTTGTCTACTGTTTTTGTTTTACCAGTTCTCCATGTTATCGTGTTGTGTCCACCATTATATTAAATAAACTTATTATATTACAGAAGTGTTCCTCGTTGATCCACTACCTCCAACATATAGTTTAAGCGCTTTAACACCTAGACTTAAAACTATAGCCTAAGTACTTAAAAGTTATAGTTCAAGTGTCTTGAAACTATGATTTAAGTGGCTTACAACCTAGCCATAAAGCTATAGCATAAGTGCCTCAAAACTATAGTTTAAGTACCTTGAAACTATAATTTGAGTACCTTAACACTTGGCCATAAAGCTATGGCATAAGTGCCTCAAAACTTGGCAATAAAACTGTAGCTTAAATACCTTAAAGCTTGGCCTTAAAACTATAGTCTAAATGCCTTAAAACTTGACCTTACAACTGTAGCCCAAGTGCATCGAAACTATTATTTAAGTGCCTCAGAACTTGGCTTTATAACTGCAGTCTAAGTGCACTAAAACTGTAGTCTAAGCCAAACTGTCAACTACCGAACAATAGAAGTGCAACGATAAAGTGGCAATCAAGAAAACCACGTGACCAACTATAGTTAATCCAAGCGATTATATGTTTCGAGAGCGCAAAAAACAGGCAGGATCTGTAGTTGGGGCTGTTGAAGATCGGTGGCAGATCCCAAAACTGATTTGCGCGCTGTTACGCGCGCCTCTTTTTCTCCTGCGTTTTATCTTCCCCGGTATCTTCGTTCCCTCCGGGAATGCAAATTATTATTCGTCTCTAGGAGGAAAAGATCTCTTGCCTACTGGAACTGTGACTTATCATGCTTAATTACACGGTCTACCATTGAGTTATTAGCATTGTATGATATTAAAAGAGGCGCCAATTTGCCACGTCGTTCCTCTGATCCGCTTTCAGTTCTTTTCTGTGCGAATTTCTTTTAATATCACGACCTCTCCCTCTATCTACCGTTCCTCTGAGAAAAGATCGACAGTCGTACATCTGTGCTCGCGTGATAATATACATATAACGGAACGATGCATACATTTCGGAAATAACACGTTCCTGAAGAGAGGCCTGTTGCATCGATATAAACATTCGGCGTCTAGATGAAATTATTTTGTAATTATCATACTGACAATGAGTTGGACCCTTTAGCTATCGGAGAGATGCGCCTAAGTCTTTTATTTGAGAAATATCAGTATACATATCGCCCACTATGAATTCCGTACTAAAATCAACCACAAAATTCGATTATTTCAAAAGTTCTTATTTAAGAAAAGTATTTTTTTAAATAATTAAAATTTATATTAAAATTAACCACAAAATTCAATTATTTTTAAATGTTTATGTAAAAATAATATTTTTTAAAACTAATTAACGTTTGTATTACAATCAATCACAAAACATGTTTCTGTTTAAATAATTAAAATTTGTATCAATTCCAAAATATATTTTTTTAAATAATTAAACATTGTATTAAAATTAACAATAAAATTCTAATATTTAAAAAATTCTTACTTAAAAAACTTTTTTTTGAATAATTAACATTCGTATCAATTCTACCAGCCTCGCATTCGCCATAATTCCATTTAAGTGTTTTCCCCATTATAAGGGCTGACGCGCCATTTTTCTCATTACATTGACACATTGTCGGCTCATTTTTTCTCTGATTGCACCGTATAGCCGATGGCGTGAGATGAGACTAAGGGTCACCGCCGATAGCAAGTGGGACAGTCGAAAGAGTCTGAAAGTAGCAAAGATACGTGTTGTGATGCCTTCAGCGGACGCCGACCCATTTCTCTTTCGCACCTCCTTCTTCTCGTTAAAGAAACGCTATCGTTCTTTCATCCATAGTGTGCATTTAAGCGCCGCCGGTCTCGTTGCGCTGATTCCACTAACGAACCTGGCGATTTATATTATCGATCGGATTGTGTCCGTGGCAGGCGAACTCGAACTTACACGAGCTTTCATTGTTAAACGGCACCCGGCAGCCACGAGATCGACCCTTACCGTTTGCATTCATAATCTTATTGCCAATGGGCGTTGCACGATGTATCGAAGAATCTGTTTTCGAAGATTCATTCCAAATTTCTTCTGTCTGTTGTAGCTTCAATTGTGTTGTAATTGGAAAATATTTATTTATGTGTTTTTATTTGATCATATCAATTATAATGCAATATAACTATTTAAAATATTGGAAACTTTTGGTAAACTTGAAAGTTCTATGATGCACAGAGTACAGAAACATTAGGAATGTAATAGATTTTATGATAATACTGAAAATTCTAATTCACGCTTATTTCCTATTTTTGATTATGTCGTCACTTCCGTGGAAGCATGGTAAGTTTAACTAGCTTTTTCTAACATTAATTATCCAAATCGCTTTTCTTAAAACATAATTTCTCCATCTGAGAACGTGCTGTTAAGAAAAGAAACATTTTTTTATAAATAATAAAACCCTTTATTTTTTTCGGAATATGGATAAAAATATTGAACTCAGTTATTAAACGACTTATTAGTTTATTCTATATTAGTGCCAATACGTTTGTTCACGACCACGACCGAGGGCGGCGATTTAGAACCAACGCTTTCAGTGTTTTCCGTTAATAATTCAAAAACGAAGCGTCAATCAACATTTTGGTAAAGGAAAAAGTTGTTCAGGATCACCTCAGCAATAATAAAAACAGCAGTCAGAAGAAACATTTCTTCATATTGCTTACATGACACAGATTAAAGGCCCATGAACTGCATTTCTATATTTTCTTATTTAGCTGCAAAAAATTCCCAAAGTTACCCTATATTTTCAGACATTCACCTACATGTTCTCCCTTAAGCGCCTTTCTCAGTTGAGAGTGCATTAAAAGAAAGGATTTTAGACAATCTTTTGTTCAATGAAGGATTTATTAAATAATATTTAAGTATAAAATTTATAAATTTGATGTACAGTCAATAGTCTAGATGCATTAAAACTATAGCCCAAGTGCCTCAAAACTATATTTTAAGTGCCTTGAAAATTGTCACAGGCGAAGACGAAGATTTTTTGTTTTTAAAAAAAATTATTTTATTACGACTTATTCGTTACTACTCAATTACACTTGGTACTAATTACAAATATACGGATTGTCTTATAGTAACGACTTGGACGACTGTATGGATCAAAAGAATTCTCGGTTCGCTTTCCTCGTTCCTTTTATACTGGTTTCGCTTGTAAATATTTGTCTCCGATGTCTTAATCTTTTCCGGCTCGATTGTTTTCCTTATACGTAGGTCACACCTCCCCCCCTCGGTAAATCTGAGCTCCGCGAAGAAGATTTGTACATTTTACCAATAAACTTCTACGAGGTGAATATAATAGGAAGTTGAAAATTTTCCTAATGTGTGGGGGTCGTTTTCGTGTATTAGAATGTAATTTTCTATGCAATCGGGACAATGTCGTGGGTTGTCCTGAGTCATTAGATGATCGTCGCAAAGCATATATTTTGATGCACGAGGTGTTGCAGGTATTGATGTTAACGTGTGCACTATATTGTCCTCGTAATTGATATCTGATTCTGGGTCGAAACAATCGTTAGAAATTAAGTATTGGCGATTTGGTGCTAGATATGCTGGTGATTTTTCCTCTAGTATCGTATTACAAACTAGTCGCGCAAACTGTGTAAATGCGATGTCTCGCGCTGATGGAATAGGTCCATCAAATGGCCCTTGATCTTCCTTGTACAGAATTTGTGGGCTTTGTGGTCGTAATACACCCATTATGTATACTTATCCTAGTTTTTATAAAGATTGTGTGAGATACTTCAGTCAGATTTTTAAGAAACATTTCTATAATATCGTGCAAGAGCTCGTTTTTTGGTTTTTTGGTGTGGTCT
Organism: Anthophora plumipes; assembly: GCA_951804975.1. Taxonomy (NCBI): domain Eukaryota; kingdom Metazoa; phylum Arthropoda; class Insecta; order Hymenoptera; family Apidae; genus Anthophora; species Anthophora plumipes. Next base: position 18,898,476 of record OX638119.1, read on the forward strand.
GGATTCTGTACTTATTTCAGATAGTGTATCGGGTATATCGTTAATTGTTATCGTTTCATGCGGTTGCGCGTAAACAGGATTTGTTGGTGTATAATGAACTGTATCAAGTGTATGACTTCTTTGGCCGAAAGTACAGTGATCAAATATATAACAGTTTTTACATAGTGTAAAGCAAAGGTTTAATAATCGTGTGCAGGCTTTTAAGAGTCCACATTTATAACTTATATAAAGAGTTAGGAGAGTGAATACCAGATAGCTTGAATATCTTCCTATCTCATATACCTTTTCTATCCATGTCAGGTTTCTCTTTTTGATTGCCAATTGTTGAATTTGTTCATTTATAGTGTTTAAAGAAGTTCCTAACTTTTCTATTTGTTCGTTTGTTAGCGCTGTGCTTGTTAGTTCGTGAATCTTTATATCTTCCGTTGATAGGTTGTGAGTTTTTATTAGTTGGAGAATTTGAGATTCGTTATGAATTTGTGTGTTATACGTTTCGATTGTGATGTTTCTTGTTATAATGCTTGGAGGTAAGGTAATTTCTTGATTTAATGCCATGCATGTTTTGTTTAACGTTAGTATGGGGGGTTTTTTGAGTTCTATGTTAATGGGATCTCTGCTTTTGCAGATTATGTCGAGGTTCTTTTCTTTTATAGGTACAATAAGCCATTGGTTTTCGGTTGCCAGGGGATAATCAAGTGTATTCTGTATATTTACGTATTTTGGTTGACAATTAATATTTTTATGAATTAAGATTTGTAGGGCGCAGTAATCGTTTTGGTCAATTCTGTGATCAGGTTGTTTTCTTTGAAGTATATATTTATGATTTATTGGTTTTAATTGTACAAAATCTTCAATTTTTAAGGGAATATATCGTGTTTGTTCATTGTTCATGATAATATAATCCATCTCCATTGACTGTGTTATATAGCCTTTTATGTAGGAATAAACGGGTATAGGAATGATGTGTTTTAGTTGGTAATTATGTTTTTCCATGATAGGAATTTGCAAAATGTATACTAGTTTGTTTTGTATGAGAGCGATAGTTAAGTGACTAATGTCGATTAGGGCGGAAAAGTTGGGTTCCGTTAATTGTATGGGAAAATTTTGATGTTCAGTTAGTTGAGATAAGGTGTTCATTATTTTAGTAGGGTTAAGTAATAAAGGATTGGCAATGCCGTGTTTTCCGTCGATGATTGCGTTCATAAGGGTTATTAGTCGTATTTGCAATTCATCATATATTAAAGTGTAGTCATATAGTATTTCGTCGAGTTTTATATTTAGTTCGTTAAGGTTAGATTTGTTCTTTAGCAACTGGAAGTTTTCATTTATAAGGTCATATTGGTTTTGAATTGTTTTGAATTGATTGATGGAGGAATTTAACTGTTGGACGATTAATGTTGTGGAGTCTTTTACATAATGAGCTATCTGGAGATTATCTTCACGAAGTTTGTCAACTTGATCATTGTAGTACTCGGCGTCAGATTGTGTCATGGTTCCGAATAATATCTTTAGTCCTTCACCAACTAAGTTTATTAATCTTCTCTTTGTACGCATTTCATGTTTTTGATACCCAATTAAGTGATAAAATGTTAGTAAGTCTAATTCTAAGTTTTTAATTTTGTTTAATTGGTACTTAATTCTGTTTTCTACAATACACGACTGCGGTTTGAATTTAATATTACAATCTTGTAGCAGTCTTGATATCCCTTTGTGTAGTTCTTTTAAATCCGTTTCAATATATTGGAATTCTATCGTCATCGCTAATTTCCAGGTTTCATGGTAAACATGTACGTCCCCTAGGTTCTCTAGGAAGATGGTGTTCTCCTCCGAAAGTTCTCTTAAATTGAATCCTTTGGTTATTGTTGTTGCGTTTTGTCCTTCAGCCATTATGATCGTTGAGAGTATCGTCACAAGAATAATATTCGTCTTCGTCTTCATCTGGAACAATAAATAGTTTTGTATCGGTTTTGTTGTATGTGATTTCTTTCTCTCCTCTTTTGATGGTAATAGATTGTTCATTAGGTATTTTTATTATGGTATATGGTCCATCCCACGGAGGTCTCAGTTTTTATGTTCCTGATTGTTTCCATTTTACCAATACTTGATCTCCGACTTTATATTCTGGAACTGTTTTACTCTTCTTTGTCCTTTCTTGAGTTTTCTTTTGGTATTCTTGGATTCTTAATTTTGCCTTTTCTTTTATTCATTGTCGATTTCTTTCATAGTTTTGTGCTACTTCTTGTTCTTGAATCTGTTGTTGGTATTGAGTCATAGGTATGTTTGGTTTATATCCGAATGTGAATTCTATTGGTGATATTTTCGTCACTTCATGATTTGTTGAGTTGTATGCCCAACACATGTCTTTTAGTAGATCATTCCAAGAGTTATTTTCATTGATGTAGCTTCTGATGTAATTTAATATTTCTTTATATTTCTATCTATTATTTAATATTTCTTTCGTTAAGTTGATTATAGAATCTCTTTCGGTAATCCGAATATTGAAACGTAATTATTCCAAAAGGTTTTTAATACGTCTTTTGAATTTTTCGTTTTCATTGGTGCTGCTACTAGAAATCTTGTTAGGTAGTCTTGAATGACCAAAATGTATTTGAATCCATTAGATAGGGGTAACGGTCCCATTGTGTCTAACGAAATTTTTTCCTTAGGTTTTGTAGGGATGTCTGGAAATCCAGGATTCGTTTTTATTCCTTCGTATTTCTGTCTTTCAAATTGACAAGTTTTGCAGTTCTTTACGTATTATTGTACTTCCTTGGCGATTCCGGTCCAGTTGTACTTCGTCCTTAATTTTTCTAAGGTTTTCTGCGTTCCCATATGTCCTCCTATACAGGATTCATGTACTTCCTGTATTAGTTGTTTTCTTTCTTCATAATTTTCTGGAACTTTATTATTATTTATGTATACAGTCATGGGATCATTTGGTTTCAATTTTCCCCTTATATATTTGATCATTTTTATTATTTCTTCCTTCATATGAGGGTAATGTATATTATTCAATTCTACTTCATTGTATTGTGGTACATACCTTGGTTCGAAGCTAGATGTACCAGAGAAGTGGATCTTCTGGATCCAGGAAATCTCCTCGTTCATTAGGATTTGTGGAAAGTATGAATCTTCCCCGATTGAGGGTTCCTTCGGTGATGTTAACTTGCGAAGTAACATCTAGGTTGTCTCCCTCAAGTTGGTATTGTTCATACGTTGAAGAGATGGTTTCATCCGAGAGAAATTCTTCGAGAACTTCCTCAGGTATTGCATCTTCTTGTTCTTCAAAAGCTCGCCCCTGTGAGTCGCTGATGTCAGGTTGCATTGACTCTTGCGAGGATTTAATGTATAGCTTCAACGGCTCGTTCGGCATATTCTTCGTGTGTATAAAGTTGATCATTTGTCGCACTCTGTCTTCAATTTCTTTATTCTTGAAGGATAAGAATAATTTCTTCTTTCTTTTTATGTTGCTTCTTATATCAATGAAGTGAATTACAGGATCTTCGTTTGGGAAGCAGATTATTCCTCCTGCTGCCAATTCTTCTTGATCCGTAATCGTGAGGACATCTTCAGGTCTTGTTGTTACTTCAATTTCTTGAATTGTTTTTGTTTTCGGCATCGTGTTCTTCTCTTTTATATGTATATTCTTCGTACGTCGGTGTTACATCCGGAATGTAATCTTCTAATTCCGGGATTTCTTCTTCCATCATGTTAACTCTTGACAGTGCGACTACGTTGGTGTTCTTGTTTCCTTCCTTGTAGACTATTTCATAGTCATATTACTACAATGATCAAATAGACAAACTTAGAGAAGACAATCTGCAGATAGCTCACTATTTAAAAACCTTTACAACACTAATTGCCCAACAATTAAATTCTTCTATTAATCAATTCAAAGCAATCAAAAATCAATATGATATAAATGAAAACTTTCAGTTATTAAAAAATAAATCTAGTCTTAACGAACTAAATATACGACTTGACGAAATACTTTACTATACGATGAATTAAAGATACGATTAATAACCCTTATAAACGCCATAATTGACGGAAAACACGGCATTGCTAATCCTTTATTACTTAACCCTACTAAAATAATGACAACTTTATCTCAATTAACCGAGCATCAGAATTTTCCCATACAACTAACAGAACCTAATTTTTCAACCTTGATTGACATTAGTCAACTAACAATTGCTTTAATAAAAAATAAATTAGATTACATCTTGCAAATCCCAATAATGGAAGAACATAATTACAAACTAAAACACATTATCCCTATACCCACTTATTCTTACATAAAAGGCTATATAACTCAATCAATGGAGATGGATTACATTATCATGAACACTGAACAAACACGATATATTCGCCTAAAATTAGAAGATTTTGCGCAATTAAAACCTATAAATCATAAACACATAATTCAAAGAAAACAACCCGATTATAGGATTGATCAAAATGACTACTGCGTTTTACAAATCTTGTTGCGTCATCGGTTTGAACAAATGATATGCTCAGCTTCCCCTAACGCTTGGTTGTCGCTGGTGCGATATTTCGCAGAGTCCCTTTCGTCTTACAGAGTGTATGTTTAGTTGTTGAAGCTTGTTTGAATATATCTTTTAGTGTCAGTCTCTTGGTCTTTACTTTCACTCTATTTATACAAATTTTCGTAGCTCGATTTCCCGATTTGGACGAATCAGAACCGTCCCTGCCCCTTGAACAGTCCTCCATGGCCAAGCGCAAGCCGCCACCCTGGAAATCCCTGGTTGGCAGGGTGGTGGAATGTCGTTGTGGCGGGGGTGAGCGGTCCTAACGGGACTCTTGCTACGTATGTTAGGAACTTTACGATACGTTAATTGCTATTGAGGGCGACCGGGTACCAGAAAGGCACATGGGCCGCAGAAACGCAAAGTTTCCGCGGTCATAAACTCTTTCTGGAACTCGACCTAAGGAAAGGTTAGAAAGTCAAGCATCCTCAAAAATAGCATAAATGAATCGCCCGTATCATAAAGTCGCGTCCTAACGATTAGTTTTGCGTCGCAACAAATCTTAATTCATAAAAACATAAATTGTCAACCGAAATACATAAACATACAGAACACGCTCTACTACTTTCTAGCAACTGAAAATCAATGGCTCATAATACCCATAAAAGAAAAGAATCTCGATATAATCTGCAAAAACAAGGATCCTACTAACATAGAGCTTAAAAAACCAACGGTACTAACGTTAAACAAAACATGTATAGCAGTAAACAAGGAAATCACCATAACTCCAAGTGTCATAACAAAGAACATTACAATAAAAACATACAATACAAAAATTCATGACGAATCTCAGATCCTACAATTAATAAAACCCCATAACTTATCAACAGAAGATAAAAAAATCAAAAAATTAACGAGTACCGCTTTAACAAATGAACAAATAGAAAAACTAGGAACTTCTTTAAACACCATAAACGAACCAATCCAACAGTTAGCAATTAAAAAAAGAAATTTGACTTGGACAGAAAAGATATATGAAGTAGGAAAGTACCGGAGCTATCTGGCATTCACACTTATAATTCTTCTTTATATTACTCACAAATGTGGATTACTAAAAGCCCTTATTCAATTACTAAAATTCTGCTTTACACCATGCAAAAACTGTTACATATTTGACCATTTGTTATATTCCGCGGCTCGCGATTCCTTGCGTTCGTATACATATAATATTTAATAAGTACGCGGTAGGAGAGCTTGCCGGAAACTGGGGCGAAAGGAACTTTTCTGCGCGTCGTACTATTCAACTTTATTTGACAATTCGGTGACGTTCGGTGCGTGAAGACGACTGGACAAAAATCTCTTGTTTCGACGGAAAAAGGTTTCTAGATATAGGTTCGGTAAGTAGGAGAGTAGGGGTTAGTGAGGCTCAGAGGCCAATCTAGGGAGAGGCGATGAGGTCTAGGTTCAGCGATGAGTAAAAGTAAAGAATGATGTGGAGGTCTGGGTTCAGGGGTGACTAACGTTAGGATAATGCGGATTGTTTACAGTTAAGGAAAGGTGGCAGGATGACTAAAAACTAATGCAAGATAGGAGAGAGGTATACGACACATTGTACATTCCGTCAACGAAGCCATACACTTGACACAGTGCATTATACCCCAGCAAATCCTATCTATATACTACCACATGAAACTATAACGATCAATGATATACCTGATACACTATCTGAAATAAGTACAGAATCAAGACCACATCAAGAAACTAAACAGCGAACTCTTGCGAAATACTACCGGAATGTTTCGTAAATATCTTACTGAAACATCTCACATCAATTTTGTAACATTTAGGTTAAGACCATACAATGGACGTATTACAACCACAAAGCCCAAAAATTCAATACGAAGAAGATCAAGGACTGCTAGATAGAATTATTCCATCAGCGCGTGATATAGCTTTTACACAATTTGCACGTTTAGTTTGCAATAAAATTATCTGGGGAAAATCACCAGCCTACTTAGCGCCTAATCATCAATACTTAGTTTGCGAAGAATGTTTCGACCCACAAGCAGATGTAAATTACGAAAACAACATAGTTCATACATTAACGTCAATACCAGCATTACCCAGAACATCAAAATGCATCTTCTGTGACGATCACCTCATGACTCAGGAAAATCCGCGACAATGTACCGAATGTATTGAGAACTATATTATAATAGGTGAAAATGACCCGCACATCATAGAAAAACTCTTAACATCAAACTATATACATCCCGTTAACGTTTATTGGTAAATTTTCTTCGCGGAGCTCAGATCTTTGCGAGGGGGAAGGTGTGACCTGTACCAAGGTCAAACACAATTCGGACCTAGACTAAACAAGATAAGAAAGGATACGCAGTATCCAAGACGAAACATGCGATAGGCCAAAGTATAAAAGAGGCACGCGACAAGCAGGAGGGATCATTCTGAATCATTTTGACGATCATTATGGACCAGACTATTGTGTATTCAGAATAGTTAACATTGTATAATATCCAAGTGAAGTGAATAAAAGTGTTTAAAGTTTATTGTTTTTTTTAAAAAACAAAATACGTAATTTTTGCCTGTGACAATAGTCTAAGTACTTTAAAACTATAGCTTAAGTGCTATAAAACTTGACATCGAAACTATAGTTTAAGTGTCTTGAAACTGTAGTTTACGTACCTTAAGACTATAGTCTAAGTGCCTTAAAACTATGGTTAAGGTTTGAGGTGCCTCAAAGTATAGTTTAAGTACTTTAAAATTATAGTTTAAGTGTCTCAAAACTACAGTCTAAGGACTTGGAACTTGGCCATAAATGTACGGTCTAAGTGCCTTAAGACTATCCTGAAGTTCCTAAAACTATAGTATAAGTGCTTTAAAACTATGATCTAAGTGCCTCAAAGTGTAGTTTACATTCTTTAAAATTGTAGTTTAAGTGCCTAGAAGTTTGGTCATAAAACTATAGTTAAATAGAAAGTATAAGGCTCAGATAAAAAAGGTTGCAAAGGGCGTTACTAATTTCTTCGTAATTTGAACAAACTGGAATTTTTCTCGAAACTGTTCGTACTTTTTTAAGTACTTTAGTATAATAATCCTTTCAACTTTTGACACAATTCGTTTGGTCCAATTTCAAAAAAGTAATTCTGTTTCAAATAGTACAATAATTGAATATTAATAAGAGTCTCTGTACAGGCTTTTCCGTCGGAGAAAAGGAAAGGATCGTTATGGTACCGGTAAACGCCCCTGATCGTAGACCGAAACACTCATGACAAGAATACTAATTCAGAGCTAAGGTAGGTTGGGGCGTATCTAGGATCCAACAAGTCAATAACTCGTGTCTCCTCCACCTACAATGAGAAATCGTCGCGGTGTACAATGATTGTGGGTGTGCAGTGAAGTATCATCGAGGAGTTGGTGCGCGTGAATGTCTTCATAGAATAAGAACCTAGGGCGACAGAATGTTCCTCGTCTGCGCGAGCTGCGTAAAACTGTCATCGAGTCGCAAAAATGGAAACCTCAATCTGATTGAAGAAAGCAGAAAACCAGTCTTTCGTCAGATAACTCTTTGTACTTTATTCAATTACGAGCTCTGTCGGGTTTTTGGTACCATCACTTTTATTTAATATTTGCACAGTCTTTTTGTAACCAGTTATCTTGTTTGATAGGAGGGTCAGTAAAGTATAAAGTGGATTATATATGGAAGTATCCGAACGCTTATATTTTTCACATTTAAGGAATGAAATATGTACATATTATATATTGAACTAAGGTATTTGAAATAATTTGGGATATACAGGGTGTTCGGTAACTGGTAGTACAAACGAAACGGAGGTGATTCTACATGAAAAAATAAGTCGAAAATATAGAATAACAATTTTTCGTTTAAGGCTTTGTTTTCGAGAAAATCGGCTTTGAATTTTCGCCCGGTACGCGTGCACTTGATCATGTCTCTTTATAACGGATCTCACTGTAGATCATTGTCTCGATGGATATTATCGCAGTTTAAGTTTGTTTTTATCGTAACAGAAAATTAGGAACACGTAATGAAATAATATGTTGAGAATAATTAATAATTAATTAATAATTAAATAATTCGAAGAACCGTGGAGCAACTAAGATTATACAGCAAGGAAGGTTTCTTGTACTTATTTCAGGATTTGCAACACGTTCTTTAGTATTTGCTCTTCAACATTCACACTAACGCGTCGTCAACGACCATCGTGTCGCCGGAATTGTTCAAAAGAACCATACTCGCCGGGGGTTCGTTCTGCTCTTTGAATAACTCGTCTGTCGGGATGTCGACGATTGGGATACCCGTGTATGTAATAATTAGCTGCGGCTGATGCGTTTCCACCGCACGCACCTAACGCAAGTATTATGTCTGTATATTCCCGATTGCTGTATGTAGATATGATGGCAGACTGATAGATACTGATGGTGTTTAACGGTAAAGGTAAGATAGTAAGATCACAGGTACAATAAACATTTCCGTGACACTTGAAGTGTTTATCAACATAAACTTCAATCGAGACAATGATCTACAGCGATATTCGTTATAACGAGAGATGATCAAGTGCACGCGTATCGGGCGAAAATTCAAAGCCGATTTTCTCGAAAACAAAGCCTCAGACGAAAAATTTTTATTCTATATTTTCGACTTATTTTTTCATGTAGAATCACCCCCGTTTCGCTTGTACCACCAGTTACCGAACACCCTGTATAATATCGGAGAAGATGTTAAGGTAACATAAGTAGAACTTGAAAATAATTCAACGACGCATACAGTTTTTATAGTAGATTTATTATGAAGATGAATTGTAAATGGCTCACAAAAATATTCGAGCGATACATTTAATAGTGACTTAAATTAGATAATTCAAATTTTAATAGGAAATTGTAGTACATACGTGAAAAAATAGGAAGCACTAATAATTCATTAAAACAGAGTCTTAATATTTTGTTGCTAGTTCTTTCCTTTTAACGACTTCCTCTAGTCTTCAGAGCATTAGATACATTAAATACATTAGACTATGGGTTTAAGGCACGTAAACTATACTCTCAAAGCACTAAAACTACACTTCGAAACACTTTGACTATAGTTTTAAGGCACTTAGACTATAGCTTTAAGACACTTTTCCTTGTGCCTTAGGACTATAGCCATATTGTAAGTGCCTTAAAACTAGAGTGCTAATGCCTTACGTTTATAGTCTCATTGCAAGTTCCCCTTAAAACTATGGTCTGAGCTTTAAGGTACTTAGATTATAGTTTTAAGATACTTACACTGTACTTTCGGGGCTCTTACATTATAGTTTTAAGGCACTTACAATAAGCCTATAGTCTTATGCCATTTGGACTATAGCTTTAAGGCACATAAAGTACAGTTTTAGGGCACTTAGATTATAGTTATAAAGCACCTAAACTATACTTTTACGGCCAAGTTATAAGGCACTTAAGATACAGTTTTGAGGCACTTAGACTACAATTCTCAAGCCAAGTGTTCAGGCACGTGGACTATAGTTTCAAGACACTTCAACCATAATTGTAAGGCCAAGTTTTAAAACACTTGGACTATAGCTTTAAGCCACTTTTCCTTGTGCCTTAGGACTATAGCCATATTGTAAGTGCCTTAAAGCTATAGTGCTAATGCCTTATGTTTATAGTCTCATTGTAAGTGTCCCTTAGAACTATGATCTAAGTGTCTTAAAACTATGGTCTGAGTACCTTTGGACTATAATCTAAGTGGCTTAAAATTGCCTGATAATTTAAGTGCCTTGCAACTTGGCCATGAAACTATAGGTTACGTGCCTTAGGGCTACAGTCTAAGTGCCTTGAAGCTTATCCTTATTTGTAGTACAAGTGCCTTAAGGCTATAGTCTAATTGTAAGTGCCTAAACACTATAGTCTAAGTGTCTTACACCTGTAAACAATGTGCCTTATGGCTATAGCCTAAGTGCCTTAAAACTATAGTATAGCTGCTTCAACGCTATAGTCCAAGTGCCTTAGAACTATAGTCTAATTGTAACTATAGTTTAAGTGCCTTAAAACTTGGCCTTAAAAATATGGCCTAAGTGTCTTAAAACTATAACTTAAGTGCGTTAAAACTATAGTCTGAGTGCTTTAAAACTATAGTCTAATGTAATAATGTATCTAATATATCTAATATTCCGTAGACTAAAAGAAGTCCTTAAAAGGAAGAAACTACGAACATGATATTAAAACTCTGTTTTAATTAATTATAAGTGTTATTATTCCTCTATGCTAATAATTTGTCCACCTATAAAATGCTCGTGTAACATATTTTCCCTATTATTTTCTATATAACTTCATTTATATTATTTCTCCTTACTACGTTATAAACTAGGATAGATAATAAATGAATATGTTAAAAAACTTCGTCTTTAAATCAATTTGTTTAGTAGTTTTGAGTATTCATATCATAACAATCATATTGTACCGATACTTTTGTCCAGCACTGTAAGTAAACATTATTGTCGAAAGAGGATTCAGTTATTCCGTTCGCCGACAGTTAACGATATTATTTCTTGCTATTCCACTGTTTCGAAAATGCTCGTACGGTTGCATAAAACCTGCAGCGTGGCTGCGTGAGGAACGAGGCAATAATAACTCATCGCTTCAGGGCTCACAGCACGCAGACTCTGTTCGCGATTCTAATCCTTGGGCAATTTGCACAGAGCACCGTAAAATAAAAACCACACAAACAACTGCCATAGAGTCTTTCTTCACTCCTTTGGATCGGCCGAACATGTTTCGTAGAAGAGAATTCGCAGTCCTGAGTGAATTACGAAAAAAAGAACCAACGCTTTCTGCCAAATATTCCTCGAAAACAACGTTTCTTATGCTCCTTTCATATCTATCAACTCTTTATCGTGATAAAATAAGGATATATCCGTCAGTTTGTCTATCTGTCACGATCAAACTAAATGTACAAACTCCGTCGTCGACATTCATCGAATATACACTTTCTACCATAATAAATAAAGCGAGAACATAAAAGTATAATATTTTAATTTGCTAATCTTTCCTTTTTGTACCCCCTGCTTTTTCTTAAATTCTTAATCTTGTGAGTTTAAGATTGAGTTTATTAGAATCTATGCATTATTTGTAATATTATAAGCAATAAAAATTACAACACTTTAGGCATACATTTCGAAATGCTCAGTTTTTTCTAATATTATAAACAATAACAATTACTACACTTTAGACATACATTTTAAAATGCTCCCTCTTAAGGGTTTAAGATTGAATTTATCAGAATCTATGCATCATTTCCAATATTATGAATAATAAAAGTTACTATACTTTAGGCATGCATTCTAAAAGTTTAAGACTGAATTTATTAGAATCTATACATTATTTCCAATATTACAAACAATAAAAATGTTAAAAATGAAATGAAATAATAAGTTTATTTAGTGAAACAAACATGTTAACGCAATACAATTACAATATAATAATCCGACAATCTCGAGCACGCCAATACCCAACCGCGCACACACACCAGCTAGCCACAAGAGAGCATCACGTAGGCGCACGCGCTCCCAGCGCATTCCAGAAACAGTCGGGAATCTCTATCAATCCCCCACTTTCGCGACATAATTTTAATTTCGGTTTACACTCCTTAAACTTATTATCTTCGTTTGCTGGATTCTCGTTTGTCTGTACATGTAGTATTTTCATCAAGTCTTCCTCAACCTTCTCCCTCACTAGGTGGTAAGATATATCTATGTGTTTCGACCTCATCTTGTCCATCTTACTAATGGAAAAATCTATCGCAGCCCTATTGTCGCAAAACATCTGGATTCCTCTAAAATGATTTAACAAATTAAGTTCATCTAGTACCATTTTGAGCCATGCAATCTTTTTGACTCCATGTGACATTGCCACATACATATTCTGATTCCATTGTTGACGTGGAGATACACTTCTGTTTGGTCGATCTCCAATGAACTACATAACCTGCTACCTTTATAATTATACCTAAGAATGAATGTCTGTCATCTAAATCGTTTCCCCAATCTGCATCGCAATATATCTCAATATTTTGATCTCTGTTAATCTTGTACTCTATTCCATAGTTCATTCTCTTGTTTAAATATCTTAGTATGTGTTTGACTTGATTCTACTGTTGTCTACCTGGCTTAACATTGTATTGCGACGACCGTCACAGCAAACAATATATCTGGTCTAGTATAAATTACTAGATGCATTAATTATCCTATTACCTCTCTATGTGGTACATTGCACATCTGCTTCTCCTCTTCTTGATTTTTCGGACTCAATTCTTGAGATAGACGGATTCCTAGTTCTAGTGGTGTATTAGCTCCTCTACATTCTTCCATCCCATACTTCTTCAGGATCGATTTTATACATGGCTTTTGAGTTAGCCCCATGTTTTCCTTCATGTCGCTTTGTACCTTAACCCCTAGTATGAAGGAAATTACATCCAAATCTTTGGCTTCGTATTTTTAAGCGATATTCTGTACTACTTCGTTAACCTTCATTTCTTCTTGTAGGAAAATCAGTATGTCATCAATATACACGGCTAAAATTGTCCCATCATTCATTACGTAAATGCAGTTTGATGATTTCAATTTTCTAAACTTACAACTTAAAAGAAATTTCTCTAGTTCTTCGTTCCAATTCCTACTTGCCTGCTTCAGGTCGTAAATTGGTTTCATCAGTCTTGCAACTTTTCCATCTTCTCTCTCGTACAATTGAGGTAATTTCATATATGTATATCTCTTCTTTCAGTGGACCATATAAAAATGCGATCTTTGTATCTATATGTCTAGTTTTTAAATTTAGAATTACTGCCAACGTTAGTAATAATCTGATCACAGAGAAATTTGTGACTGGTGAGTATGTCTCTCCATAATCTTTAGCTTTTTCCTGATTAAATCCCTGTGTGACTAACCTTGCCTTAAACCTTGCAGGTTTTCCATCTGACACAGTTTTGAGTTTGAAGGCCCATCAAATTTTGGCTTCCCCTTTCTTCCATAAAGGTTTCTCACAGTCTTCTTGGGTCTGTCTATACGTGGTGTATAATTTGCAATCTCTGGTGCCCCCATTGTCTCCTTCGTCTGTCTCTGAATTACACGCGATGTCTGACCGTAAATCATCATATCCATATTGTTGCATATTGTTTTTATAAAACCATTCATACCCTATCTTGTTTTCACAGAATCTGAGGTGCTTTGTTGTGAAACCATAATCTGGAGACCATAATCTGTACCCTTTTGTCTTAGTTGCATATCCAACTAGTATACATTGCAAACTTCTATTATCGAGTTTTCTCTTGCCTTGCATTGCCACTTTAGCATAGGCCAAGCATCCAAACACTTTCAAATATTTAACACTGGGTGTATTTTCCATCCAGACACCTGAGGGTGTTTCGTCATTGAACTTCGTGTGACTCACTCTATTCCTTACATATGCTGCGGTAGTCACAGCTTCTGCCCAGAACTTCTGCAATAACTTGGCTGAATGTAACATTGACCTGGTTAAATCCAGTAGGGTTCGATTGATTCTTTTTGATACTCCATTCATCTATGGTGTCTCTACATTGCTTCTCTCGTGTCTTATTCCTAAAGACTTGAAATACGCGTCTATTTCCTTGTTACAGAATTCAAGGCCATTATCTGTTCTAAATCTTCGTACTTTTCTTCTTATTTGCCGTTCAACTTCAGCTACATATTCTTGTATACACTGCTTTACCTCAGTTTTTGATTTGCTGCATCGTACAATTGTTCTGTGTGAGTAATCATCTGTGAATGTAACGAAATATTTAATATTTACTTCCTCCTATTGACTCTACAAGCATGGGTCCACACAAGTCGGAGTGTATCAATTCACATATTTCCATCGATTGCCTTCTTGATACTGTTTTACAGATAGCTTTGATCACTTTTCCTATGCAGCACGAATCACAAGTATTGTTCGATTGTCCTCTTCCTCTATTCAGAAAGCGGGTCAGAGTTTCTAATCTCTTCCTCACGTTTTTAACACCACCTTCTATTTCTTAATTTGCCTATACTTTACTATTGAAGAAACTGTGACCCGTCCGTAGCAACAATAACTTTATGAAAGCCATTGAACACCGTTAGTCTCTTAGTTTCAATATTTTCGCCTTCATTTTATGGCTTAGAATTTCAATTTTCGTTTCTTTGTTCGAACATGGGTTGCCTGAGTTAGAGTGCATCATAAAGATTCTTGCCTGCTACGGTTGCGGGCGAGTCATGTGGAATTTCCGCGTACGTCACTCTAAGGTACTCTCTTTACCTGAAAGTGATCGTTAGCTGGAGGGAGGTCACTTTCCACCAAAATTATTCATCCAATCATGTTCATTCGACCGATTCTCTAGCCACTCCCTAGAAAATGCAATTCAACCAATTCACATGTCTCACCCCCGCTAACATACCTCGTTCACTTTTACTTTTCGGGAGATTCCTCGAACGAGGAATCAGCTCGAAAAAAACCTCTTCACGACAACAACACACATAAACTAAGACTCAAAGCTAACATCTCAATTATCATTCCTTACCTCCGGAAACGATCGTAAGGAAATTACTATACGATTATTAGAGTTGATCGCGTTGCATCGCGAATTCGTGTAAAAAACAAGTATCGTCTCGAACTCTCATATCTTTATCTACAATGACCAACTTGAGCTGAAAGGTTCTTTTGATTGTTTCATTATTGATATGGCAGAATCTTTCATGCCACAGTGACTTGCTTTGAACATCAAGGGCATATGTACTAGGAACTTTCTCATTACCCTTCTCTACCTCTGCTTTTACTATATATAAATGATTATTTCCAAGCGCTAAACCCAATGTCCTTTTTGTATTTATATCTCTTATCGTTATCATTTCCGATCATTAGCTCATGGCTTTTCTTTTCCATCTGTGATACTGACATGAAATTCTTTCTAACTTCTGGGACATAGTAAACATTATTTAAAATTACTCGTCTTATGGAATTTCCTACATACATCCTTAGTACTATTCTACCTATACCTTTGGCTTGTAATATTGCATCACTTAATTTCTGTGGATCTACCGCAGTATTAACTACACTAATATTCAATTCTTTAAATGACACGAACCCATCTTTCCTGTAGCTTACATGGTGTGTACAACCGCTGTCCAATAGCCAAGTGTCATCTAGATCTACTTTGTTCAATGATAGTACAAACGCTGTATCGGCTTGTGACCTGATATTGTGTCCCTTGTGTCCCTTAAATCTTCTGGTACTGTTACTTGTACGACAATCCTTACTAAAGTAACCTGGTTTGTTACACCTAAAATATACTAAAGATTTGAATTTTTTCTCTCCCTGTTTCTCTGCTTGGACACCTGTCATGTTTTTTGAATACATTTAAAGCCTGTTTGTATATATCTATCTTAGTATATCTTCTCTAGAACGTCGTCTATCATATTCTGCCAAGAGTATTCTTGAAATCTCTGCAGAATTAAACTTATCATCTGGCAAACTTGCCAATGACATGTTCAGACTCTCCTAACTTTCAGGTAGTCCAGCTAGCAATGCATATGCTAAGTCCTCATATTTAGCTTCAGCTCCTGTTTCTCTTAAATTGTTAGCTGCTATTTTAGCTCTTGAAATATATGACGACATGTTTTCATCATCGTTCATCTTTAAATGATAAAAGGCTTTCTTCAATTGCACTATGCATACTCTTGATTTTGGTTCATGTACCTGTTCAAGTTTATTCCAAGCTTCATGTGCATCATCACAGTCCTCAATGTGTACCTATTGATCTGCATCGACATGTAGTCTAATGATAGCGAGAGCTCTATCGTTGTTCATACTGAATACTGCCCTCTGATCTGTGGTTTCATTCCCTGTACACATGGTCTTACCTAGGGCGTAATCTAATAGTCCCTTTCCTTTCAACAGCCATTTCATTTCCATTTTCCATGTTCTATAGTTGTGTGCAGATAATTTATTTACGTGGCTTTTTTTTATAGGTTCAGTAGCTTGCATCGTATACTTTAGGCACATATTTTAAAATACTCAGTTTTAAAAGTTCAAGATTGAACTTATTAGAATCTATGCATTATTTCCAATATTACAAACAACAAAAATTACTACACTTTAGGCATACGTTTCAAAATGCTCAGTCTTAAGTGTTTAACTTTGAATATATCAAAGACACGAAAGATCTGATATATTATCTTGGATTGCGAATATCAACGGAATATCTCACGCGGCATGCAAACATACACGAAAGTATTCGAACGCTTACATTCTTCACATTTAACGAATAGAATATGTATATTAAACTAAAATATTTGAAATAATTTGGCATATAGTAATATTTACAAGTAAAGCTTGAAAATAATTCAACAACTTATACAGTTTTCATAATACATTCATTGAATTTGTTAAAAATAATTTGCAATGTAAAACTACGTTTAATTTACAAAAAAGTAAAAAGAGCCTGAAGATCTCTTCGTTAAAAATAAATTATAACTGTCTTTATAGAACATATTTTTTCAGATAATTCTGGCTGGTACTTGGAAAACTTGCAGGGTATTAAGAGGGTTAACTGAGGTAAATTCTGTTAATTACTGTAGTGTAGGAGCAAATGGAGGCTTATCAGCGGCCAGGTGAATTCCTAGAGCGGTCAAAAACTCAGAAATCGGCTAGAGTGTCCCATTGACATCCGGAGGAGAGTTCAGGCCAACGAGAGAACATTAATAAATAGCCCTAAGCTCTCACGAAATCTGTCGAAAGGGGTCCATGGGCGAGGACCTTCGAAACTGCACCTCTTCCTCCTATTTCTTGTCGTCAGACGTTCTTTCTAACCTGGCGCTTCATCGGCCAGCCTAGACGCTCCGGGCTAAATTTGTTAAACTGGAGAGAAGACACATCAAGTGAATGATATGTTCATATAAAAGAAGTTTGGCTGAATCGCAAAATGTTGTCAAGTCAAACTAAGATGGCGATTAATTGACGATGTCCTAACAAAGGGCGGGTAAAGTAATAAAACTCAATGCTGTTTCATGTGTAACTTTGAATATTGCAAGGAACTTACTTATAGATTGGCTTTGATCTTTACGTTTTGATCTCTGAAACGCTAGGAATTGAGAAATTGATTTAAAATTTCCGAAGGATATCACTTAATTTTCACATAATGATTTCGATAAAACTTATGTGCGATAGCTTTAAGACCAAGTCTTAAAGCACTTCAAATATAGTTTTAAAGCACTTAGACTACAATTTTAAGGCCACGTTTTAAGACACCTAAAGTGTAGTTTTAACGCCAAGTTTTAAAGCACTTAGATTATAGTTTTAAGATACTTAGAATATAATTTTAAGGCACTTAGATCATAGTCTTAAGGCCAAATTTGAACGACTTCTTTTAATCTTTGGGGCATCGAATGGTCTAGATTTTTTATGAATTCAGACTGGATATTATTCCGCTCCTGCAGAAGAACCTTCTTTAATTCAATTTTATTTATAATATTGTGTCATCTGATTCTTTTTTCAAGTTCGTTCTACACGTGCTCAATCAGATTCATATCTGGATTTTGGTGGGGTGTGTTTAAAGTATATACGTGCAGTGTTCTATACTATCCATTGGCAAACAATATACGCCGTATGATTAGGATCTCCAGCTTGTTGAAAATGAAAATTCCTGGGAAGATTTAATTTTTTGACACTTTTCAAAAGATTTTCTTTCCATATATTTAAATATATGTACATGTTTATCTACAATTTTACCGATAAATACAAATTCTCTTATACCTGATGTCGTCAAACATCCCCATACCATTAAACCACGACCTCCAAGTTTCACAGTAACATATATGTATGTAGATTGCATTAATCCATATTTATATTGATCTTTCAATACACCGATACTCTTCCATCTTATTTAAAATTACTGAACTTCCTTTCCTCAGAAAATATAATTTTCTTCCAAAAATCATAGTCCTTCGTGATTATTTCTCTTGCAAATTCCTTCCTCTTTTTTGTGATTTAGTCAAATTATTCACAAATTGCTTCCCCAATATTACAACCGTTTAGATTTATCATAAGGAATAAAAATTCTTAATAATATCGTAACTAAGATTAACTATTATTATATTAAATATAATATACTATGTATTAAATAGAAATATAATTGTAGGGAATAGGCGTCAGCGGACAGGAAAGTTCTCGAAACTCCCATGTAAACGGAACATACAATCGACGGTCAGAGAAGTTTCGAGAATTTTCCTGTGTTACCAACCCCATGCGAATGAGTATGTGTGTGTATGAGTGACTGATAGGAATGATTGCGTACGGCACGGCAACGAGAGTGTGAGGTGATTCGCGAATGTTCCGCGGGCGTTGATATAAAAGATCGCGGCCGCGGCCGCGGCGCGACAAGGCATTTTGACGAGAAACAAAACACGAAGGAAACGATAAACCAGGAAACGATACGTCGCGTACATCTTCATAAAGGATAGATACGTAAAAATTCTATTCCTACATAATATTTATTTTATATTTTTCAATTAACTACTATAATACTAATATTAGTTATATACGTTGACTATTATTATATTAAATATAATATATTATATATTTGTTAGCAATTTTCTATAGAAATCAGAATGCGGTGATCAATTACTTTATCAGAGTTACTCTGTTCTGAGGTTCTGGGGTAAGTATACTGTTCCTCACAGTCCTCTTACCAGAAGGCATCCTTGCCCTCCCCACTCCGTGGCCAGCTCCTTTAAGAACAACAAGCACACGCTTAAGGCAACGCAACGTCGGACTACTTGCCACCTCCAAACTTTCTCTTGCATTCTTCTAAACAAACATACCTACGACACCCGATAGCTACATGCCTTCGAATCACTAGCTATCGCCGGATGTCTGCATATCCTCATTCTACCACAGACAGACTAAGGCCCTGCCAAAAATCGTGCGAAAGCAAAAGCGTCGGGCTAATTACCTTCGACGACCTTTCGAAAGATATCGTTACTAACATATTGAATATAAATATAATATTTATTTTGTATTTTTAGATTAACTATTATTATATTAAATATAAATATATAATATTTAATATATAATATATTATATTTAACATAATAATAGTTAAGCTTAGTTACAATATTATCCAGAATTTTTATTAAGTATGTTAAATATAAGACTAAGATTAACTTTTAGTTTCCATCTAAATTTCACTTAAATGTTCGTGGAAACGTGGTTTGCAATAATACACCGGGCAAGATTTAACACAAATTTCTCATCACGCTATAAAGGTTAATCCCGTTACGGTAAAGGAACAATGATTCGATGGAGGATCTGGATCGTGAATTGGTGACGGTTGCACTTCACGTACCTTCAGGACCTGTCCTTCGCGGCAGAGGTCAATTGTTAACGCGTCACGAAAAGATGGACGAGCCACTGCCGGTGTCCGCGGGCGTACAATGCCATATTAATGGCTGTCGGTAGCGGTGATAAATTCCTAGCTCGAACCGAGTCTGCTGTAGAAGCGCTCTCCCCTTCTTCAGCCTTGCTGCTTGCCCCGCGACGCATTCTCCTTCTCTTTTCCCCTCGGGACGGACAGCTTGGAATGACGACAATGGGCAAGAATAAGTCAACTCGATGGCTAAAGTGGAGAGAAGAGATAGATAAAAGAAAAGAGACTGCCGGAAAACGGAGAATGTTCATTATCAGGGGGGGGGGGGGGGGGATAGAACCTGTTGTTCCACATACTTTTCATCGTAGAACATTAAAAGGGGATGGTTAAGTCTGCATACGTTGCACGAAAAAAACCATACATCAGCAAGCTAAACTGAAAAAAAGGAACGAATTTGTGAGAGAATTTATTACGAAGGACTATGATTTTTGAGAGAAAATTATATTTTCTGAGGAAAGGACATTCAGCACTTTTAAATCAGATAGAAGAGTATAGATGTGTTGAAAGATCAATATAGAGATGGATCAATGCAATCTGCATGTTACTGTGAAATTTGTAGGTGATGGTTTAATAGTATGGAGGAGTATAGGGATATCGGTTGTAGGAGAACTTGTGTTTACCAATGGAATTATGGATAAACGTGTATATTTAAATCTATTGATAGAAAATCTTTTAAAAAGTGACGAAAAATTAAATCTTTCCAGGAACTTTTATTTCCAACAAGTTGAAGATCCTAAGCATACGATGTATATTTCTCACCAATGGATAGTACAAAACACTGCACGTACTTTAAACACACCACATCAAAATCCATATATGAATCTGATTGAGCATGTGTGGAACGAACTTGAAAAAAGAATCAGATGACAGAATATTATAAACAAAATTGAATTAAAGAAGGTTCTTCTGTAGGAGTAGAACAATATCGAATCTGAATTCTTAAATAATCTAGATCATTCGATGCCCCAAAAACTAAAAGATGTCCTTCAAATTTGGCCTTAAGATTATAGTGTAAATACTATAATTTGTAATCTATATAATACCTGGAAACTGTAGTGTAAATCTTGACTTCAAAGCTATAGTCTAAACACCTTAAAACGTAGTTTTAAAACTATGGTCTCCGTGCCTTAAAACTATAATCTAAGTGCCTTAGGTCTACAGTCGAAGTGTCTTAAAACTATAGTCTAAGTATCTTAAAACTATAGCTTAAGTACCTTTAAATTGCACCTTCAAGTGCTTTAAAATTTGGCCTTAAAACTGTAGTCTAAGTGCCTTAGAACTATAGCCTAAGTTCCTTAAAACTTCGCTTTGAGTATAGCCTAACTGTCTTAAAACTATAGTCTAAAGGCCTTAAAACTTGGCCTTAAAACTATACTCTAAGTGCTTTGAAACTTAGCCTTAAAACTATAACTTAAGTGCATTATAATTATATATTAGTATAAATGCCCTAAAACTATAGTCTAATGTAATAATATATCTAATATATCTAATACTCTGAAGACTAAAAGAAGTCTTTAAAAGGAAAGGACTATTAACAAAATATTAAGACTCTCTTTTAATTAATTATAAGTGTTATTATTATATAACACCTTTGTCCGCTTATAAATTACTCAAGTAATATATTCTTCCTATTACTTTCTGCATTATTTTATTTATATTACTAAAAACGTCGTCTTTAAATCAATCTCTTTAGTAATTATAAATATTTCTATCGTAACAATCGTACTATGTCAATACGTTTATCCATCACTATATCTACACTTTAAATACAACTTTCAAAATACACTATAACTGTTCTTTTTAACATCTTCACGATGAACAAACCCAAAACATCCTATCTCACCTATCCCTGAATAATTTAACATACTATTCATATGAACACCGAAGAAACACCGACTACCTGATTGCAAGATCATCGAACAGGTCACCGAACTATAATTCCCAGTACAGTTGTCTTTGCGGTACCAATCGGTAGCAGTGGTCCAATACTTCGAACGTGGTGGTTCTATTACTTGTGACGAGAAGAGAGCCTCTCTCAGTCCGTTTATCCGACGTGCTGTCGAACGATCATTAATCATTCCTCGCTCGGTGACTGTGACGTACCGATGTTTTCACCTTAGCAATGATCCAGGAAACGATGGGATCCAACGAGGTCCAAAGACACTTGTATTCACTGTGTCGCGCTTCAGGATGAGTTCATAAGTCAAGCATTTCCGCATAGATCCTGACGCATACGTACCATTCACACGCATACACGGTGGACTTCTTCAAATACACGTATCAGTCCGAAGGAACTATCAAATTTCGCTGAAAATTTTTTTATAGAATTGCACGATGATAGAAAAATACTGTGGGTAGTTCTTGTCAGCTTGAAATGAATGACAGTGGATTTTTTAGGGACACCCTATGTGTACTTAAGCAAATATAAGTACATGTCCTCCATTAAACAGTACTCACGCCGAGCAATGGACCAAGAATGCGAGATTTATCGCGGAATCTCATACCGAGGGAAATTAGTAATTGTCAGGTATCACACAGAGCTCACCCCCGCCTTACCGGATGCTGAAGACCGCAAGAGCCATTTGTATTCCTTGTAAATTGATATCAATAGGAATCAAGGATTATTGTGCCGCTTATTTAGCAGGAAAGTAATGTTACACACCAAAAGAAGCATTCTGAAGTTATTCCCCTGATACTTTGAACCTTCCACATCCCTTAGTTCCTTAGAATTGAACGGAGTTGCGAATAGTAGTGAATTATTACTTTCTCGCGGAATATTGTTAATTTAACGTTTAACTACTTTTACTCAGAATAGATTGCTGAATTATATTAACACTAGAACTACCATATCAGTCAAAATGAGCGGTTTTAAAATTTTAGTTGAAAATTCCTGCTTCATGTTACATCGTTTTCGTTTTTCGTTCATCGTATTTCGTTTTAGAGGGTCCTACAATCTGTTTACCGGACTTGAATTAAATAATTTACTCGATTTGTACAACTTCTCGCGCGTTTTTAGAACTTTTACTGCGTATGGTTTAAATGGTGGTGGTGATTATCAGGGAAATTTCGGGTCGATGATGCTAATGCAAAAAAAACGCATTCGTTTGAAAATATGTGTGGTCGTTCGTTTAGATCTGGAGAAGTAGAATGTGAATTGAAGCAAAAAAGTTTTGTTAGGAAATTTTATCGCGCGCCGCATTGAGTGCGTTCTTACATTTACAATTGACAAAAATAAGTCGAAGAAGGAAGTTTTTATATCGAGTTCGAAACATAAATCCGTCTGAATTGGAATAAGTAACAAGCGACTACCTGAAACGGTGAAATTGTATAAGACGAAATTTAGCAAAGATATTGCAGAGCAAATGGCGAAGAAATGTAGCGTGAAATCAGAATCAAGAAGGTGACCATTTTAAGTATGTTTTAACATTTCAGATTTAGCTGGCACAAATACCTGGATCTTATATAAAGTATAGTAAACTATAATATTATAAACTACAAGTGCCTTAAAACTACAGTTTAAGTGACTCAAAACTGAAAGTATATAGTCAACTGCCTTAAGTGTATAGTCTAATTGTAAGTGCCTTAAAACTATAGTCTAAGTTCCTTAAAACCATAGTTTGGAAGCATTAAGAGAATATATAGTCTAAGTGTCTTGAAACTTGGTCTTAAAACTATTGTTTAAGTGCCTTAAAACTGTTCTTGAAGTGTCTTAAAGATATAGTCTATGTGGCTTAAAATTATACTTTGAGTGCCTTAAAGCTTAGCCTTGAAACTATATTCTAAGTATCTTACGACTCTAGTCTAAATGCCTTAAAACTATACTTTACGTGCCTTAAAACTTGGCATGAAAATTATATTCCAAGTGCCTTAAAACTATAGTTTGAGTGATTTTAAATTATGGTCTAAGTACTTTAAAACT
Source organism: Anthophora plumipes (assembly GCA_951804975.1). Classification (NCBI taxonomy): domain Eukaryota; kingdom Metazoa; phylum Arthropoda; class Insecta; order Hymenoptera; family Apidae; genus Anthophora; species Anthophora plumipes. The sequence goes on from OX638119.1 coordinate 18,922,369, forward strand.
ATAGCTTAAGTTCCTTAAACCTTGATATTCAGGTTATGGTCTAAGTGCCTCGAAACTATAGTCTAAGTGTCTTTAAACTATGACTTAAGTGCCTAGAAACCATAGTCCAATGTATTGATGTATCTAATATGTCTAACTCCCGGAAGACTAAAGGAAATCCTTAAAAGGAAAGGACGAGCAACGAAATATTAAAGCTCTGTTCTAATTAATTATAATTGTTACAATTCCTCTGTGCCAATCCTTTTATCCGCCTATAAAATGCTCAAGGAATATATATTTGTTACTATTTTCTCTATTACTTTATTTATATTGTGGGTTCTTCTTATGTAATAAACTAGAATAAATAGTAAAAGTATATGTTCAAAACTTTTGTCTTTAAATCAATTTCTTTAGTAGTTAAGCAAAGAAAATTTACTTTTTTCGATTCAAATCTATCCTAAATCGAAGATTAAAGATCTGTACTTCAATTGTGACTAACTGAATTTCATAAAACCACTGTTAAAGTATAAATAAAATGAATTTGGACAAAATACATTCGCATATACAAACACTTTTGTGGACGACTGTACACGAAGTGTCAGTAGGTTTACTGTCAATTTCCACAGACGTCGTATTACCTGTGAATAGACACTTAACAACATCATATTCTCTTATTATTACTGCTAAATTGAAAAGATTTCCATCGCATCGATTTCATTCAATTTTTCGAGTTAGAAGTGATTTTATTTCACGTTGCTTCGAAGATTCATTAAGGAAAAGGAACTTTCGTAAGCAAAAACGAAAGAGAAACTAGTCCAATTAGAGGACAATTCACAATATCTCACCGTTTTAAAATAAAACAGCAAATAAATCTACTATTTTATCTGATCGTGTAACACAGTAAAAATAAATTTACTAAAAAGTTGGTAAAGTTAAGAATTAAAATCTAAGGGTTTTCAACGTTTCCCTTTCTTGCTTTCGTTCCCTCCTCCAAGCAATATTATTCTCATTCGTTTATCTGCGGCTAGGATACACTGTGACGCAATTCCGGAACTCCAAGGCTTGTAATTTCTCGTATCCTTTATCCATTCACTCTACTTCCACTGGTGCCATTGTGCTCGCAGTTTGTTGTCAGGTGCATCCCCCTCAACGAGGCTCGAAGAAACAAAGAGTTCCACACGCACTTCCGTTTACGCAACATCCTTCCGGAACGACTTCGCTCCGTCACTATACATTGCAGAGCAGAACTATTACAACCACTGCAATCTTCAAGAGTTTCGAAAACCTAAGTAATGATCTCTAAATACTACCAATATCGTGCAAGGGATTAGAATGAAAGTGCAAAAATATAGTTTAAGTGCCTTAAAGCTATATTTTTGTAGGAAAGCTGACAAATTATAACTTCTGTACCTAATAATTTACTTTATACTATAAGAATAACACCGTTTTGAAATGTTTTCGTTATTAAAGCATATATTCTTTATTTTACTCATTATTCTTTTCTTTACTATACTCATTACTTATTATTCCACTGATGTGCAAGTGACCAAATCTGCCAGCCCACTTTTAAGGATCATGGTCCTAAATAAATCAATAATACCAAAAATACACTACAAAACATGGAGTTCCTTTTGTAAGAAAGTAATAAATGAGCCGTTATTTTTGAAAGTGGTATAAGTCCATTTTTTCATTAACACGTTCCGTGCCACGGCAATTTTTGAAGATTTTCCATTCAGGTCGCGTGGGGCGTATACGACCCACACTTTAAAGATTAAAAAAAGTTGTTTAAGACGTATACCTTACATTTTTTGTTGTCTATATTTGACTCTACAATAATTTTTTTAAGAATTCTTTGTTTTTCAATGAGAATTCGAAACGACCTGAACGGTAAAGTGCAGCGGGGGTCGTATACGCCCCACACGGCACGGAACGTGTTAATTGAGATATTTAAGGGTTTGTGTTTAAATCAATTTAAAGATATTGGCAAATGTTAATCAATTCAGGTGATGTTTTTGACACTATAAACCTATTAAATTTTATTATGTAATAGTAATTATTAATATTGTTAAAGAAAATGAACAATTTTTTAGTTCCAAATGGACTTATACCACTTTCAATAATAATATACTATAAAAAATAAAAACAAGAGGAAATTTTAGTCCATATTCTATAAACGTTGGCTTTACAGAAATGGATTTTTTAATGTAAAAAAATAATAATAAAATCAAGACATGTAAGTACACAAATAATCAAGTTTATTAAGAAATAATTTCATTTATATTAAAAAAAATAAACAAGTGTAAAAACTAAATTACTTCGTTAAGATGATTAAGAATAAAAAAAATCTTTTTATATAAGACTATATATACATATACAATATACAGGGTGGTCCGCGCAACGTGTCCACCGTTACAACTTCCAAAATATGCGTTACACGAAAGAATGTTATATACAAAAGTTACATGGTTTAAAAGGGTGCACTATGTAGTGTATTAATTTTTTTTATAAGTGGAGGTGTTTCGGAGATTTGAAGGTCAACTTTGTTTTTTTAAACGGAATACTATATTTTTTATACCAAAATATGGAAGAATGTCGAATTTTGAGTAAAAAAGTATTGACCGTTATTAGCCCTAAACCTAATAGCTAACGAGTAATTTCACTTTATTGCTTGAAAATTTTCTTCACCGAATATCAAGTTGGAGATTCAACTTTATATCACAGATTTCCGCAGGACAGCGAGATGTTTACGTGTCAATGTTTACTAATATGAGTGACCTAGTGGCTTAACGCAACTAATGTAAATGTTCAAAGTGATATCCATTGGTATTAATACAGTGATGCAATCTATTGACTAATGAAGAAACTGCATTCTGAATCATATCCGCACTGAGTGTAATACATGCTTCACGAATACGATGTTTCATATTCTCAGGTATTGTTGGTGGTTCACGATATACTGTGTCCTTTAATGTGCCCCACAAAAAATAGTCTAAAGGAATAAGGTCTGGTGAGCGTGAAGGCAACAGAAATTGTCCACCACGACCAATCCATCTATTAGGAAATTTTCTATCCAGTACTTGTCCTACATTACGTGCGTAATATGCAGGACAACCATCATGTTGATACCAGATCTGTGTACGAATATTTAAAGGTACATTTTCCAATAAAGATGGTAAAGCGTCGTTCAAAAAGTTAGCATATTTTTGTCCTGTTAGTCGATCGTTAATAAAATATGGCTCAATCAATTGGTTGCCCAGTATTACACACCACACATTAACGATCCATTGACGTTAGTGGTCGATTTCTCTCATCCAGTGAGAATTTTCTGATGCCCAATAATGCATATTTTTCAAATTAATCTGCCTGTGATTAGTAAACGTTGCTTCATCAGTGAACAAAACTTTTTGTAAAAAAAAATTATTACTGTTCATTTGATGCAGCACCTAACCACTGGCAGTACCGAACGCGGTTTTCATAATCCGTTCCATGGAGCTCCTGATAGGGAGTGCTAGGTGATAGGGATGATCTTTTTCATTATGAAGAATTCGTAGTACACTTGTTTTGCTAATTCCAGATCCTCGTGAAATCTGCCGTGTACTAATATGGGGATTTCCTGTCACCGCTGCCAGGACCGCAATAGTATTTGTATCAGAAGTAGCAGTTTTCGTTACGTTACGTTTAGTAACATTAAGACTTACGGTTCGTCGAAGTGATTTACACATTCTCTCAAATATTCTTCGAGATGGCTGATTTCGTTCAGGATACCTTTCGGCATACATGGCTTTGGCTCTTATTGCATTTTTATGGCACTCACCATAAACTAAAAGCATATCAACTTTTTCGCTATTACAAAATTTCATTTTTGCTTTTATCCTCCTTATAATTGCGCACAAACACCGAGGGTAATTTCAATACTGAATTACGAACATGATAGGAAATTGCGGATCATGATAAACATTGTCCTGTTGATAAACATTGTCACGTAAACATCTCGCTGTCCTGCGGAAATCTATGATATAAAGTTGAATCTCCAACTTGATATTAGGTGAAGAAAATTTTCAAGCAATAAAGTGAAATTACTCGTTAGCTATTAGGTTTAGGGCTAATAACGGTCAATACCTTTTTACTCAAAATTCGACATTCTTCCATATTTTGGTATAAAAAATATAGTATTCCGTTTAAAAAAACAAAGTTGACCTTCAAATCTCCGAAACACCTCCACTTTTAAAAAAAATTAATACACTACATAGTGCACCCTTTTAAACCATGTAACTTTTGTATATAACATTCTTTCGTGTAACGCATATTTTGGAAGTTATAACGGTGGACACGTTGCGCGGACCACCCTGTATAGTATTACATATATTATATAGCTAAAATTCTTTTGATTACTTTATCAAGAAATTGTACTCTGTTGAATGTATGATTATAAATATAAAAAGAAGATACCTATATTTTACTAAGATTACCATTAACTCATTTTCTTCCAAAAGTGGACTTGCACTATTTAAAAAAAAAAAAACAAAAAAAAAACAAAAAAAAACGGCTCAAATATAAAAATATTTTATTATCACGTACTTCTTAAAGACCAGTCATTTTAACTGCCTTTGGTAGAAAAACATCCTCATCTTAACTGTTCTAACAATAAGTCTTGGAAGATCCTAAAGCTCGCCTAGCACTAAACTAACTTCTCTCTTAGTCTCTCAACATGGAGTATAGTTACTGTACCTCAATCCACTAATTTTCTATCGCTAATCCGCCACACTAAAGATTCCTTCACGCTTGCATTGAGATGGAACAGACACGAATTCCCGAAAAAAACGAAGATCCGCGAGATTCGTGTCCCTTGATCATTGTAATCCTGAATCAACAGAGACGCCGGCTGGCCCACCGATATTCCCATGATGGAATTGCATAATCATCGAAGCATGTCACAAGACACGCGATCTCCCGCCGCTTTGCGAATGCACGAAAATTATAACAGTATAGTAGCATCTCTCTCGATGCACTTTCTCTCTCCGCCGCCCTTTCTCTTCCTTCCTACCATCCGGTTTCTCTTCGCCTCTCCTCCGAGGGGAGAACCCGGTAAAAAGCAAATAAAGAAAAAGGGAGAAAAGTGTGCAGGCGAATTTAAAGGACGCGTACAGTTGCTTCCGCAAAAATCGAGAATCGCAAGTGTGCCGCAGAGTTCGCCTTCTATTTATTATCCTCCGTATGATGGGTCCTGTGCTGCAGTTCGTACTCGAAACTACAGGGTAATGCGCGTTGTAAGGGAAGCACCGAGAAGAAAGACCGTGATTACACATCGTACGAATCGATCCTACAGGACTGAGAGTTCTCTCTTCTGAAATTAGTTAAATCGAAGGGGGAAAGGAGGCTTACATGCTCCGAAATTGAAAGAGAACTGGGAAATGTACAACTTCGTGGGAAAATGAAGAGGATTCTTGAAATTATGAAATGATTCATATGGACAAATTTTTACAGATATTTAAAAAGTACTACTCCCTCTGTCCCATAATAATAGTAGCAGTTGATGAATTTCATTTGTGCCATAATAATAGTAGCAAAAGAAAATAAAACTCCAAGACCTATAAGAAAAGAGAAATTTAGCTATATGATGAGTTTCCTGCCTTACATAACCACCTATTTACCATAAATACTTCACTATGCTAAGTGTAAAGGGGAAATAAATTTATATTATAAAATGATTTTTTTTATTCTTTAGTTTTTACACTTGTTTATTTATTGTTTTATTTTTTTATTAATATAAGTGAAATTAATTCTTAGTAAACTTGATTATTCGGGTACTTATGTACATGTCTTGGTTTTATTATTATTTTTTACATTAAAAAATATATTTCTGCAAAGCCAATGTTTATAAAATATGGATTTAAATTTGCTCTTGTTTTTATTCTTTATAGTATATTATTATTGAAAGCGGTAAAAATTGTTTATTTTCTTTAACAATATTAATAAATATTATAGCATAATAAAACTTAATAGCTTTATAGTGTTAAAAACATCACCTGAATCGATTACCGTTTGCCAATATTTTTACATTGTTTCAAACGCAAACCCTTAAACATCTCGATTAATGAAAAAATGGACTTATACCACTTTCAAAAATAACGGCTCAATTATTTTTAAACATATACAGTGTCAAGAGCATTCGAAAATAATTTTCATATGATACTCATAATGTATACTTCTTATTATTATAAAAAAAAATTTTCGGGAAATATTAGCAATATAAAATTTCATATTGTATTTCTTAACATATAAATATTTAAACAATCTAATAAGTAATTAATAAAAATAACATTTATCTCATATAAAAGTTTAGATATACATTCTGCAACTTCCGCTTTAAAAGCACAATTTTAATACAACAAAGTTTTTGTATAAATAATAAAGTTGCATTAGAGAAAATACTTGACCCTCTATAATCTGATTTTTCTTTATTCGTGAGAAGAAATTTCAAATTGATTATAACTATATTTCAATAAGAAAGGAAAATATTAATAATCACAAGGAAATGAATTATAGTAATAGTAGCCAAAGCAAATAAATATACAACGCAACATTTATTATCAAAAAACTAGATTCAATTGAACAACAAATTAAAAATATTACTCCTAATTTTTATTTTGAGTGTTCAGATAGTTTCTGGATTGTTCAATAATTTCGTTACTGCATTTTAAACTTGTAGGCAGGATCCCTTTTCTACGAAGGCAAAATTCTACGCGATCTTTCTTATTCTTTTCTGCAAGAAATGGTTCGATGGTGCTTGGAACTCGTTTTATGGATTTTCCTTTTTTCAAAATTCGGAATAATGTAGATTTGGGACCTTGAATGACGTGAGCTGCTGATCTTATGGTGCCTCTTCTGCTAAGAGTAAGTTTTTCAAATTTTTCAAGTTTTTCTCCATAGTCATTGCATTTACGTCCACAGTTTTGTTTTGTTCAAAGAATCGACATTAGCATAAAATTCACCTTGACAATTATTTTCGGAAGCACGTTTCCAAATTCTTGATACGGTCATTCTGTTGCGCTTAAATTGTTTTGCAGCTAACGTAACTGCATCTTTCTGCAACTTTTCATTTTTCTTTCGATGCATCAAGAACTGGACAGTCGCAACTCAACTTTTGCTCGAAAACTCTTTTTTTTTTCATCTTACTTTTACAACGGTTGATATTCAACTGAAGCGAAAGAATTGATTTCGATCAGCGGATGAAATTAGAAAAATAGTTATAATTCGTGATATTTAGGTTAACCTAAAAATTGAAAGTTGTGTCAAAACAAATGAGAGATGTCGTGAAACATTGATTTTGATTGAAGACTTCGCAATTTTGCGCTACAGCATAACTTACAGCTGCATTCGCCAATAATTCCTGTTTAAATATTCACTTGCTACTATAATTATGCGACAGAGGGAGTATATTATAAGTTTTAGCGATACTTTTGTTAATTCTTCAATTGAAGATTGAATATTGTAGATAGCAATATGTAGTATCGTGTATTTGTAGTATAGTATAGTAACTTCATGGGTGATAGAATTTTGTATGGATATTAGAAATTGAATAGCTTTGAAATTATTTGTTTCTATCTTTATTCTTCATATTCTCTTCTTTTTTCATGAATTTAACGAAGATTTAAAAATTCTTGCAATTTGTTTAAAGTGCTGGATGAAGGTATTGACACAGCATGATTTCTGTGATACATATACTATATGTATAGCTATTGAACAAATTGATTTAAATACTAAATTTATGATCGTATTTATTTGGTATTTATCCTGGTTCATTGTGTATAAAGAACTCATGATATAAATAAAGCTATAAATAGAATAATAGGAAAAACATTTTACTTGAGCATTTCATAGACGGACAAACGTACTGGCACAGAGGAATAAGACTTATAATTAATTAAACCGGAGCCTTAATATTTTGTTGGTCATCCTTTACTTTTAAGGACTTCCCTTAGTCTTCGGAGCATTAGATATATTAGATATATTAATACATTAGACTATAGTTTTTAGGCACTTAGGCCATAGTTAAAGGACACTTAGACTATAGTTTAAAGACACTTAGAATATAGTTTTGAGGCACTTAGACCATAACCTGAATACCAAGGTTTAAGGAACTTAGGTTATAGTTTTAAAGTACTTAGACTATAGTCTAACAACTCTTAGACTATAGCTTTAAAGCACTTAGATCATAGTTTAAGTGACTTAAAACTTAGCCTTGAAATTATAATATAAGTGCGTTTAAACTATGTTCTTACTGCCTTTCAACTATAGTTACATAAGTGCCTTAAAACTATAGTTACGTAAGTGCCTTAAAACAATAATCTAAGTGCCTTAAGTCTGTGGACTAACTGCCTTAAAGCTATAGTCCAAGTGCTTTAAAATTATAATTTAAGAGACTTAGGACTATAGTTACACAAGTATCTTAAAACTACAATTTAAGTACCTCAAAGTGATAGTGCGAGTGCCTTGAAATTATAGTTTAAGTGCTTTAAAGCTTATATTTATAACTTTGGTTCAAATACCTTAAAGCTTGGCCATAAAACTACAGTTTTAAGTGCCTTAAAACTTGGCCATAAAACTATAGTCTAAGTGACTTGAAACTATAGTCTAAGTGCTTTAAAACTGTAGTCCAAGTACTTTAAAGCTTGGACTTATAAATATAGTCTAAATGCGAGAAATGGTGAGAAGTCCCCACAAACGGCTGAATTTTTTATCAACCTTCAGGAATATTTTGCAAAGAAACCAATGCTCTAATATTTTCGCAACTTTATGGGTGCTTTATTTAACATTATAACAAATAAAAAGAAAATCTAATATGCAAAATATAGAGCAGTATCGTAAATAGATTATTTATCAAGGTGCAAAACGATTTTAGCATCCCTGGTAGTTATCTGAAAGAGACCAACAAAGTATTTTCTCAATGTATTCACCAATTGCGAGAATAGTAACCTAACATAGTCCAAAAAATTGCACGTGCAAAAAATAGTGGCACCTTGAACAATTAAGTGCGAAATTCACAAAAAGTTTGTACCTTATTTGCTAGAAAAAAAGTGGTTAAAATTGATAATTGGGTTAAAGAATTGATAATTGGGTTGTGCAGAATTTGAAGTCGATTGGTCAAATAGTCTTCGAGCTATCTTCGACGCTAATTTTGAAAACATAGTTTCGAGAAAACTTCTCCTAAATTTTTAATCTTCACTTTCTCCTTATTTCGACATTAAAGAGAGAATGACGTGATGGGGAAAATCTAGCCAGGGAGGAAGTCGTAATCGAATTTCTTACTACGACAAAGTCCTCTCATGATCGCGTTGAATCTTCTTCCGGTAGAGGTCCGGGAAGTTGGCATCTGGCATGCCACATCTAACAAAATGCGCAAGTCATCGTATGGCCTACAATCGAGAACGATTGAAGACACTCTGTCGTGGGAGATCAAAGGAAAGGAAAGTATCTGTTCGATGAAGACGTCCTGTGTGAAATTATGAGATCGGTGAATGTTTGTGAGTTCCCGAGGGTTCTGATAGATGTTTTCAACATCAAAGGCAGCATTTTCCCTCTCTTCCTGAAGATTTAACATTGTGTAATAGAAACTGCCTAAAACGCCGTGTAACGTGCTCAGCTAAACCACCCACGTGGAAACGAAGCGTCGAATAAAAACACGATAGAGGTTGAAAGAAAGCACTACGTTTTCACGGATTCTACCTCCGTGACCTACATATAATAGATTTATGGTGTTACTTCACACTCCTTTATAACGAACGATTGTTCCCACTGTTCCAGTTTCGTTCTTTATGGAATGTTCTCATGATCCCTAACAGCTTGAACAAATTCGTGTAGAAAGAACAAGCTTTTCTTTTAACTTTATAATTACGGTTATTCGCACGTGGAGCGATGGAGGAAAGTATTGGTGTGATATGATTTTTACGATAGAAGTATTTACCACTACTAAATAAATTGATTTAAAGATGAAGTTCTTTAATATGTTCATTTATCATCTATACTAGTTTATTATGTAACAAGAACCAATAATATAAATGAAGTTATATAGAAAATAATTGGGAAAATATGTTACTTAAGCATTTTATAGGTGGACAAAGGTATTGTCACAAAGAAATAATAACATTTATGAGTTATTAAAACCGTATCTTAATATTTTGTTGAAACTTCTTCCGTTTTTTAAGAACTTCCTCTAGTCTTCGGAGCAATAGATATATTTGATACATTAATACATTAGATCATAGTTTTAAACTACTTAGACAATAGTTTTGAGGCACTTAGAGTATAGTTTTAAGGCCAAGTTTCAAGGCACTTAGACTATTGTTGCAAGGAACTTAGACTATAGTTGTAAGTCACTCCCACTATAATTTTAAGGCACTTAAATTATAGTTTCAAGGCACTTAAAATACAGTTTTAAGGCACGTAAACTATAGTTTCATAGCACTGTAAATATAGATTTGAGGCACTTAAACTATAGTTTTATGGTCAAGTTCTAAAGTACTTAGATTATAGTTATAAGGAACTTAGAATATACTTTTAAGGCACTTAGACTATAGTTTTTAGACACTTAGATTACATTTGTAAGACCAAGTTTTAAGATCCTTAGACTACAGTTTTAGGGCATCTAAAATGTAGTTTTAATGCACTTAGACTATTGACTGTATATCGAATTTAAATGTATAAATTTTGTATTTAAATATAGTTTAATAAGTATATAAACCTCAGACACTTTTCTTTTATCCTTTATTGAATGAAAAACTGTCTAAAATTCTTTCTTTCGTTGCACTTTAAACTGAGAAGGGCCCTTAAGTAAGAAAAAAATTTAAGAATGAATTTGTAATAACAGAGGTTTCAAAATACACAGCAATAAATTGCAATAAGTGCATTTGAAAAAGTACGAGAACAGATAGTTACGTGTAAAATATCCTACTAAATTGATACAAATGATGCACTGATAGACCAACTTTCCTTTGCAGCTTGTCCACGCTCAATAGGACGCTCTCATATAGGAAATAAGAAAGAAGTCTCTATGGACCACCCATTGTGACCGTGGCAGGAAGAAGAATTAAGATACGATGCGCCTATGAGGTCTGGAAATTTTGAAATAATGGTCCTACCCGTAATACTGGACCACTTTATTCAATCCACCAGGTATCGACTTACGGTCGTAAAGAACGCTTCTAAATTAAAGAAACTTTTTCTATTCACTTTAACTCGTGCTGTACTCTGGAAAACTGCAAAATAATTTAATATAAAATATTTAATATAATATTATTATTTAATATATAATAACTAATATAATATAAAACATTTAATATAACTCCTTAAATGAGAATATGACTGACCGCAATCGTACATCCTTGCTATATTACAGAATAAGTAAATACATCTACTGGTCGTTTGGGAATTAACACACAATAAGTTTTGTTTCAATAATGCTTTTGTGCGCACGCACACACACACACACACACATACATTAGCAAAAATGGTATCAATAAATGGAATGACTGCCAACAATTGTCGGATACATATAAATAAGAATTTTCATAATTCTAAAAAAAAAAATTGAAATTTAATTCAAAATATAAATTTGAGCAAATTTAAACCCGTCATTTTGATCGGTTGGAATATCCAATGTTAAAGAGTGTCGGATTTGAAACAAAATAATTCCCAGTGAGGGATACTCCAGAGTCACTAATGACAATTGAAAATGATTTGTCGGATCTATGATACAATAACATTGGAAAAGAAATGGAAATTTATTCACTAGCGAACTATTGAAAAATTGTAAATTTGATATTAATGTATGGGTTGTATACTTTTATGGCTAAGTTTTGAGGCACTCAAACTATAATCTCATGACCAAGCTTTAAGGCACATAAATTATAGTTTCATGACCAAGCTGTAAGGTACCTAGACTATAGTTACAAGTCCCAGTTTTAAAGCACTCAGACTGCAGCTATAAATCACCTAAATTATAGCTTTATGGCCAAGCGATATTAGAGTATAGTTCTATGGCCAAATTTTAAAGCACTTAGATTATAGCACGATGGACAAGCTTTGAGGTACCTGAACTACAGTATTAATTTTCACCTAGACCACTTTCATAATCAACACTAAATGAATTCCACACATAATGTTGAATACTAAACACTATCTAACGGTCCATTTTTGGCAATATCGCAAAAATTACATTGAAATAATTTCGTTTAAAATAACTCGATGTGAAATAATCAATAAGCTCACCTATCTTTCACTTAATTTTCACTTAAACCACTATCATAATTAACACTAAAAGGATTCCACATATATTTGAAATAACAAGCACTATCTAACGTCAATATCGTCAATATTACATTTAATTTAAAATAACCCGATGTGAAATAACTGTTAAACTCATTCCTTTTATATATTTCACTTAAACCACTATCATATTTAACACTAAATGACCTCCAGATAGTATTGAAGTAACAGGCAATATCCAACGGTTCATTTTTCACAATATCGTCAAAACTAGATTTAGATTAAGATAATCTGATTGGCAATAATTGATAAACTCATTTCGTTTATATTATTCACTTGAACCACTTTCGTAATCAACACTAAATGAATTCCAGATAATATTGAAGTAACAGGCACTACCTAACGGTTCATTTTTGAGAATATCGTAAAAATTACATTGAATTAGTTTCGTTTAATGTAACGTAATATGAAATAACTGATAAACTTATTTCTTTTATATTTTTACATAGACCACGTTCATAATTATGGACACATATCTGAAACACATATTAGTTTTGTTCTGTTAAAACTGAGTTTCTCAGTGAAGAAACGGACAAGAGCAAGGAAGAGGTGACTTCCGCTTGAATTTCATGACGGCTTAGAGAGAATTTTACCTCTATTTCCCTCGGGCGTCTTTTCGCATTTGATTCGCGCATAGTCACGAAGTCAGATTGACTGGATGTTCCGTAATCGTGATTAGGATGACTTGTTGAAAAGCTTTGAAACGTCCCGTTTGCGCATCTTTCCTCCCGGGGTTTTTCTCTCAGAAATATAGGCCCGCGATGTCATTCGGTAGCCGCACAATGCTCAGATATATCAACGGCAACTGTATCGACACAATTGTTGCCAATTCGACACGTTGAACTTGTTGCTTCTAACGAATAGAAAAAAATGGAAATACCTCCCAGGTTAAAATTGATGCGATTCTGTTTCCACTCAATTAAGCTTCTGTAATACTCTACCTTTCCTAAAATTCTACCTTAATGGACCACCTAGGGATAGATTCTTGAAGAATGCATACTATTTTTCCAGGAGAAATTAAGGCAGAATTATCCACATTTCATTTCAAAGAGATATTTTACATTAAAACGAAAGTTACTAATTAATAATCCCTCTGTCCTATAATAATAGTAGCAGGCCTTAGAACTATAGTCTATACATAATAACATTGAAACTATAGTCTAACTGCCTTAAAGCAACAGTCCAGGTGCCTTAAGACTATAGTTTAAGTGGCTTAAAACTATAGGCTAATTGCTTTATAACTATAATCTAATTGCCTTAAAGCTATAGTTCAAATGCTTTAAGAGTATAGTCTAATTGTAAGTGCCTTAAAACTATACCTTAAGTGTCTTAAAGCTTGGCCTTAAAACTATAGACTAACAATAAGTGTCTCAAAACTTGGTGTTTCACAGCGTGACAATCTCGTTAGATTGCTCGCCCGTACGCGATCACCGAACGCGGATTAATATTCCTCGGCGAGGGTTGTAAGGCCCAGCTTCACTTTATGTCTCGTCGATGGTCGCGACGCTTCGATTTCCAAATTTCTTCAGAAATCGAGTGGTTCGAGTCTAGTCTCCGAATGGTTGAGACTAGATTAAATATTGTGCGTTTCGAGACGAATGGATTCTCGAATTTCGTGAGTAAAGCTTCTTCGACGATGTTCGAAGCCTCGGTTAGAAGTCTCTATTAGAACTGTTCGTTCGCGGTGTTCGTTAGATAGAGTTCGTTAAAGAATGTTCGTTCGCAGTGTTCGTTTAAAAGTCTTGTTCAAGAGTGAAGTCTTGTCCCGTCGGTGTTCGCGTCGGCACCTTCAGGTTGCTTCGAGTACGCTGATTGGCTTTTTCCGAATTTCCAATCAGCGTACGATTAAAAACGCGAAGACGTTGAAAAACGCCCTTTGGCCAGCCCTCTTGGTGCGGGAGTGAGGGCTATGGCCTCGTTCGGGGGAAGGTCCTCGAGGGTTCGACGATGACCTCGGGGTTTTCCTCCAGGTTGACCTTCGACTGCAGAAACCGTTATGAACGAGGTTTGGTCGACCCTTCGGACGTTCCCGGTTTACGATATGGCCGATTGTTTAAACGAACGAAAGTGAAAGTCTATGCTATTGTTTGAAAAACTCGAACGACTGAATACATTTTACTACTCTTAAGGTGAAATTGCACACTATAAAAAAAATAAACTAAAACTCGAAAAAAAGCTAATCGCGAAATTAAATTGGTAGGCACGTCCATGTCGTAAACGAACCTTCGAGGATTTTTACCGTATTATTCCGCATCGGACGGAACACTTGGCCTTACAACTGTAGTGTAAGTGCACTAAAACTATAGTCTAAGTTCTTCTACATTATAATTTAAATGCCTTGAAACTATAGTTTTAGTACATTAAAAGTATAATCTACGTGCCTTAAACCTATGGTCTAAGAACCTTAAAACTATAGTCTAAATGCCTTAAAACGATACTTGACTGCCTTAAAACTTGGCCTAAAAACTATATTCTGAGTGCTTCAAGACTAAAGTCTAAGTGCCTTGAAACTATGGTCCAAGTGCCTTAAAACTATACTTTGAGTGCTTTAAAATTTGGCCTGAAAACTGCATTCTAAATGTCTCAAAACTATAGTCTAAGAGTTAGGTCACTACAGTAGGTCAGGTAACAACCAGTCAACAACCAGTAGGTCAGGTAAACAAATGACTCGAAACCAAGATATCGAAAAGTATAAAAGAGGAGAGTAAGAGACAAGAGGGATTCATTCATTCTCGATTCATTCTTGGATCCATTATAAGTCGATCATTATATATTAGTCGTTAAGTATTGTAAAATAAAGTTTTTTAAAGAACATAAAATCCTCGTCTTCGCCTGTGACATTTTTGGTGGCAGCGATAGGATAGCCTATCCTCGCAGCACCTGGCGAAATTCCCGAGAAAAAAAAGAGAAAGAAGTTCAAGCCTCCAAAAAAGAAAAATCTTCAAGAGGAGAAGATATCCTGGAGGAAAAGGAAAAATCAACCAAAGGCAGCGAAGAAGAGAAAACGAAGAAAAACTACAAATAAGAAGCGAACAAAATAATAATAGTAAGGTAATATTTTTACAATGGAACATTTCCTAGAAAACCTCTCAAGGCGAATTGAAGAAATCTCTACACAGATGAATAATCTAGCCTTGAAAATAGAGAAAAAAGAAGAAGATAGAGGTAGCACCGCGTCTTCAAATCTCTCTCACTACCAAGATTATCCGGAGAACTATTCTTATGATGAAAAAAACAATACTATTAATTATTCAACTGTTTGACGGAGTAACGATCCTAGTAGATAGTTTTATTACATAAATAGAATTCGCCCTGAGAAAATTACCAATTGGAGTTCATGAAACGTTTTTTCATATGGTCTTGATCCAGAAAATCGTAGGAAAAGATTTACTCGACACAAGAGCAGACAATGTATCAAATTTTAACGATTTGAAAATAATGTTAAGACATATCTACGGCACAGCCACAGATACGTCCTCATATCAAATTATGAGAATAAATTCTTTACAAAAAGAAAATGAAACGGTTGAGGATTATTCCAGAAGATTCATGTTCTATCATGACAAAGTTATAGAAACTTTGGTCTACCAAAGCCTTCGCTACGCAAACAGGGAAATTATTGTAAATTACGAAAAACAAAGAGGACTAAGCGAATACGTTAGTATTATTGCACGAACTTCGATGCCTAAAAACTTAACAGAAGCAAGGAATACTGCCCTTAGGGCAAAAGCAGAAATCAAGTCGGAAACAACAATAATAATTTTAGAAATAATAAGATAAGAAAACCCTGCTGTATAATTTGCAAAAAAGACAGACACAACAAATTTAACTGCAGATTTAATCATTTAACTGCTAGGACGAATACTGTCTTCACTCAGAAACCTATATGTCCCTCATTCGATAGAGTAAATAATAATAGGATATAAAACGAAGAACCGAAAGAAGAACTTAAAAATTTTCAAAAAAAAAGTAAAATTTTCAAAGTCCCCCGTACTCCAAAAATCGGAAAAAATAAGATCTGAAAACGAAAATCTACCGTATGTAAAAATAAAAGTAAATGGTGCAAAGAAAAATTCCTAATAGATACAGGAGCATCGACGTCTCTATTAAAAATTTCAAATCTAGAAAAACCATAGAAAGTTAATAAAAGGGAACAAAAAAGAATACACACACTAGCTAATTCATTCAAAACAATTGAAACTTGGCAAACAAATTTCAAAAATCAAAAAATTTCATATTTGAAATAGTTAAAGATAACGAATTACATAAAGAAATTGGAATATTGGGAATAGAGTTTCTTTCACGACACAAGGCTGTGGTCTTGTTAAACACAAATACAATGCAATTGCACGATGAGACACTTCCGTTACTACAACTTGAAGAGGAACAACATACTGTAAACATAAGAAACTTACGTAAAGAAGAAGGAAAAATATGCATCGATAATTACGACATACAAGAACAAGAATTAATAAACTACTTAACAAAACAAAGGAAAGAATTATTAGAACAGAATGTACGACTAGACCACATAGAAGAAGGAAAAGAAGAATAATGGGAAATAATTCAGCAGTATCACGACATATTTGTACTGCCAGGCGATAAACTACCCTTAACGAGATTAACAAAACACCATATACATACCCATGATAACGTCCCAATAAGCGTGAAACAATGTAGATACCCTAAAATACATCAGGAAGAAATAACGAATCAGATCAAAGACGTGCTCAAGAAGGGAATCATCAAAGAAAGCACATCTCCGTACAATTCACCACTATGGGTCGTTCCGAAAAAACTAGACGCATCTGGAAAGCAAAAATGGAGAATAATAATAGATTATACAAAGTTAAATGGAAAAACCACCCTGGATGCTTATCCTTTACCGAATATTAAAGAGATATTGGACAACTTAGGATGCGCTAAGTATTTTTCTGCGTTTGACTTAGCAACTGGATTCCATTAAATAGAGATGGAAGAACAGAATAAAGAAAGAACAGCTTTTTCGGATTGAAAAACGCACCCCCAACGTTTCAAAGGATGATAAAGCAAAGATTACAGGGATTAATAGGCAAAATATGCTTCGCTTACATTGATGACATAGTAGTATACGGAAAAACACTTGAAGAACGCAATAAAAATGTGAAAAAAGTATTCCGAAGACTGAGAAAAGTTGGACTACGATTACAACCGGATAAATGTGAATTCCTAAAACCCGAACTAGCCTATTTAGAACACATTATCTCAGAAGAACGAGTAAAACCGCACCCGAAAAACAGAACGAATAAAAAAATATCCAATACCCAAAAGCCCAAAAGAAGTAAAACAATTCCTTGGATTGATAGGATACTATACAAAATTTGTAAAAGATTTTTCAAAAAGGGCTCAACCCTTGACAAATATATTAAAGGAATCCACACCATGAACCTAGGAAAACACAGAAGAAAACGCTTTTCAACAACTAAAAACATTATTTTGTCGACCACCGATATTAAAGTATCCAGATTTTTCATAGCCATTTACAGTAGTGCCGAACAAAAGTATTGGCACACAGCATATTTTCAAATAAAATGTTATGTAACTGCGAATAAAGCACAATGTCTTGTTTATTTTTGGTATAAAGCATAAGTTTGAGGTTTGAACTTTAAGTATCTCGTGAAACAAAGCGGTTAAGTAGACCTGTAATAATGAAAAATAGTAACAAATACATAGAGGGCAGTTTTCGACGAAACAAAAGTATTGGCACACTTACTATTTTATAGTACAATATTCAAATTAATATTTTGTTTGTAATCCTTTTCGTTTTATTACACTTTGTAATCGATTAGGCATCGAATGTACTAAATTTTTTGTTACTTCTAAACCTATTTCGTTCCATTCCTTCACAAGTGCATCTTTTAATTGCTCCTTTGTCTGAATAGGGTGTTTTCGAATCCTTCTCTCTAATTCATTCCAAATGTGTTCAATCGGATTTAAATCCGGCGATTGAGGAGGGGCTGGCAATGTATGAGGTGTATTAAAGATGATCCATTGGCGGACAATATAAGCAGTATGCTTGGGATCATGATCTTGTTGGAAATAGTAGTATTCCCCAAGATTTAATTTTTCCACACTTTTTTTAAAGTTTTGTTTCAAAATATTTAAATATACAAACTTATCCATTATACCGTTTATGAAAACTAGTTCTCCAAGTCCGGAGGAACTCATACATCCCCATACTAATATATTACCACCCCTGTGTTTAACAGTTGACATTATGTTATTTGAATCCAACTCGGTAATACGCTTTCGCCATATTCTTATTTGACCATCAGATTTAAAAATATTAAACTTACTTTCGTCAGAGAAGAGTATTCTATCTCAAAATTCTAAATTTTTATGTACATACATTTCTGCAAATTCTAATCTGTTTTTTTGATTAATTGTACTGATCAACGGTTTTCTTCTAGCTACTCTTGAATTGTATCCGGCAATTTTAAGAACTCTCCGAATAGTTATAGGGTGTACCTCTACCTTATTTTCACTTTTCATTTGTGCCGCTATTTCTGTAGAGGTAACTTTAGGATATTTTTTTACTATCTTAGTAACTTTCCGCTTATCTTGATCTGTTAACTTCTGTGGACGACGACTTCGTGGAAGATTTTCTACATTTTTTTCGTCAGAAAACCGTTTAATTATATTTCTTACAGTGAAACGACTTCTATTTACTATTCTAGCTATCGTAGAATACGAATTTCTCTCTTCTGATAATTTTAGTATAATTTTTCTCTCTGAAATTGTTGTTTCTCGTGTTTTTCGACCCATTGTTGTGATATTCGCTTTATTACAGGCAAACTTAGTAATAAACAATGACAAATGAATATCAAATTAAATCTCGGGATTTCCCTGGATACAACAGTCATGCCAACATTGTAAATATTTAGATCAGTGTTTCATAGAAACATTAAATTTATAAGTGTGCCAATACTTTTGTTTCGTCGAAAACTACCCTCTATGTATTTGTTACTATTTTTCATTATTACAGGTCTACTTAACCGCTTTGTTTCGCGAGATACTTAAAGTTCAAACCTCAAACTTATGTTTTATACCAAAAATGAACAAGACATAGTGCTTTATTCACAGTTACATAACATTTTATTTGAAAATACGCTCTGTGCCAATACTTTTGTTCGGCACTGTATATTAACTACTGATGCAAGCAACGTGGCAATAGAAGAAATCTTGTCGCAAGGACCAATAGGAAGCGACAAGCCTATAGCATTCGCATCAAAGATCTTAAACAAAGCGGAAAAGAACTACTCTACTACAGAGAAAGAACTATTAGCCATAGTCTGGGGAACAAAGCAATTTCGACCATATTTATATGGCAAGAAATTCACCATAGTAACAAACCACAAATCATTACAATGGCTCATGAACGTGAAGGATCCGTCCTCAAGACTAATGAAATTGAGACTAAAACTAGAAGAGTGTGACTACGAAATAGTCTATAAGAAAGGAAATAAGAATACCAACGTAGACGCACTTTTGAGAACAAATATGATGGAGGAACAAATTCTAGAATTGGAAGAGTACATTCCGGATATAACACCCACGTATGAAGAATATATAAGAGAAAAGGGCCCAATGCCAAAGTCAGGAACAATCCAGAAAGTAAAGATACAAACAAGACCAGAAGACATCTTTATAATAACCGATCAAGAAGAACTAGCAGCAAGAGGAATAACATGTTTTCCAAACAAAAATTCCGTGATACATTTTATCGATATAAGAAGCAATATAAAAGGAAAAAGGGAATTATATTTATCTTTCAAAAACAAAGAAATTGAGGATAAAGTGAGACAATGATTAACATTATCCATAAAAAACACACCTAACGAATCACTAAAAATTGACATTGACTGCTCGCAAGAATCAATGCAGCAAGACAAAAGTGACTCACAGAAACAAATATGTAAGGATGAAGACGCAATACGAGAGAAAATTCTCGAAGAATTCCTATCTGACGAAAACGTCAATCCTACGTATGAACAATATCAAATAGAGGGAGATAACCTGGACAACACTTCGTAAGTGATTGTCACAGAAGGAACCCTCAATAGAGGCGGATTTGTTCTTTCCATCACAAACGAAAGAGGAGACTATTTGGACCCAGAAGAGGAACCGCTCCTCTGGTATGTTTGGCTGAGAACAAAAGTACCACATTACGATGAGGTGAAGTCGAATAATATTCGTTATCCTCATATGAAAGAAGAAATAATAAAAATGATAAAATATATAAAAAGCAAAGTGAAACCAAATATTTCTATGACCATCTATATAAAAAGTGATAAAATTCTTGAAAATCGGGAAGAAAGAAAACAATTAATAAAGGAAGCACACGCATAATATAATTGGAATGGAATCGCCAAAGAAGTAGAATAATACTCTGGCGGCCCGTGCACGTGCACACCGCCGGACAACCATAACATTGTATCATGAAACTCGCGGCCGACGTGGCAACCGTCGCCAACGAAATACGGGCAGCCTAACGGGTCGACGGCCCTCGGAAACAGAAGACGATCGGAAAACCGATTCCGAGAGCAGTCTTCCCGGCACGAGGCCCAGTCGACGACGACCCTCTGTATCGGGCGTGTGACTATCACGCACGAAACGAATAAAGAGATACGCAGCAACCACGTGTCATTCATTTGCCTGTGCACCCACAATACGTAAAGAACTGTACAACTTGCCAATTCGAAAGACAAAAATATGAAGGAATAAAGACAAACCCGGAATTACCTAATGTACCATCAAGACCAAACGAAAAGGTTTCATTGGATACAATGGGATCATTACTTCCGTTTATATACTAGTTATCCAAAACTATCTAATAAGATATCTTAGAGCAATACCAATTAAAACAAAAAGTTCAAAAGAAACACTTAAAGCATTCTGGAACAATTATATCACAACTTTTGGACTATCAAAAGAAATCTTAACAGATAACTTAAGTAAAATTCGCGGGAGAATTCTACAACCAGCTTAATGAAAAATTCGGAGAAAAATTCAGCTCCACAGCAGTCTACTATCCACAATCAAATAAAAAGAATGAAAGAAGTTATAAAGAAATACTGAACTACATCAGAAGCTACATAAACGAAAACAACACATGGAGGAGTGACTTGCTAAAGGCTATGTACTTAACATATAATTCAACGGTACATGAAGTAACCAAAATATCGCCCATAGAATTCACATTCGGATACAAACCGAATATTCCAATCACCCAATATCAACAAGAAGCTAAAGAACAAGAAATAACACAAGATTATGAAAAGAACAGACAAAGAATTAAAGAAAATCCAAAGCGTATATACACAAGAATACCAAAGAAAAACTCAGGAAAGAATTAAGAAAAATAAAACAATTCCTAAATATAAAATAGAAGATCAAGTTCTAGTTAAATGGAAACAAGCAGGAATCTCAAAATTAAGACCCCCCCTTGGGACAGGCACAATAATAAATTACCAAATTACCAAATAATGGGCACTATACACAATAATAAAAATACCAAACGATCAATCAATTACTATAAAAAGAGAAGAAAAGGAAATCACGTACAATAAATCGGACAGAAAATGATGTATTGTTACAGATGAAAATGAGGAAGTGGCCCGGCGAAGCAACGAGGACCAGTCTGTTGCGGGAGTCGATCGAAGCGTTAAATATTAAGCAACCTTGTACAAAGCAGAATAAATTCCTTTTTAAGCACATTCGCGTCATTAACTGAATACGCCATATAAACCACATCACCCTTCAGTACTCTTTGGCACAGTGACACAATCAGATGCAGAATATTACAATGATCAAATAGACATACTTAGAGAAGATAACCTTCAGATAGCGCACTATATAAAAAACTCCACAACAATAATTGCTCAACAACTGAATTTCTCGACAAATCAATTCAAAATCATTAAAAATCAATATGACACAATTAATGAAAATTTTCAAATACTAAAGAATAAAACAAATACCAACGAACTAAATATAAGAATAGACGAAATATTATATGATTATACATTAATTTACGACGAACTAAAAATACAATTAATAACTTTAATAAATGTTATAATCGACGGAAAACACGGAGTCACGAATCCATTATTACTAAATCCAACTAAAATAATGTCAACTTTATTACAATTAAAAGAACACAAAAATTTTCCAATAAAATTAACGAATAAATAAATAAAAGGAACCGAATTTCTCAACTCTAATTGACATCAGTCATTTAACAATAGCCTTAATAAATAACAAACTAGTATATATTTTACAAATCCCACTAATAGAAAATCAAAATTACAAACTAAAACACATCATTCCAATACCGACATATTCATACATAAAAGGCTACGTAACGCAAGCGTTAGAAGTGGACTACATCATAATAAATAACGAACAAACAAAATACATTCCAATAACACTAGAGGATCTCGTACGGTTAAA
Organism: Anthophora plumipes; assembly: GCA_951804975.1. Taxonomy (NCBI): domain Eukaryota; kingdom Metazoa; phylum Arthropoda; class Insecta; order Hymenoptera; family Apidae; genus Anthophora; species Anthophora plumipes. Next base: position 18,945,163 of record OX638119.1, read on the forward strand.
ATCAATAAATAACAAATATCTAATTAAAGGAAAGCACCCAGACCATATAAATCAAAACAAGTACTGCGTATTAGAAGTATTAATTCACAAAAACATAAATTGTCAACCCTGTTCGGTCGTAAAACACCTTAAAGCAGGCAAGGCGAGGGATTAGGCGACACAGCCTGCAAATTTATTTTGTAACAACACAAATTACCGAAACCCTCCCATTTGGCTACCAGAAGCGGCCAACTTAGCGACCGACCAGAAAACAGTAGGGATTCCCTACAATATAACAAATATTTTTAGTAACAATCTCCCTACCTTCTCGACACATCAGCCACCCCCAGAATATTCAAACACCAATGAACACATTTCGACCACCTCCACTACGCATTCAGACAGCAAATCAGAACACACATAGAGTTTATAAAATAACACGCACAGACACTCCAGACAGATTTTTTCGTAACACATCATTCCATTCGTTGTACATTCGACACAGACATCAATAATGTAACATAGCTTGTTAAGCTGTTTCTAATACAATTATATCGTTGTTCAATATTGTGTTCGATCCATTCAAAAATCAATACAGTCCACTAGACATTTTGCATATTTCGAAAGACTTCACTGGAATCCACCAAAAAGAAACCAGTTCGAAGTCCGCGTCATATCGTCGCGGAAACACTCGTCGACGCTGTGACGCGATAACAAACCCAAACACATAAACATATAAAATACACTTTATTACCCATTAGTAACAGAAAACCAATGATTAATTGTCCCAATAAAAGAGTAAAATTTAGATATTGTTAGTAAAAATAAAGACCCATATAACATAAAACTTAATCAACCAGAATGTAAGGAAAATCAGGATAACGGTGGTGAACGTTTGAATAAGAAATGAAAGTGGGTGGTTAAAAAGAGTGAAAGCTTGTGTTTTGAACTATACTTCGCGAGTGCTGATACAATTCTGTCTTCCCTGAAAAATCCTAGTCAGAAGGACGGACCCCCTTGACAATATGGACTTGCTTAGCCTTGAGGCAGAACCATCCCTAGGAGGTGGAAACGCAGCGAAAGACTGCACATGGCCCACTCAAGCCTTCGCTTTTTGGACTTTTCTAACAATAATAAAACATTTTATTCCTTTCGAATAACGAATAAAAGTATCGAACAGAGTTATTATCACGTTCGTGAATGTGGATGATATACCATTCAAATTTATAAGCCACATTATCGTGTATTCAATTCTAAATTTTTTGAAATTAATAGTTATAAAACTGTGGATGTTACAATTAGTTTAATAATAAATCATTCCGGCGAACAAGCACCAAGCACGGCAGCCTTTCGCCAGAGAACCGCGCCGAAGGTACGGAGAAAAATCAAAATCGACAGTTTCTAAGAAGTCACCGAAAAATATCGATCGTGCGGCGAAGTGAGTTCATCGACTCGGCCAGAACATCGGCTGTTGAAAATTGTTGGATAGGTCAGGATCGACACGAGGATCCAGCCTTACCGACCTACTTTCGTCGAAGCAAGCTATTTCGTGGACGATATTTCAATTATTTTTTTCTAGCATTAGTCATACAAATCGTTTTTCTTAAAACAATTTATTCACCTGAAAATGTGCTGTTAAAAAAAAATGTTTTTCATAAATAATAAAACGCTTTATTTCTTTCGAATAACGAATAAAAGTATCGAACGCAGTTATTAAACGACTTATTAGTTTATTTGTTATTCATGAATAACGAATAATTTCACATTATTCTTAATTTAAAATGACATGACATTTTCCGCGATACCTATGCTGTGCCAGTACGTGTGCCGGGAGCCCGACCGAGCGCCCGTGTATAAAAGCCGTGAATACGTGGTTGAGCGCGAGGTCTCTGGGCGCTGTGATTGGCCAGTGTTTTTCGTTAATAACTCGAAAACGAAGCTTCAAACAACATTTTGGTAAAGGAAAAGGTTGTTCAGAATCACCTCAGCTACCCCCCATTTCCGGATGTTACACTAGTTCTGGGACACCCTGTATATATATATATATATATATATATATATATATATATATATATATATATATATATATATATATATATATATATATATAAATGCGGAATACTTAAAGGAATAATGCAAATACTAAAATTCTGTCTTATGCCATGTAAAAACTGTTATATATTTGATCATTGTACTGTAACAATAAATGACGTACCAGATACAATATCTGAAATAAGTAGCGAATCAAGACCACACCAAAAGACAAAAAAGAGGGGTTCAGAAAAATATTAGAGAAATGTTTCATAAAAATCTTACATTTAAGCTAAAATAATAAAACAATGGGTGTTAAATGACTAGAATCACCAAAAATAATTTGTGAAATTGAGCAGGGACCTATAGACAGACTCGTCCCACAACCAAGAATCATAGACACTTATCCCAATTAGTATGTAACACCAACATATAAACAAAATGATTGGGATGTTTATGACCCATGCAACATCATATAATATGCGAAGACTGTTATGACATAAACCTAAATGACGAATACACACTAAACGTAACCCATACACTAACATCTATACCAATGATGTATAGTACGTCATAGAACATCATGCATAGTATGTAACAATCAATTAATGACTCCATCAAGCCCATACCAATGCACCGAATGCATAGAAAACTATATGTTGATCAAAGAAAAGAAACTACAAAAGTTAAGGGAGATACAATATCAAGAATACATTTATCCAGTAAATACATATTGGTAAATATTCTTCACGGAGCTCAGATCTTCGCGAGGGGGGAGGTGTAACCATTAAATCAGATAAGCAAATGATAAGATAAACAAACGACTCAAAACCAAGATATCGAAAAGTATAAAAGAGGAGAGTAAAAGACAGGAGGAATTCATACATTCTGGATTCATTCTTGGATCCATTATAAGTTGATTGTTATATATTAGTAGTTAAGTATTATAAAATAAAATTTTTTAAAAAACAAAATCCTCGTCTTCGCCTGTGACAAAAGTCTTTAAACTATAGCCTAAGTGCCTTAAAACTTGGCCTTAAAGCTATGGTCTAAGTGCCTTGGAATTATAGTCTAAGTGTCTTTAAACTATAGTCTAATTGTCTTAAAACTATGTGTTGCGTCGTCGGTTTGAGCAAGTGATATGCTCAGCTTCCCCTAACGCTTGGTTGTCGCTGGTGCGATATTTCGCAGAGTCCCTTTCGTCTTACAGAGTGTATGGTTTAGTTCTTTGAAGCTTGTTTTTATAATAATCCTTTTTAGCGTCAGCCCTGTATTTATATAAATCCTTGTAGTTCGTTTTCCCGATTTTGACGAATCAGAACCGTTCCTGCCCCTTGAACAGTCCTCCATGGCCAAGCGCAAGCCGCCACCCTGGAAATCCCTGGTTGGCAGGGTGGTGGAATGTCGTTGTGGCGGGGGTGAGCGGTCCTAACGGGACTCTTGCTACGTATGTTAGGAACTTTACGATACGTTAATTGCTATTGAGGGCGACCGGGTACCAGAAAGGCACATGTGCCGCAGAAACGCAAAGTTTCCGCGGTCATAAACTCTTTCTGGAACTCGACCTAAGGAAAGGTTAGAAAGTCAAGCATCCTCAAAAATAGCATAAATGAATCGCCCGTATCATAAAGTCGCGCACCTAACGATTAGTTTTGTGATTTAGATTAGTGTTGCGTCGCAACACTATGGCCTAAGTACCTAAAAACTGTAGTCTAATGTATTAATGTATCTAATATATCTAATGCTCCAAAGACTAAAGGAAATCCTTAAAAGGAAAGAACGACCAACAAAACATTAAGGCTTTGTTGTAATTAATTATAATTGTTACCATTCCTTCATGCCAATACATTTGTCCACCTATAAAATGCTCAAGTAAAATATTTTTCTTATTCTATTTATAACTTCATTTATATCATCGGTTCTTGTTACACAATAAACCAAGATAGATACCAAATGAATACGTTCATAAATTTAGTATTTAAATCAATTTGTTCGATAACTATGAGTATTTGTATCACAACAATCGTGCTGTGCCAATACCTTCATCCAGCACTCCAAATAAATTACAAGAATTATTAAATCTCTGTCAAATTCATGAAAAGAAGAGAATATAAAGAATAAATACAGAAACGAATAATTTCAAAGCTATTCAATTTTTAATATTTATACAAAATTCTGTCACTTATTAAATGACTATAGTATACTACGCATTACTATCCACAATATTCAATCTTCAATTGAAAAATTAACAAAAGTATCGCTAAAATCTATAACATACTCCCTCTCTCCCATAATAATAGTAGGAAGTGAATATTTAAACGGGAATTATTAGCGAATGCAGCTGTAAGTTATGCTGTAGCGTAAAATTGTGAAGCCTTCGACCAAATCAACGTTTCATGACATTTGTCATTAGTTTTGACACATCTTTCAATTTCTAGGTTAAACTAATTATCACGAATTATAACTATTAGGTTGGCAACTAAAAGATTGCGGATTTCAAATAAGAAGGAAAATTCAAAATTTTTACTTGAGCATATAACTTTATTAGATTAGGTATTGTCCGTTTTTGTCGATGATCTGTTGTCATCTTTCAGGCAGTGTCATAATTTCATGTTCATAAACCTTCTGATTTTTGCCAAGAAAAAACTGAGTTAAATGAAATTTTATATCAGCGTTATTAAATATTTTACCATTTAAGGAGTTCTGCATGGAACGAAATAAGTACAAATCTAAAGGCGCAAGGTTAGAGCTACATGGTAGATGTGACAACACATCCCAACCTAGCTCCAATAATTTTCAGCGAGTGACCAAAGATGTGTGGGGCTTTGCATTATCATGTTGGAAAACAAAACCCCTATGATTTGCCAATTCTTGTCGCTTTTCTTGAACTGCATCGCTCAGTTTGGTGAGTTGTTGAACGTAAACGTTTGAATTAACCGTTTGATTTCTTGGTAAAAGTTCAAAGTGCAGAATTCCTTTATAATCCCACCAAACTGACAGCAAAATCTTTTATTTTTTTTGGTGGGGAATTTCAGCTTTTGATGTTGTCTGGGTTGGTTTACCCTGCTTCACCCAAGATCTTTTTCGAATAACGTTGTTATAAACTATCCACTTTTCGTCATCAGTAATCAATCGTTTCAGAAATGGATCAATTTCGTTACGTTTCAGAAGCGAATCGCAGATGTTAATGCATTGCGTTAAATGAATTTCCTTACGCTGATGAGGGACCCATAAATCGAGTTTTTCAACATAGTCAAACTGTTTTAATTGTTTTTTGAATGCATGTATGCGATACATTGAGCTTCTCTGCAATCTTACGTATTGTGCTATGACGATCTGAATCGATAATGGCCTTAATATGGCTCTCATCAACTGTAACTGGACGGCTAGATCGTTGCGCATTCTTTATTGCAAAATCACCGAAACGAAATTTAGCAAACCAACATTAACACTGCCTTTCTTTCAAGGCTTCATTCCCATATACGGCACACAACTACTTGTATACTTGCGATGCGTTCCTGCCTTTTCGGAAATAATACAATACATTATAATAAAATATGTCTGAAATGATTATCTTGTTCTCCCATTTTTAAATTGAGATAAAAACGAAACTAACAAATCGATACAATTTTCTTACTAATTAAAGGTGAAAGTCCATACAAGAAAAAAACAATATAGGTTAGGTGCTTTGAACACGTTGACAAAACAAGAATGTGCTAAAACCATCTATCCACAAAATCCGCAATCACTTAGTTGCCAACCCAATATTTATCTAATTTCATCCGCTGATCGAAATCAATTCTTTCGCTTCAGTTGAATATCAACCGTTGTAAAAGTAAGATGAAAAAAAAAAGAGTTTTCGAGCAAAAGTTGAGTTGCGACTGTCCAGTTCTTGATGCATCGAAAGAAAAATGAAAAGTTGCAGAAAGATGCAGTTACGTTAGCTGCAGAACAATTTAAGTGCAACAGAATGACCTAATCAAAAATTTGGAAATGTGCTCCCGAAAATAACTGTCAAGGTGAATCTTGTGCTAATGTTGATTCTTTGAAAAAGCAAAATTGTGGACGTAAATGCAATGACTATGGAGAAAAACTTGAAAAATTTGAAAAACTTACTCTTAGCAGAAGAGGCACCATAAGATCAGCAGCTCACGTCATTCAAGGTCCCAAATCTACATTATTCCGAATTTTGAAAAAAGGAAAATCCATAAAACGAGTTCCAAGCACCATCGAACCATTTCTTGTAGAAAAGAATAAGAAAGATCGCGTAGAATTTTGCCTTCGCAGAAAAGGGATCCTGCCTACAAGTTTAAAATGCAGTAACGAAATTATTGAACAATCCAGAAAGTATCTGAACACTCAAAATAAAAATTAGGAGCAATATTTTTAATTTATTGTTTAATTTAATCTAGTTTTTTCATAATAAATGTTGCGTTCTATATTTATTTTCTTTTGCTATTATTATTATGGGACAAATTAAATTCATCAACCGCTACTATTATTAGACAGATCTAACACATTTCAAGAGTAGCAAAGAATTATTTCGAAGAAAATGGAATTGAATTGTTGCCATGGCCACCCCAGAGCCCAGATCTTATATCTCATCGAATACATATGGGATCACCTTGATCGTAATATTCCGGAAAGATTGAGAAATAATAAAAATTCTTTAAGAGAAGCATTACAAGAAACTTGGCTACAAATAGGCAGTAATATTATTAATAAACTTATTAATTCAATTCCGAAAAGACTTCAAGGCGTTATTCGTAATAAAGGATATCAAACAGCATATTAAAATGTATCTATTTTTAATTTTCTGTAATATTGGATGCATTATTCAGTATTATCAACTTATTTTCCGAACGCTGTTATAAATAAACATTTATTTTTGTACAATTTATAACAATGTTTTCAACATTTTTTCGGCACATAATTTCAGATTACATATCTAAATCGAGTATACCAAGATTTTCAATACGTACATAATACTTTTTCTTTTCTTCAAATACTAAAACTTGAGTTTTCAGCTGTGTCAACTTACTTTCCGAGGCAATTGTAGATCAGCAGTGTACAAAGGGTATAAAGTAGGACCTAACGCACTGCCTTGTGGTAAATTCTTTAAATGTAACGTAAAATCTCATATGTATGGTGTGTTTGGTTAGGTCGACTCTCTCCGTACATCAAATTCCTAATCCTGCGTGATTCGCAACCCTTAACAACAGCATGAAAATAACGAACACAGTTGGTCCTCGAGTTGCAGAAAAAGTCTCCAGGAGATATATGACACAATTACTAGGATTGGAACTAATTACCACCCAGAAGCGACAAGCATTAGCGAATCAACGTTAGCTGACCTATTGGAGACCATAGAACTCGACCTGAGCGTCGACCCCGCCGATTCATTTGCTCGTAACGAGGTAAAAGGATCAGAGGATAAAGGGAGAGAAGAAATTTTATAGACGCCAAGGTAATATTCATGGTTGTTCATATATCTTTCATCATCGGTGCCGTCGTGAATGTCGTAATCGTCCTGATCGTAATCACGGTTCCCGTTTTCGTCGCTATGGTTGTTGTTTTGTTCGATACATAGCCTGTAACAAGAGGAAAAAGGACGATAATGGTTGGAAAAGAATTGTCAAACATTGACACATCCATTTTTTTTTACCATTCAAACAATTACAGGTGTATTGAACGTCGGACGATATCAACGATGCAATATTGATTCGCGTCTAGTAATCTTGATGGTGAATTAAGTGTTTTGTGTCATGTGGTAAGCTATAGATGGTATTAGATTACTGGACGCTGTAACGGTGAAAAGCTGGGCTGCTGCGTGATTCTAATGATGGATGTTAAGTAAGCACGGGGTGATGATAGGTTGTTGAACTAGCTGCGCTATTAAGATATTTATACTACAGTTTTAAAGGACTTAAGCTACAATCTCATGGCCAAGTTTTGAGACACTCAAACTATAATTCCATGGCCAAGCTTTAAAGTACTTGGACTATAGTTATAAGTCCAAGTTTTGAAGCACTTAGACTATAATTTTAAGGTACTTAAACTATAGTTTTATGGTCAAGTCTTAAGGCACATAGATCATAATCTTCAAGCTAAGTATGGGGCATTTAAACTACAGTTGTAAAGTCTAGTTTTAAGGCACTTGAACTATAGTTTTATGGGCAAGTTTTGAGACACTTAGACTTATAGTTATAGTCTTAAGGCTAATCTTGAAGGACTTTTTTAGTCTTCACAGCATTGAATGAACTACATTTTTTGTAAATTCAGCCTCAATATTGTTCCACTCCTGTAGAAGAAACTTTTTTTATTCAATTTCATTTGTAATTTCCGGACTTTGGGGTAGTGTGTTTAAAGTATGCGCAGTGTTCTATACTATCTATTGGCGAACAATATACTTCATATACTGAGGAACTCGGTTCTGTTGAAAATAAAAATTCCCCGAAAGATTTAATTTTTCGTCACTTTTCGAAAGATTTTCTTTTAATACATCTAAATATACATGTTTCTCCATAATGTTATCGATAAACACAAATTCTCCTACACCCGATATTGCCATACACTCCCATAACATTAAACCACCATTGATACATCCCTGTATTGTACTGTCTCCAGACCAATACTGCATCTAATTTAAAAATGTTGGATGAGCTTCCCTCAAAAAATATAATTTTGTCCCCAAAATCAGTGTCCTTAATAAATCTCTTGCAAATTCTTTTCTTTTCTTTGATTTATTTTGCCGATGTAAGGCTTTTCTCGTTCAACACATGCAGACTAACCAGCATCTTTTAATCTTGTACGTAGAATTTTGGTATTGACACAATATTTGCTTTTGACACTCATCTTTTGTCGTATATGCAATTCCCGACGAATTAAGTTTCGATTTTTTTCTTTTTTTTTACTATATTTATAATTCTTCATTTTTCCTGAATTATCACAGAGGATGGCCATTTCTGATCTGATTCTCAACGTTTACTTTACTTATAAACCGTTTTATGACAGAAAAAACAGTAAAACGTCTTCTTTTTATAACTTTTGCAATTTCACAGTAAGATTAATCCACGTTATGTAAATTTAATATTACTTTCCTTTCTTCAGCTATTATTTGTTTTACTTTTTCTGGGCATTGTTATTTTGTTTTAATTCTTTAGATATTAACAAATGAAACCTCTAGTTTAAATGATCAAGCATCGTAACAAATGATTAATGGGAGACCCTTTACCGTTATTTCCAATCGACTATCGGAAATTGTCGAAAGAATGGACGATACATGTTTATTCTATCCCGCGCCAATCCTTTTGTCCGCCTATAAAAAGCTCAAATATGAAATTTTTCCTATTAGTTTATTAAATGGTCCAGAAAGTTCGTGCCGATTTTCGATAGACTGTGTTTGAATATATTACAACATATAAAATGATACAAAAACATGAAGTTCACGTATATTTTGAAAGATTATTGTTACACGTGTCTTGAAAGTTTATTTATTGCAATTATTATTTTCTTCTCTACGTTATATTGTTTTGAAGACGGAAGGAAACAGAGTACATTTCTGACATTATATATTTTTCTTTCAACAAAAACGGAGAAGTGCTGGTGAAACATTAAATTATATATGTAATATTTTAAAGAAGCAAAAGACTATCAGAAAAAATTATTCGTAAACGGTTGACAAAATCTAAACATGGGAATTTCGATCTCAAAGAAAGTAAAGAAACAAGGTTTTAGTAAACTAAAATTTCTCAATTGCTGGGAAAACGATGAAAAATTGTAGAACTAAAAAATATATACTTTATAGAACAAAAAAGAAATGCTTTGAAGTATGAAATCGACTTATTTACTTAAAAATCGGCACAAATTTTCTGGACAACCCAATACCTATATCCTTATTTATATTAGTTCATTCAGAAAGTTCTGCGGATTCTTTTGATTAAAGAAGTCTCTATTATACTCTTTTGTTTGAAATTTGTTTCCATCAACTTTTATCATCTTCTCCCACTTATCTAACAGAAGCTGGATTCCACTGGACTTAAAGTTTTGTAATTTAAAGTATGATTGAATGTGACTACCTTTGATATAAAATATAATTCAGTCATCTCCTTTTCTTTAACCGTTTACACAATCATTTACATGTCATGAGAAGATTCTGGAAATAAAAGTTTCGTTTCTATCACAGTTTCCTTCGAATTGGAAACCAACGTCGGATATTTTCTTCCTCAAATTACATTTGAAATGACAATTGAGAACGTTCTCGCTGAAATTTAAGAAATATACAATGTTCGCTTAGTCTAGAATGTCTAATCTGTGAAACGCAAAAAATAGTATCCGCAAAATATAAATACAACGTAAGATAAATATTTCTATATACGATCCGCAAAATTTAGCGAAGACTTAATATTATTAGTTCTTGTTATGTAATAAACTAAGATAGATAATAAATAAATATGTTAAGAAATTTTGCTTTTAAATCAATCTGTTTAGTAGTTATGAGTCTTTGCATTAGTAGAACAATAAAGTTTTAGTTGGCCATTTTACGATTTTTCAAAAAAATTAATTCTAAAATTCTAAACTAAATTTTGTGTAAATTATAACCTCTTCTAATGGCTAGGAATTTTCTACATCATAAATAATGATCCCTTTTTTTCTTATAAAACGAAAAATCATCTAGAATTTGCATTAGCGCCACAATAAAATAGGATTTAACTGGCCAAAATTAACCTGATTCTCCAATTCTCCATTATTTTACCGTTTTTCAAAAAACTAAATTCTAAACTAAACTCAAAACTAAAATTTCGTTTCAACAAACAGTATCACATAATGAAACTTAGCTTCTTTTAGCATAAATTATAACCCTTTTTAATACCTATGAATTTTCCATATCATGTGCCTTACTTGCTATCATACAAACAATGATATTTGTTTCCTAAAAAACGAAGAATTGGAATCTTCTTTAAGACCTGATAAAAACTCCCCGCTTAAACTGTAACCTTGCTGTTAACTGAAATTGTACAAAGTAATGAAACGAGATTGAATAGAGTCACCAGTTGACTTGGTGAACGAATCCGAAGAAAAGATATCACGAAAAGAGTAGCGATTCCGTAGAGGTAACGAGTCGAGATGGCCGAGAGCATCGGCGGTGCCACTTCAAAGCGGGAATCCCGCGCAATCAGATTCTCTTGCCCTCCCTGCTCGCTTGAAAAACTGAGAGTGGGACTACCACGTCTTTGCTCTTCCTTCTTCTGTTCCCTCTTTGGGCCGGCCGTTCGCGAAGATACCCAAAGGCAACCACATCGAGTAACGATCATCTAGCTGCCGTCTGACAATCTTCACGATACAGAATCTCTGTTAACTTTATTATAGTTTCATTATTCTCACTTCTTATCTATAGAGCTCAATGATCGATATTTAGAGCATTAGAGCAATTGTAGGATGAATGTAAGAAAAATTGTTACGAGTATTGCGATGTTCATTGTTTTTCACGTTTAAAAGATTACTGTTTGATTGCATTTCCTGGAATTTTCTTTTAAGTCTACATTTAAATTAATTTTACGATAGATATTGTTACAGTGCTGGAAAGAAGTATTGCTATATGGTAAATCAAATTTTAGTTTAGAATTTAGATTAGAATTTTAGAATTTAGTTTTTTGAAAAATCGTAGAATGGCCAGCTAAATCCTATTTTATTGTGAAACTAATACAAATGCTGTATGCTTTTTCCGTTTGATAAGAAAAACTGTATGAATATTTATGATGAAGAAAATTAACAACCATTGAAAAAGGTTATAATTAACGCTAAAAGGAACTAAGTTTCATTATATGCTTGCGTTTGTGGAAACGAAATTTTAGTTTAGAATTTTAGAATTTAACTTTTTGAAAAATGGTAAAATAACGGAGAATTGGAGAGTTAGGTTAATTTTGGCCAGCTAAATCCTATCTTATTGTGCCATTAATACAAATAGTACATGATTTTACAAATTTCTGGTAAATGAAATTTCTTAATTTGCCACCTCGTTGAGTTCCTCTCTACAAACACCATGATATTAAGGATGGAAAAATATAGCATTCTACTTAAAAAAAAAATTTACTTGATCTTGAAATCATCCACACTACTTCAAAAAGAATTATAACACATTATCTTTTTCAATGTAACGAACAACCTTTGTGAGAGATATTGATGCAATAATTTAAAATCTATCTGACAAATTTCACTGTGTCCAGTAAGAAGAAGATAATTTGTATATTCAACAGGTACACCACTTATCGTAATCTATCTCCTGGTTACTCAAAGTGACCACTGATGACTGTCATTCAGATCGTTGATAACAAATCAACGACGAATGGGCAACAGAAACAGTATTATCCTTGAATGAACCATCCCACAGATACACCTACTAATGAACCTAACCCCCCCCCCCCCCACACACACACACACACACACACACACCATACAGATATATACATATATATGTTCACCGACTGAGCTGTAACATCAGCTGTTGAAGATTGCCTGGAAGGTCAGGATCGACACGAAGATCCAATGTTAACGACCACTTCCGTCGTAGCAGGTTATTTCGTGATCGAATAGGGAAGTTTAATTAGCGTTCTTTAACATTAATTATCCAAATTATTTTTATTAAAACAATTTATCCACCTGAAAACGTGCTGGTAAAAGAACATTTTTTTCATAAGTAATAACACACTTTATTCCTTTCGGATAACGAATAAAGGTATCGAACTCAGTTATTAAACGACTTATTAGTTTATTTCTTATTCACGAATAACGAACAATTCCACAATTATTTTTAATTTAAGACGATGTAACATTTGCTGCGATACTCACGTTGTGCCAATGCGTTTGTTCACGAACACGAGCAAACGTAGCGAACATGGTCCCAGTGTTTTTCGTTAATAATTCAAAAACGAAGCTTCAATAAACATTTTGCTAAAGGAAAAAGTTGTTCAGAGTCACACCCCTTCAACCCCCATTTCCGGGAGTTACAGTAGTTATGTACTAGTTATGTCACACTATAGTCTAAGTGCCTTAAAACTATAATTTACGTGGCTTCAAACTTGGTCTTAAAACTATAGTCTAAATGCCTTAAAGATGTAGTCTAATGTATTGATGTATCTAATATGTCTAACTCCCAGAAGACTAAAGGAAATCCTTAAAAGGAAAGGACGACCAACGAAATATTAAGGCTCTGTTCTAATTAATTATAATTGTTACTATTCCTCTGTGCTAATACTTTCGTCCGCCTATAAAATGCTTAACTATCATATTTTTCCTATTATTTTCTCTATCACTTTATTTATATTATTGCTTCTTGTTACATAATAAACTAGTATAGATAACAAATCAATATATTAAAAAATTGTATCTTTCGATCAATTTATTCAGTAGTTATAAGTATTTGTACCTTAACAATCATCCTGCGCCAATACTTTTGTCAAGCGCTGTAGATGTGTAGCATAATATCATGGAATTCGTAAGTGGCGCTGACTGGCTGTGGCCACAAGAAAATGCTCCTTCCGAACATTTCGGATTCCAACCGTACCGAAGAATAAGATCGTCTTTGCGACTTACTTTCCATTTCTTTCTTTCCCTCTTTTGTCCTTATCACACGTTTCTTTCTCTCGATCTCCTCCTCTCTCCAATCTCACTGAGCTTCTATTTGTGCCCATTGGGTCTCTGACTTGACGCATCATTATGCAGGGATTTTCAAAAAAACAAGAATATTTAATAGAATAAAAATAGAAACACGAAATAGAAAGATACAAAATTAACTCTCTCGCTGTTTAGCTGTTTAACCTTTCGCACGACTCTTCTGCCTTGCATCTCAGTCCCTGAAGACTAAATTCACGCACACACTCACTCACACTGATAACACTGACACGCTCTCCCCAGGTCCTCCAATTCCTCGAACGCAGGAAACAATGGCCCCACAATTATCTTATTACTCCTCCACTTCAGACCTCTCCATGAACGTATCGAACTGTTCTCTCGATTTAGGTCCTGGTTACTCTTTCGAGTTTCTTCTACTCCCTCTTCATTAGTTTTCACCCTGTCCTCAGCCTCCTCTTTTCTCTTCTTCCTCCTCCACCTTCATCTCTTTCTCCTTTCCGCTCTCTTAACCCTCTTTCGTTTCTTTATTTGACCAAGTTACTGTCTTTTACCGTTCTTCGTTTTACTCGCTTTCGTCGTTTGGACAATGTGTGCTCTCGTTGTTCATCCTCTGCTCGATTCTGATTCCAGAGTCACGAAACTAACTTACGATCCTTCTTCTTGCTTTGTTTGCCCGAACGGATCACTCGTGACGTTTTTAACACTAAATCTATCATACGTGATCAAATGACCGTCCTGAAAATTTCTTCCGGAATTTTTTGCATACGACTTTTCTCATACAAGATGTTTCAACGGAAATTGTCGATTTGATTGGCTTACTGCGTGAACGCGATTCTTTGGTACGTGAACTGTAGAATTTTGCTGGTTATAATCAGAGAAGATGGTTCCAGAAGAATAGAGCAACTTTCGACACGTCTCTACCACGTGTTCATGAAATTTTCACTTTAAAAAATTGATCTCCAGACGAGGAGACATAAACTGGCCTGCACGTAGACTTATAATTGAAATGTTTACTGAAAATGTTGAAATTTCAACGGTGAATTTGTAGATCAACTTCAAACGTTGAATTCGAATGTTAAACTGGAATGTTGAATTAGAATGTTGAATTCGAATATTGTTTTCGAATGTTCAATTAAATGTCAAATGCAAATGTTGAATTCGACTGTATGGATTTCTGATTCCTATGGATTTTTTCTTATGGGGATATCTTAAATGAAGAGTATACAGCAGCAATCCGAGGTCTTTGATTCAACCGAAAGAGAATATCCGTTATGAAATGGACAAACAGAACGTGTCACGCAGTGGTAGGAAACTTTACTTCTCTTTTAGAAGAATGCCGCGAGTAAAACTTAGTTAGTCTTAAAACTATAGTCTAAATGCCTTAGAACCTGGCCTCACCACTGCAGTCTAAGTGCTTTAAAACTTGGCTATAAAACTGTAGTTTAAGTGCCTTAAAACTATAGTCCAAGTGTCTTAAAGTTATAGTTTAAGTGTCTTAAAGGTTGGCTGTGAAGCAATAGTTTAAGTGCTTCAAAATAATAGCCTAAGTGACTTCTAATTGTAGTCTAAGTGTCTTTGAAGTTGGCCCTGTAAGTATAGTCTAAGTGCCTAACTTATAGCTTGGGTGCTTTCAAACTTGGCCTTAAAACTACACACTAAGCGCCTCAAAAGTTGGCCTTACAACTGTAGTCTAAGTGCATCTAAAATACAATCTAAGTGCCTTAAAACTATAGTCTGAGTGACTTAAACTTGACCATAAAGCTATAGTTCAAGTGTCTTAAAACTATAATCTATGTGATTTGAAACTTCGACTTATAACTATAGTCGAAGTACCTTAAAGCTTAGCCATGAAACTGTAGTTTGAATGCCTCAAAAATTGGCCATAAAGCTTGGCCTTAAAACTACAGTGCTGTGAATAATTATAAACTCAATAGTATTCTTCTATTTTTCATAAAGTTAAATGAAAAATTTGACAAGTCTCCTATATATTTCCACAACTTCATCGAAAACTAAAGTACAAAAAAGCTTATATAAATTTTCTCTTTCGGAAATGTGAAGAAAATGAAAATTTCTTAGAAAATTCTGTTTAAAGGTGTGAATAAATATAAACTCACTATTGATTTTCATACCATTACAGTTAGTACTTACAAGGGACATCACCCAAACGTTACACGCCGATTTCGATAAAACTTTTATATGTTGTAGATCTTGAAAAAATATTTGACACGATTTTTTTTTATGTGCCAATATCCACTCTAAAGAGGTGAAAACAGCCCTTAAATGTGGGGTAGAAAAAGCTATTTTTACAAATATCTCGGAAACTATTAGCTGTAGGCAAGAAATTCGAAATGCGAATTGTGCTGTTTTAGAAGGCCAATAATATGGCGTAAGCAGATTTTTGAAAAATTAATTTATTTAAAAAATATGTTAAAAATTAACATTTTTTGCAAATTTCTTTTGTAAAATGTTGGACTATTTTTATCAAATTTCACATATGTAAACTACAGTTCTAAACAAAGAATACGGATAGATCGGAATTTTTAATTTCATTCGTGCAAAAGGGTATTGTTACGATTGAAATTATACGCACATTTTATATTATACTTGTCGATTCCCTTTGGGTGCACGAATCAGTTTTCCATACATAATATTTGGGAAATTGTATTATATTACATATTTTTTATGATCTCTTGGATGGCAAAGGTTAACACAACAGGTAAAAATGTTCAGTATGGTAGTATTCGTTGTTCGGAAGACTTAATGACGATTATGACTATGCGTAGCACAGTTTGATAATCCCGTTGACTTTAGCTTCAACCAAATCGAAATCATGCATTGCTTAAATTGTCCACAGGTAGTTGCCGTAAAATGTTCGTGGTGTAAAAGCCATTTATGCTTCATACATTTTTTTGAAAATTTTCATTATTGTAATAACTACATAGAATAGCCTTTATAAAATATGGACTAACAAATACAGATATCCGCTTTAATCGTTCCCGTTTGTTAATAGTTTACAAGATCATTTCAAAACAAAAATCATTCTTTTAAAAATTACAGAAAAATAAGCTCTTTTCAAAGCTACAGCAAAACCAGCTCTTTTCAGGGCTACCATGTTCTTACAAAAGTGGAACAGCTCTCAATAAACAGAGACAACTCTTTTTCTTGAACGAAATCTAAATTAATTATGAAGTGATCACGCTTCACATAACCACAATCAACGTCATTAGGTTTTCCGTACAATGAATATTACCATCAGTACCACCCCTACGACAGTTTCTGGGAGCTCCGCACCTAAGAACTTCCAAATTTTTTCAAAAATAAATTAGTACAAAAAGATAATAGAAGTATAAATAAATAAGTATAAAATAACATAAGTATTATAAAATAATATAAGTACAATAGAAATCAAATTGGTAGAAGTGCAAAATTCTGTAAAAATGTAGTTTTCTAAAGGATATGGTAGTATTTTTAGAATTACACAATGATAATTTGTTTCTTTAATAAGAAATTAATATCATACTAACTAATCGCAAATTTTTAAGTTTACACACCGCACTTTATTTATTAGCAGATTTCACATTAAGTAACAAGTACATATAATGTGTATCCATTTCACTTATTTTTTGAGCAGTAAAACATAATTTTTGGTTATTGCCTCGGGCCCCGAAAACTCTAGGAGCGACTCTGATTACCACACCGAATATTTTGATCTGCTGTGTTAACCTTTGCCATCCAAGAGATCATAAAAAATATGTAATATAATACAATTTCCCGAATATTATGTATAGAAATCAGTCGTGCACCCGAAGGGAATCGACAGGTATAAAATGTGCGTATAATTCCAACCGTAACAATATCTTTTGCACGAATGAAATTAAAAATTCCGATCTATCCGTATTCATTGTTTAGAACCGTAGTTTACATATGTGAAATTTGATAAAAATAGTCCAACATTTTACAAAAGAAATTTGCAAAAAATGTTAATTTTTAACATATTTTTTAAATAAATTAATTTTTCAAAAATCTGCTTACGCCATATTATTGGCCTTCTAAAACAGCACAATTCGCATTTCGAATTTTTTGCCTACGGCTAATAGTTTCTGAGATATTTGTAAAAATAGCTTTTTCTACCCCACATTTAAGGGCTGTTTTCACCTCTTTAGAGTGGATATTCGCACATAAAAAAAAAACGTGTCAAATATTTTTTCAAAATCTACAACATATAAAAATTTCATCGAAATCGGCGTGTAACGTTTGGGTGATGTTCCTTGTTAGTGTATTTTCCTTTTGCTTTTATAACATCCAATAGTCGATCAGAAATACTATCAATTAAACGATTTAATGTATCATTACGAATATCTGTCCATGCAGATTCTATTCTATTTTCAAGTTCTCGAACATTTTGTATTTGTGGCTTTTCCTGATCATAAACTTTTCTTGCAAGAATACTTCATAGGTTTTCTATGGAGTTTAGATCAGGGCTAATTGCTGGCCATGGTAATAATTTAATTCCGAACTCTTCAAACCACTTTCTTGTGGAAGAAGCTGTGTGGATGGGTGCGTTATCTTGCTGGAAAATCACCTTATTGTTGTTTATTATTGTTATAAATGGCAACAAATGATTGTGTAATATGTTTTGATAATCCGTAGCATTCAGTCTTCCACTTATAAAAGATAGTTCACTTTTAATATTTCTCTTGAAAGCAGCCTAAACCATGTCTGCTCCGCCCCCCTGAATTCTACATGAAAGAATTTTTTTTTCTTGCCGTATATCGTGCCAATAATAGTTAAATCCATCGAGCCTATCAAGATTAAACTTTTTTTCATCACGAAAAGATATCACGTTTCCACAGGTTTTTGTCTTGAATGAATTTCTCAGCAAATTTGAGTCTAGCATTAATATGATGTTTCTGTTATACTGGTTTTCGCAAATATTTTCGATATTTCAATTTAGCAGAAACTGCAGTCCACTTTCTTACAAGACTGGAATCACATTGTAAGTTAAATCGACTCACAATTTTGGACGAAGGAGCTCCAGTTTTTGATATCTCCCTTAAAACAGCACGTTTCACAGTTGATGAAAACCGTTTAGGTCGTTCTGGTCTCTTGTTTATGCCATAATTTTTAATACCCAGCTTTAAAAAATTTTTAACAACACCTTGAGATCGATTAATTGTACTTGCAATCGGTCGTTGAGTTCTGCCACAGCTTCTTAAATCCATTATTCGTTGCTTTTCTATGTCACTCAGTTGTGGCCCACGCGGCATAGTGTGACACAGATAAATCTTAAAAAAATCTTGAAGAAACTATTTTTAGACAATTATGGTAATAATATTTTAGTATTTACGTGTTAAGATCACAGAACCGTTCGAAATGAACTCTAAACAATAACTGAGTCTATACATATTCACAGTGTAGTGTGGCTCGATTGCAACATTGTAACAACTAGCTTGCATTGGACAATGTAAACAGAACATTGTTTACATGTGAAAGCCTTAGGTAGCTAATTATAAATATATCCAGGCGTGATCAATCGTTTCTAGAAAAACATTGAAGAATAACAGCAGAAAATTTGTTTGAGTCTATATTTACATATTCACACCACTGTATGTTCTAGGTGCCTTAAAACATAGCGTTAAAGCTATAAACTAAATGTCTCGTGTTTTAAGGCACTTAAAGTATAGTTTTAAGGTACTTAAACTATAGGTTTAAGATACTTATATTACATTTATAAAGCCGAGTTTTAAGATCCTTAGACTATGGTTTCAAGACACCTAGAGTATAGTTTTAAGGCACTTAAACTATAATTTTGAGGTACTTAAACTACAGTTCATGGTCAAGTTTTAAAGCACTGAAACTGCAGTTGGAACGCCAAGTTTTAAGAAACTTGGACTATAGTTTTAAGGCATTTAAACTGCTTAATACTATAGTTTTAATATACTTAGATCATACTTTTAAGGCACTTAAACTTAAATTCTTCCTTCTGATTCTAAATCCATACAGGTCAGCTTCACTACCAGAAAGAAAAAAGGAAGATGTCCACCAGTAAAAATAAACAACGACCTATTCCTACAGCAAGAAACAATGAAATCTCTTGATATACACTTACTTGTTAGACAGAAAACTCTTATGGACATTCGTAATATATTATACAGTATTATACAGTAAATATAATACATTCGTAAAAATGTAGATCAACTGAATGAAAGATGTAGGAAACTTTGCTGGCCGACAGGAGTAATCACAATCAACTTTCATCAATATTGTAATAATTCGTTCGTTTTAAAAACAAAGTTCTCTAACAATATATTTCAAAATAGCAGAAACACATCTGACTGTATTATTCCCTATATTCATTTTCATAATTAATCATTTTCCTCTCTGTATTACTTACCCACATACTCATCTTACCAATAAAGAATTCTGAGATTATTAAAATTGTTTAAACCGCAGACTGTTCGTCCTTATCTACTTTCTTTCTGTTTTCTTCTGCGAATTCTCCTTTCTGTTTTCTTCTGTCGTTCAGAAATATTCAATTCCACTCATTTCTCGCGGAACACTTTGCTAATTAAGTATAAAGATTGCACGTTGAATTAGAACTTAGGAAACACACCATTCGTTATCGTAGATCATCGTGCCGTCATTCTAGATAGTAAATTCACTGATTATTCAGGATTACGAAACGTGTGTATTATCATCTGTAGTCTAGATAACGATATCTTGTATCTTAAATCAGTCAACTTTAATTGCACGTCAGGAGCATGATCCTTATCCACGAAAAAAGGCTGTGTAATCATATTGAAATCAGCTTCGAGATTAACCAGATTCATGGAGTTGTTCAACTTACACGCCTACAAGTTTCTCTTGAATTAAACAAACTGTTTCGAATTCTTTCGACAACATCTAGGTGAAACCTTCCAGAAAATCGAAAAAACTTTGTTTGTCTTAACTGATGTATTAGAGTCTTAAAAATAAGGTACAATAGGACTTATACGGGGAAAGGCTTTCAAAGTGGTTTTGCAACTAATGTTTTAAACTAAGGCGTAATGTGTAAGCACGTTGGAGCAGGGCACAGCGATTTAAGGTTTCTAAGCTATTCCTAAGGTACATATTATCTATTGCTAACGAAGGATAAGTTCTAATATATTGTTATAGGCGGTGTTAATACTAAACAGTTGAAATATCTACTACACAACGCCGTCATAATCGTTTGGAACGACGCTGTTCGCTCTCAATCTGGAACGTTGCTGCTCCAATTTGCAAAGTTGCGTGGATAATTATTGTCATTGGGAGTGATAACGTGTAGAGATCAAAGGAAGGTACTAAGACGAAAACGTGATCTTCACGAATAAGTATTATAGAATGACAAATAGGCAAGTACTGAATCGATACTCGATGCTATCGTTTCTGCGTCGAGGCTGACTGGTGCCACTGATTGGCGTCTTTACGCTCGTAGAACCTCGAAATCGTGATGGAAAGAGGAACAGAGGGAAAATATTGTCATAGAAGAAGATATTTTGCTTTTTGCCCTTAGCAAAAGTGTACACTTCTACTGCAAGCCGTAGTAGAGGTCCAAGAAAAAAAAATCGTTCTATATGCAGAGCTATAATGTCGCCATTTTTAAATACAATCGGAGAACAAATATTTTTATATTCCTTACATAACACACACTAAAGGACTATAAACCACATTTCCCTATGTCTTCTTATTTAGCTGCAAAAAATTCCCAAAATTACCCTATATTTTCAGGCGTTCATCTACATGTCACTTGAGGACACTTTTCAGTTTAGAGTGCATTATAGGAAAGGATTTTAGGCAATTTTTTGTTCAATGACGGATAAAAAAAAAGTGTCTGAAGTTTTCTATATTAATTAAACAATATTGAAATATAAAATTGATACATATAAGTTTGATGTAAGTGCCAAAAAACTATAGCTTAAAGGCCTTAAAACTTGACCTTAAAACTATAGGTGCCTCAAAACTTGGCCTTACAACTGTAGTCTAAGTGCTCTAAAACTTGTATAGTCTAAGTGCCTCAAAACTATTGTCTAAATATCTGAAAGCATGGCCTTAAAACTACAGTCTTATTTTAGTTATCTTAATTTTAGTCGAAGACTAAAGGAAGTATTTAAAAGGAAGGGGCTACCAACAAAATATTAAGACTCTGTTTTAATTACTTATAATTATCTCTAACTGTATTATTTATAAATGTTATTCCTCGGTACCAATACTTTTGTCCGCCTATAAAATGCTCAACTAACATACTTTTCCTATTATTTTCTGCCTTACTTTATTTATACTATTAGTTCTTGTTATGTAATAAACCAGGATAGATAATAAATGAATATGCTAAAACAAAATTTTGTTTTTCGATCAATTTGTTTAATAATTATAAGTATTTTGTATCGTAAGAATTATCCTGTGCCGATACTTCTGTCCAGCACTGTAGTTCATACTTCGTTCATGGAGGTGGGGCAAATAATACCTATCTCGCTCGTGGAAGCATTGTTCTGATGACTTATGGTAGACAACTGCACATCGAGAAACTTCGCAATAATATACGCGCTTACGGCTTACACAGTTAACATGAAATATAAGGTACATTAATGACCAGCACGGAGATCGTGTAATTTACCATGAATTTTTCCTTTTCTGTATCTTTCTCAATCTCCACGCTGGCACACAAAAACTTTCCAAGATTTACTTACCGATCGTGTAATTATACGTATACAACAGTGAAATCACTAGATGTTAAATCACCCTTAAGTAAATAAGCAGTGTATATATTTCTGCACTTTCTAATGAAATTAACACAATTTCTCATTTTTCCTTTTATTCTGGTATTACACGAAAAAATTCAAAAGTAAATTAATTTCGCCTTAAAACGTTCGCAATTTTGTAACGAAACCTGTATATATATTTCTGCACTTTTTAATGAAATTAACACCATGTGTTAATTTATTCTTTTTTTTTCTACCTGATATTATGCGAAAAAATTAAGAAGTAAATTAATTTCACCATAAAGCGTTCGCAATTTTGTAAAGAAAAGTGTATAATAGATAAGATTGTTATAAGATGCGATATTTTACAGTATCTAGATAATCTACCGTTAGTGTCGTAGCATCGCTTGAAAACCGCAATTGCAGTATTTATAACACGCTTGCACAACACGTGTTCGCAAGAGTTAGTCTTCTGTGTACTGTTAGGTGCGTGTTATACCGAAGAAAATGACACGTACAGCAAGCTAAATTGTGGATTGGAAGAAACTGTTAGACTGTGACCGTACAGTGAAATTTTACTGTTAACGGTAAGCTGCGCATTTAACACGTTAAGCGCCACATAGATTTCAATCGACTACTCCTTTAGGTGTTCATTTTCGAAAATTTCGCAAAGAACGTTGCAATCAATTTAACGAAAAAAGTGGTAACTTTGTAACGTCTGTAGAGAAAAGTATCTTTGTTTAAAGTGTTTCAGCGGAACACTTAGACTATAATTTTAAAGCACTTAGACTTTTATTGTAAGACCAAGTTTCAAGGAACGTAGACTATAGTTACAAGGAACTTAGACCATAATTTTAAGGCACTCAGATTATAGCTTTTAAGTACTTAGACTAGAGTTGTAGGGGCAAGTTTTAAGGCACTTATTGTTAAACTGTACTTTTATAGCCATGTTTTAAGGCTCTTATTGTTAGACTACACTTACGAGATCAAATTCTAAGGCACTTATAGTAGTATTGAGGCACTTAAACTACCGTTTCATGGCCAACTTTTTTAAAAATTAACATTTTAAAATCCGCAGTTTCTGACACTATCAATAATGGATTGGACTTAGGCCACTTTCAAAGTAAATTTATCAACTATCAAAATAACTACGAAAATTTATATGCCCAAAATTATCGTATATTCTGAATATATTTAACCGCAAAATGTTTTTTATGACAGCTAACTTCAAGTGGTACATGTTACTACAGTTAACAACAAACAACTGACAAATGGACTTAGATCACTTTTAAAATAAACGGCTCAAATGTATTCTCACAATGATGTTTTTGTGTTTCTATGGTTTTGTTCCTGTTACAGATTGTTCACTATTAGTGTATCGCTAGCTAGTATAGAAGTCACACAGGATGATATCTGCATCTTACTACGTGTAAAGTAAGTTTTCCTTGTATTTATCTGGACCTTTCATTTGTACGTACAATTTATGATACACAGTGACTCATGAAACCAATCACATAGTAGCGTTGTTTCTAGTTTTCTTGAAATACAGCTTCCTCAGAGCAGTTAACATTCGAACAAAGTCACGTAGGTTGTTTGGTTATATTTCCCCCTGACACTGAAATATGAAATTAGTTAATCCCATCCTTCAGATCTAGCTAGTAGTACCCGAACTGTTGCTTAGTGCACTTAACCCATTTGCTACCGCGATCCCCCAATGGGGATTTGAATACACACACACACACGCACGCACACATGCACGCACGCACACACACACACACACACTTTTTTTATCAGTTGCAATAGGATTACATTAAATAAAATGTGTATTCGGTAAACACTTTACATTCTAATTTTCAAAATTATTTTTTGTTTCAATGCTGTCCCACTTATAAAAGTATTTGACATATAAATTTACAACCCATGCGGTAAAATTATCTTTTGATGCTTACATTGTTTTCTAGTGAACTTTTTTTTCGTATTTGTTGCTTTTTTGGCATATTCGTGTGTGAGACTACTAACACATCCCGTTAGCTGATAGAACAATTATATATAAGTAAATATAATCCTTATTATAAGAAATATACTATAAAATATAACGATCCTATTTAAGTATTTTAGTAATTCATAGTGTTTCTTTTTGCTTTTCTAGTTTTCTTGACAGTGTGCCTTCAAGAAAATTTCTTAGAGAGATAGAAGAATTACTCGAAAATGATGAACTTTTTGACGAATTAAAACGAGAAAGCATTGATATAGTTGAACTACCTCCCGATAACGTAGATCAATTATCAGATTGCAAAGAACTTGATGATAATATTTTAGAAGACGATCTACCGTATGACGTTCCCGGTCAGTTGGAAGTACATTCTAGTGCCTTAGAAGAGAATCCAACATCTACCCACAAGTCAAAACGTAAAATATTGGCGAAGACTGACTGCAAAAGAACGGGACGTCAACTATTCCAACAGTATATTACAATACGACAATGTGTCTGAAATAAAATCGAAAATGACTCTAAATTTGAGAAATAAATCACCTGTGGACATATTCGAAGAATTTCTCGACGCTTTGTATGACTATATAGTAACCCAAAGTATAAATTATGCGAGACAAAAAAACAGACAAAATTTTCAACTTTTTCAGCTAAAAATTTGCATTCTAACGATAATAGTTCCATAATTGCCATGGCAAAGAAATATATTTAAAATTCGACCTGTGCTTGACAAATTGTGTGGTATAAAAAATGAGTTCTGTATTTTTAATTTTTTTTTTTAGTTTTTTCAATATCTTTGTACCTGGAAATTCCACGAGTCCCAATTGGGTATCAATCAAAAATGGTAAAAAATAACTATTTTTTTTTTAATATACCAGTAAAGTAACCTAAATTTCATTACCTAATTCCATTTTCAAACCTAATACGCCAAAAATATCAAAAATAAAAATTTGACAGTTAATGGGTCAATCAATTGTGCGAGTCTAGATGTTTAAAGTGTGAAATCTTTTTTGTGCTTCCTGTTAACTCTTTTCTTCACCTATTGTAAACTAGATTGTTCAACTGTAGTCAATACATACGAATTATGTAATAGTTTATACGATATTATTTTCTTTTTATTAATCAATAAAATTTCGTAAAAGAGATCATAAACGAACTTAAGGCAAACGTTTTACATAGAACGCTATAACGCTATAACGCTTCGAAATAATTCGGAGAGCAAAGGATTAAGGTAGTTTTTAGAAAATTATTTCACTGACGACAGGAAATCCTTACGCTCAGTCGTTTGGAGTCTGTTTTTCAAAATTTCAAAAAATCCTTTTACTCTAAAATTCTACACAAAATGTAAAAAAACGACAAAAAGAAATTTTTGAATTTTTGAAATTGACGAGATTGCATATCTCTTAGATATGTGGCACGTTGAAGAAACGCGAGAAGAAGGTGGAAGGTATTATCTATAGTTACAGGGTGCGCCTTGTAGTAAGTTGTGCTAACCCGTAGAGAAATTACGGTGGCGCAGAGGCAGGCGAATTTCGGTGAGCTGGACGAGTTCGAGGAACACATGTGCCGTGTAGTAACGGTCATTAACGAGTAATGACCGGATGAATCGATTGGCTTCGATCAGTCTCGTCACTTAGCGGTTCCCAACTTTCTTACCTCGTTTTCTCTCGCTGTTATCAGCTGGGGCAGAGAAGAAGCGTTCTAAAAGTAAGTCGAACGCTATCTAAGCGTTTTTGAGGCAGTTTCGTGTGCAATCTACCTTGATTCTTGAGAAATTAAATTTATAACGATGAACAACTGCAAATTGTACATCGAAAATGTGAAAGTCAAAAGCTGCAATATTTTTTTTAAGTTGTGGTATAAAATACAACATTGTAGTAAAAATCTGTGTTATCTAACTGTAGTTTAAGTGGCTTAAAACTAAACCTTGCAACTGTAGTCTAAGCACCTCAATGCTTGGTTTTAAAACAATGGTATAAATGTCTTAAAACAGTCTAAGTGCTTTAAAACTTGGACTTGGAACTATAGTTTAAGTACTGTAAAGCTTGGCCATGAAACTGTAGTTTAAGTGCCTTATAACTTGGCCATAAAAGTATAGTTTAGGTGTTTTAAAACTATAGTCTGCTTTAAAACTTGGATTTGTAACTATATTCTAAGTACCTTAGAGCTTGGTTATAAAACTATAATCTAAGTGCGTCAAAACTATAATTTAAGTGTCTTGAAACTATAGTTTTAATGCCCTAAACGTATAATCTAAGTGCCTTAAAATTATAGTCTAACAATAAGTGCCTTAAAGTTTGGCCATAAAACCTAAGCGCCCCAAAACTATAATATAAGTGCCTTGAAACTTGGCCAGAAAACTATAGTTTAGATGCTTTAAAACTGTAGTTTGAGTGCTTTAAAACTTGGACTTGTAACAATTTTGTGGTGCGATAGCTTACCAAGAAAAAAATATGACTTCAAGTTTCAACCCTCTAGCTCGACCGTGGGGGTAGTTACCGCCGGGTAAATTCGAATGATCAGTTTTTGGACTATTTTCCCTATTTAGTGATACGTAACACTTCTGAAAAAAATCTAACATATTGCACATATATCAAAGCACATCCTAGGGAATTTTTTCCGAATTTTTCGTTACAATTCCTAGTTGTAAAAAATAAAAAAAACGCAAAAAGATGCGAATATCTTTCGAAGAAACAGTATCGTCATTTTTATATTTTTTTAGTAGCAATATATCGGCATAACCATCCTCCCCATTTTTCCAGCTTTTTTGGAAGGGTGCGCCGTCATTAAAAAAAGTTAAAAACCGATATTTTTGGAAAAGTAACTTCTATTTCGAACTTTCACATTTTCCGTATATCGTGCAACCTTAAACATTTTTACATTTTTACATCTTTTTTATATTCGACTTCTAACATATTCGTGCAATTTCGAACGTTTTAATTTTTCTTTTTAATTTTTCTTTAGATTTGTAGCATTTATTCAATATCATTCAAATACTCAAATCATATTTTGCAAATATTATTTTCACTCTATTCATTTTCATTCTATAATATATAAACTATTCAACTTTTACCACGTTCCTGCAATTTCTAACGTTTTAATTCTTCTTTAAACTTTTTTTTGTGCAACCTTAAACATTTTTACATTTAAAGTAACAATATACAAATCGAAGAAGTTGAATTAACTAAATGTTCGAATACTTTCGTATATGTGTCTATAATTATAAATATCAAAGTAAAAAAACAAATGTTCTGGTGTCCAAATATTAAAGTTACTCGCTGTAAACAATCATTATCCACACCATCGTTTACAGCATGAGTGAAAAAGGGAGGTCGATGATCAGAATGGAGGCAGAGCAAAGAAAGGATCGAACGGATAGTACACCTTATTTTAAGGTCAAGCCGTAACGAGCTGAAAGGTCGGCGAAGGGATGTGAGGCGTGGCGAGCATAAACAAACCTCATGCCATATTTCGCAACAACAAATCAACTCGACACCTTGCGGCGTTCGGTATAATCAACTAATTCGCGATAACAACTTAATTCAGGCCTCCGTAGCCTCGATTAAACAAAGCATAACTACTTAATTCGCTTAACGAGCGGTGTTGTGCGGTAGGGCGAACGCATGGCTCTTTACAGAGGTGCAAACTTTACACGTACCGGTTTACTATACCCCCTTAAACAGTGTTCTTCAACCTGCAGTTTGCCTATGGTGTACCTTAACAGTATATATACTAACCGGTAGAAATGATCGGTTTAAACATTTGCTCCTAAAATTTCTATTTTAAATTAAATTTCAAATTTTTTTGTAAAATTATGAAAATTCTTATTTACTAATTCCACTTTCAATCCTAATACATCAAAAATATCAAAAATACAAATTTGGCCGTTAATGAGCTAATAAACATTATTTAAAAAGTAGGACATTTTCAGTGGCCATAAATAGGCTTAAGCCACTTTTAAAATAAACATTTTTACCATTCCATAACTAGCTAATTTTCTGTTCCCAAAATCTCACTAATTATTTAAAAATGAAAAGATCGTGTAGAATTGCAACTATTATAAACGTTAACTTGATATTTTGGAAAAATGAACTTGAGTCACTTTCAATATAAACGGCTCATTAATATTTGCAGAAAATTACATATTTCAAGAATTTAAATATTCCTGCACAAGCATCATCATGGATCCAATTACCTAGTAAATAAAAGAAAAAGAAAATAGAATCTTGCAATTAACAGTTGTACAGGTAGGTCCGCATGAGTACGATGCATATATTCATCGTATGAGCAAACGAAATACTCTGAAAGGATGATAGAATCCTCGAGGTAGAATGGAGGACAAGAGAATGTATCGAAGACGACAAAACGAAATGTTTCGGTCATGGAAGAAGAACCCGCCTGTTATAATGGATATCTTTATTATCAAAGGAAGAGGTAAAAGCGAATGGAAGTTAGAGATCGTCGAAACGACGACGTTCCGCTATAGCAAGCGAAGAGAACTTCGGTTCAATTGGTCTGCCCTCCGTTCCCGACATAAATATGGATGAAAACGATATATTTATACGCGAACGACAAGTCAGTCAGCGGAGAAAAAGCTGAGAGATTTATCGGGACGTGGCTTCGTGACGACAGCCATTTCTACACCGATCATACATCAAGCAGAGCCTCCAGGCCAATTCCGATCATCCTTTCGATGCCCATGTGATTCCTGTTTCTAGTCTGATTCACGTACGATTCATTAAAGAGTGTTATTTCCTGTAGATTTAGCAAACACTAGATCAGACAGATTTGATTATGATTTACATTATTACATGTGTACGCTATCGTTCGTAAGTATTTGACAAATTGGCGGAATTGAACGAAAGTATTTGAAATATTTTGGTTTGATACACCTATTTCATTCGTTACATGTGAGAAATGTAAGCGTTTGAATACTTTTGTGTATTTCTGTATGTTCATTCATAAAGATAGAATATTCAAGAATATACATACAATTAAAATATTGTTATACTTGTATATATTTGCTAATATAAAATAAATATTAATTTAATATTGGAACAAAATATCATTTTCTAAGTAAAAAATAGATATTCTTTTAATATTAGAAAAAGAATATTTCTTTTCGAATGTACAAAACATTTAATTTATATTAGACATAAAATATTTGTTTGTACTCTCTTTTCAATATATCGAACGAAATGTTTATAGTACTAAACGAGAAGGAAAACATAAGACATAACACTATCTTTTTATCTCGAAATGTACAAAAGTATAAAATTCTGATATATATAAAAACTATAAACGCCGAGATAAATTTTTATATAAATTAGATCCTAAAAAGATCGAAAAGAAAGCGTGCTAAGGTGCTCATAATCAGATATTTATAAAACTTAATAAAAGTATATACCTAAGATTTAGATTCTGAAAATGCCTGAATCTCTCTTTGTGACTTTACTTTGTATGTAGGTTTATATCATGGACTTGTATGCCTTATTTCTTATAAATAATAAATACTCATGGGTGGCTATATTCCGACACACTTCCGCAAAGGATTAATTCTGATATTGTAATATAGAGATCAGTAAACTTCACGAATGAGGTTAAAATATAGTAATGAAAGTGTTCTATACTGAAGAATTTGGTTGGTATTTAGTACAAATTACGGTAGGGCATGTGTATTAAAAATTATCAATTTTTTATCAATTAATTACCCATTTTACTATTCTTCAAATTTCGCAAATATTCATGTATTGAAAATCACATAAATTAAGGTACAAATACGTTAATACACTTGTATTTAAACACACATGAAGTAAAATCTCTAGTGTATAGATTTCGATATTAAGTTGCAAATAGGGTGCTTTTTAGAAATTTTCTATTATTTATTACTGCAAGCAACTGCTTCATTTACGCGTTATTTTTACAAATTTTATATTATTTAATACTGGTTTTTAAAAATTTTTTTATTATTTGTTACTGATTTTTAGAAATCTGCCACTTATAAAAGTGGAGAAATAAGACTGCCACTTAAGCGTTGCTCTGAACTTGCGTAACTTGAACCTGCGCAACAATTTCATGTTTAACCCTTTGCGCTCTCGATTTATCAACTTTAACGCACTTCTACAACGGAACTCTGGAAAACGCAAAAGTCTCACTTTGAAAAGAAAAAAATTGTACACCTTCGTGAATCTATATACTTTTATCTATTCGACTAACTTGCTTTGCTTAAATATAAATAAAATTTGAACGTACGGTGTTGTGAATGTTTGCGTAGTGACGCCATTGATGCTCAAAAGATTAAAACTATTTTTCTCGAAAACTAGACAGCAATCGAGAATCTTTATTCTACATTTTTCACTCATTTCTCATTTTCTTGTAAGAAATTACCGATTAGCTGGTGAATTACAAATATCACGCAGTTTTCATGTATCGAAACTTTAAACGCGTTTCTCTCGAAACATGATTTTTTAAATTGGCGGGAAACAATTCAATTTTTTAATTTGCCTTTCACGCGGACCTGCTATACTGTCGCACCCATAAGACGGCCACTTTGAAAAATTAAAGGATTAAAAAAATATTTTTTCGCACCTCAATATACATGTTAATATTTTTCACCTATTATCTCATAAGAAATTACCTCCTTATTAATTTTACTACAACTTAACCCTCTATATTGTTTCCGATACTAAATTTTAATTGACAAAACTATAATAGCTAGTAAATAATTTTCGATACACAACGTAAAATTGAATAACGTTCACAGAATGTGTCACGCAATCTCTGCTGTACTATTGTGTGACATTTTTGAATGATTTGAACAATTAAGTGACAGGTTATGATTCAACCATGGATACAGCGCCAAATTCGAATACAGAACCAGTCATAGTGGAATGTGGAGAGGTTCTTCTCATCTCGGCTTGACAAAATCATTAGGGGACTAAATCCAATAAAGGGGCCTGGTCCCCTGTCCGCTCGGGGACCCCCACCCAAAAAAACATTCTCTGTTAGAATCTTTAGGTCATCGATTGCATCTCAATCAGTTGCATTGTAACACAAGAATTAAAATCGTTGCATTGCGATAGACATCATATCACCATGAGATAATTTGAGAGCTCATTTGCATACGAGGTGTTGGGTTAGGTTAGGCTAAAACGATTTTTCATACATTTGCAGCTATCTGACTGTTACGAACACACAGCCATTACCCTACACGTTACATCATTATCATCATCATCATAATTATTATTATTATTATTATTACTATTATTATTATTATTATTATTATTATCATCATTATCGTTATTATTGTTATTATTACTATTATCATCGTTATTATTGTTAGTGCGTTCACATTATTGAGAGTGCTAAGGAATAAATGTATTGTAATGTGTGGATGTGGTAGTGTGGTCAAGTCACAAGCGAATGGTGGATACTCGGGGAGCGAACGGCGGAGGCCTGGGAGGCGGGAGGCCGTCTCGTGTTTTTCCGGGTGAAAATAACGACGGTAACCTAGAGAACGAGCGTTGTTTTTTCCTGGCAAGAAACAAGGAGAGTCCATTATAATTTTATCATCTGATTTTGTAAAGACGTACATTGCTTCGATATAAACGATTAATAAAGACGATATCTACCGTTACGGCCTGCTCCGTAACAAATTGGTGGCAGCGATACTCCGAACCTTTTCGAAATCAATTCCAATATCAACCAAATAATTCAACACAAAGAAAAGACTCCCCAAGGATTCCGTGAACACCGAGTATCTCTTCGCTGAGTCACCTGGACGTCGGACTGGAAAACCAGCCACCCGGCAGCCGCATTTCAGCGAGGGAACCGCAGCTGATTTCACCGGAAAACTAAGGAAGTATCCTACACGTGAACATCGCCGCCTGGACGTAGGACTGAAAACCAGCCACCCAGCAGCTGAGCGAGGATCTACGATCGCAATTATCCATCCAAAATTATACCGCAAGTTCAAAATTTTAATATTAACTCGATAGCAAAACTGTCGACCGTAGACGATTTAGCTAATGAACTCGCTAGTGGTTTGACAATATCGAACGATACAACACAACACGTAAATGTAAATCAAGCTACACATTATTATTCTGTAAAGGAAGCTGCGGAATGTATCCCTGTATTTGACGGTTCTAATATACCAGCCAGCTCTTTCATTCGGGCATGTCAATACTCTCGCGATTTAATCAACCCTCTCGAATTACCATTTTTAACACGGGTAATACGATCAAAAATATGTGGCGACGCGGATATTAGTTTAGGTTACATAGATTCAACCGACTTCGATAACATAATGTACGAAATGAAAAGAATTTATATGCCAAAGCAAAATCAGTTTAAATGGCAAACCGAACTAGCTTTCGTGAAGCAGGAAACATGGGAAACGTCTTTACAATTTGGACGCCGAATTGAGGGTATTCAGAATCGCGGAAAAGACGCAATTAGGGAAAACAATCCACGAAATATCGGTACAGGAATGATCAAGGGATTAGAGCAAATGGCATTAAACAGTTTCATTGTAGGGCTAAATAATACCGAATTAGAAAATAAAGTTAGTTACACAAATCCATTGTCCTTGCGAGAAGCAGTAGATAATGCAGTCACAGCTTGGGAACATATAAGGAATAGGCACATAAGATTGTCAGGCGGAATACACGCAAATTATGGTAACGAATGTATACACTGTGAAAGGCCGGGGCACTTTTATTACGATTGCCCGCAATAAATGACTCCAGGTATAGACGTACACTTACGACAGTCACCCCATACATCACAACCACAATTTTCAAATCCCAAATATTTGTATAAAAACGTACCCAACGACATTCAATATTTACAACGCGACGTACAGCACACAAATACACACTATCCACAAAATACTTTACGTTCTAACAATTATCAACCTATGCAACAAATTAATTCAGACATTCAGCACGTGAAACCGCGATACGAACGATATCAGAATGTGCATCAATCCCAAACAAATTGCGGATATTGTAATCGACCGGGACATATAATCGAAGAATGCAAGACGTTAAGGCGAAACCAAAAATTCTGTGAGCGGTGTAAAATCCGGGGCCATACATTAACTGAATGTCATCATGGACAAAATGCACAATCTCATGCACATACAACATATAGTAAACCACACGATAAAAACACGAATCAACCATACTGCACATATTGCAATCGTTTAGGTCACATAGTAGAAGAATGTAGATCATTAGCTCGTAACAGAAAATTTTGCGAGAAATGTAAAATTTCGGGACACGTACTATCGGAATACCGTGCAACACAAACCACACAAGTTCACACAATTAATATCGAAAATCAATCCCAATATTTAAACTAACAGTTTGTCCTTCAAACGAACGCGTTGAAGAGCAAAATGAGCAAAAAAGCGTTCAAAATAATAGCCAGCCCGATCTCAACTCACAAAATCTACCGGTAGTTTTGATATCGTCGCAGCAATTTATTTCAAAAAATTTAGATTTCCTAGTCGATCCTACAGTGAAATTCAATATTATTAAACATGACGCAATATTAGATACCGTAGAAATTAACCCATCGAGCATAGAAAAAATACCGAACTTTAATGCATCGAAAACAATAAAATCATTAGCTAAAATTAAAATAACAATTAACGATAATGAGCACACATTTCATGTCGTCCCAAGTAATTTTCCAATAAAACAGTACGGAATATTAGGTGCAGAATTTCTGAAGCAGGAACACGCAATACTATCATTTCTTTCAAATTCATTATCAATTAGAAATAATGTTAACCTGAAATTCAAAGATGTAGAAACCTTTACACAACAAATACCAAATCCATTACACGAAACATTAGTCCTTACCATAAATGTAGATAATAATTTTATACCAATAGTTACAATACAGTCAGATGAACTTAAACAAGCACAAAGGAAATTTTTAGTTGACTCCGGTGCAAAAGTAAACCTAATTAAATCAAACGCAATGTCACCTAATATAAAGTATACATCGTCTAACATCATAAAATTAAAAGGCATAACAAAAGGAATAATAAAAACTTTAGGAGAAGTTCTTATAACAATTAACAGTAATTCACATACGTTTCACGTTGTACCGAATAATTTTCCAATAGAACAAGAAGGAATACTGGGTACGTCATTTTTAAAGGAAGAACGTGCGGAAATATCATTTTTAAACAACGCTTTAACACTTGGTAGCGGTAAAATAACAGTTCCTTTTGAAAACTATAAAATAACGATACCTGCAAGAACCGTTAAAGTAATTCCAGTCAATATAACTAATTCTAATGCTGTCGAACATGGTCTCCTAAACAAACTCGAAATAGGTAAAAATATATATACAGGACAAGCATTAGTTAAAAATGCTAAAGGAATCGCGTATATTTATGCAGTTAATTCTAACGAAGCTGATATATCGTTTCCGATCCCAGCAGCAGAAATAGAAGAGGTAGACGTATTTTCCGACCTGCAAACCCATAATTTACCTTCTGGCAATACTGTAAACTTTCAAAATAACACAAAAGAAACGAATGATGTAAGACATTCTTACCTTTATGATAGGACAGAATTTGAAAAAAAGCTCGAATTAAAACCAAGTTTAAAGAAAAACATAAACTCTGAACCATCGCAAACGCCCGTCTTATCTCAAACTAAACGAATCGAACAACTGCATTCAATGCTTAAATTAACACATTTAAACGCGGAAGAAAAGAATCAAATCTTAGAATTAACAAAACTTTATAACCAGTTGTTTTATTTACCGGTAGATTTACTTAGCGCGACTACTCTCGTGACCCACACTACCAACAACCGACGACGGACCAATAAACATTAAACAATACAGACATCCCCAGGTACACAAAAATGAAATTCAAAACCAAGTTAACAAACTATTGCACGAAAACATAATAAAATCTTCCACTTCACCATATAACTCGCCGGTTTGGGTAGTACCTAAAAAACCTGATTCGGAAGGGAACAAGAAATGGAGGATGGTCGTCGATTTCCGCAAGCTAAACGAGAAAACTATCAGCGACGCGTACCCATTACCTAACATTGTCGACATATTAGATCAGTTAGGCAACGCAAAGTACTTTTCAACATTCGATTTAGCATCTGGTTTCCACCAAATCTCTATGAACCCAGATCATGCACACAGAACAGCATTTTCCACAATCACCGGTCATTACGAATTTACGCGAATGCTTTTCGGTTTAAAAAATGCCCCCGCAACCTTTCAAAGGCTCATGGATCAGGTACTCTCGGGATTAACAGGCACTGAATTATTTGTTTATTTAAATGACATTGTGATTTATGCACGAAGTCTCGATGAACACAAAATAAAATTTGAAAAATTAATGCAACGATTAGATCAAGCCGGGTTAAAATTACAAATAGATAAATGCAATTTCTTAAGGCGCGAAGTAATATATTTAGGTCACATTATTTCCGAAGCCGGAGTTAAACCCAACCCTGAAAAAGTCGCGGTAGTAAAAAATTACCCAGTTCCCCGAAATCCAAAAGAAATCAAGCAATTCTTAGGACTTGTAGGGTACTATAGGTGATTTATTCAAGATTTTTCTAAAATAACACGACCGTTAAACAATCTACTAAAGAAGGATATTAAATTTGTTTAGAACTCAGAACATCAATTAGCCTTTGAAAATATACGCGACATATTGTGCAAAAAACCTTTATTGCAATACCCGAACGTCAGTAAACCGTTCATATTAACGACCGATGCATCAAAATTCGCATTAGGTGCCGTCCTTAGCCAAGGAAAAATAGGTAAAGATCTACCTGTCGCGTATGCATCTAGAACTCTCAATACAGTAGAACTCAATTACTCAGTCACGGAAAAAGAACTGTTAGCGATTGTATTTGCCGTACAGCATTTTAGGCCGTATTTATATGGCAACACATTTACCTTAGTAACAGATCATCGAGCATTAATATGGCTCAATAGTGTAAGTGATCCGACTTCACGATTGTTAAGATGGAGATTCAAATTGGAGGAATACTCTTATAATATAGTATACAAGCCAGGTAAATTAAATTCAAATGCAGATGCACTTTCTCGACTTCCCACCAGTCCGAATCAAATTTTACCTATTAATTTAAAACGACCTAGACAGGCAACAAGCGATACGAACTCCGACTTCAAACATAATTATAATCTAAGGAAGACGCCGCGAAGAACCTTTATAATAAAGAAAAAACCAAAAATCTCGGATGCATATTCCGCAAACGTAAGACGCTCCGTACCGACAAAGAGACCAAGGCATGTCCTTTCGGATACAACAACCACGACTAGGTACAACCTCCGGAAAAGACTTAGACAGGCAGATGGACAGGAGAAAACAAAGACAGAAAATACAGACATTAACACTAAAACAAAAGTAACTCCCGATTTAAATACATTATCAACTACGAATAGTGAAATAAAGACAGAATTAGAAACAAAAATCGATTCGAACCACACTCCTGTAGACAATAGCATATTTAAAAAACCTAAGACACCACATCCTTCTAATCTATCTTCACGACCATTAAAATCGAACGTTGACACAAACCATAAATTACCCTTATCAAAATCACCAACAGTATCCTATACAAATTCTAAAACAATTCTCAGGAAACGTAAAAATATATGTTATAACGAACAACCCAGCAGCGATAAGGACGATTCCACTACGTCCGAAATTTTTGAACCATATATACCTCCGAACCCAAACATTACCGAACAGGATATTCAGATTGACGACCACATTAGTAGCAATAACATTGTTAGCGATGATTCATTTACTCACAATATAATAAAAACAAAAATAGATATACATAGTAATGTAGCAGACAATGATACGGACAGATTAGTTACAGACGATTATAACCAGGATAGGGATCAAGAAACGCATGCTACTACTGATACTAATGACGATATTATGAACGAGTTAATAGAAGTAGATGGGCACACAAATACAAGAATTACATCGAACCACTTGAGTAGGGAAAACTTAGAATTACCTAACATCGTTGATAATCCAACACAAGTAACCACATACCAAACATTCTTGAAAAATTCAAATACAGTAATCGTCGCACCTAATGTAATGGAAACAAAGGAAACAAAAGACAAAATTTTTATGACTAACAGCAACTACATACACTTTATCTCAGCCGATTTAAGCAATTTAGACAAAACATTTAAAATTCTACTTGAGAAGAAATTAATAAACGAGAAAACTCTGCAAAATCAGAACATCGCTTTAGGAGAAATTGTAACAACATATTCAAGAAAGAAATATATTCTCAGTTTAGTTAGGTCTGTGAAACAGTGCACGCATGACGAACTATCAATGGAAACGCTCTTCGAAATTTTTAACAATTTAAGAGCAATTTGCAATAAATATAAGATAAACTCTATAGCTATTCCCATATTAGACTTAAAGCTTAACAAAATCCAGTGTAAATACATAACCAAGATGATTAAGTATATATTTGTACATTCCAACATCCTTGTAAACATCTATTATGACCAAATAATAGTACCAAGTAGAGAAACTAGAATAAATATTATTAAAGAAAATCATGAATCTCTTATTGGAGGGCATAAAGGTACAACGAAAACGTTTGCCAGAATTCGCGAAAAATATTTCTGGCGCAATATGAAAAAAGATATCGAACAATTTATCAAAACATGCGTTAGCTGTCAACGGAAGAAGTTAACACGAATTAAGACGAAACAACCAATGACAATTACCGACACACCAACTGACGCCTTTGAAAAAGTTGCAATAGACATAGTAGGGCCGTTACCATTAACTAGATCGGGAAACAAATACATACTGACATTACAGTGTAACTTAACCAAATTTTGCGACGCATACCCACTATCTAACATGACAGCACAGACAGTAGCAACAACACTAACGAAAGAATACATTTGCAGATATGGTGCACCTAAATCAATACTTACCGATCAGGGCACAAATTTTGTTAGTTCTACCATGAAACAACTAGCAAAGTTATTTAAAATTAAACAAATAAAGACCACCCTATTCAGACCACAATCAAATGGATCATTAGAAAGGAGTCACTCCACACTAATAGAATACTTAAAGCACTTCATAACATCGAAAAAGGATTGGGACGAGTGGATTAGATTTGCTATTTTTTCATATAACACATCATATCACGAAAGCACAAAATTTACACCACACGAATTAATTTTTGGAATAAAAGCTCGCCTTCCGTCTTCATTCGAATATAACGACAACACCGAATTAACATATGAAGAATTTCTAATAAATCTCACCGCACGGTTAGCAGAATCACGGAAAAAAGCAATTAAACACATTAATTTAGCGAAACAAAAGTCCAAACAGCACTACGATCGTCACATAAACGTACGAACATTCTTACCGGGACAAACAGTGTACTTACTGAATGAGAAAACCACAATGTTAGGAGACCAGTATTCTGGACCGTATATTGTTAAAGAAGTAATCAGCGATACAAACGTAATAATATACCTGACTTCCACAAAAACAAAAACAGTTCATTGTAATAAACTAAAACATGCGCATGTCACAGAATTCGATCGGTCCGAAATAGAGAATTAAGTAACGAGCGATAGAAATACAATAACGATATAACGATAACCGCCAAAACAAGCAACCAGGCATACCTGGCAATACGTATTTTAAACCATAAGATAGTTGTAAGAATAGACCTAAGCACATCATATTGTGAAAACAAAAATGTACCTCAACACAAAAACAAACAGAAAAGCGCACAACCATAGAGGCTGTACGTTTTTCTAGCTAAGGGGGGGCGTGTTACGAACACACAGCCATTTCCCCACACGTTACATCATTATCATCATCATAATTATTATTATTATTATTACTATTATTATTATTATTATTATTATTATTATTATTATTATTATTATTATTATTATTACTATTATTATTATCATCATTATCGTTATTATTGTTATTATTACTATTATCATCGTTATTATTGTTAGTGCGTTCACATTATTGAGAGTGCTAAGGAATAAATGTATTGTAATGTGTGGATGTGGTAGTGTGGTCAAGTCACAAGCGAATGGTGGATACTCGGGGAGCGAACGGCGGAGGCCTGGGAGGCGGGAGGCCGTCTCGTGTTTTTCCGGGTGAAAATAACGACGGTAACCTAGAGAACGAGCGTTGTTTTTTCCTGGCAAGAAACAAGGAGAGTCCATTATAATTTTATCATCTCATTTTGTAAAGACGTACATTGCTTCGATATAAACGATTAATAAAGACGATATCTACCGTTACGGCCTGCTCCGTAACACTGACAAAAAAACGTTTTTAGAGTTGCAGGGTATGGGGTGTACAATAGTTATCAGTAAAAAAAGTTTCAAAAGCAGTATATTTTGACGGCGAAATCGAGGTCACCTTGGGTTTTGCAAATAAGCACACATTTTCTTTTTTTAATCTTGGGCAACTATTTTGCTTCGAATGGTAAAGCACGTTGTAACGAATGCTTTACTGTTGAATAGCCGTATAGACTATAGTTTTCTACCCAAGCTTTAAGGCACTTAGACCATAGTTTTAAGATCCAAGCTTCAAAGCATTTCGACTATAGTTTTAAGGCACTTAGACCATAGTTTTCTACCAAAGACTTAAGGCACTTAGACTACAACTGCAAGGCCAAGCTTTAGGGCAGTTAGACTACAGCTGTAAGGCCAAGCTTTAAGATACTTAGACTATAGTTTCAAGGCCAAGCTTCAACGCACTTTGACTATAGTTTTAAGGCAGTTAAACTACAGTATTCTGCCTAAGTGTTAAGGTACTTAAAGTATAGTTTGATGACCAAGTTTTAAGGCACTTACACTATAGTTTAAAGGCACTTAAACAATA
This sequence comes from Anthophora plumipes, assembly GCA_951804975.1. Taxonomy (NCBI): domain Eukaryota; kingdom Metazoa; phylum Arthropoda; class Insecta; order Hymenoptera; family Apidae; genus Anthophora; species Anthophora plumipes. The sequence goes on from OX638119.1 coordinate 18,985,454, forward strand.
GTTCTATGGCCAAGTTTAAAGGCACTCAGACTAGAATTTTAAGTGCTAATGTTTCTAATTTTTCAATTTACTTTGAATATTTTGGAAGAATATTACAGAGTACTAATACAGCTTTACATATTCTCTAATATTGGTTTCATGTAACAGCGAGATAACTACAAGGTGTCCTGTAACTAGTGTAACTCCCAGAAATGGGGGATTGCTGGGGTGACTTTGAACAATTTTTTCTTTTACCAAAATGTTGCTTCAAACTTCGTTTTTGAATTATTAACGAAAAACACTGAGAGCGTGGCTTTGAACCGCCACGCTCAGTCGTGGTCCTGAACAAACGCATTGACATCGCATGAGTATCGTGGCAAATGTTACATCGTCTTGAATTAAGAATAATGTGGAATTATTAGTTATCCAAAAGGAATAAAGCGTTTTATTACTTATGAAAAAAATATTGTTTTTAACAGCACGTTTACAGGTGGATAAATTGGTTTAAGAAAAATAATTTGGATAACTAATATTAGGAAAAGCTAATTAAACTTACCCACTCGTTCACGAAATAATCTGTTTTGGCGGAAATAGTCGCGGCGGTTCAAAACCACGCTATTAGTGTTTTTCGTTAATAATTAAAAAATGAAGCTTCAACTATCATTTTGGGAAAGGAAAAAATTGTTCAGAGTCACCTTAGTAACCCCCCATTTCCGAGTGTTACACTAGTTTCGGGACACCCTGTATATGTTTTTAAGACATTGATATATTTAAATAAACAATATATATGTTACGGTACATGTTATTAATCCGGTAATTATATATAATTGCCGGTTATTATTATATATAATTACCACTAAATGTGGTAGATATGATGAATTCTTGAATATTTATCAAATCCACCGGCAGATTTATACAGGGTGTCCCAGAACTAGTGCAACATCCGGAAATGGGGGGTAGCTGAGGTGATTCTGAACAACCTTTTCCTTTACCAAAATGTTGTTTGAAGCTTCGTTTTCGAGTTATTAACGAAAAACACTGGCCAATCACAGCGCCCAGAAATCTCGCGCTCAACCACGTATTCACGGCTTTTGTACACGGGCGCTCGGTCGGGCTCCCGGCACACGTACTGGCACAGCATAGGTCTCGCGGAAAATGTTATGTCATTTTAAATTAAGAATAATGTGAAATTATTCGTTATTCATGAATAATAAACAAATTAGTAAGTCGTTTAACAACTGCGTTCGATACTTTTATTCGTTATTCGAAAGAAATAAAGCATTTTATTATTTATGAAAAACATTTTTTTTTAACAGCACATTTTCAGGTGAATAAATTGTTTTAAGAAAAACGATTTGTATAACTAATGCTAGAAAAAAAAAAATTGAACTTACCCATTCGTCCACGAAATAGCTTGCTTCGACGAAAATAGGTCGGTAAGGCTGGATCCTCGTGTCGATCCTGACCTATCCAACAATTTTCAACAGCCGATGTTCTGGCTGAGTCGATGAACTCACTTCGCCGCACGATCGATATTTTTCGGTGACTTCTTAGAAGCTGTCGATTTTGATTTTTCTCCGTGCCTTCGGCGCGGTTCTCTGGCGAAAGGCTGCCGTGCTTGGTGCTTGTTCGCCGGAATGATTTATTATTAAACTAATTGTAACATCCACAGTTTTATAACTATTAATTTCAAAAAATTTAGAATTGAATACACGATAATGTGGCTTATAAATTTTAATGGTATATCATCCACATTCACGAACGTGATAATAACTCTGTTCGATACTTTTATTCGTTATTCGAAAGGAATAAAATGTTTTATTATTGTTAGAAAAGTCCAAAAAGCGAAGGCTTGTGTGGGCCATGTGCAGTCTTTCGCTGCGTTTCCACCTCCTAGGGATGGTTCTTATTTTTTCCTAGCATTAGCTATCGAAATCGTTTTATTTCACAGCATATTTTATCTATTTGAAAATGTGCTGTTAAAAGAAAAAAACATTTTTTTCGTAAATAATGTAAGGAAAATCAGGATAACGGTGATGAACGTTTGAATAAGAAATGAACGTGGGTGGTTAAAAAGAGTGAAAGCTTGTGTTTTGAACTATACTTCGCGAGTGCTGATACATACAATTCTGTTTTCCCTGAAAAATCCTAGTCAGAAGGATCCCCTTGACAATATGGACTTCCTTAGCCTTGAGGCAGAACCATCCCTAGGAGGTGGAAACGCAGCGAAAGACTGCACATGGCCCACTCAAGCCTTCGCTTTTTGGACTTTTCTAACAATAATAAAACATTTTATTCCTTTCGAATAACGAATAAAAGTATCGAACAGAGTTATTATCACGTTCGTGAATGTGGATGATATACCATTCAAATTTATAAGCCACATTATCGTGTATTCAATTCTAAATTTTTTGAAATTAATAGTTATAAAACTGTGGATGTTACAATTAGTTTAATAATAAATCATTCCGGCGAACAAGCACCAAGCACGGCAGCCTTTCGCCAGAGAACCGCGCCGTAGGTACGGAGAAAAATCAAAATCGACAGTTTCTAAGAAGTCACCGAAAAATATCGATCGTGCGGCGAAGTGAGTTCATCGATTCGGCCAGAACATCGGCTGTTGAGAATTGTTGGATGGGTCAGGATCGACACGAGGATCCAGCCTTACCGACCTACTTTCGTCGAAGCAAGCTATTTCGTGGACGAATGGGTAAGTTCAGTTATTTTTTTTCTAGCATTAGTTATACAAATCGTTTTTCTTAAAACAATTTATTCACCTGAAAATGTGCTGTTAAAAAAAAATTTTTTTCATAAATAATAAAACGCTTTATTTCTTTCGGATAACGAATAAAAATATCGAACGCAGTTATTAAACGACTTATTAGTTTATTTGTTATTCATGAATAACGAATAATTTCACATTATTCTTAATTTAAAATGACATAACATTTTTCGCGATACCTATGCTGTGCTAGTACGTGTGCCGGGAGCTCGACCGAACGCCCGTGTATAAAAGCCGTGCATACGTGGTTGAGCCCGCGGTCTCTGGGCGCTGTGATTGGTCAGTGTTTTTCGTTAATAACTCGAAAACAAAGCTTCAAACAACATTTTGGTAAAGGAAAAGGTTGTTCAGAATCACCTCAGCTACCCCCCATTTCCGTATGTTACACTAGTTCTGGGACACCCTGTATAATTCCCAACTCGTAATGGCGAATGCGATAAATATCTTGACTGATTGAGCCAGTAGAATACAACGCAGTTTTTTCAGTTAAGTTAGGTTAGGTTATATCTAATAACTTAGGTTAGATTAGAATAACAGTATTTTATAATTTACAATTAAAAATTCAATAAATGGTTATTTTAAGTCATATGGATGTTGGTAAAGTTATGGACTTTTATCACATTTACCATAGAGTTGTTACCATTAGAGTTGTTTAAATAATTTTAATAATTTTAGAATTCTTTATTGATAAGATAAGGATGTGGGTAATAGCCTAGTCCCATACGGGCCCCTGGTCTCGTAATCGTTTCCAAATAACATTGGGGGAGGCAAATTCCAAACTATGGATAGAAATATAGGAAATAATAAATTGAACGTATTTCTACTCTTTTAAAATATATTGTTACAGAATTTTGTCTTTAAAGCGAATGAATTATAACAATGGTAGTGGAAGTTGATAGTGACATACAACGTATCGTTGGACAGTTTTGCGTACAGTTAGAATTTGTTGTTGCAATTGATATTTAGAATTGAACAATTAAACAGAAGAAGAATATTGTACACACACACGCACGCACGCACACACACACACACTCCACACACACACACACACACACACACACACACACACACACACACACACACACACACACACACACACACACACAAAATATACGTGTGTATGACTATGTACGTGCGGTATTCCGCGATTAGCCCTTATGAAAAGTAGGTTTTGTTTAAATGCTTCTGTTCACTGGAGAAGAGCGAGTAATGATTAGAGTTTGTCGAATTTATAACTTAAATAATTATAACTTGCAGAATATATAATACAAACAAAAAGAGAAAGACAATAACTATTCTATACGGGGCACTGAGTCTTTCGTCACTTATGTATGTTTTACTTCAAAACTGTAACGAACTCTAACTCAAGTGTGTTACCACGGACTACCCGATCACGCACCTCGCGACTTTTCGATCGTTCGTTTTTAACGACAGTTAAAACGGTAGTGATTAAAACGGTAGTTAAAACGGTAGTGATTCGACCGTGGTCCTTCGAGAACGAGCTGGATGCCCTTCTCCCTAAAACGCTACGGTGGAGATGGTTTGTTTATGAATTTGAACGAATCGAATTAGTCGAGGAGGGACGCGACAAAGTCCTATATTGCAGTCTTACTTGCTCTATCTCCATGGAACAAGTCCGATATTACTATATACTATTCGTGCTTATGACTATTGGAGTTCCTAATACGGTTGAATGAATGTAGCCTAGGTGTTATCCTGAATGAAGTGTATGGTACTTTCTATAGACAATTTCTCATGGTTTTGATTCTTATTATATGCACATCTTTCTGGCTAGGGATTTCCCACATGCTATGTATTGCCAGAACATATTACAATAATTTTACACATGTTATTTGTTCCAGGTCTACTTAACATAATAGGTGCCGTTTATGGAATTTTCTTATGCGTCGCATACTCGTGTTATGTTTATAACTGAACATCCGGTGATATTGATGAGTTCCTCGAAGCTATTCGTCTATCTAAAAGATTCGGCTATCTGACCACGTTGATCCTAAGGAAGGTATGCGTTACATTAACAATCATCCGCTGTGCCTAAACGAAAGGATAAACTTCCTTGACATCAAAGGCTGAGACTGTGACTGATTAGGGAGTTCCCACAATGCTATACATTATCGAACCGCATTCCTGCCGATGGATAAATAAAAAAAAAAAGAAAGAGTATTGTTCGGAACGTAACGGGGTCTAGCAGGCTAAGGGTGTCAAAAGTGTCCTCCAATCGATTTGGTGGTGTGATGAACCATTCGATAGCTTACCAAAAGAAAACACGTGACACCAACTTTCAACCCTCTAGCTCAACCGTGGGGGTAGTTACAGGGTAAATTTGAATTATCAGTTTTAGAACTATTTTTGCTATCTAGTGACCCAAAACTTCTGAAAAAAATCTAGCATATTACATATACGAAGGTACATCCTAGGAAATTTTTTCCGATTTTTTCGTTGCAAATCCTAGTTGTAAAAAATAAAAAACATAAAGAAATGGGGATATCTTTTGAAAAAAAAAAATATCGTTTTTATATTTTTTTAGTAGTAGTATATCAGCATAACCATCATCCTCAATTTTTTCAGATTTTTTGGAAGGATGCACCGTTGTCAAAAAAATTATAAAGTAACTTCTGCTTAACATTTTTACATATTCCGTATCTCGTGCATCCTTAAACATTTTTGCATTCGAAGAAACAGTATACAAATTGAAGAAGTTGAATTAACTTAACTAATAATAGTGTTCACTACATATATTCTGAAATACATATATAACTTGTTTTCAACAGCGTGGTTAATAAAGTGGTTAAGGTTCTGACTGGAATCGTTGCATACTTTTTAGTCGTGAGTTCGAACCTTGTCATACTTACTTCCTTTTTTTTATTATATATTTTTTTCAATTCCAAACTATGCGTCGATGAATAGCATTTATTTAAAAACATTTTACAAATACTTTAAGCATCTTTTGTCTTAAAATATACACTCCAAAATATACAGTCCAAAATAATTCAAGATTTGGGAAATAATAGCGCGGCTTCTACGACTCCAATTACCAATTTCATTTTTTAATATCTGTGATAGACGGACACCGAGATTATCCTTGTAAATAGCTGGTTTCAATTACCCATGTCACAAACTTCGTCTTCATAATATCCTTAATCATATACACAGTAATTAGATTTCAATTTAATCAAGGGATGATTAGGTCTTTCCAATACATTCTCTTTCTAATGGGCCCTGTGTACTGAATACTTGATAGAAAACCCAAAAAATAATAATTTTGATAGAGCAAGAATTCCACTTCCCCCACACCTATTTATCAAATATGAGACATTGAAACTTTAAAAATGTTGAATAGTATCGTAATTAAGAGAATATGTGAGCACAGAAACGATGCAATAAAAAGTACATCAAAATTATTTCGGTGTATATTTTAAGACAAAAGTTGCTTAAAATATTTGTATAATGTTTTCAAGTAAATGCTGTTCATTGACACATAGTTTGGAATCGAAAAAATATATAATAAAAAAAAATAAGTATGGCAAGGCTCGAACTCACGGCTAAATAAAATGTGCAGCGGTTCTACAGTTAGAATCTTAATCACTCCACCAACCATGCTGTTGAAAATAGGTCGAATGTTTCGAGATATAATGAACATATTGCTGTTATTAGTTCAATTCAACTTCTTCAATTTGTATACTGTTTCTTCGAATGTACAAATGTTCGAGGTTGCACGATATACACACTGTATGCAGAAAATGTAAAAATTCGGAGTAGAAGTTACTTTTTCACACGAAATACCTTAAAAATATCGGTTTTTAATTTTTTTGACAACGGCGCATCAATCCAAAAAATATGAAAAAAATTGAGGATAATGATCATGCTAATACGCTGCTATTAAAAAAATATAAAAAAGGCGCTATTTTTTGTTTTAAAGATATCTGCATTTTTTGTGTATTTTATTTTTTACAGCTAAGATTTGCAACGAAAGAATCGGAAAAAATTCCCTAAGATGTGCATTCATATGTGTAATATTTCAGATTTTATCAGAAGTTTTGCGTATCACTAAATAGGGAAAATAGTCCAAAAACTGATAATTTGAATTTACCCTGTAACTACTCTCACGGTCGAGCTAGAGGGTTGAAAGTTGGTGTTACATGTTTTCTTTTGGTAAGCTATCGAATGATGCATCGCACCACCAAATCGGTTGGAGGGCACTTTTAACCCCCTTAACCTGTTAGACCCTTTGTTTATGAAAATTTTATGATTTTAATTTTTTTATATTCAGCTGTTCAAATACGGTCGTACACTTCCGATTTGCGACTAAATTTGCGTAACACTTGTAAAATGCTTATGAGAACACTAGTGCTCCGCGGAACACCGGTTGGGAATCACTGGTCTAGAGAAATATAAGCCAATGGTTGTTTTTACTTTTTGCGCAGGTGCAGTAAGTGCAGTCGATGCGAACAAACCTAATGTCGACCGACGTGGATAGACGAGCATCAAATAGCTCAAAGTGCAAATTAATTCTGTACAAAATTAAGAAATCGTATTCATGGCTACTTACTCGTTCGATAGACTATGGAACGTTAACATGTGACACACAGGAAAATGATAACGGTTGAAAGTCTGCAATTTGCAGCAGGGATGAATATGTTCTAAGCACTTGCAGCATTTTCTTCGAATCAGCTGTCATAAGCAGACGATACACAGGTAAAGTTTACTTTACGATTTCATTTCTTCACTTTAACCCTGTCAGTGCCGATCGGAAGAATTGTACCTAAGCGAAGAATACCGAACCAATTTGAAGTAATTTAGTAAGGTTTGAGAAAAAAATCACAAAGAGAAAAGTACGAATGATATTTACAGAATTAAAAAAGGAATATATTACGAAATAAGGGGAGAATGAATTAATGCCAATTGTATTTCAATGTTTGTTGAAGATCGTACTAATAATATTTATTCAAAATCATTAGAAAAAATGGAAAGATCAGTTTTCTTTCATAAACAGTATTTGCAAGCAAGAAGAATCATCATTTGGTCATAGTTTGACACAGGATCCGTAGTATAAAGCATAAATACTGCATTTTCAATTGTTTGTAATAAAATTATTACTATCAAAACACGAAGCTAAATGATAATTCGATGATGCGCAGCAAGTATCAAGAGGATTACCTGTTACAAAATAAGTAATTCGTTTAGCTAGTATAACGTCAGTCGAATAACGTTCCAGTATTATTATAAACATTTATAGTTATTTGGCTATTGAAAATGTTTAATATTTACTTACTATTACTCATACAAATAATTTACTTAACATTGATGCGAATAATAAGGTGCTATCGCACATGCAACGATATATCGTCATTGGCACTTTTAGCAAGTGTAGCTAACAACGATCTATCATTGCTCGGCATTAAAAGGATTAATATCATTGCCAGAAAAATAATCTTCTGGAAATTTTAATGTAAACATAATATAATATAATGTGTATATATATATATATATATATATATATATATATATATATATATATACATATATATATATATATATATATATATATATATATATATATATGTTATGGTAAATGTGATTAATCTGATGCTTATGTGTAATCACCACTAAATTTGGTAAATGTGATAAAATTCGTCCATCTTACGCAGCTGCTTGGCTTCTATTATAATGTAGGCCATTGCTAGACAATGCATAACAACGCACAAACAACACACAGCCTGTTCTTTATTGGCGGTCTCTGTCAATATCAGATGCATGTTGATAGTTTCAAATGTTGAATTTCCTTCTGGTAAAGTTCATGACACAGTGAAATTACGAGTACAGAAACGTTGACAGAAGAAAAACTGAGCTATGAAATTTATTAGCGGTGATATAAGTTCAAAATAAGGAGCTTTATCAGTTAGGAACAAAACAAGGAAGACTTTCACACTTGTATACCAGAAATCAGTTCACAATTTGTGAAGAATGATTTATTTTGTTTGACGATGTTTCAAATCTAGCAATGTCACTTTGGGAATGTGTTAGAAAATCATCTCTTTCTGGAGGTCAGAGATATCAGCAATGTGTTTGCAAGGGACAATGGAAATCTAATAAGTGCAAATATAAAAAGTCTGGCAAACTTTGTAATTCTAAATGTCATAACAGTCTAATATGTCAAAATAAGTAGACTTGAAATATTTAACTGGAGAATTTCTTTTTTCTTGATCAAAAATATCGATAATTTAGGATTTTTTTATAAACAAAAATGTAACATTAATTAATTTGAAACTTTGTATATATGTTTGTTATACTTTCATTACGTTACATAAATTTTTTCAGTTCAATTCACTTAAAAATATAGTTTGAATTGCCCGTGAACTAGGACGCTCCGCACAATTGCTTCATTAACGGTTGACATATCTGCCCTCCAGTTCATCCGAAATCAAAAATTCTAATGAGATTTTATTTTATACACATATAATTATCGTTTGACCTACAATGAATAAAAAAAAAATTATTTTTCGAGAAATGGTAACTGTTTAAATTCAGATGTTCGATTTTTCGCAAAAAATTACCCCAAGTTTTTGGTAATTAACACTAGATTTACTGGCTATTTAAGTATACCTATTTCTACCAAGACCAGTCAGAATGACTGGTCTTTAGAAACAGTGCTTAGCGGTGTTTCCAGTCTTTATTTACTTTTAAAAAATGACAAAAGAAGTTGAATAATATTAATTGTAATACAAAAATAGATTTATAGACACTATCAATTAATCAAACGCTTAATTGTTTGTAGTTCATCGGTCACAATTTTTACATATGTAGATTTTGCTCAGTGTACACTTTCCGCATACACTTTTTTGCATATATTGCAAATAGTTGTGGTCTTATTATTATTGCAATATCCTATTTGACACCATTTACGTACAGGAACGGTGTCACTTGAACTTGGTATATTAGCTTCTTGTGGTTTTTCCTTTGAAGTCTGATATTCGGAAGCAAGTTCTTCAGCTAGACGAAACAAAAAGTCTTTCCTTGATATATTTTCACCTGTTGTGTTTTTATACAATATCCAGCAATTTATTCCAGCTAAATCTAAAACATTGAAAAAAACTTGAAGTGGCCACCTTCTGGAACCTGATTTGACAGTATACTTTCGTGCCATTTGGTCAGTTACATCGACGCCAAATTTGGTGTTGTTATAAAAAGACACAGTTTCGGGTAATCTCTTGTAAGTTTTATCAATGTTTACGTGTTTGTGTTTTGTACTTAGTACAAGTACCTTCTTATTCGGTTTACTCTTGTAAACTGTAAGTGTGCATCCATTTGATTCGTACAGCAACATTGAGAAATGGGCCATGCTATCTTTCTTCTGTTTGCAAGATTTCGGGAGTTCCCTCTTGTTTGTACGTATTGTTCCAAGCAACGAAGTATTTTTAGATAGTAATTTTAACGCCAGTGGAAAACTGGTGAAGAAATTGTCCGTTGTTATTGTTCTACCTTTCATAGTATATGGTTCTACAAGTTTCAGTACAACAAATTCACTTAGTGGGGTTGATGAATCTCGAGCCTCATCTTTTCCTAAATAAGGAAAGCCACTTATTACATATTTAGTTTCAACGTCAGACGCCAGCCAAAATTTTATGCCAAATTTCTGAGGTTTGTTTGGCATATATTGTGTAAACCTGCATCTGGCCTTCGTTGGAAAGAGTTGCTCATCCATCGTAATATAAGCTCCTGGTTTGAAGCAATTTTGGCTATTTTCAATAAATTTTTTCCAAACTTTTGAAACTAAAGCAAATTTGTCTCTTTGTAAACGTTGACTCCTCTGATTTTTTTTTGTCGAAACGAATGTAACGTAGAATCTCGGTAAAATCACATCTACTCATAGTTGTGGAAAACAAATTTTGGTCCCCACTTGTTATTCCATAAATATTCAAGTCTCAAAGTGTTTCCTTCGTACGCCTTCAATTTTAGCTGCCTCAATGTCATTTCATCACATAGAAACATGCATCAGTCATTTTGACTGGTACTGGTATAAGTGTCAATAACAAAAAATATATTTGTTACGAATACATATAAAATAATATAAAGTTCATAAAACTGATTCTTTAGTTATGGCTACAAAAGTCATGATATCATTTCGGAAAGAAAATGTTACATGCAGTAGGAATTTTGAATTAAAATTGCAAATCCAGTCATTTTGACTGGTCTGGTAAATCTAGTGTTAAAAAAAATATATACAACCTATCGTCTTGCATGTAGGTCAAACGATAAAAGGATTCTTTCTTAACATACAGTTAAAATTTCAAGTTGATCGATCCAATACTTTTTTTTAAATTATGCCAACCAGCAACGAAAAAGTTGTTCAGAGAAAAACGCGTTTAAAGTTTGTAATGCAGTTACTGAACAAATATCAGGTACTTACAACTAATCAGCTATTCTAGATCCGTATATTATTCCCTCTTCTTGCTCGTCGAATTGATTTTTTTCTAAATTTGCCATTCTAGCCTCTGTACGGACATTTTTTGTTACTTCAAAGCTTCGTCTCGTCGATTTTTGTAATCACCATTCATCTCTAGTTGTGGCGAAACTTTTACATTGATCTCCAATAACGATATTAGTATCGTGCATGATTTTTAAAATTGCATAGCAGCCTTCATTAAAAATGGCTGCTGCTATAAGTGCTGAAACCTCAGTTGTTTTTAATCTACAATAAAGGTGTTAGGGGGCAAGTTACCAGAGCGTGAAGTTGAAACTCGTATTGTTATTTTCTAATAATTATTTTGAAGATAAATCTTCATAAATTGATTTTGCTTCTTTTGCAACGTCTTCATGAAGTGGTGGCTCGTGGTTAAATTCTTTAAGGGTGCAGGACAGTTTGACGAGTCTAAAAATTACTAATAGTTTGGAGAAACGATAAAAAGAAAAGTACATATTTGATTGACATAAGTTTTTGTAGCTTATTTTAGCATATTACGAAGTACATGAAATAACGTTAAAAAAAGGTTTTTATTTAACTTTTTGACGGTATCCTTTTACATAACTTTTTTTTAAATTGCCTATCGGTGTGCATGATTCCAGCCGAACAGGATTAGCAGCAGCAAAAAATCAAAAAAGGTTTAAAAGTACACAGTATTCTCTACGCATTGACGATCTAACATTTCCGTTCTTGTGAAAATTATGAAAATAGCAGCTATTTGTTTTTGATCTATCGAATCTATACCAAAAATTTCTAGGTTTTTTGTTTATATTTCTCGAAATTGTTAACAATTAAAAAAAAATCGATCGTCAATGCCTAAAAAATGTTACACTAAAGATACGTACCAAATTTCATAGAAATCGGTTGGTTAGATTCCGAGATATTGTGCACACCGTTACTGAAAACCTATTTTCGAGAAAAACGCGTTTAAAGTTTCGGAACGTTATTTCTGACGACATCATATGCATCCTTCACGTGCCCTACACACTCCTTTTTTATTATGTCAATATTACCGTACGGACACGAGTCAACGATAGCTTTGTAAGTCTTGCTATCGCCATCTCCACTATAAAATAAATATTTTGTCTGGTGCAATGTTTCAGAGCGTGCAAATACGGTACGCAAGTAGATATACGGCTGGGCCTACATCGTTTATACCCGAAAATAGGTTGTTTTAAAGGCTGGGATCGCTTGCATCTTGTTTCCAAGGCATTAAACTACTGTTTAAAACAAAAAAAAGAAAAACGATTTTTTCAAAATTTCAAACTGTCCTGCCCCCTTAAGAGTACCCTCAACTTCAGCTTTATACCACTTACACCAACTATTAGACCCCTTTGAACAGTATATGTGTTTTGAATATTTATCTGAAGATATTTTATGATAATATATTGCCCGTATAAGCTTCGTATATGTCATCAATAGAGTCTGAATGTCTTCTAATAGCTGAACCACAGTACAATGTTAATTGTTTAATTAATTTATCAATTAATTTATTTTTTCCTCCAAGTTTCTTGGTCTTCTTTATGTTTCTTAGCCGCGATCCCATACGTTTTTCTACATGACCTACAGATTCTTTTTCCTTCAATATAAATCTTCAATATAACCATGGATTCTTGGAGTATCGATCGCTGGATCACTTGCCGTCAAATATATATCTTTCTTCAAAAGTCTATAACTTTGAAAATTTTATGAATTTTAACTTAAAATTTTGCAGAGACATTCTTACAAAGTTAAACTACGAGATTCTGTAAAAAACAAAAAATCGATTTTTTTTTTACCAAAAAAAAGAAATTCCTAACCCATAACTGCCAAATTTTTATTTTTGATATTTTTGGTGTATTAGGGTTGAAAATGGAATTAGATAATGAAATTTAGGTTACTATATTGGTATACTAAAAAAAAAGTTATTTTTTAACATTTTTTATTGATATCCAATTGAGACTCGTGGAATTTCCAGGTACAAAAATTAAAAAAAAAATAACAAAAAAACTCGTTTTCCATGCCACACAATTTGTCAAGCACAGGTCGAATTTTAAATATATTTCTTTACCATGGCAATTATGGAACTATTATCGTTAAAATGCAAATTTTTAGCTGAAAAAGTTGAAAATTTTGTTTGTTGTTTTGTCTCGCATAATTTATACTTTGGGTTACTATATAGTCATACAAGTCATCGAGAAATTCTTCGAATATGTCCACAGGTGCTTTATTTTCCAAATTTAGAGTCACTTTCGATTTTATTTCCGACACATTGTCGTATTGTAATGTACTGTTGGAACAGTTGATGTCCCATTCTTTTGTAGTCACTCTTCGCTAATATTTTACGTTTTGACTTTTGGGTAGATATTGGATTCTCTTCTAAGGCACTAGAATGTACTTCCAACTGACCGGGAACGTCATGCAGGAGATCATCTTCTAAAATATTATCATCAAGTTTTTCGCAATCTGATAATTGATCTACATTATCGGGAGGTAGTTCAACTATATCGATACTTTCTCGTTTTAATTCGTCAAAAAGTTCGTCATTTTCGAGTAATTCTTCTATCTCTCTAAGAAATTTTCTTGAAGCCACACTGTCAAGAAAACTAGAAAAGCAAAAAGAAACACTATGAATTACTAAAATACTTAAATGGGATCGTTATATTTTATAGTATATTTCTTGTAATAAGGATTATATTTACTTATATATAATTGTTCTATCAGTTAACAGGATGTGTTAGTAGTCTCACACACGAATATGCCAAAAAAGCAACAAATACGAAAAAAAAGTTCACTAGAAAACAATGTAAGCATCAAAAGATAATTTTACCGCATGGGTTGTAAATTTATATGTCAAATACTTTTATAAGTGGGACAGCATTGAAACAAAAAATAAAATTGAAAAATTAAAAACTGAAAATTAGAATGTAAAGTGTTTACTGAATACACATTTTATTTAATATAATGCTATTGCAAGTGATAAAAAAATATATATATATATTCAAATCCGCATTTGGGGATCGCGATAGCAAATGGGTATAATTTGTAGTGGTAGCAACAAACGTTATTTAGAAAAATGTTTTTTTTCTCTAGAATATGGGTTTAGTTTGTTTTTGATATGCAATTGCTTTGTATAAGTTCTAATAATACAATTATTTTCTCTACTTAGGTCTTTTGCTTGACAAGACATGTCAGTCCCCTATTCAAATTTCGTTCAGGTTACATTCATGTGACTTAAAATAACCATTTATCGAATTTTTAATTGTAAATTATAGAATATTGTTTTTTGCAGCCTCTGATGACATAGTGTCCAACATAAAACTATCCTTCTGTCTAGTAACTACTCAAAACACTGTGCTGTATTTTACTGGCTCAATCAGTCAAGATATTTATCACATTCGCTATTACAAGTTGGGAATTATATAAACTTACCAGTTAATTTAATAAATATTCAAGAATTCATCACATTTACCAAATTTAGTGGTGATTACATACATGGTGAGTCACCTAACGTTTGCACCTCAAATATCTTTGTTGTTTGTAAAGATACGTCAAATGTCTTAAAAATAAAGTTGAATAGTTCAATGGAGCTCACACGATGCCAAAAATGTTTTTGTTTTTAATGGAGCCACCCTTTCTGAAACACCTACAATGATAGTCCCTTTTGTTAGGAATTCAGTGACTATAATTATTCAAGATCATTCCAGGTCATGGACGGAGAAAACGTATAAGATTTAAAATATGAAAGCAGAATACGTTTATCACGAGTGAGACTTTAGTAAACATACTAATGTCGTTCAATGTTATTGAATGTTTTCAAAACATCCTCTGGCCGATTACGCTGCGATTTATTTACTATCGGTATGTTTCCAAACGCGATTCCGCTATGTGTTACTTATATTCGATGATTAAAAGATATGATATGACGACGGTTTACTGTGAGTGTAGAAAAAATGCAATGCAGGCCCGATTGCTTCATGAAGAAAGGTACCCTGAGCGAAGCACTCCTTCTAGGCAGACTTTTATTAATATTTACAAGTTATTTAGAAGTACTAGAAGTGTAGATGTAAGAAAGCGTAAACGCAAGAATCCCATGACTAACGAAGACAATGAAACTTAATATTTTAGCAGCTGTCAATCCACATGTGAACACGAGAAAAATTGGCCGAGATGCCAACGTTTTCTCCGTCCTTGACCTCGAATGACCTTGAATAATTATCGACATGAATTCCTAATGAAAGAGACTATCATTGTAGGTATTTCAAAAAGAGTGGTTCCATTTAAAAAAAATGGAGGTGACCTTGATATCTTTAAAAAACGATGACATAAAACAAAAATCTTTTAGTATCGTGTGAGCCCCATTGAACCATTCAACTTTATCCTTAAGACATTTGATGTATCTTTAAAAACAGCACGGATATTTGAGGTGTAAACGTTAGGTGACTCACCCTGCATAATAACCGACAACTATACATAATCACCGGATTAATCACATTTACCGTAACATACAGAGACTTACGAAAGTATTTGAACACTTATCATGAAATACTTTATTAATTATAATAAATATATTATACAACACTTACCGAAATATTATTAATATTGTAAGGAGATATGACCCTCTAGATTATATACATAAAGTTTCAAACAAATCGAAATATATACACAATAGAGATGAATTATTTCTTACAAACATAAAGATTGCTGAAGCCACAAAAGTATTTGAACACACAGAAATTATTTCCGGCACATTTCATTGTCGGCATATCTGTCAGTCACAGTCCTAGCATTCGTGGTGAAATATCACAATATTAATCATGCTTTCTAAAACATCTGAAATTCCTGAAAGTGAGAGAAAATTAATTGTCAAGTGGCGTAAAGAAGGAAAGACGTATAGTGAAATAAGTAACTTAGTAAATATAAATAAATCTACGATACATTATATTATAAAAAAATCAAAATCTGAAAGAACTATAAAAAATAAATACCGTTCAGGCCAACCAAAGAAACTAACGGAAAGAGAAGAAAGAGCTTCGATCCGTAAAATAAAAAAAAAATCCAAAGATTTCTGCTACAAAACTTACAACAATAGTTAAACAGAACTTCAAGAAAGATGTGCATCCAGAATTATGCAGAAGAGTGCTACGTGAAAATGATTATCACGCCAGAGTTCCCAAAAAGAAACTGTACATTAGTGATATTAATAAGAAGAAGAGATTAAAGTCTACCAAAGAATTTATTAGTAAAAATAATGTATTCTGGAATAAAGTAATATTTTCAGATGAACCGAAATTTAACGTTTTTCGATCAGACGGACGCAATTTTATTCGGAGACAAGTAAATACAGAGATGGAAACGTGAGGGTGGCTCAGTTATGATCTGGGGGTGTATGGCAGCAGACGGCACCGGAAATTTGATCTTCGTAGAAGGAACAATGGATAAATACAAATATTTGAACATTTTACAACAAAATTTAAAGGAAAGTGCAAGAAAATTGGGTATATACGAAGGCTTTTACTTTCAACAGGATAATGATCCTAAATATACTGCCGGAATCGTTAAGGAATGGATCATGTACAATATCCCTCACATGTTAGTCACACCACCACAAAGCCTTGATATTAATCCGATTGAACATTTACGGACAATAATAGGGAAACAATTGCAAAAATTTCATATAACATCCAAGACAAGTTTAAAAGAAAAAGTACTCCAAGTGTGGAATTCTATATCACCAAGTGTTACAGAAAAGTTAGTAAATAGTATGCATAATCGCTTACAAAATGTTATTCGTACCAAAGGTGGACCTACTAAATATTAAAGATTTAAAAGTTACCTGTTCAAATACTTTTGTGGTTACAGTAATCTTTATGTATGTCAGAAATAATTCATATCTATTGTGTATATATCTCGATTTGTTTGAAACGTATATAATCGTATATAATAATTTACGTATATAATCTAGAGAGCCATATCTCCGTGTAATATTAATAATATTTCGGTAAGTGTTATATAATATACTTATTATAATTAATAAAGTATTTCATGGTAAGTGTTTAAATACTTTCACGAGTCGCTGCATATATTTACACGTAGATTCACTATTTCATGTTTTTCGAATAAACGTTGTCAATTTCACGTGAATTCGAGAATGTACGCAAACTTTTCGAACTAATTCGTTCATATATCTTTTTTTTTTTTTCATGTTTTAGTATCTCGTATCGTTCGTTGGTTCGTAAGGTCATGGAATTAACTGAAACCAGCGTACAAATAAGAGAATGTTCCATAGATTTTATTCCCGTTTACATTAAGCAAGAGAATGACGAACAGGAGACAGACTTCAACGATATTAAGATAATCAACGCGGCGCAGAATTTTTGTACCATTGAAATTAAAGAGAGCAAAGGATGCGCTGTAATTAACGACAACAAAGGGTCAATTATAAGTAACAAAGATTATGTACAAAATACGAACAATTTGAACAACTCGAATTCCATGTTAAATATTGCGCATCACAGTGATAATTGTAATATCAGCGGTGTTTTAAATGGCTCGATGTACTTGCAAAATTTGGACTACGAAAATCTGAACATAGAAATACAGAAACCGACGAGTCAGGTTGCTGAAGTTTTTATTCATCAAAACGAACAAATACAAACGACCAATTATAGCGTCTCGACAGTTACTATACCGAGTGAACTTTTAGGATTAAACCTTAACATAAAAAAAGAAAGTGAGCTAGATCGGGAAGCAGTTTATACTACAGAGTGGTTGTCCAACGTGGATGAAGCTGAGCTGCAGCTAAATGTTTCTAAGAATACCAAAGAAAAGGTAGAAGTTCCTACTAACGTTGATTCCACGTTAACATTATTGAGCAAACAGAAGCCTCGAACGTCGCCGGAAAATGTGAGTAACTTGGGGATCAAAGAAAGCGTACCAGGAAGACCTAAAAGACAATCGAAGATAAGATCCAGCTCGTTGCAAGATTACAAAGAGAAATTACGAAGGAAAGCGGAGTGTATGAGAGAGAAAAGGAAAAGATTGTACGAGCAAGAAAGCGAGGAACAACGCCAGCAGAGGTTAGCAAAGGAAGCAGCGAAAAGGCGAGAAATGAGAATGTATTACGAAACGCCAGAGCAAAGAAGAAAAAGATTGGACGCAGAGGCGGCAAGAAAAAGAGAGTACAGGATGTACAACGAAACGCCCGAAGATAGAAGAAAAAGGCTGGATCGTGAGGCAGAAAGGAGAAGAATGAAAAGACTTTCTTTGTACGCTAGCGAAACTCCTGAACAGAGAAGAGAAAGATTGAACAGAGAATCGGCAAAACGAAGGGAAGCTCGACTTAATCAATATGCTAAAGAAACGCAAGAAGAAAGGAAAGAAAGGTTAAAGAGAGACGCTTTAAGAGTCAAAGAAATGAGATTTACTAGATCTGCGATTGAAACAGAAGAGGAACGCAAACAAAGGTTAGTAAAAGATGCTCTTCGGAAAAGGGAGGTAAGAATGCATGGACGCCATTCAGTGCATAATAATTTCACTGAACTTCAAACCATTCGTAATTTTGAAGAATTAAACAATGTGCAGATAAAGGAGAATCCTGATAGTCAATTGGGAGGTCATTATTTGAGCAACTGGATGATGTGGTTCCAAAATTCGTTAATCCAACCAGTTTATGTTGGAGAACAAATCGTCAAATCTCAATCAGAAAATAATGGATAAGCAAAGAAATTTGTGTAACAAACTTTCAGTGCTATACGTATATTTTCTACCCATTTGTACATGGAACAAAGTACAGTATCTGAATTATGTATCATTTATATAGGCTGTTCATACATTTATGCTTGCAATATCATAGGAAAATAAAACACACCATATGGTTACTGCGTCAATACCACTATTTATTATGTAAAACATACGTTATCAATAGTTTCTATACACTGTACAATTTAATTTTTTTTAATACTTATATATTTTTTAATCAAACATGATTATGTTATTGTATATTTTGGGAGAATCTAAAAAATCTGTTATTTAGTGTATTTATTAATGTAAAAGAACGTTCAATGGTCAACTGTTGTGAACATTTAAAAAATGTTTAAAACCATTGAATTTTGTATTATGGTAACTAGAAAGTATTTAAAACAAAATTTTACCATTTTAAATGATGTACAAAGTGTAATAAAATTATTGTAATGTTACGATATCATTTAGTACGAGTGAAAAGAAAAAAAGAAAAGAATGTTTGGAAAGGTGTTCAGATTGTAAAGAATTAAAATATGTTTATGAGATACAAAAGATACTTCTTAACAGTGCCTTTTTGTTTACTATTCTGTAAAGACAATTTGTAATGTGATTCAAACAATTTATACACATTTATGTATATTATTTAAACATAAATGAATAATTCTAATAAAAGTCTGACTATTCCTTTATGTATAAATGTATGTTTTGTGTGTGTGTGTGTGTGTGTATGTTTATTTCATATCTGTAATTATACTTCCTCGATACAATACATAAAATAGTATTTCAAGGCATAAAGTAGATTTTTATAGAAATAATACTGCTTGCGAAGCTACTACAAATATTTAAAAAATTATGGCTTCTATTTTACTAGTCAGTATTTTAATCACTTTTTGTCAGTATTTAAATAATTTGATCAATATCCTTTGGTCAGTATTTATATTAAATTGTCAGTATTTATATAAATTATGTACTGACCATTTTTTTATTTACACACTGACCGAAAGTTGATTTAAATACTGATCGAAAATAAATTAAAATACTGACCATGAAATCTGTTGTCAAAAATTATTACGATGTTTTAAATTAGAAATTTAACCAATTAGTAATAACTAATTATTTGTAAACACACACAGTATCAAGATCATTTGAAAAGTGTTTTCTTGATGATAGTCATAATGAATATTTCATACTAATATAAAAAAAACTTGCAGGAAATATTAGCAACATAAAGTTTCATATACTTTTCAATATATAAATGTTCAAAAAGTCCAATAAGTAATTCATAAAATTAACATTTATCTCATATAAAAGTTTAGATGTACATTCTACAACTTCCGCTTTGAAAGCACAATTTTAATACAACAAAGTTTTCGTATAAATAACAAAGATGCATTTGAGTCATTACTTGACCCTTTATAGCCTGATTTTTTTTTTGTTCGTGAGAAGAAATTTAAAATTGATTATAACTATATTTCGATAAGAGAAGAAAATATTAATAATCACAAGGAAATGAATTATTAGTAATAATAGCGCAGTGTAATGCAATAGTGTAATTGTAGAGTTATAAACTGCATTAGTGTACTTTTTTTCATAAAACCTAGACAAATTTGAAAGCCGGCGAAATAGAACGATGACTACAGCATTGACATAGCCTCCCAGTTAAACTGTCAACTATTGTTGGTAGGTTTGGTATTAACTGAGAGGCTACGCCAGTGCTGCGGAATCTTCTATTTCACTTTGTCTCGATGTTCTCGTCATCGTCCTTTGTCACTGGCTGTAACCAATAACGACAACGCATTTGGTAGCAGGAGAGGTGGAATAAAGTGAGAGCGTAAATGTTTTCACTCGTCAACTCGTTGCGGATAAATATTACACGATATCGTTTTGAGTGATCGACGATTGTTTCGAATAGCTGGTGGAAAAATGTATTAGGAAATTGAAAGATTTCCTTACTTTTACGTATTACCGCTGATTCGATGATTGGAATACAGGGTGTCCCAGAACTAGTGTAACATCCGGAAATGGGGGGTAGCTGAGGTGATTCTGAACAACCTTTTCCTTTACCAAAATGTTGTTTGAAGCTTCATTTTTGAGTTATTAACGAAAAACACTGGCCAATTACAGCGCCCAGAGACCGCGCGCTCAACCACGTATGCACGGCTCTTATACACGGGCGCTCGGTCGGGCTCCCGGCACACGTACTGGCACAGCATAGGTATCGCGAAAAATGTTATGTCATTTTAAATTAAGAATAATGTGAAATTATTCGTTATTCATGAATAACAAATAAACTAATAAGTCGTTTAATAACTGCGTTCGATACTTTTATTCGTTATCCGAAAGGAATAAAACGTTTTATTATTTATGAAAAAATGTTCTTTTTTAACACTTTGACGTCTGCACGTGTGATAGAAAACCTTTCGTCTGCCGCCGATATGTCTCGCGTAGATTCTACTATCTGTTACCAGCCTTTTTCGTACGATCGTTCATATTGTAATTGCAATGTACCGTATCAGGGCATGAAAATTCTAATAACTCTTACTTGATCGTGTCACCCGATTTACACGAAATTTCGAGGATCCATATAAATAGATGAAAGCTTTTTTATTACAATAGAAATATTTCTACGCGAACGTGGTGTCATAACAGCTGATGTTACGACCGGGTCGGTGAACTCACTTCACTGCACGATCGATAATTTTCGGTGACTTCTTAGAGATTGCCGATTTTGTTTATTCCCGTGCCTTCGGCGCGCTTCTCCGGCGGAAGGCTCCCGCGTTTGGTGCTTGTTCGACCGACCCGGTCGTAACATCAGCTGTTGAGGATTGCCTAGACAGGTCAGATCGACACGAGGATCCAGTGTTAACGATCCATTTCCGTCGAAGCAGGTTATTTCATGGACAAATGGGTAATTTTAATTATTGTTTTCTAACATTAGTTATACAAATCGTTTTTCTTAAAACTATTTATTCACCTGAAAAGATGCTGTTAACACTATGCCGTCCAATGACACCACGTTCGCGTAGAAATATTTCTATTGTAATAAAAAAGCTTTCATCTATTTATATGGATCCTCGAAATTTCGTGTAAATCGGGTGACACGATCAAGTAAGAGTTATTAGAATTTTCATGCCCTGATACGGTACATTGCAATTACAATATGAACGATCGTACGAAAAAGGCTGGTAACAGATAGTAGAATCTACGCGAGACATATCGGCGGCAGACGAAAGGTTTTCTATCACACGTGCAGACGTCAAAGTGTTAAAAAAGAACATTTTTTCATAAATAATAAAACGTTTTATTCCTTTCGGATAACGAATAAAAGTATCGAACGCAGTTATTAAACGACTTATTAGTTTATTTGTTATTCATGAATAACGAATAATTTCACATTATTCTTAATTTAAAATGACATAACATTTTTCGCGATACCTATGCTGTGCCAGTACGTGTGCCGGGAGCCCGACCGAGCGCCCGTGTATAAGAGCCGTGCATACGTGGTTGAGCGCGCGGTCTCTGGGCGCTGTAATTGGCCAGTGTTTTTCGTTAATAACTCAAAAATGAAGCTTCAAACAACATTTTGGTAAAGGAAAAGGTTGTTCAGAATCACCTTAGCTACCTCCCATTTCCGGATGTTACACTAGTTCTGGGACACTCTGTATATTCCTTCTTTAAAAAATTTGGAGATTTACTTGCAAAACATAAATTCATACCTAATTTCACGATTTAAAAAAAAATCGCGCGAATTTTATTTGATACCTGTTCTGTATTAAATAATAAACAAATATAACGTTTTCAAAGGCTGGTCATGGTAGAAATAAGTGAATATAAATCGTTGGTAAGTTTAATATTAATTGGGAGGCTACGCCAGTGCTGCGGAATCTTCTATTTCACTCTGTCTCGATATGCTCGTCGTCGTCCTTCATCGCTGCCTATAGCCAATAACGGTAACGCATTTAGTAGCAGCAGAGGTGAAACAGAGTGAGAGCGAAATATTTTCACTCGTTAACTCGTTCCGGACAAAGCGTAGTTGTAAATACTGACCACGTGAGTTCTTAACCTAAATCGTAAAACAAGCATTTCTGTACTAACAAGTACATAAACAATGTGTTAAATAATAACTTTAGATTATTTAATTTTTAATGTAAAGTTTAATCGTAAAATTTTGTTCTGAACTAAATATATATGTTGTATAACATGTATAAATATCTTTAAATACTCAATTGCTTAATGTAGCGTCTGTGTAATTGATATAACTTAATAAAGAAAAAAAAATGGGTTTGACAAAACAATATTTGAGATATGTACAAGCTGGAAATTTAAATATAATTGTTAGTCCTTCTTGCAATGTTGCTTTTGTAACATTACAAGGCCAGGAAGGTAGATTTGTAGCAGTTGGTGCATGTGAACATGTGTTTATATGGGATTTGCGATTAGGAGAAAAGGTTAGTTGTAAAAATATTTCCATGCTCTTTTCGAATAAATCTTACAATTATGAATTTTTATTTTAACAGGCACAAGTATTATTAGGAGATAAAATAAATGTCACGTATTTAGTTACATCTCCGAACAAAGAACATATCGCAGTTGGTTATGCAGATGGTACTATAAAAACATTTGATTTAAAGACAGGAGAAAATACCAGTATATTCGTAGGTCATAGATCTGAAATTACAACTCTGACTTATGATAATAAAGGACATAGATTAGCTTCTGGTTCGAAGGTAACAATTCCATTAAAAAAATCAAGTATAGATACACATACACGAAAGTATAAGCATACACGAAAGTATACTTACATTTTTAACATTTAAAACGTTCCGTGCCAAGCCAGTTTTGCTCAACTTTTCATTCATACTATTTGATTTGTTCTACACTGCATTTTTCGTAATGCTCTTCTTTTTTTGAGAAAAAAAAATATATTCTAGTTTTAAACTTACTACAAAATATACCCATACCTCTCTTTACGGCCTAGATACGTTCTGTAAAAGTTGGCCATAAAGCGAAAAACTGTATAACGAATCAATTATTTTGATACAAACCCATACAAATTCAATTGGATCTGTTCCAATTTTTTATGAAATAATATAGTTTTTAGTTCATAAAGTATTTTATTCTTTTTATTTCCTATAAAAATGCTTATATAAAAATAAAAGTAAAAAAGGTCATTATAGTGAAATGTCGTATAAAAAGTGACCGTATAGCGAGGTATGGGTGTACATGTGTTTAGTGCATTAAATAAATATGTCAGCTTGTACCACCGGTGGTAAGTTTGAATGGAGAGTGAAACGTGTACCATTAGTGGTACATGTGGCATGGAACGTGTTAACGAATTAAATATGTATATTAAACTAAAGTATTTGGAACAATTTGAAATATATAATATCGGACTGGTCTTAAGGTAATACAAGTAGAACTTGAAAATAATTTAACAATGTATACAGTTCTTGTATGGTCAACCCTCCTATAACACGGCATTCTGATAATATGGTTTGCACATATAACACTAATTTTTCCATCACATTGTTATGCTTAAAGATAATTACAAAGTAAGAACACACGGATGTTTACGTCTAATTCAATCGGACTTCATAATGAAGATACAACATCTGAGGAGAATTTTCAGACTATTATCAGAAAACAAGTTGGACCAGCAGTGATACAAATGAATTTCTTGTGTTTTTGTTATTGCAAGAATTTGTATGGCTTAGTTTCAGATACTAATACAGACAGTGATACAAATTAATTTCTTGTTTCTGTTATTGCAGAAATTTGTATGGCTTAATATTAGATACTAATATAGACAGTAATACAAATGAATTTCTTAGGTTTCTGTTATTGCAGGAATTTGTATGGCTTAGTTTTACATACATTTTGAGTTTTTCTTAATTTCATTTTTTATTTATGTTTTTGTCATTGCAGGAATTTGTCTGGTTTAGTTTTAGATACTAATACAGACAATGATACAAATTAGTTTCTTCTTTTTGTTATTGCAGGAATTTGTCTAGTTTAGTTTTAGATATTAATACAGGTAGTAATACAAATTGATTTATATTTTTGTTATTGCAGGAATTTGTATGGCTTAGTTTTACATATATTTTCAATTTTTCTTAATTTTATTTTTGATTTATGTTTAAGTTATTGCAGGAATTTGTATGGCTTAGTTTTACGTACATATTGAAATTTTCTTAATTTTATTTTTGATTTATGTTTTTGTTATTACAGGAATTTGTTTGGTTCAATTTTAGATACTACAATTTGAACTTTTTCTATTTCTTCTAAAATATTCTAAAATATTACTTCCAAGTTAGTCCTCTTAATGGAAAATCGACTTACAAGGGAAGTCCGACTTCGATTTTGATGAAACTTTGTACACTTATAAAGCAGCCAAAAATAATCGACACGTATTTTTTTTTAGCTGCAGTAACTCGAGTTTAAGGGGTGAAACCACCCCTTGAAGTTTTGGGTCAAAACGGCTATCTCGAAAACGGAAAGACATACGAAAAAATTGTTAATGGGCGAGGTTAATGGATTCATATGTGCAATAACATGGTATTAAAAAATTTAACAAAATACAGTTTGTTTATAACAAAAAAAAATTTATTAACTTAATTTTTAATTTTATTGAAATTTTCATAATGACAAAAAATGACGAGCATTTCATTCCAAATCCATTAGTATATAACATTTAAAAATTGCCTCTTACAGTTTTGCAGATTTTGATGATTTACATCTTGCGCGCACATCCACTATGGTAGTAGCCGTTCTAACTTTGATTTTAACGAAGCATTGTAGGCTTGCACTAAATTATACAGTAACAAGTAACAAGTAATAAAGACAGTAACAAGTTTCTTAACAGCAATGAAAAGATTAATTGTTTTTATTACTCACCTATGACATCGAGGCAAAGGTGGAGCGATTGATAAATTATACCTAAATACATACAGTGTGTATAGCAATTATTCTATGTAGTTTCGACAATAGTGGTACTCGTCGAAAAAATGTTTGAGACATAAAGATTTCTTACACCATGCGCATTTAATTATTGCCACGTCACCGCAAATATGGCATCTTGGTTCATTTTCAACAGAATAGCAGTACTCAACAGGATTCTGGAATGCATTTAGTTTTTTATCTATATATCCGGATTTATACCAGGAGTATTTAATAAAATTTTGGAACCTTGGCGATGAAAATTGATTGTGGACCAGAGATTGAAGTTTGATTATATTATTCCTAGCATGGAGATTAATGTCGTGATTGAACATCCAGTGGTTGAACATACTTTGTTCCACCTTTTGGTATTACAAAAGGTTTTACGTTTTTACCCTTGGGAGTAACTACGTTCACTGTCTTCTTACAGTGACCACTCCAGGAATCAAGAATTAGAACTGTTGTGGGCCCAGTATTTGCGAAGTAAATATCTCTTAACCATATTTCGCCCTGACAATGTATATCTTGCAGCTTCAAAGTCAGGAAAATTAACTACGGACGATTTCAAGACCTGGTTAAGAGATATTTACTTCGCAAATACGGTTCTACTTCCTATTAGAACTTCGAATTATCCAATTTAAATTACTATTAACCGTATCATTTAAATATTTTCGTGATCCACTTATGGTTTGTAATAAATTTATCATAAAAACTGTATACGTTGTTGAATTATTCCAAATATTTTAGTTCAATATACATATTTCATTCGTTAAATGTGAAAAATGTAAGCGTTCGAATACTTTCGTGTATGTGTATATGTACAATATTAATTTTCACTTATTCTTTCTAAGGATACAGACATAATTATTTGGGACGTAGTAGCAGAAACTGGTATATGTCGATTAACTGGACATAAAGGTGTAATAACGAAACTGACGTTCATGAAAGATCATGATATTATCATTAGTGCCAGCAAAGATACATTTGTAAAGTTCTGGGATTTAAACACTGAACATAATTTTAGAACCCTCGTTGGTCACAGAACGGAGGTACGTATAACTCAGAAGATGTATATTCTAGCAACGATACCTTTTCAAATGTTGTCGAAGGCAATTAGCCCAACACTATTTTGCTTTCTTATGGTTTATGGCTAAGACTTAGTCTGTGGCCAGTAAGAATGAGAATATGCGAACATCCGCTGATAGCTGGAGATTCAAAGCCATCTAACTATCGGGTGTCGTGGGCACAGTATCGGACAAATAAATTTTTTGAATTTTTATAAATAATACAATATATGAACATTTAATTAATCGATTGATTTATAGAGAGAGGGGTACTATATAATTTTTATTAATAAAGGGTCTAGCAGGTTAAGGGGGTCAAAAGTGCTCTCCAACCGATTTGATGATGCGATGCATCATTCGATAGCTTATCAAAAGAAAACATGTAATACCAACTTTCAACCCTCTAGCTCGACCGTGAGAGTAGTTACAGGGTAAATTCAAATTATCAGTTTTTGGACTATTTTCCCTATTTAGTGATACGCAAAACTTCTGATAAAATCTGAAATATTACACATATGAATGCACATCTTAGGGAATTTTTTCCGATTCTTTCGTTGCAAATCTTAGCTGTAAAAAATAAAATACACAAAAAATGCAGATATCTTTAAAACAAAAAATAGCGCCTTTTTTATATTTTTTTAATAGCAGCGTATTAGCATGATCATCATCCTCAATTTTTTTCAAATTTTTTGGATTGATGCGCCGTTGTCAAAATAATTAAAAACCGATATTTTTAAGGTATTTCGCATGAAAAAGTAACTTCTACTTCGAATTTTTACATTTTCTGCATACAGTGTGTATATCGTGCAACCTCGAACATTTTTACATTCGAAAAAACAGTATACAAATTGAAGAAGTTGAATTGAACTAATAACAGCAATATGTTCATTATATCTCGAAACATTTGACCTATTTTCAACAGCGTGGTTGGTGGAGTGATTAAGTTTCTAACTGTAGAACCGCTGCACATTTTATTTAGCCGTGAGTTCGAGCCTTGCCATACTTATTTTTTTTTATTATATATTTTTTCAATTCCAAACTATGTGTCAATGAACAGCATTTACTTAAAAACATTATACAAATATTTTAACACTTTGCCGGCCGCTGTCACGCTGGCGTGACTTTTGCTTGACAACTGATATCGGCCGGCGTCACGTACGCGTGACTTCTGTTTTAACTATCCTGATTGTCTTTTCTTGAAATTTTTGCAGCAGATGCTTGTTTTGTTAGTCTCAGATAGTCTTTCACAGCCTTCGCATCTTGAAAGTTTAGATTTACTGCTATAAAATATCCTTCAAAATATCACGCAGTGAAGAAATATATGCAGTAGAGTCCGCGCGAAATTCGCCGGCGGCGGCGTAAAGGCGATGCGAGAAGTATGCGGCCGGCAAAGTGTTAAGCAACTTTTGTCTTAAAATATACACCGAAATAATTTTGATGTACTTTTTATTGCATTATAGAATGCACCAAAAGGGTTAAAGGGTGACCTCTATGTAGGAAGCCTAAAGGGTCTAGCAGGTTAAGGGGGTCAAAAGTGCCCTCCAACCGATTTGGTAGTGCGATACACCATTCGATAGCTTACCAAAAGAAAACATGTGACACCTAGTAAAAGTAATAGCTCTTTTTAAATATTTGTAAAATGTTTTTAAATAAATGCTACTTATTGAGATATAGTTAGGAATTAAAGAAAAAAATAATATAAAAAAAAAGAAATGAGTATGGGGCAGGGCTCGAACTCACGGCTAAAAAACGTGCAGCGATTCCATAGTCAGAACCCTTAACCGCTCCCCCAACGACGCCGTTGAAAAGAAATTAAATTTTTTGACATATACTGAACATAGATTGCTCTTAGTTGAATTAATTCAATTTGTTCAATTTGTATACTGTTTAACTGTTTCTTCGAATGTAAAAATGTTCGAGGTTGCACGATATACACACTGTATGCAGAAAATGTAAAAATTCGAAGTAGAAGTTACTTTTTCACGCGAAATACCTTAAAAATATCGGTTTTTAATTTTTTTGACAACGGCGCATCAATCCAAAAAATATGAAAAAAATTGAGGATGATGATCATGCTAATACGCTGCTATTAAAAAAATATAAAAAAGGCGCTATTTTTTGTTTTTTCAAAAGATATCCGCATTTTTTTGCGTTTTTTTATTTTTTACAGCTAGGATTTGCAACGAAAAAATCGGAAAAAATTCCCTAAGATGTGCCTTCATGTGTGTAATATGTCAGATTTTTTCAGAAGTTTTGCGATTCATTAAATAGAGAAAATAGTCCAAAAACTGATTATTAGAATTTACCCTGTAACTAACCCCACGGTTGAGTTTGAGGGTTGAAACTTGGTGTTACATGTTTTCTTTTGGTAAGCTATCGAATGGTGTATCGCACTACCAAATCGGTTGGAGGGCACTTTTGACCCCCTTAACTTGCTAGACCCTTAAGGCGATTTTCAAGAATTATTTTGAAGGATAAGGAATGAATAAATATTTTTAAGGTTTTGAAGGCTATTTAATGAATACTTCAACTTCATTTTGCAATTTTTTTGTTTAAATAAACTACAACATGCCAAAGGTATAGCATGGTGTGCTAGAAGCGTCGTGAAGCAACTTCTAAAATGGTGTACACTCTGGTGTCGGTTCTCATTATCTGAAACAGCCAAGCAAAGAAATCTGATTAATATGCAGGGTGTCCCCGAACAAGTATAACATCCGGAAATGGGGGGTTGCTTAGGTGACTCTGAACAATTTTTTCCTTTACCAAAATGTTGCTTCAAGCTTCGTTTTTGAATTATTAACGAAAAACACTAAGAGCGTGGCTTTGAACAGCCGCGTTCCGCCGTGGTCGTGAACAAACGCATTGGCACCGCATGAGTATCGTGGCAAATGTTACATCGTCGTAACTTAAGAATAACGTGGAATTATTCGTTATACGAAAAGAATAGTGTTTTATTACTTATGAAAAAAATGTTTTTTTTTAACAGCACATTTTCAGGTGGATAAATTGTTTTAAGAAAAGCGATTTGGATAACTAATGTTAGAAAAAGCTAATTAAATTATTTAGCCCATTCGTCCACGAAATAACCTAGTTCGACGGAAGTGGTCGTTAACACTGGATCCTTGTGCCGCTCCTGACCTTTGCAGGTAATCCTCAACAGCTGATGTTACGGCCGGGTCGATGAACTCACTTCACTGTACGATCGATAATTTTCGGTGACTTCTTAGACTGCCGATTTTTTCTATTCTCAACGCCTCCGGCGCGCTTTTCCAGGGAAAGGGGGGGGGGGGCGTGTCGTATGGCTGACAAAAGAATGTTAACATGGTCTTTTCTAAACGAAGCCTCGTTGGTGCGTGATCGTCGACAAATTGTTACATTGCAACAATGTTCTGTTGCTTAACGCGTGAGTTCACCGATCCGACCGTAACATCAGCTGTTGTAGATTGCCTGGAAAGGTCAGGATCAGTACTATGACCCAGTGTCATCGATCCACTTTCATCGAAGCAGGTTAATTCGTGGACGAATGGGTAAGTTTAACTAGCTTTTCCTAACATTAGTTATCGAAATCGTTTTTCTTAAAATATAATTTATCTACCTGAAAACGTGCGGCTAAAAAAAAAATATTGCTTTCATAAGTAATAAAACGCTGTATTCCTTTCGGATAAGTATTGTCAGCTATGAAATATTAATTAGTTAATGTTTATACACTGCAGAGCGTAACTAATAAAGCACACCGTAAGTAATAATTTCTAAATATCACTAATAATACAAATATTACTAATATTTACTTTAATAATATTAAGATTTATTTTAAGAATTTATTTTAGGAAATCAGTTACGATTGAATCTCTTTTACATATTTAAATATACATATGTTACGTACGCGTTCTATCCGAAACGTACGGCGCCGAATGTTTAGTCTAGCACGCACCCCCCGATAGTCGCCAAGCCAAGGGATGAGCTCGCATTCCATTCCCACGGAAATCTAACGTTCCCCACCATCAAAAATCTTAGTTTTTCGGTGTATAAAAGGGTATGATTTTCGACGCTCGGGGGTAGTCTCTAATTCAGCTTCTGAACATAACGTTACTCTGTCCGTCAGAGTATTGATACGAGCAAGATCGGGTTACAGTCCCCTTCGAGCATTCTAACGTCGCGTACGTACTTCGTAAGTGTCAATCAGATAATACTGTCTACGACTCCTCCGCGCTCTCACCGCGTAAAGTCGAGAAGGAAGATTCTTGCCGAGTCAAGAATCGACTAACTATAGATATTGTATCGAATCAGTCCTTGTAATTATAATTGAATATAGTAATATAGAGTCATACTCGTGTCTATATTCAATTAAACCTATCCTGAATAGTATAGTAACGTACCAGCTAACCCCACGACAGATATACCTTTACCGCTCGAGGTATATCAACGACTACGACTCGCGAATACCAAATACCTTGATATCCGGTGGGCACACGGCGTTAACTATACACTAGTGGTCCATCTCCTTCGGCTATCTTCGTTAACCATACGTTGGCATGTCCGAGCCCTCCTATCTATACCCACGTCTACCGCGAATCGGGAAACACGTGCTTTTATACTAGGACCAAACCCGAATGACATCACGAGGCTGGTGATAACGGTCGAATTCCGCGAGCACCTAACAGTCTACTGACGACCGTTCGGAACGCGAGCCGTAACCCTTAACACATACAACATTTATTGTAGATTCAGAAAGAAATATTTCTTTTCAGATACATATTTATAAAGTGTATATTTTACGTCACGGTAAAATGTTTATTTCCTGATATAAAATAAATATTAATTTAATATTGGAAACAAAATATCTTTTTCTAAGTAAAAAATAAATATTCATCAAAAAATCTGTTTTAGAATGTACAAAAAATATTTAATTTACATTAGATATGATAGTGTTTACAAGTTAATAATGTTTCTTTTCTTTACAGAATTATATCATTATTTAAAGGTACTTTCATCCATTAAATGTTAATTATTTAGTGCTTATACACTGCAGAGCATAACTATAGCACCGCTATAATTTTCAAGGATTTTGAAGTCTTAAATAATGATTTCTAAATATTACTAATATTATTAATATCGTGCAAAGGGATAAGGATAAGTTTAATAATTCAAGGCGATATGGATAAGTTTAACTAGCTTTTTCTAACATGAGTTATCCAAATCGTTTTTCTTAAAACAATTGATTCATCTGAAAACGTGCTGTTAAAAAAAATATTTTTTTCATAAGTAATAAAACGCTTTATTCCTTTTGGATAACTAATAATTTCACATTGTTCTTAATTTAAGACGATTTAACATTTGCCGCGGTACACTCACACTGCGCCAATGCGTTTGTTCACGACCACGACCGAGCGCGGCGGTTCAAAGCCAACGCTTCCAGTGTTTTTGTTAATAATACAAAAACAAAGCTTCAACCAACATTTTAGTAAAGGAAAAAATTGTTCAGAGTCACGCCAGCAACTGCCTATTTCCGGGAGTTACACTAGTTACGGGACACCCTGTATAATACGGTAGAAGATTAGGTTTTAATTTTTGTCTCACGATGTTGAAATCGTTTTTCAAAACTCAATGTATAATCCATCGTGAAACATTCAGATTTAATTCATTTTTAACCCCTTACCATATAATAACGAATCACACTCGTAGTGCAGATAATGGCGAAGGTGTGACAAAAGAAATATTATATCGCTATTGAATTTGTATTTTTGCTCTAATTTTACTTTCAACGTAAGATTGACGATTTCCAAATAAAGTCTGTATATTATATTTTAACTTTCTTTTATTTAATACTGTATTGGAATAGTGAATATTCGAGACTAATGTATGAAGCGACTAAAAAATTGTATGGCAAGGCGTTAATTTCATTACAGCTTTGTAGTGTGTTGCTGGCTGCTTTTACAATAAATCGCGCGGTGCTTTTATTTTTCTCAATTTTTCCTCAGGGTCACCTGTTTTATTTTTGCCATAATTGGCTGGCTCACGTAAAACATTCAAAATAACTTTATTCCAACGTCGTTGCCTACGAACAATTTCTCGAATACAAGCTTCTTCCTCCTTAAACGTCAAAATTTTACCCTTTTCTTCTTCGGTTGTATGTGTTTAAATATTGTTTGATACAAATTATTGTTCAATTGTAATCTTTGACTTTATAGAGAATATAATTAGTTGGAGTAAGCAAATATGTTGTGGATCTAGACTGAGAGAAGTTAACTTAATAACATTAGTGCTATAGTTACGCAACAGTTAAAAATCACTTTTTTGATTATATTGTTTATGATGAGATTTAATCTAAAATTCATTGTTTCACACACTCTTTCATCTCATATGGATGATTTTTATGTATTCTTATTCCGAAGTCCGAATCAACTAAAAAAGTAGATAGTGCTATAGTTATGTACCGCAGTGTATTCTAGCTAGCGATACACTAATAGTGAACAATCTGTAGTAGGAACATAACACAGAAACACAAAAACGTCATTGTGAGAATACATTAGTCTGATACTGTATGTTTGTTTAGAAGAATGCAAGAGTTTGGGAATGGCGAGCAGCCTGATGTTGCATTGCCTTAAAGGTGTGAATATTGTTCTTAACCCTTTAGATACATTTGACGTATCAGAACGTCATGCATTTCTTTGACCAATGTTGCACATGACATTCTGATACATCATTGAAACTGAGACAATATTTAACATGCCCATTCTTGTTTATTTGAGAGTAATTTATATCAGTTGCAACAGAACAAATATTTTCAGTATTTTGGTGAACCTTGTTTGGGATTCACAGTCCCATAATGGCAAAAATAGAGAATATATTTTATCAAAGTGATAGCTAGACAGTTTTAACGAAAGTAGTGAATTTAATTAATCTGATGAAGAATTTTTTAGTAATCCGTTACGTGATAATGGTGAATTTCAAAGTGAAAGTGATGAAGACTCTAGCAAACTAGAAAATGATAATGGTAGTGAAATAATACCAAGCCATAAAAGACATACAAAATACTTATCAACTAGTGATAGTGAATCTTCTCATGAAGAATTAGATGAATGGATTTGGGAAGAAAAAGAAAATTCAACAGGTGTGAAATGGTTTTCTGAAGTGTCTGAAATCGATCCTTTGTGCCTGTGAAAGCTAGGTGGTAATCCTGAAACTTTAGATGTTTTGAATGAAGTCCTAACAGAAGATTTTTGGAATATCATAGTGGAAGAGACAAACAAGTATGCCAGAAAAATGATAAAAAAAGAAAGGAAAAAAGAAATGAAAGGTGGTTTTCTGTAAATTCTGATGAAATAAAAGCATATATTGCTTTATGTATCTTGATGGCTTTAGTGAAGAAATCAAAGTTGGCAATGTATTGGTTAAGAAGGCAAATTATAAATACTCCAGTTTTTGCAAATACTATGCCACGTAATAGGTTTTTTGATATTTCAAGTTTTCTGCATTTTACAAATAATGAAAAACTAAATAAAGATGACAAAATAAGTAAGATTAGAAATATTGTAGATTATCTGAATAATAGATTTTCTTACCTTTATATTCCAAATAATGAAGTATCCCTTGATTTCAATCGCTAATGAAATTCAGAGGTCTTTTAAGTTATATTTAATTTATTGCCACCAAAAGAGCACGTTTCGGTATAAAGTTTTATAAACCCTGTGAATTTTCATCTGGTTTAAAGGACAAAATTTATGTTGGCCAGGATAAAATAACGGGAAGTGACACCTGCTTCTGAAAGTGTAGTCATAGAAATGGTACAACCTATTTTAAATAAAGGCTACATGTTGTACATGGATAATTGGTATTTATTGCCTCAATTGTTACTAAAATTACTGAAATATGATACAAATACCGTTGGAATCGTTAAAAGAAACAGACAGAGGGAGACCAGACAGAAGGGTAATATAGTTGTTCAATTGCGAAAAACGTGTGAAACGCAGAGGAGTGTTTTTTATAAGGGTACTAAAATGTATAATGATTTACCTGAAGAGGTAATGCAGTGTGATAGATTAAATACATTTAAGAGAATGTTAAAAGATTATAGTGTACACACAGTTACAAGATTGTAATATAACAGTAGTTATTTGTATATTAATAGCCGAGAAGGCTAAATACAGTGCAATCAATCAATCATGTGTTATTGATTACAATAAAGGTATGGAAGGAGTAGATAAACATGATCAACTACTATCGTACTTCTCTGTCATGAGAAAATGCGTAAAGGGATATAAGAAAATGTTCTTTTATCTACTAGATATGGCCTAAACATATTATAATGCATATGTTTTGAATTCTAACATTACCAACACAATTAAAACAGGCATTGTTTCTTTTCGTTTAAATATTGCTGAAACATTATTGGAGAAAATCACATTGCCAAATTATAAAAGCCAGGGACATCCTGTAGGCGATACATTACTTTGTTTGCAAGCGAAAAATTGGGCACAATTTCCTGAATATATTCCATTAAGGGGGGACCTCTATGTAGGAAGCCGAAATTAAGCCGATTTTCAAGAATTATTTTGAAGGATAAGGAATGAATAAATATTTTTAAGCTTTTGAGGACTGTTTAATAAATACTTCAACTTCAGTTTGAAATTTTTTTGTTCAAATAAAATATAAAATGGCGGAGGTACAGCATGATGTGTTACAAGCGTCGTGAATCGACTTCTAAAACGGTGTACACTCTAGTGTCGGTTCTTATTATCTGAAACAGCCAAGCAAAGAAATCTAATGCGTATATAGCTGTAGTAAATGGATGAACCTAAGATATTGAAAAAAAATTAAAAATTGGTAAAATGCCAGACCTCAGAACAAAAAGCTTAATATTTTAAAGAAAGTTGTATTCTTTTTTGCAGGAAAAAACATGTTTATTTCCGTGATTTTAACTTACTTTTAGGTTCATCCAGGAGACACTACTACCATTGAAATGTATACAAAATTTCAGTCCGATCAGTTGAGTAGTTTTTGAGTAATCGTGTACACCGATTTTCAACTTAGCGAAAAAAAAAGTTTCGAGATAATCGCGTTTAAAGTTTCGACAAAAGATAAATGTATGATTTTGTGACTTACTAGTTAGTCTGCTATTCCAGCACCGTACAATAAACCTTCAGCTTCCTCAAAATAGTCATTTTGTTCCACCAGCTGCTCTCTACGTGGTTTTCGAGCCTCTTTTGTGGACAATGAACTGTGCCTTTCTTGCCTCTGAATCTGGCGCTGATTGGTTTTCTCGGCTTAATCAACCGCTTCTTTTCCAATTGTCAGCTGTAGTTCTTGCTTTATTTTTATAATTGAAAAATACCCTTCATTAAAAATGCTACCTGCTATAAATGTAGCGATTTTCACTATTTTCAATCCCGGATGGAGGTGTTTCGGAGCCAAACGCCAGACGGTCGAGTTGAAGCTCTCACTAGCGTTTTGCGTATGACCGCCTAAACATCTCTGCAGCAAATCTTTATTCGACAATTCTTCGAAAATGGAAAGAATATGCTTTTGCACATCGGGATGAAGAGGTGGAGGATGATTCACATTATCAATGCTTGCTCCGAGTGCTTCGACTTTTTTTCCATTTTCACCAACTTTCTTCTCCCGTTGGACAATGATCGTGCCTTGGATTTTCGTTCGTTGAGCACAAATGGTAATATGTAGCTATTACAGCGTTTTTCTTATCGGTAACACTGTTTACATTTCTTCTAATAGCTAATCCATAATAAAATTGAAGTTTTTTGATAAGGGCATCTGTTAACTTTCCTTTATCACCTAGTTTATTTGTCTTTTTAACATTTCGGAGCCGAGTATCCATTCTCTTCTCTACGTGGCCAATGCACTCACTTTTTTTGACTTGAAATTCATCACTTCAAACAGGGATAGTAAATAAACAGCTCCCTGGTCATTATACCAGTGCGCGCGTCGCGGATTGGGGCGAAGGTGGGTCACGGGTGCAGGCTCTCACAGCAATAGCTTTGTGCTAAACTCAAAATACCAATGCGTTTCGTATTCTATAGGTTTCAAAGTAACTTTTTAAGCAATAAAACAAAAATGACTTTTTTGACCCCTGCTACATAGAGGTGCTACATAGTCCCCCCTTAAGTAAATCAAAGGAACGCCCTCAGAAAAGGTGCCGTGTTTGTTTTAAACACAAAATTAGGAAGGACACTACCTGACAGTGCAAAGAATGCAAAATACCGCTGCATTTACCTACCTATTTTGAAAAATATCACACGCTTCAAAGTTATTAATAATTTGCTTTTTGTTATAACTTGAATTTATTTGTTTCCATTGTTTTATAATACTAATTGCCTTATAGTTATCTCATTATCATGTAGGAGTATACATCATGAATAATATGAAATAAATGAATTCTTGCATAAAATATACTGCTTTTACGTGCCTAAAAAGTTAAATGTGCTCCAAATAAAAAAATTTTTTAAATAAATGTGTATCCAAAGGGTTAAAGAGGCTAGCCACGGAATGGGGAAGGCAAGAGTGCCTTCTGGTAAGAGGATTGTGAGAAACTACGTCATTTACCCCAGAACCTTAGAATAGAGCAAATCTACTAGTGTAATTCACCACTGCATCCTGACTCCTATAAAAATTCCTAACATGTGTAATTAAAATTAATTTTTTGATATGATGTATTACTAACGATGATTTTATCGTTTTAGGTCTGGGGTCTCGTTTTAGTTAAAAATGATCAATATTTGGTAACCGGTTGCAACGATAATGAGTTACACGTATGGAAAATATCTTTCGTTGATAGCGAAGCAACAGATTTTAACGTTAATTTGCAAGACGTAACTGTTGTCGACGATGGTGAAATCAGCGATGTGGTACGTATCTTTATTTGTCTTAACACTTTATCGACCTACTAATCGGTTTCTTGCTGCCAGCGCAACAAATTAATTAACACTAAACCTACCGACACTTTTTGTATGCCTATTCGTACCGTGCCCGATCAAAGTGACCGGTCCTTAAAAAAGAAAATTATTGTTTTTGTAATTAAACGTATATAACAGTCAATTTGTTGCTGAATGAATTAGTAGATGAATAATTTCCATAAAATGACAATACAAATTAATTTTTATATAATTTCAATTATAAACTGGAAAAGAGGATTTAAAATGAACGGTAGTTATATAGTTTCTTTTATTCGCATACACCTTATATGCACGTACATGCATATTATTTCTAAATGTATAAGTCTTCATTATATCTTATTCAGCTTCGCCGCATTTTTTACAAATTATTTTGTTATCAAATGTACATTTGCCGCACACACATTTTTTTGCATTCCGAACAGATTTTCGTAGTTTTGTAACCTTTACGATATTTTACTTGACAAGTATTTCGTACGTGTGAATCTGAACTTGTACAGTTTGTCCAGAACGAGTTGATGAGTGAGGTGATGTGCTATCTTTTTATTCCACCTCTCCTAAAATGCGTTGTGGTTATTGGCTACAGCCAGTGACAAAGGATGACGACGAATAGATCGAGACAAAGTGAAATAGAAGATACCACAGTACTGGCCGTAGCCTCCCAATTAATATTAAACCTACCAACGATTTATATTTACTTCTTTCTACCGTGACCAGTTTTTTAAAATAGTTATATTTGTTTATTAGTTAATATAGAACAAGTATCCACAGGTATCGAAAAAAATTCCCGCAATACGCTCTCACTCCGTTCCACCTCTCGTTGCCGAAGAAGTTCGCACGATTTCTTTTTAAATCGTGAAATAATGTCTGATTTTAACGTTACTTTGATATTCAGACACTTTTAAAAATTAATAATGTTTCTGTGATTTTTTATACTTTGTGACCAATGTACAAGAAAAATAACCGACAAGATAATTAAAAGAGTAAACATTGACTCACAAGAAGAGTAGAAAAGAGTACGAGAAAAGCAAGAAAACCAGATTGTCAATCTGGAAGTCATCGCATGAACATATTTAGTCTGTAACCATTTAGAGTTTAAGTGTTAAAAAATAAAGGTGAATTTTTTAAAACCAAGCTTTTCTCATCTCTTATATTAACTAATATATCGTAACTGTCGACGGATATCTTCTCTTCTCCGTTACGGATATTTTTGATGTTTATGATGTACTGTTGTTTTTCAAGTTGTAGCAGCGGAAGTGTTTCGCCAGATATTTGTATCGTGTTTGTTTTTAGTGAAACCACAGTTTTATATTGCGCAAGAAAATCTATTCCTAATATTCCAATTTCTTTATGTAATTCGTTATCTTTTACTATTTGAAATGTAAAGTTTTGATTCTTAAAATTTGTTTGCCATGTTCCAATTGTTTTAGATGAACTGGCTAATGTGTGTATCTTTTTTTGTTCTTTTCTATTAATTTTGTATGGCTTTTCTAAATTTGAAATTTTTAATAAAGACGCCGATGCGCCTGTATCTATTAGGAATAGATCTTCGTTCATTCTATTTAATTTCAATTTTACATAAGGTAGATTTCTATTTCCTGATTTTATTTCTTTTGGTTTTGAGAATGCGGAGGACTTCGAAAATTTTGTCTTCCTTTCGGAAAATTTCTAACTTCTTCCCTTGATTCTATATTTTGTATTCTATTTGTTCTGTCAATTCTTCTGGGAGGCCTATTTCTTTGTATGAAGAAAGGATTTGAAAGATTTACTTGCGTGCTGAATCTGCGGTCAAACGAATTTGTTTGTGAGTCATATCTGCAATTGAATTTACTGTGTCCTTCCTTTTTGCAAATTATGCAATATGGCTTTCTAGGTGATCTAGAGACTCTAAAGTTACTGTTATTGCTTCTAATTTGTTTCTGAAGTCTCTCCCTGTCCTCTCGATTCTTTATTTCTGCTTCGGCCCTAAGGGCACTATTCCTAGCTTCTGTTAGATCTTTCGGCATTGACGTTCGTACAATGAGGCTATACTTTGTCAACAAATTTCCTATGTATTTACCTAGGCCTCTTTGTTTTCTTGATTCTTCGTTTATTGAATCTTGGGAATTTTTGCCGTACCTCACGAAGGCCAGCTGTATCCCATCGCTGCCACCAGAAATGTCACAGGTGAAGATGAGAAGAGCTTGTTTTTAAACAATTCACTTTTATTTTTTAACACTTAAACTCTAAATGGTTATAGACTAAATATGTTCACGCGATGACTTCCAGATTAACAATCGATCCTCGCTGCTTTTCTCACACTCTTTTATACTCTTCTTGTGAGTTAATATTTACTCTTTTAATTATCTTGTCGGTTATTTTTCTTCTACACTGGTCACAACTTAAAAAATGATTTACTATCTTGTAGACTAATAATTTCCTTTTAAGTGTTGAGGCATATTACAAATTATTTTTCTCAAATATTCAGTATTAGTATTATTTCATTCTTCTTTTAATCGTTGTTTCAACATTTCTTTGAAAGTTATTGCAGTTTTTCTAATTCGTCGTACTAGTTTCTCCCATAAGTTCTCAATGGGATCGAGATCCTGTGTCTGAGGTAGATGGCAAATATTTCTGCACAATACGAGCTTTATCTTTAGGGTCGTTGTCTTGATAGTACAAAAGTGGCCTAAGTAGTACCTAAAATTTCTATTTCTATAAATTATTTTTTGAAATGTTTTAAATACATGTTTTTTGCATTGTGCTATCAATAAAAGCTAATTCGCGTGTTCCAAATGTTGGAATACGTCTCCATACAAGCAGTTTCCTCCTCCGTGTTTTATGCTCAGTTTCGTTCTTTCAAAGGGTCTAGCAAGTTAAGGGGGTCAAAAGTGCCCTCCAACCGATTTGGTAGTGCGATACACCATTCGATAGCTTACCAAAAGAAAACATGTAACACCAAGTTTCAACCCTCAAACTCAACCGTGGGGTTAGTTACAGGGTAAATTCTAATAATCAGTTCTTGGACTATTTTCCCTATTTAATGAATCGCAAAACTTCTGAAAAAAATCTGACATATTACACACATGAAGGCACATCTTAGGGAATTTTTTCCGATTTTTTCGTTGCAAATCCTAGCTGTAAAAAATTAAAAAACGCAAAAAAATGCGGATATCTTTTGAAAAAAAAAAATAGCGCTTTTTTTATATTTTTTTAATAGCAGCGTATTAGCATGATCATCATCCTCAATTTTTTTCATATTTTTTGGATTGGTGCGCCGTTGTCAAAAAAAT
This sequence comes from Anthophora plumipes, assembly GCA_951804975.1. NCBI lineage: Eukaryota > Metazoa > Arthropoda > Insecta > Hymenoptera > Apidae > Anthophora > Anthophora plumipes. The sequence goes on from OX638119.1 coordinate 19,026,592, forward strand.
TAAAAACCGATATTTTTAAGGTATTTCGCGTGAAAAAGTAACTTCTACTTCGAATTTTTACATTTTCTGCATACAGTGTGTATATCGTGCAACCTCGAACATTTTTACATTCGAAGAAACAGTAAAACAGTATACAAATTGAACAAATTGAATTAATTCAACTAAGAGCAATCTATGTTCAGTATATGTCAAAAAATTTAATTTCTTTTCAACGGCGTTGTTGGGGGAGCGGTTAAGGGTTCTGACTATGGAATCGCTGCACGTTTTTTAGCCGTGAGTTCGAGCCCTGCCACATACTCATTTCTTTTTTTTTATATTATTTTTTTCTTTAATTCCTAACTATATCTCAATAAGTAGATTTTATTCAAAAACATTTTACAAATATTTAAAAAGAGCTATTACTTTTACTTGCCATTACAAGTGGCTTTCACAAATATCGAAACACAACTGATGTTACAGGGTTTAATATTGTCCGTACAGACCTTCGAATTTCAAAGCATAAAAGTTCACAAAAGTTGCTACATTTCCAAGTGTCCGAATATTAAAGTAACGTTAGTAAGATTTCCTTACTTTTATATATTACCGCTGATTCGATGATTGGAATACATGACGATCCTGTGGATTTTAAGCGAATGTTTTAAGATTCAAAATTTTCTTGGAGAATAATTTTATTTCTACGACAAATAGTCACTATTTATTTTTACAACTATTTTTTAACGTTCTATAAGTTTATATATTGCTTTTTTGAGGGAGTTTGGAGGTTTACTTGTGAAACGTGAATTCATTTCTAATTTCACGATTTAAAAAAAGAAATCGCGCGAACTTCTTCGGCAACGAGAGGTGGAACGGAGTGAGAGTGTAAACACTCTAACTCGCCAACTCGTCATAAACAAATTGTAACGAAAATTGAAAAAGTATATTTTGTAGATGAATTGACGTAGTCTCCCAATTGAACTGTCTACTATTATTAAATTAAAAAATTTCCTTACTTTTACATATTACCGCTGATTTGATGATTGGAATATATGACGTTCGTGTGAATTGTATATTTTTAGAACATATTTTTGGAACACCTTAAACATTTTTAGGGTAAATATTCACCACAAAATATTGCACTATGTACGAAATACAAAACTTACATCAAAATATTACTGCTTTACTTTTTCTTTCTTCAAATTAGCACTTATAATATGTCAAGATATTTATCACATTCACCATTATGAGTTGGAAATTATATAAACTCGCCGGTTAATTTGATAAATATTTAAGAATTCATCACATTTATCAAATTTAGTGGTGATTATATATAATAATCGGCAATTATGCATAATCACCGGATTAATCACACTTACCGTAACACATACACTGCCGCTCAAAAGTATGTGGACACTTACCGTGTTCGTGAAATTTGTGATATATAATGTATATTTCTATTATTATACAATATTTGTTGCTAAATTCTATTATGAATATGTGTGTAATGTATTCTAATAGTACTAAATTGACAATTTAGTTATTCAGTTTTCTTAAATAAATAAAAGTCTATCCGGTGAATAGAAAACTGTGTTATATTTCGTTGCGTGCATACAATTTGTAAAACTTTTAACTAGTAGTTTACGATGACTCACAAGGAATGTTCGCGAGCGGTCCGGCTTCGATTTTGATGACACTTTGTACACTTATAAAGCAGCCAAAAATAATCGACACGTATTTTTTTTTAGCTGCGGTAACTCGAGTTTAAGGGGTGATACCACCCCTTGAAGTTTTGGGTCAAAACGGCTATCTCGAAAACGGAAAGACATATGAAAAAATTGTTAATGGGCGAGGTTAATGGATTTATATGTGCAATAACATGGTATTAAAAAATTTAACAAAATACAGTTTGTTTATAACAAAAAAAAATTTATTAACTTAATTTTTAATTTTATTGAAATTTTCATAATGACAAAAAATGACGAGCATTTCATTCCAAATCCATTAGTATATAACATTTAAAAATTGCCTCTTACAGTTTTGCAGATTTTGATGATTTACATCTTGCGCGCACATCCACTATGGTAGTAGCCGTTCTAACTTTGATTTTAACGAAGCATTGTAGGCTTGCACTAAATTATACAGTAACAAGTAACAAGTAATAAAGACAGTAACAAGTTTCTTAACAGCAATGAAAAGATTAATTGTTTTTATTACTCACCTATGACATCGTGGCAAAGGTGGAGCGATTGATAAATTATACCTAAATACATACAGTGTGTATAGCAATTATTCTATGTAGTTTCGACAATAGTGGTACTCGTCGAAAAAATGTTTGAGACATAAAGATTTCTTACACCATGCGCATTTAATTATTGCCACGTCACCGCAAATATGGCATCTTGGTTCATTTTCAACAGAATAGCAGTACTCAACAGGATTCTGGAATGCATTTAGTTTTTTATCTATATATCCGGATTTATACCAGGAGTATTTAATAAAATTTTGGAACCTTGGCGATGAAAATTGATTGTGGACCAGAGATTGAAGTTTGATTATATTATTCCTAGCATGGAGATTAATGTCGTGATTGAACATCCAGTGGTTGAACATACTTTGTTCCACCTTTTGGTATTACAAAAGGTTTTACGTTTTTACCCTCGGGAGTAACTACGTTCACTGTCTTCTTACAGTGACCACTCCAGGAATCAAGAATTAGAACTGTTGTGGGCCCAGTATTTGCGAAGTAAATATCTCTTAACCAGGTCTTGAAATGGTCCGTAGTTAATTTTCCTGACTTTGAAGCTGCAAGATATACATTGTCAGGGCGAAATATGGTTAAGAGATATTTACTTCGCAAATACTGGGTCCACAACTCAAGTTACCGCAGCTAAAAAAAAATACGTGTCGATTATTTTTGGCTGCTTTATAAGTGTACAAAGTTTCATCAAAATCGAAACCGGACCGTTCGCGAACATTCCTTGTCAGTAGCCTTCCTCCTATCTCGTCTGCAGTATTCTTTGCACTATTACCTTTTTTAAAGCAATGAAGCATAACATGCCGCAAATGCTTTTTTTGGTTATCCATATTAAACGGTGTAGAAAAAAGTTTTAAAAGAGACTGTGTCACCAACAAAACGTACTTTAAAAGAGATTTGGGACGACTGGAACCGATGCCATAGACTAATAAGTAAGCCTGCATGTTTATATAAACATAGCCAGTTAAAGTCATTCCTAGCGTGGTGCGAAAGAAACTTATGGGACACCCTAATACATATAATTTGATGTATACAGGTTGGACGTTCCAGTAAACAGAAAATGTTGAGTGTGACTCGACATAGGAGCTCCTGTGATAAGAACTGACGTCAAGTCACACTCGACAAAGTAGTACAAAGGGTTAATTTCCTCATAATAAGAGAAAGTGAACGATGTAATAAGCCCTCTCACGAATGTTATTAAAAATCTTGAGAGCTGTAAGAATAAACGCGGTAGCAAAAATCGAGCCAGTGTTGAATTGAACATCGTTATTAAATGTATGATAACAATATTTTCACAGAAACATCCTTTAAAATGCAAGAAGGTTGGAAATATCTTAAGGAGCAGTCACGGACGTGTCGTATCCCTAGAAGTTGATACAACACACACTGTCATCGGGTGCCATGGCTTGGATAATACAGTAGAATTATTTCAGTTGTTACCTGACGCTAAAGTGGAAGATAATGTTACCAAGCGATTACAGAGAGAAAGAAGAAAAACAGAAAAGTATACATAAATGAGCCGTTTATTTTGAAAGTGACCTAAGTCCATTTATGTTTAAATTGGGATATTTAAGAGTTTGCGTTTCAATGAAATTAAAAATATATGTATATGATACTAATGTATCACACTCTTTAAGTATATCTAAGAGAGTTAAATTTACGATTCCTATTAAAATAATAGCAATTATTAAGTGAATAATATGGCTTCTAATCAAGAATGGACTTGAGCCACTTTTAAAATGAACAACTAAATTTGTCATAAAATTTGAAACAGCCCAAATCCATTCGATATAATTTAAAATACTTCAAATTGAAAAAACAATATTCAATTTATTTTATATTCCATTACAACACTTGAAAAACACCATTTATGCAATTCAGGAAATCTTCCAACTATATAAATTACATAACAATTTACTGCTCATCTACATTTTGTGTATGCGGTAGGGATTTGAAGAAGTCATGGTGTTCCAGGGGTATACAGGGTGTCCCGTAACTAGTGTAACTCCCGGAAATGGGGGACTGCTGAGGTAACTCTGAACAACTTTCTCCTTTACCAAAATATTGGTTAAAGCTTCATTTTTGAATTATTAACAGAATTAACTGAAAGCGTTTGCTCTGAACCACCGCGCTCGGTCGTGATCACGAGCAAACGTAATAAACTAACAAAATGTGCTCGTTAAAAATATTGTCTATAGATATTGAATAAATGATTTCAGAAGATTGACCCAGCAGTCCACTTAAAGAATTAGGGAATATTATACAGGGTGTCTCATAACTAGTGTAACTCCCAGAAATGGGGGGTTGCTGGGGTGACTGAGCAACTTTATCCTTTACCAAAATGTTGCTTGAAGCTTCATTTTTGAATTATTAACGAAAAACACTGAGAATACTGACTCTGTATCGCTGCGCTTATGCGTGGTTATGAACAAACGCATTGGCATAGCACGAGTATCGTGGCAAATGTTACATCGCCTTAAATTAAGAATAATATGGAATTATTCGTTATCTGAAAGGAATAAAATGTTTTGTTATTTATGAAAAAAATTTGTTGTTTAACAGCACGTTCTCAGGTGGATTGTTTTAAGAAAAACGATTTGGATAACTAATGTTAGAAAAAGCTAATTAAATTATTTAGCCCATTCGTCCACGAAATAACCTAGTTCGACGGAAATGGTCGTTTACACTAAATCCTTGTGCCGCTCATGACCTTTCCAGGCAATCCTCAACAGCTGATGTTACCGCCGGATGGGTCCCTTATCCCTTCATTCCCTTATTTGTTATTCATGAATAACGAATAATTCTTAACCCTCTATTGCATGAATTTTTATGACGAGTTGAAATAAAAATATATAGCTGTTAGTCTACCTAAAAATGTCATGAAATAAATAAATATTGGTCATGTGTTTATCACATGACCTGTGATAACCTTTTTTAGTCCTGCTTACTATCCAGAATATTTTCTCTCAAGTTGCACTTTTTTTTGTTTTAGAAGATGGGAATAACTGTTGCAAAGGAATATCATCATCTTCACTGTTATAAGCAGTAGAGTTTATTGCTTTTATTACTTCTTCCTTTTCATTGCCAGACTTGTCTTCAAGTTCTGATTCATCACTACGTGATGATATATCTCGTACATGGATTCTAACAGCATTCTTATTTTTTCCATAAAATATTGACGGGTGCATCCCTGTACGTATTTTGCACCCATGCGGGAACATACCTTTAAAGAACAATTTCTCTGAATTACGTATACATTATACGAGTACAACAATTTATATTGCATTATAAACAAAACACCCACCTCAATACAATATCCTAGCCAATAAATCGCTCTTCAGTATCGTCTACTTAATTTACTATAGAACATTTAAAATTTAAGGTCCCCAATTGGGAACGGAATGTAATACAGTTCACAACGCTCACGCTCTCGATGTTTTTCGTTAATAATTTAAAAACGAAGCTTCAATCAACATTTTAGTAAAGGAAAAAGTTGTTCAGGGTCACCCCAGCAACCCTTAGTTTCCGGGTGTTACACTAGTTACGGGACACCCTGTATATCGTAGTAAGTCCATCATGTCCTTGTATTTCGCTGTTGTAATTTGTCTTATATTTTTATAAAGTGATGTCGATACAATATTTTCGAATTTTCTTGGTCTACCCCGACGTAGTAATAAATTCAGTATTTTAAACTCTGCATTCTCATCCATTGATATCTTACAGAAAATTTTATATGGTTCATTTCTCAAAAAACGCATCCAGCATATTTTTAACCAATTTATTGTTTCTCCGTTAAAATTCTTTACCTTTTTAAAAGTTGCATCCTCGAAACATCTTGTTGATATGAAATCCTCTTGTTTCATTTCATTTAAAATAAAGTTAGTACTTTTCCGCACTTCTTGATAACATTATAATAATCTTGGGAGACAAACGGTAAATTATATTTCTTTAATGACATTTCTACTACGCCAAAATACTCTGCCATTTAGTAAAAGCGAATGTCCTGATACTAAAAATTTGTAGTCTATGATTTCCACATTATGTTCAACAGTTTGGACAATTTTTAACCACGTTAAAGCTACTTTAATATTTCTATTCTGTCCTGCACACATGTCACTGTAAGCTATAATATGCCTTTCATTTCTTAGACTTTTAAAATGTTTTAAGATACATGAAGCTACTTCTTGGTAACCTCTTGGTGCAATAGTTTCATCCCAAACGTACATATGAATATTATTGTCATGAAAATTGTGGATACCCAAATTCAGAACATACATATTACGTTTATATAATATGCTACTGAAGTAGTCAACTTTGGATAAGGTAATGCTTTTTGCAAATCGAAAGAAAAAAGCGAAATAATGATTCAAATTATGTAATACTAGGTCTTGATCTTGTTATAATGACTTTCTAGCCGATTCTGCTAACCTTAAGTGGACATCATCTTCTTCCATAAGTTTTTTCTTTTCTTATTCATTATCCGATACTTTAATTTTAATGTTTAATAGGTCACATTTCTGATATGTATCTTTGCGCGGTTGATGGATATGCAAATTAAAATCTTTTTCTTTTTATATTTTCTATAAGTTTACTCATTAACTGCTTTTATATTATTTTCTTCGCAATGAAGCTCGTACAAATTAAACATTTTTTTTAGAGTTAGATTAGGATGTAGATATTTTCTATTAAGGTTATGAGATCTGGTATAACGGGATTCAAATTTGGGAAAACTTTAAAATAATTTTGAGCGTGCTTTTTCTCTTCCTCAGAAATTTTTCTCGATGGTCCAACCATACGCCCACGTAAATAATTAGCTACATTTGCAGAGTTTAATACGCGTTTTAATCGCCCATCACTTATTTTAAAGGTATCCAAAAAGAATTTTTTGCAAACGGTAACTTTTCCTTTTTTAGAATTTAACAAATACTTAGAACTATAATTTCTGGGCGAACCTTTTCCGTTTCTTTGACCGTTTTCGTTTCACAACACAACGCTCGGTAGCTTCGTATAGTAAAATATTTTGTTTATTAAAATCTCCGAAATTCCAAAATTTCTCAAAAATATTCTTTCTTTCTTCTTCTTCGTAATTTTTTATGCAAGCCTTTCAACAACGGCAGTATTTGTTTTGAAATACCTTTGCAGGTGTAATGTTTCCAATTTGAGTATATCTTTTCCCTGAATTCCGTTTCATTTTTCGTACTTTTTGGATATATGTGTCACCATTCTTTTCTCTGTTGTCATCTGTATCTTCATCCTCTGATGACGAATGTTGTTCTATTATTCGAATTCGTTTTCGATTTTTGTTGATATCATTAGTTCCTAATTCGTTTTCATTCTCTGAATTAAACGGTCTTGTTTTGTTCTTTCCCATGGGTTTAATAATTTCTATCATTTAATATTTTAAGTTTAAAAAGGTTAAATATTTTAAGTTTAAATTACAAAATCATTTGTAAATGTGTATTGCGTGAATTTTTTTTTCATTGCATTAATTAAACGTACTGGTATTCAACTAAAGCAACTATTCAAAAAATGAGGTTAACTGTTTAAATACTAAGTAATTATACTTACTAATTATTAATTAATTATAATTACCGTCATCACTGCCTTGGGATATTTGAAAATCCACAATTTTTGACATTATCAATAATGGATTGGACTTAGGCCACTTTCAAAGGGAATTTTTCAACTATCAAAATAACTGCCAAAATTTATTCGTTCAAAATTATCGTATACTCGGAATATACTTAACCGCAAAATGTTTTTTATGACAGCTAACTTCCAGTGGTACTATGTTACTACAGTTAACAGCAAACAACTGACAAATGGACTTAGACCACTTTCCAAATAAACAGCTCAAATATTCTTCTAACGTGTTTACAAAAATTAAAGAAGTTTTTACTATATGTACGTTTTTTTTAATAGAAGTGGAAACAGCACAAAAACCAATTTCTCAGAAGCATCGACTATAAAAGATGAAGTCATTCGTCTACCTATTATTAAAGTATCCGGTAAAGCTAAGGGATTAGATTTGATAATGGGCAGAGGTGGTGAACTTAGAGTACGTTGAAATGAAAATTTTTCTGTTCCTTTGAAACTAATTAAAAATATTATTTACTTTATATACCTTTGTTACTGTTTCAGATATGTATCGGTATAAATAATAATTCTATCGCCTTGTATTCCCTATTCATGGAAGAAAAGGACGCTGAAGTAAAACATTTAAGATCAATAACAAATCACGGTCATCGTTCAGATGTCCGTGCTATTTGTTTCAGCTCTGATAATTTAGCTTTCGCAACAGCCAGTGGCGATTCCGTGAAATTATGGAATAGGTATTAACATATTAGGTGTGTAAATTAAGTAATGAGACTGATGTTTTTCCATTTTTTTATTCAAATAGAATAGGGCTTGCAAAAGCCCGATAAAGACCCAGATATATCCGGATTATTTTCATAAAGTGAAAAACCGGTTAACCGGTTTTTAGTCGAGTTTTTTAATAAAGTATAAAAATAAATAGACTACTACTTTAAATATACAATAAAACCTACCTTAAATATAATGGAGCTATAAACCAAGGAAAATAAATAAAAATATACAACACAAAATTTAGCAATTAGAATTATTTTTTTGTTTAAGAATTATATAAAATAAAAAGAAAAATAACATAACTTTATTATTAATATTTCATTATGTGAAAAGAATAAAAAAGTAACATAAAACATAACTTATAAATCTTGTTTTTTAATAAAATAATATTTAAGAAAAATTGATGCGTCCAATAGGTCATATTTCATGGACGAACGTAATTTTCTACAGAAATTACCGCCGATCGAAAAAAAACTCTCACTCTCTGTTGACGTGGATTGAATCGATGCCAGTGCATATAATAAGTTTTCGATCGTTACGGATTTGTTTTTTAGTAATACCAAACATTTTCAATAAATAAATTACAATATAAATACTTCATGAATAACAGTAGAAAAATAAAATTATTTATCATTTGAAAAAACAAAAAAGATATATATATAATAATTGACTTTTGGTTTTTCGGGAAAACCTGGGTTTTATGATTAGGTAAATTTTAATAAAAAACCGGTTTCGGTTTTAACAGGTTTGCAGGCCCTAAAATATAGTTACAATTCTAAAAATAACTTCTTTGGGAAGCCACACAGTGCTGGAGATGGTTCTTCCAATTCTCATAGCAGTGCTGGAACTCGGATACTGGAATTGCCTTCAGCTGGTCGGTTACAGCCGTTGGAATGTTTTCGAGTGTTCTAAAATGACGTTCCTTAAAGTGATTTTTCAATCTCGGAAAGAGGACACAGTCACAAGGACTCAAGTCAAGCGAAGTAAGGAGGCTGAGGAGCCACAGGATTATTTTTACTGGCCAAAACCTCGTTTATAGAAATTGCCGTGTGACAAGGCACATTGTCGTGATGCAACACCTAGTTGTTCTTGATGTTTGGTCTTACACGCATGATCCTTTTTCGAAGTTCTTCAAGAACCTCTCGGTAAAAGTGTTGATTAATCGTTTGGCATTGAGGCACATACTCTTTGTGGACGATTTCCTGGTTATCGAAAAAGCAAATCAGCGTGCATTTGATCTTCGACTTGCTCATTCTTACTTTTTTAGGCCTTGGAGAGGTTGGAGTGTGCCATTCTACCCAAGATTCGCCACTAGTAATGACACATTCCAGAAATGGGAATCATTTTCAATCGATTTGAAAAAGTCGAGGCACCTGTCCCTCCTGATGTCGTTTTGGTCCTTCGAAAGGTTTTTTGGAATCATTTTTGCGCAGACTTCTCATCCCCAATTCATTGGTCAAAATCTAATGAACGGTGGTGTGAACCAAATTCAACTGTTCCCCGATCATTCTGACTGTCAACCGACGATCTGAACGCAAAAGATCCAGGATTCTGTCGACATATTTATCGGTTCTTGAAGATGAAGGCCTTCCGCTGCGTGGTTCATCTTCAGTCAACTCTCTTCCTTTTGAAAATGCCTTAAACCACCGAAAAACCTGGGCCCTTGACAAAACATTGTCTCCGTAGGTCTGCTGAAGTTTTGCAACAGTGTCCGTTGCACTGTGCCCAAATCTGAAACAACACCTGATAGCACACCGTTGCACGAAATTCATGTCATTCATTTAGAACATACTAGAAAAAACTATTTCACGAAAAAAATCGCTACGGGCAAACAAATGACTCTAGCGAGTTCAAACTCCAAGTCCTGCGTCCCAACTGTTGCCAGATCGAATGCTACGTTGCCAGTTTCATTACTTAATTTACGCACCTCTTGTAATTAGTAAAAGTTTACTGAACAAATTTAACAGTATTGTACACTAACTTTTAAACTTCTAGACCAACTTTGGCCTGTTTACGCACTGTACAGTGCGGTTATGCTTTAACAGCTGTATTCGTACCAGGAGACAGACATTTAATTGTGGGATTAAAAGATGGTAAAATGCTGATTATTGATATTGCATCGGGTGACGTTCTAGAGGAAGTACTCGCACATTCCAAGGAGCTTTGGAGCATTGCATTATTCCCAGATAAAGTAACTTGATAGAATATATACTTATATACATGGTGTCCCGTATTAGTGTAACTCCCGGAAATGGGGGGTTGCTGAGGTGACTCTGAACAACTTTCTCTTTTACCAAAAGGTTGCTTGAAGCTTCATTTTTTAATTATTAACGAAAAACACTAAGAACACTGGCTCTGTACCGCCGCGCTCGATCGTGGTTGTGAACAAACACATTGGCATAGTACGAGTATGGTGAAAAATGTTACATCGTTTTAAATGTATATTAAATACTTTTTGTACTTTTCTAAAACAGATTTTTTGATGAATATTTATTTTTTACTTAGAAAAAGATATTTTGTTTCCAATATTAAATTAATATTTTTTTTATACCAGGAAATAAACATTTTACCGTGACGTAAACTAGACATTTTATAAATATTCGAAAAGAAACATTTCTTTTTAAATCAAGAACAAATGTTGTATGTATATTTAAATATGAAAAAGAGATTCAATCGTAATTGATTTCCTAAAATTATAACACAGTGAAGCATCGCGAGTATAGACTGTGGGTGCGCGCGTAGGCCAGCGAGTGCAACCATCCGCCTTCGGGTGTGGAGAGTTATAACAAATGACTCTCATTACCCGATCGCGCTCATTGGTTCGGCCTCACTTTCGAAAATGGTATAAAAAGGGCTGCAAAACGATCAGAAAGTCAATCGATTTTTCGGCACTTTAACGTAGCGAAATCTGCTTTCGGGTACACCCTGCGCTCCTGGACGTTTTTCCTTGTTGATACCGAATTATCAGTACCATCCTCGATTACCAGGGATTGCTTCTGGGGCCAACCTTGCGCACTGGGACCATCTCCTGCGAGATCAGGAGGTTCTAACGTAGAACAACTAAACTCCAATTCGTTCAGTCATAAGCCGTTTTTAGGTAACGGTTCGCCGAACCACCACACCCCGTATAGCTCTCCGTCGACTGTACGTTACAAAATAAATTCTTAAAATAAATCTTAATATTATTAAAGTAAATATTAGTAATATTTGTATTATTAGTGATATTAGTAATATTAGTAATATTTAGAAATTATTACTTACGGTGTGCTATAGTTACGCTCTGCAGTGTATAAACATTAACTAATTAATATTTCATAGCTGACAATACTTATCCGAAAGGAATACAGCGTTTTATTACTTATGAAAGCAATATTTTTTTTTTAGCCGCACGTTTTCAGGTAGATAAATTATGTTTTAAGAAAAACGATTTCGATAACTAATGTTAGGAAAAGCTAACGAAACTTACACATTCGTCCAAGAAATAATCTGTTTTGACGGAAGTGGTCGTTGACACTGGATTCTTGTGCTGATCCTGACCTTTCCAGGCAATCCTCAACAGCTGATGTTACAGCTGGGTTGGTGAACTCACGCGTCAAGAAACGGAAAATTGTTACAATATAACAATTTGTCGACAATCACGTGCCGACGAGGCTACGTTTAGAAAAGACCATGTTGACATTCTTTTGTTAGCCACGCGACACGCCCCCCCTCCCCCTATCCCTGGAAAAGCGCGCCGGAGGCATTGAAAATAGAGAAAATCGGCAGTCTAAGAAGTCACCGAAAATTATCGATCGTACAGTGAAGTGAGTTCATCGACCCGGCCGTAACATCAGCTGTTGAGGATTACCTGCAAAGGTCAGGAGCGGCACAAGGATCCAGTGTTAACGACCACTTCCGTCGAACTAGGTTATTTCGTGGACGAATGGGCTAAATAATTTAATTAGCTTTTTCTAACATTAGTTATCTAAATCGCTTTTCTTAAAACAATTTATCCACCTGAAAATGTGCTGTTAAAAAAAAACATTTTTTTCATAAGTAATAAAACACTATTCTTTTCGTATAACGAATAATTCCACGTTATTCTTAAGTTACGACGATGTAACATTTGCCACGATACTCGTGCGGTGCCAATGCGTTTGTTCATGACCACGACCGAGCGCGGTAGTTCAAAGCCACGCTCTCAGTGTTTTTCGTTAATAATTCAAAAACGAAGCTTGAAGCAACATTTTGGTAAAGGAAAAAATTGTTCAGAGTCACCTAAGCAACCCCCATTTCTGGGAGTTACACTAGTTACAGGACACCCTGTATTTATCAGTTTTATAATTTACATTTTATCGTTATTGTTACATGTTACATTTCATAATACCGTAAATATTATTTGTACTTTTTAGAAAGGAATAGTTAGCGGTGGTGGAGATCAAACAGTAAGATTTTGGAATTTTGAGCTTATTCAAGATCCCAATAAAGAAATAAAGGCAAAAGTTTTGTCCGTTTTACACTTTAAAACTTTAAAACTAGAAGACAGCGTGTTATGCGTAAAGATAAGTCCTAACAATAAATTTGTCGCGGTTGCGTTGCTGGATTCCACAGTAAAGATATTCTTCCTTGATACGTTCAAGGTAATTGCTTGAAAATATGCATGATAATTCTCTTTTTATTCAAACAGTATATCATATTTAAAACATTTCCAATTTCGTTTCAGTTTTTCATTTCTCTTTATGGACACAAATTACCAGTTTTGTGTATGGACATATCGAGTGATTCAACACTTATTGCTACTGGTTCTGCTGATCGCAATATAAAGATTTGGGGTTTAGATTTCGGCGACTGTCATAAATCAATATTTGCTCATGATGACTCTGTAACGGGACTTTCATTTGTACCTGATACACATTATATTTTTACCTGTGGCAAAGATGGAAAAGTGAAACAATGGGACGCTGACATTTTTCAGAAAATTGTGACATTGCAAGTAATTAATTTCCTTTGGAACATTTCATGTATAACAAACTATTAATTGGACCGTTTATTTTGAAAGTGACGTAAGTAAATTTTTTAAAGGTTTGCATTTTAGTTTATTGAAAAATATCAAAGAGGTGTACTAAGTTCACCGATGTTTCTATGAATTTTAATATATATAAATTGACTATACGATTGACTATTCTATGTCAATTTAATTAAACCAGTATAATCTATCTGGATCGCAAATGAACTTATACCACTTTCATAATTACCGAACTGTAAAAATCGTTAAATTTCCGTTCACTTGGAATCAGTAATGTTTTATTCTGATTCTGTTTATAAACAGGAACGGGAAATAAAGTAGTGTTGTTTATGCTCAATATTAATTATTTACTTATATACTATTCCAATTATACAATATGTTCATACATGGAATGTTATAAATGAATGCAGAGGTGACAAAATTTGTTTTATTTCATCCATTTAATTTACCATAGTTTTACAGTTCTTTTACATATGTAGTGCTTAATTAGACTACAAAATATGGACTTACACCATTTTTAAAATAAACGGTACAATTATAACAAGCGATTATTTATCTAGAGGCATATAGGTGAAGCATGGAATTGTGCAGTTTCATCAAATGGAGTTTATTTTGCATCTTGCGGATCTGATAAAGTAGTCAGATTATATGAACGATCCTCAGAGTTCTTAGTTCTTCAAGATGAAGAAGAAGAAGAAAGAGAGCGCCAAGAAACTGAATTAGCTACTGGAGAAGTTACTGTTGTTCCAGGACAGAAGCCACAATTTTTACCTTCGCGAAAAACTGTATCAAGTGAAAAAGGGGTAAATATTGATAATGTCTAACAGGCTAAGGAGGTCAAAAGTGCCCTCCAACCGATATGGTGGTGCGATGCACCATTCGATAGCTTACCAAAAGAAAACGTGTGACACCAAGTTTCAACCCTCTAGCTCGATCGTGAGGGTAGTTACAGGGTAAATTCGAATTATCAGTTTTTGGACTATTTTTGGTATCCAGTGACGCACAAAACTTCTGCAAAAAAATCTATCATATTGCATATACAAAGGTACATCCTAGGAAATTTTTTCCGACTTTTTCGTTGCAAATCCTAGTTGCAAAAAATAAAAAACGTAAAGAAATGGGGATATCTTTTGAAAAAAAAAAATAAATAAATATCGTTTTTATATTTTTTTAGTAGTAGTATATCAGCGTAACCATCATCCTCAATTTTTTCAGATTTTTTGGAAGGATGCACCGTTGTCAAAAAAATTATAAAGTAACTTCTGCTTAACATTTTTACATATTCCGTATCTCGTGCAACCTCACACATTTTTACATTCGAAGAAACAGTATACAAATTGAAGAAGTTAAATTAACTGAACTAATAATAGTGTTTACTATATTCTGAAATATATAACTTGTTTTCAACAGCGTGGTTAATAAAGTGGTTAAGGTTCTGACTGAGGAATCGCTGCATACTTTTTAGTCGTGAGTTCGAACCTTGTCATACTTACTTCTTTTTTTTTATTATATATTTTTTTCAATGCCAAACTATGCGTCGATGAATAGCATTTATTTAAAAACATTTTACAAATACTTTAAGCATCTTTTGTCATAAAATATACACCAAAATAATTCGAGATTTGGGCAATAATAGCGCGGCTTCCACGACTCCAATTACCAATTTCATTTTTTAATATCTGTGATAGACGGACACCGAGATCATCTTGAAAATAGCTGGTTTCAATTACCCATATCACAAACTTCGTCTTCATAATATCCTTAATAATATACACAGTAATTAGATTTCGATTTAATCAAGGGATGATTAGCTCTTTCCAATACATTGTCTCTTTCTAATGGGCCCTGTGTACTGAATACTTGATAGAAAACCCCAAAAATAACAAATTTGTTAGAGCAAGAATTCCACTTCCCCCACACCTATTTATCAAATATGAGACATTGAAACTTTAAAAATGTTGAATAGTATCGTAATTAAGCGAATATGTGAGCACAGAAACGATGCAATAAAAACTACTCTAAAATTATTTCGATGAATATTTTAAGACAAAAGATGCTTAAAATATTTGTAAAATGTTTTTAAATAAATGCTATTCATTGACACATAGTTTGGAATTGAAAAAATATATAATAAAAGAAATAAGTGTGGCAGGGCTCAAACTTATATAAAATTTTATTTTCTAACAATTGTGCTTATGTGTAGTTCCTACAATTAATGTTTAACCTACTAATATAATTAGATATTGTAGCGGCACGCTACATACCTGCGTATATAATAAACATTCGGCGGGCAGACGGCTAGCAGGAAAAACACTTGGAAATCTCAAGAACAAGCTAGCACTGTTTAGGACTCTCACGCCAGCGAAGCTATTTTTGAGAAGTCGTTTGTCTATCAGTAATAAGGACGTTGGAATTTTACCCGTCCCTTACGTAAACTCTCTCGACAATCTCAATAGCGTTCGTAGGAATCCTAAACCGAGGGTCCCTCAAGGGCCTGCCGATTGAGGTTCGTAAACCTACATGTCGCACGTATCGGCCGGGCCCGCGGGGCACCCCGTTGCTTTGCCGAATCTACGCAGGGAATATCACTCCCACCAAGTTGCTTCCCCACTCTCGGAAAAACACGCTAAGGGCGTAAAAGTGTGGGCGGTGGAATTTCCACAAAAAGTCTAATTGGTTTAAACGGATTTCCCGTTTAGCCAATTAGAAAAAAGTAATTCCATCGAACAGGCCTAGAGAAGCTAGCTGGTGGCCCGGCGAAGCAACAAGGACCAGTCTGCTGCGGGAGTCGATCAAAGCGTTAAATATTAAGTAACCTTGTACAAAGCAGAATAAATTCCTTTTTAAGCACATTCGCGTCATTAACTGAATACGCCATATAAACCACATCACCCTTCAATATGTAATATAAAAAGATATGTATCTCTCATTTCTAGTTAGAGTAATTGGATTTGTATATGGAGTGTTGTATTGTGTGTTCGTTCATAAGGGAAAATTTTGACGAAAAATTTTTTTCCATTTTCAGTTTTACACCTTTATGTGTAACTGCTTGTGTGATTCTACAGTCAGAACCTTAAACACTCCACCAACCACACTACTGAAAACATGTTAAATATTTTAGGATATAATGAACACTTCTATTAGTTCAATTTATTGAATTTCTTCAATTTGTGTATTGTTCCTCCGAATGTAAAAATGTGTGAGGTTGCACGGTATACGGAAAATGTGAAAATTCGAAGTAGAAGTTACTTTACAATTTTTTTGACAATGGCGCACCCTTCCAAAGAATCTGAAAAAAATGTAGGATGATGGTTATGCTGATATACTACTACTAAAAAAATACAAAAATTCCGCTACTTTTTTTCAGAAGATATCCACATTTTTTCCGTTTTTTATTTTTTACAACTAGGATTTGCAACGAAAAAATCGGAAAAATTTCCCTAAGAAGTGCCTTCATATATGTAATACATCACAATTTTTTCAGAAGTTTTGCGTATCACTAAATAGGGAAAATAGTCCAAAAACTAATACTCCCTCTGTCCCGTAATAATAGTAGCAGTTGATGAATTTAATTTGTCCCATAATAATAATAGCAGTTGGTGAATTTAATTTGTCCCATAATAACAGTAGCAAAAGAAAATAAATATAAAACTCAACATTTATTATCAAAAAACTAGATTAAATTAAACAATAAATTAAAAATATTACTCCTAATTTTTATTTTGAGTGTTCAGATAGTTTCTGGATTGTTCAATAATTTCATTACTGCATTTTAAACTTGTAGGCAGGATCCCTTTTCTGCGAAGGCAAAATTCTACGCGATCTTTCTTATTCTTTTCTGCAAGAAATGGTTCGATGGTGCTTGGAACTCGTTTTATGGATTTTCCTTTTTTCAAAATTCGGAATAATGTAGATTTGGGACCTTGAATGGAGTGAGCTGCTGATCTTATGGTGTCTCTTCTGCTAATAGAAATATGTCTGTTTTTCAAGTTTTTCTACATAATCTTTGCATTTACGTCCGCAGTTTTGTTTTTTCAAAGAATCAACATTAGTATAAGATTCACCTTGACAATTATTTTCGGAAGCACGTTTCCAAATTCTTGATGCGGTCATTCTGTTGCACTTAAATTGTTTCGTAGCTAACGTAATTGTACCTTTCTGCAAGTTTTCGTTTTTCTCTTGATGCATCAAGAACTGGACAATCGCAACTTGATCTTTGCTCAAAAACTCTCTTTTTTTCATCTTACTTTTACAATGGGTTGATATTCAACTGAAATAAAACAATTGATTTCTATCAGCGGATGAAATTAGAAAAATAGTTATAATTCGTAATAATTAGGTTAAGCTAAAAATTGAAAGATGAGTTAAAACAAATGGCAGATATCATGAAACATTGATTTTGATCGAAGGCTTCGCAATTTTGCATTACAACATAACTTACAGCTGCATTCGCCAATAATTCCCGTTTAAATCTTCACTTGCTATTATTACTATGGGATAGAGAGAGTAATTCGAATTTATACTGTACTACCCCCATGGTTGAGCTATGATATTGAAACTTGGAGTCACATGTTTTCTTTTAGTAAGCTATCACACCACCAAATCGGTTGGAGGACATTTTTGACACCCTTAGCCTGTTAGACCTTTTATATATTTAAATCACTAATACATAATTATTTATTTTTATTTTTAATTATATTTGCAGGCTGAATTGATATTAGAATGTTTAGATGTGTCTAAAAACTACAACGAACAATTATCTAAGGCAACAATAAACAAAATGCCTGCTATTCCTTTACAAATGCAAGCTAACAATTGCACATCTACAGAAGATTATTTATTAGAAACGCTTAAACGGATTAGAGCAAGGTACCAAATACATTTGAAAATTCATTTGTGAAGTCATAAAAGTGACGTATTACTCCATACTCATAGTAACATTTACTGTCAAAATATAGTGAGTAACTTTAACATTTGGACATCACTAAATTTTTACTTTGCCGCATTATATCAAATAACCAAAAAAGTTCGTGCTATCTTGGTCTGATTTTATATAGCTCAAGCTTTTGCTTGTATCATAAAGAACAACTAATATTTGTCCGCAACGAGTTAGCGAGTGGGATGATGTGCTCTCACTTTATTCCACCTCTCCTGCTACCAAATGCGTTGTCATTATTGGCTACAGCCAGTGACAAAGGATGACGATGTGCACATCGAGACAAAGTGAAATAGAAGATTCTGCAGCACTGGTGTAGCATCCCAGTTAATACTAAACCTACCAACGGTTTATATTTACTTATTTCTACCGTGACCGGTCTTTTAAAAAAGTTATATTTGTTTATTATTCAATACAGATAATAATCAATTTGACACTGACTTAAATAATGAATAAAATAATATTTAAATAATGATAAATTAAATTAATTTGTTTCAGTTCATTAAAACTATATTAAAGCACGAAACAAGCAGTAAATTGACATTAAACTAAACTATACAAACATATTAAAATAAGATTAAACAGTAACATATTCTGTACAAAAAAAAAGTTCGCGCGATTTTTTTTAAATCGTGAAATTAGAAATGAATTCACGTTTTGCAAGTAAATCTCCAAATTTTTTCAAAGAAGGAATATATAAACTTATAGAATGCTAGAAAATAATTGTAGAAACAAATAGTGATTATTTGCCATACAAATAAAATTATTTTCCAAGAAAGTTGTGAATGTTGAAACATTCACTTACAATCCACACGAAATTTTTCCGCTATCTAATATGTCATATATTCCAATCATCGAATCAGCGGTAATACATAAAAGTAAGGAAATCTCAATTTCCTACTAGTTAACAGTTTAATTGGGAGGCTACGTCAATGCTGTAAAGTCATCATTCTATTTCACTTCATCTCGATATGCTCGTCGTTGACCTTTGTCGCTGGCTGTAGCCAATAGCAGCAACGCATGTGGTGGCAGGAGAGGTGGAACAGAGTGAGAGCGTAAACATTTTCACTCGCCAACACGTTTCGGACAAAGTATACGTGTCAGTTATTTGGGTATGTTTAGACTGAGACATATATACTTTTGTATCATGATTTGAAACCCTGTAAAAGTGTCAGTTAAATCTAGTATAATTCGATCATGTTTGCTGTATGAATTTGAACTTGGTTCAAATTTGGTTGCTGCAGAAGCATGTCGTAAAATATAGTTGGGGGACAAAAATGAATGTATAAATATTGGAAATAGGTAACAGTAGAATTTAATCGAATTAACATGACTGTTATGTGCTTAAGTTTTACGTATTATATATCTTTATGGTATATACACTATGGGACAAATTATAACGGTCAGTATTTAAATCTATTTTCGATCAGTATTTAAATCAACAGGTCAGCATTTTATTACCAAAAAGGCCAATATAAAAATACTAAACGGTCAGTATGTAAATAAAAAAACGGTCAGTACATAAATAGCGAATAGTCAGTATAAACAAAAAACGGTCAGTGTGGAATTAATTACTAGTTAGTATCATTACGGTCAGTATAAAATTACACGGACGATATAAAGCAGAAAAAAGAAAGTATTATACAGGATGTCCCAGAACAAGCGTAACATCCGCAAATGGGGGGCAGCTGAGGTAATTCTGAACAACCTTTTCCTTTACCAAAATGTTGTTTGAAGCTTCGTTTTTGAGTTATTAACGAAAAACACTGGCCAATCACAGTGCCCGGAGACCGCGCGCTCAACCGCGTATGCATGGCTCTTATACACGGGCGCTCGGTCGGGGTCCCGGCAAACGCACTGGTACAACACGGGTATCGCGGAAAATGTTGTCATTTTAAATTAAGAATAATGTGAAATTATTCGTTATTCATCAATAACAAATAAACTAATAAGTCGTTTAATAACTGCGTTCAATACTTTTATTCCTTTTCCGAAAGGATGTTTGTTTTTGAAACATGATGTTTTTTTTTTTAACACTGACGTCTGCACGTGTGATAGAAAACTTTTCGTCTGCCGCCGGTATGTCTCGCGTAGATTCTACTATCTGTTACCAGCCTTTTTCGTACGATCGTTCATATCGTAATTATAATGTACCGTATCAGGGCATGAAAATTTTAATAATTCTTACTTGATCCTGTCACCCGATTTACACGAAATTTCGAGGATCTGTATAAATAGATGTAAGCTTTTTTATTACAATAGAAATATTTCTACGCGATACCAACGTGGTATCATTGGACGGTATAGTGTTAACAGCACATTTTCAGGTGAATAAATTGTTTTAAGAAAAACGATTTGTATAACTAATGTTAGAAAACAATAATTAAAATTACCCATTTGTCCATGAAATAACCTGCTTCGACGGAAATGGATCGTTAACACTGGATCCTCGTGTCGATCTGACCTGTCTAGGCAATCCTTAACAGCTGATGTTACGGCCGGGTCGGTGAACTCACTTCACTGCACGATCGATAATTTTCGGTGACTTCTTAGAGATTGCCGATTTTGTTTATTCTTCGTGCCTTCGTTCGCCGGGATGCACTTCGCGGTACCGAGAAACGGCAACTCTCGCATTGCCATCGCATTGTGCGAATATAAAAAACATTTCATAATACTCGGCGTTTCTAGATGGCATGTTACTCGTCTAGTTAGCAAAATTCATCTGAGACCTTAAGCGTTTTGTGGACCCTAGGTGGACGTTCGGTAAGGAAGGAGAATAGTTACAATACAACGGAAAAGAAATGTTTATTGTACTGCCATGAGACGACGTAGAAACTCGAGTCGTTTCAAATAAACATCAAATAAACCGACGGCGCAAAATGTCGCGCCCGGCAAGAATCAAAACCAATACGTCGGAAACCTCTGAGGACTGCCAGGGGCCGGGCGTGCGTGCGTGCGTGCGTGCGGAGTGTGTGTGCGTGTGCGTGTAAGGCCTATAAAGTAAGCGAGGCAAGTCGCCGAAAAGGCAAGTGACGGTTTGAAAGTAGGGAGACGAACACTAACAATAAGAGGCACGGAGAATAAACAAAATCGACAGTCTCTAACAAATCACCGAAAATTATCGATCGTGCAGTGAAGTGAGTTCACCGGGTCGGTGGTAATACGGCCGTAACATCAGCTGTTAAGGATTGCCTGGACAGGTCAGATGGACACGAGGATCCAGTGTTAACACGTTAAGTGCTACGCCGGTCCCTAGGGACCGGCAGTGGACTTTCCGTTCAGCCGGCGCCGGTCCCTGGGGACCGGCAATCGATTTTTCGTTTAAGCAGCGTGGATTCTAGGGACTGACTGCGAAATTCTCGTTTGATCGACATCGGTGCATGAGACCGGCATTGTCAAGGGTTAAATTATAAATGACAATAAAAAATTTAAGTTAAAATTTAATGAAGTTTATTAAAACATTGTAAACAAAAATGTGGCTGAGATTTGCACATATCACAGTAGGTAACTACTTTTTTCGTGTTTTTCTTCGCTATGTCGCGCCCGAGTATTTTTGCATTCATGCTATAACATTCAGCACAGTATTTTCGCACTTTATGAGCCTTTCCTTCATTTTCCTGAAGTTTGTGGATACGTCTACTTGTACCGGCCTCAACTGGAGTTTGCTCGTGTGAATGTTGTGTGAGAGCAGCTACTAATTGTTTCCGGAACATTGTAATCGATATCTTTGTTCCCGTTACACTTTGATACATATGTAACGCATTCACAACGGCAGTATTCAAAAGAAGATCGAAGGCTAAGTTTCTGTACCACTTCAATGTTCTTCTAAGTGGACTGCTGTAGGAACTCATCTGATCGGATAGATCAATCGGCGTTTTTCCTTTATTATAATCAATAATAATTTTTGGTTTACAGGAAACCCCTGTTCTAGTTGTTACGTTTTCCATTTCGTTAGAATGTTTGGTCGAAAGAACTAAAACATCCCTCTTGTCTTTCCACTTCATGACGGTAATTCCGTTCCTGTTTTCTTGTGCAATCACTTCTCCCCGTCGCAGTTTGGCTGTCACAACTGCCTTTGGATTTTCTTGCCGATTTGGCCGAAGGGTACCAAACAAATGCATATTCTTTGATATTAATTTGTTTGCTAAATCTACACTCGTATAATAATTATCTGTACATAAAGTATGGCCTTTTTCAAACAAATCTTCACACAAATTCAGAACAACATTTGTGGGTGTTATATTTTTTTTGTCCAATGTTTTACCAGTGTAGACGCGATAACTGTAGATGTAATTATTAGTGCAGCACAATTTAAATATTTTAATCCCATACCTGTGCCTCTTTTGTTTCATGTACTGTCTAAATACGATCCGTCCACGGAATGGTATTATCGACTCGTCGATGCATAACATTTCAGTGGGATCATAATATTTTTTTAAATTTGAGTTCAGTTCGTTTAGAACAAATTCAACCTTTGATAGACGGTTGGAAGCATCAACTTTTGTGTTGTCAGCAAAATGCAACATTCTCAAGAGAATTTGAAAGCGGTCTCTACACATTATTTTTTGTGGAAATGTGTGACCAAACATTGGATCCTGGGACCAATATAGACTCAAAGATGGGAGTTTTACTAATCCCATCTACAAAATCAGTCCAAAAAACCGCTTTATTTCATTTTTATCTGTTGGCACCCATTTATTGCAACGTTCAGAGTCCACTCTGCTTTGTGTGGCATAAATATTTGTTTGTTCTGCTATATGTTCAAACATGGTCTCCGTCACATAAAGCCCATAAAAATCTTCCACTTTTTTACAATGTCGCACTTGTTCATTAGAAAGTTTGGCACCATGAGGACTTGAGAAAGATATAATATTTGGTTGGTTGCCTCGCGGTTCAAACCACTCGTTTGGATCACTAGTTCCGATATCCCTTAGTGAACTATCGGATTTACTGTCACTACCTGAAGAAGGCAATGGTACTGCATGCCCACGTTGGCGTGATACTAATATCTCACTCGAGAGTCACTATCGCTTTGTTCTCTCAACATTTTTAGTTGATGGGTAACAAAACTTTTTCAAAAAATATAAAACTGAATTCTCTCTGCTGCACTGAACCTTTATACTCCCGTGGCTTTTTCCGACTGATCGTCTCTTGACGTTCGATCTTTGGCCATTCTGGCATTCCCCGCCCCATTATCTTATGTTTATAAATTGTATACATGGGCATTGAATGCCCCATTCTCACAGCCAAAACCTCAAACCAAGCAGTGAAATAAAGTAATCTTCTGTTTATTTTTTCGGTCCAGTGAAGTGTTGACCCTCCGCGTCACGCGGCGTAGTAAGGCGGCAGCGCTCGGCATCAAGTGCTCACGCGCTTAGGCGACACCGAGCCGAGCGCTGCCGGCTGAGCGGAAAGTCTAGCGAAATCTGCACCGCACTCAACGTGTTAACGATCCATTTCCGTCGAAGCAGGTTATTTCATGGACAAATAGGTAAGTTTAATTATTGTTTCCTAACATTAGTTATACAAATCGTTTTTCTTAAAACAATTTATTCACCTGAAAATGTGCTGTTAACACTATGCCGTCCAATGATACCACGTTGGTATCGCGTAGAAATATTTCTATTGTAATAAAAAAGCTTACATCTATTTATACAGATCCTCGAAATTTCGTGTAAATCGGGTGACAGGATCAAGTAAGAATTATTAAAATTTTCATGCCCTGATACGGTACATTATAATTACGATATGAACGATCGTACGAAAAAGGCTGGTAACAGATAGTAGAATCTACGCGAAACATACCGGCGGCAGACGAAAGGTTTTCTATCACACGTGCAGACGTCAGTGTTAAGAAAAACCATTTTTTCATAAGTAATAAAACGTTTTATTCCTTTCGGATAACGAATAAAAGTATCGAACGCAGTTATTAAACGACTTATTAGGTTATTTGTTATTGATGAATAACGAATAATTTCACATTATTCTTAATTTAAAATGACAACATTTTCCGCGATACCCGTGTTGTACCAGTGCGTTTGCCGGGACCCCGACCGAGCGCCCGTGTATAAGAGCCATGCATACGCGGTTGAGCGCGCGGTCTCCGGGCACTGTGATTGGCCAGTGTTTTTCGTTAATAACTCAAAAACGAAGCTTCAAACAACATTTTGGTAAAGGAAAAGGTTGTTCAGAATCACCTCCGCTACTCCCCATTTGCGGATGTTACGCTTGTTCTGGGACACCCTGTATATTAAATCAAATTAGACATTTACAAGTTTGTACTTAATGTATAAGAAAATATGCTTATTATTTTATTTATAAAAATATACATTTTAACATTTTGACATATTAATATATTATAATGTTATAAATATTAATCTATCACGTGTACCCTAGTTGCTAATTTCGGTCTTCCCCCTTTCCATTTTTGACCATTTGGTATTTGTTTATTAGTATAAATACTGACCCTTTGTATTTAAATACTGATACTTAATATTTAAATATTAACAAAAAGGAATTAAAATACTGACCAGTAAAATACAAGCCGTTTAAAAAGTTTTATTCTACTAACGAATCGCTCGAAGACTCATTTAACCTTCCGTTACTTCGCTCGTCAATTCGTTTTGGACAAATTGTAATATTGTTAACACGGTACCTTAATACGGTACCTTAACACTTAGCCGACTGCATATTTTTCACAAACGACGCAAAATAGTAATCTTCTTCGCTTAAGATTCAAAGAGTCCCTTTATATTTCCGGTGAGGATGTTTTCTTCCGCCATCCGTTAAAATCTCGTACAAGTTTATATTTTTTTTAAATCCTTCATGCAGCGACTTCTTTCAAAAACAGAGAGAAATATCCAATCGATTATTAGAAAGCGGGGAGATCTTTCCATATGCTTGGTAATGTGTTAATATTATACCTGACCATGTATGTTCTTTTCTCGTTACAAACATAAGTATAACGCGTCAAAGTAAAAGTTCCATGGTGTCCGAATATTACTCACTGTACGTATACTCAACAGAGATATATTTATTCAGAAATGTCAATCGATTGTTGTTAAAAAATGAAAATATCTCATAAACTAGTAATTTTTTAGTGTGTTACGTACGCGTTTTACCCGAAACGTACGGCGCCGAATGATTAGTCTAGCACGCCCCCCCCCCCATAGTCGCCAAGCCAAGGGATGAACTCGCATTCCAGTCCCACGGAAATCTAACGTTCCCCACCACCAAAAATCTTAGTTTTTCGGTGTATAAAAGGGCATGATTTTCGACGCTCGGGGGCAGTCTCTAATTCAACTTTTGAACGTAACGTTACTCTGTCCGTCAGAGTATCGATGCGAGCAAGATCGGGTTCCAGTCCCCTTCGAGCAATCTAACGTCGCGTACGTGTTTCGTAAGTGTCAATCAGATATCACTGTAACGACTCCTCCACGCTCTCACCGTGTAAAGTCGAGAAGGAAGATTCTTGCCGAGTCAAGAATCGACTAACTATAAATATTGTATTGAATCAATCCTTGTAATTATAATAGAATATAGTAATATAGAGTCATACTCGTGTCTATATTCAATTAAACCTACCCTGAATAGTATAGTAACGTACCAGCTAACCCCACGACAGATGTACCTTTATCACTCAAGGTATATCAACGTCTACGACTCGCGAATACCAAATACCTTGATATCCGGTGGGCACATGGCGTTAACTATACGCTAGTAGTCCATCTCCTTCGGCTACCTTCGTTAACCATACGTTGGCATGTCCGAGCCTTCCTATCTATACCCACGTCTACCGCGAATCGGGAAACACGCGCTTTTATATTAGGACCAAACCCGAACAACGTCACGAGGCTGGTGATAACGGTCGAATTCTGCAAGCATCTAACAATCTACTGACGACCGTTTAGAACGCGAGCCATAACCCTTAACAAGTGCATCAGATTCTGCACCTAATAGTACTGACCCTTATTTGCTAATATTCTTCAATTTATCTATCGATACTATTAAAATACGAAGTTGACTTTCATATGCCCCTCACACATCCATCAAAATAAAACGTTAGCTCCCTTGAATCTGAATAATGTTTGCTTGAAACATTTTTTCAATGTCATTAACAGTTTCGAAGATATTTGCGTAAATGAATTGAAATGAAATAACTAAATATTAAGTACAGATATAATAAAAGTGAAATATATGTTAAAATTATTTTACAGTGACTTCGAAGAGACACTGCTATTGTTACCATATTCAGCTGCCTGTGACATTCTCAAACAGATTCCTAAACTATTAAAATCAGACTACCATACGGAATTAATTGCACGGCTAGCGTTATGTTTAGTGCAAGTTCACCATGGACCAATCGTAGCTACTCAAGAACTTTTACCTGTATTAGAAACTGTGAAGACACTTGCCTCTAAGAAAGTTTCTGAACTAAGAGTAAGAAGAAAATTGCACAAGAAAATTGTCTAAAGGTATCAAATCACTTAGAATTGATTTTTTTTAGGATGTGATCGGATTTAACCTATATGGAATGATGCATATGCAACGAATTATTGAAGAAAAGGAAGGAATACAGCTTTTCAAGGATGCAACCAGAAGCAACAAGCATAAAAGCAAAGTCAGAAGAAATAAAGAGAAAGCATTGAAGAGAGCAATTATATCTTTGTAAAATTTTTTATTTCGTAACAATAAAAATATTTTATGTACTCCTAACTAATCAGTGTTAGTATTAAAATAATCTAAAGGAAATTCTTAAATACAAATGCAACATAAATTTATGTTAGAAAAAAAGAAATAATATAATATTAAATTAAACAACGATAGAAATTTTATTAATACGTGTTTCATGTTGTATTATTTAAATAGCTTTTGATTTTTTCAAAAGCCTATTAAGGTATATACCACTTTTTTATGTACATCTGCATGCAATTCCTTATTTCGATAGTTTCAACGATTCGTATACTTTATTACATCTAATTTGCACACACAGGTCTGTCATAAATGATGTTACATGAGCTTCCTTATCTTTTTGTCTGCCACTTTCAAAAACAGTGACCACTATCATCCTAGGATCAGTATTATACATAATATATGTACACACATCCTAAAAAGAGAGCAGTTTGTATTGTCACATAGAATTGATCTAAGAGTACTATTAATAACATACTTTAGCATTTTTGCAATATATAATTTTATCCATAGCAAGAAGTTCTGTATGCCGTTCTTTGATAACCTTCTGTATAGTCTCCAAATGAATCGATGGCTTTTGTTCAAATACCTACAGCAAAATATCCTTTTTAGAAAACGAAACTTGTCTGACATTAATATCGTATAAATGATTTTTACATTTTAATTGTTCATAATTGATATAGACATACATTAGGACAACTAAGAACAACAGGAAATTGTTCGGAAATGTTTGGTTCCCTACGAGGATGTCTATAACCTGCACCTGCATCTTCTACGCCACGAGAGTCGAATATTATTAGAACTGCTAGGACATCGTGTTTACGTTGAAAGCTTTGTATTCTATGATAGAAATGTACCAACATTTAGTTGAGAAACTACACTGTTTACGCGAATTAAATAAATAATGTTTTACTTATGATAATAATCCACGTTCTGCTTGCTCATGATGCTTCTCATTTCTCCTGGACTAGCCTGCTGACTTAAAGTAGTGTGAAAGTACAAGGAGCATTTTGCTAATATGCTACTGCGTAATTTCACTAACCACTGGTACAATGCTGGTTGTTGATTTGCTTTTAAAAATGTCGCACTGAAGCCCAACTTCCACGACTGCAGATATAAGAATAAACATTTACACATCTTTCGTTCTTTAACCCTTCGACTGCGGCGCAATTTTGTACGGACCCATCGATATACAGGGTGTCCCGTAACTAGTGTAACTCTAACTAGGAAATGGGGGGTTGCTGAGGTAATTCTGAACAACTTTTTCCTTTACCAAAATGTTGGTTGCAGCTTCGGTTTTGAATTATTAACAAAAAACACTGAGAGCGTGGCTTTAAACCGCCGCGTTCGGTCGTGGTCGTGAACAACGTACGTATGTTAGAAAACAGTTGTAAAAAAATTTAGAGGGTGTATATATGCCTTCCGTAGTCAAATGGTTAATTCTATTCACCCTTTGAGTGCTATGGACACATACATGCGTTTCTCAAGTTCGAATATAATGTACTTTTAAGTTGCAGAAGTTTTCAAACTTTTTTTACTTTCCTTGGACAAATAATGTGTCGAAGAAAAGAAAAATTGAAAAAAGAATTGAAACGGTAACTTAATCGCATGTGAATCAATATTGCATGTATGTGAAAAAGAATTGTGTCCACATAAAGCGTTTGGCTTTAAAGTACTCCGCACTCGATAGAGTTAAAGTATTATCTTTATTAAAGGGTCTAGCAGGCTAACGGGGTCAAAAGTGTTCTCCAACCGATTTGTTGGTACGATAGCTTACCAAAAGAAAACATGTGACACCAAGTTTTATCTCTCTAGCTCGACTGTGAAGGTAGTTACAGGGTAAATTCGAATTATTAGTTTCTGCACAATTTTCCCTATTTAGCGATACGCAAAACTTCTGAAAAAAAAAAAATCTAATGTATTACACATATGAAGGCACTTTTTAGGGAATTTGGTATGAAGGGTGCGCCGTTGTTGAAAAAATTAAAAAGATATTTTAGGAAAAGTAACTTCTACTTCGAATTTTCACATTTTCCGTATACCGTGCAACCTCACACATTTTTACATTCGAAGGAACAATACACAAATTGAAGAAATTCAATAAATTGAACTAATAGAAGTGTTCATTATATCCTAAAATATTTAACATGTTTTCAGTAGTGTGGTTGGTGGAGTGTTTAAGGTTCTGACTGTAGAATCACACAAGCAGTTACACATAAAGGTGTAAAACTGAAAATGGAAAAAATTTTTTCGTCACAATTTTCCCTTATGAACGAACACAATACAACACTCCATATACAAATCCAATTACTCCAACTAGAAATGAGAGATACATATCTTTTTATATTACATATCTAATTATATTAGTAGGTTAAACATTAATTGTAGGAACTACACATAAGCACAATTGTTAAAAAATGAAATTTTATATAAGTTTGAGCCCTGCCACACATTTCTTTTATTATATATTTTTTCAATTCCAAACTATGTGTCAATGAATAGCATTTATTTAAAAACATTTTACAAATATTTTAAGCATCTTTTGTCTTAAAATATTCATCGAAATAATTTTAGAGTAGTTTTTATTGCATCGTTTCTGTGCTCACATATTCGCTTAATTACGATACTATTCAACATTTTTAAAGTTTCAATGTCTCATATTTGATAAATAGGTGTGGGGGAAGTGGAATTCTTGCTCTAACAAATTTGTTATTTTTGGGGTTTTCTATCAAGTATTCAGTACACAGGGCCCATTAGAAAGAGACAATGTATTGGAAAGAGCTAATCATCCCTTGATTAAATCGAAATCTAATTACTGTGTATATTATTAAGGATATTATGAAGACGAAGTTTGTGACATGGGTAATTGAAACCAGCTATTTACAAGGATAATCTCGGTGTCCGTCTATCACAGATATTAAAAAATGAAATTGGTAATTGGAGTCGTAGAAGCCGCGCTATTATTTCCCAAATCTTGAATTATTTTGGACTGTATATTTTGGAGTGTATATTTTAAGACAAAAGATGCTTAAAGTATTTGTAAAATGTTTTTAAATAAATGCTATTCATCGACGCATAGTTTGGAATTGAAAAAAATATATAATAAAAAAAAGGAAGTAAGTATGACAAGGTTCGAACTCACGACTAAAAAGTATGCAGCGATTCCTCAGTCAGAACCTTAACCACTTTATTAACCACGCTGTTGAAAATAAGTTAAGGGGGGAGTTTCTTTTTTTTTTTGGTCAAAAAATCGATTTTTTGTTTTTTGCAGAATCTCGTAGTTTAACTTTGTAGGAATGTCTCTGCAAAATTTTAAGTTAAAATTCATAAAATTTTCAAAGTTATGGACTTTTGAAGAAAGATATATATTTGACAGCAAGTGATCCAGCGATCGATACTCCAAGAATCCATGGTTATATTGAAGATTTATATTGAAGGTGTATATTGAAGGAAAAAGAATGTGTAGGTCATGTAGAAAAACGTATGGGATCGCGGCTAAGAAACATAAAGAAGACCCAGAAACTTGGAGGAAAAAATAAATAAATTGATAAATTAATTAAACAATTAACATTGTACTGTGGTTCAGCTATTAGAAGACATTCAGACTCTATTGATGACATATACGAAGCTATACGGGCAACATATTATCATAAAATATCTTCAATTAAATATTCAAAACAGATGCTGTCCAAAGGGGTCTGATAGTTGGTGTAAGTGGTGTAAAGCTGAAGTTGAGGGTACTCTTAAAGAATTTAACCACGAGCCACCACTTCATGAAGACGTTGCAACAGAAACAAAATCAATTTATGAAGATTTATCTTCAGAAGAATTATTAGAAAATAACAATAAGAGTTTCAACTTGACGCTCTGGTAAATTGTCCCCAAGCACCTTCATTGTAGATTAAAAACAACTGAGGTTTCAGCACTTATAGCAGCAGCCATTTTTAATGAAGGCTGCTATGCAATTTTAAAAATCATGCACGATACTAATATCGTTATTGGAGATCAATGTAAAAGTTTCGCCACAACTAGAGATGAACGGTGATTACAAAAATCGACGAGACGAAGCTTTGAAGTAACAAAAAATGTCCGTACAGAAGCTAGAATGGCAAATTTAGAAAAAAATCAATTCGACGAGCAAGAAGAGGGAATAATATACGGACCTAGAATAGCTGATTAGTTGTAAGTACCTGATACTTGTTCAGTAACTGCATTACAAACTTTAAACGCGTTTTTCTCTGAACAACTTTTTCGTTGCTGGTTGACATAATTTAAAAAAAAGTATTGGATCGATCAACTTGAAATTTTAACTGTTTGTTAAGAAAGAATCCTTTTATCGTTTGACCTACAGGCAAGACCATAGGTTGTATATATTTTTTTAATTATCAAAAAGTTGGGGTAATTTTTTGCGAAAAATCGAACATCTGAATTTAAACAGTTACCATTTCTCGAAAAATAATTTTTTTTTATTCATTGTAGGTCAAACGATAATTATATGTGTATAAAATAAAATCTCATTAGAATTTTTGATTTCGGATGAACTGGAGGGCAGATATGTTAACCGTTAATGAAGCTGTGGCGACCCTTCTGTCTACCACCGCTAGAGGGACAGAGACACAGGAGACCATTCTCGCTAGCGCTCCCGAGAGGTCCTGTTTGTATATATACACCTTCCAACCTAACTCCTTCAGTCCCCCGCGTCTAAGGCACGGGTCTCCTAGAATGCCTTACTGACGAGTCCACTAGGAGGCCCAGGACGAAACGCAACCTTTCCTTTTCCTACGATCCTCTCTATCATTCCTCCGCCTTCTATCCTCCGTCAACATAACAGCCCACAAAGCAATTGTGCGGAACGTCCTAGTTCACGGGCAATTCAAACTATATTTTTAAATGAACTGAACTGAAAAAATTCATGTAACGTGATGAAAGTATAACAAACATATATACAAAGTTTCAAATTAATTAATGTTATATTTTTGTTTATAAAATATCCTAAAATATCGATATTTTTGACCAAGAGAAAAGAAATTCCCCCCTTAAACATTTCAGAATATAATGAACACTTTTATTAGTTCAGTTAATTTAACTTCTTCAATTTGTATACTGTTCCTTCGAATGTAAAAATGTTTAAGGTTGCACAATATACAGAGAATGTGAAAATTCGAAGCAGAAGTTACTTTACAATTTTTTGAAAACGGCGCACCCTTCCAAAAAATCTGACAAAAATTGAAGATAGTTATGCTAATATACTGCTACTAAAAAAATATAAAAATAATGATATTTTTTTTCTCAAAAGATATGCACATTTTTGCGTTTTTTTCACAACTAGGATCTGCAACGAAAAAATCGGAAAAAATTCCCTAAGATGTACATTCATATGTATAATATTTCAGATTTTGTCAGAAGTTTTACGTATCACTAAATAGGGAAAATAGTCCAAAAACTGATAATTCGAATTTACTCTGTAACTTACCCCATAGTTGAGCTAGAAAGTTGAAACTTGGCGTCACGTATTTTCTTTTGGTAAGATATCCTATCGCTAAATCCATTAAAGGGCACTTTTGACCCTCTTAACCTACTAGACCCCTTATTCATATTGCTCACCTCTTTACTTTGCAAAGTTCTTTCCCAAGCAGACATTCGTGCTTGTGCACCATAAAGAGCCATTAACGTTGGTAGGAATCTCCAATGTTGAAGTTCAACCTGTGCCTTTGTTAATTGCACCAATATTTCACATTCCAACCTGATCTTAAGAAGTTTAAATTATAACTATGACTTTTAGTTTTTCGTTCGTAATATACTTCTTTCAATTATACTTACGTTAAGCTTGTTTTAATAGCAGTTAATGCTAAATGAGAACAAGACAAAGAATGAGTTTCCACTATTCCTTCAATACATTGTAATAATTCCAGATATTTCATAGTTTTACTATTGATACTCATATTATACATTTTTTCATAACTGTAATCGAATAATATTACATGAGATATTTAACAACAAATTAGAATAACAATATACTAACAAATCTATCAGCTGTATCTTTGCTGTAATATATTGACACAGTTGATTAGAAACCTCTGCGACTGTTGCACCAACAGAATTTGTTCCTCTGGTCATTTCTTCGACTCTTTTCAAATCAGACTTCAGAGATTCGTACACTGTCCTTAATGAATTCTAAAAAGAACGTTAATCCTATGCATTAGATAAATACTATTATTATTTAAACCCTTTGAGTGCTATGGACGCATTTATATGTCCAACGAAAATGACTTGCGTGGACTACGGTCACACACAGGGCCGTCGAGGTAAATCCGGAATGTTTTCAGTGAAGTCCTACAAACAAAATATAAACAAAAGAGATACGAACACAGCACTTCGCAGTAAGGTGATTCAGTAAGAAACCACTGATTAGTCGAGAACTGGTATTTGTTGAACCATGAACCGAGAATACTAAAAAAGGTAGTGTATGATCTAGCTAAGAAATTCAAGAATTCCGAGAACCAAGATGAGGTTCCAGCAGGACTCTGCTCCACCTCACAAGGCAAGAAAGAGGCAGGCCTGGCTTTACGGAAACCTCTGTCATCACTGGTCCCTTACTTATGATCCCTTCTAGCTCTGACTGCAATGCTCTTAACTATTACATGTGGAGCGTAGTCGAGGCAAAGGTAAATGCGAACCTACATAACACCACAAATTCTTTAAGGATCTCTGTTAGGTTTCTTAGTAACGGTTTATGGCACGATCGCACCAACAGGCCGTTTTTGAGCTGAGGATTTAATTTATTATTTTCATGCTTTAACGTCCATCCTAGCGAAGGCCGGTAGAATTCCTTAATTAGAGTTTTTAGCCATTCGTACCTTTCGCGCTCAATAGCTTAAGAACATGCCATAAACCACGGGTTTCCGAAGGGTACATCTGTCTGTAACGGTTCGCTAGCCGATGAGTCACCCGGGGGAATTTCCCGAATTATTGTAAACATTTGGCTACCCCTTAGAATCATCTCCCACTCCACCAGGGAAAGGCGCGCTAAGGGCGCACTGGAAGGAGTTGGCGAGAAAATTAGGCACGCTGATTGGCGATGAATATTAGAAAATATTCACTAATCAGCGTACTTTTAATCAAACGCTTCCGAGGGCTAAAACGAGCACTCGAAAGACGAGCAGTTGAGAAACAGTCACCAGAAAGAAACCATCTATAAGTAAAAGTGACCATTCAGTCTTACATAAAATAAAACACACAAAGTTAGAAAGGCAACAAGCATTTGTCAATCATTCAGTTGGCTCAGTACGGCAGTACACACGAGCTACATCATATTCATATTAACATTTTTTGGTCCTTCGAGCCGGATACATCCGGAAAAAGTAAAGTTGATATACAGACAATACCTGTGTAAACGAGTGAACTACGTTACGTGTGAGTTCAACAAGAAAGCTGCTACTGCAATTGGTACAGTGGACTTCCATCCTACCGACGCTGATCGAACGAGGGAAGCTGAACAAGGGACAGCCCGCTCGCATTTCATCATCGAGAGGCCTGATCAACGCAGCATCCACGGAGGAACATCTTTGCCGAGCCAAAAAGGGTGCAGCTACACGGCACAGGATCAAGCAGGGAAGCAGAAGCGGAAACAAGCGAATCATCCTTCGTGACCGCCTTCCTATACAATTTCCTATCTTCAACCGTAAGTCATTTTGCATTCTCCGATTTGAGTCAATTGATAATTATGGAAGTCACATTAAAACAGGCCATTGCATGCCGAGGTCAGCTCAAAGCCTCGTTGACTCGCTTTAAAGCATACTTAGATACGTTCAATCAATCGTCTTCAATCACAGAACTTCAGAAACGATTAGAAAAGATAACACCGATATATGACAAATTCGACGCGATGCAATGCCAAATCGAGTCATCTGTAGAGAATACGCCTTCGGCTGAAGAACATGCAGGTGTACGCGATTTCTTCGAAAATTCCTTTTTTGAACTCACCGCTTTAGCGGAAGATATAATATCACGATCTCAATCGCAACGTGCGCAATCCACTCAAATACCCACGCCTGTTTCATCGATTGCCGGTACAGAAAATCGAATCAAATTGCCGACCATAGAATTGCCCACATTTGATGGAACGTATAACAATTGGGTAAAATTTAGAGATACATTCGAGTCGCTCATACATAATAATCCAAACCTTTCAAACATAGAAAAGTTCCATTATTTAAATGCATCAGTAAAGGGTAACGCAGCACGTACAATTCAAGCTCTAGGTATTTCAGAATTAAATTATACGCTAGCTTGGAGTCAGCTAAAGGATCGCTATGAAGACTTAAAAACATTAAAATATCATCATGTTCGATCAATTTATGAAACGCCGTCCATTCCCAAGGAATCATTAACGGGATTAAGACATTTAATAGATAGCGTTAATAATAATCTATTAGCACTAAAGGCGCTTGGCGAGCCAACAGATTCTTGGGATACACTCATAATATATTTATTAACATCAAAATTAGATAATAGCACACAACGTGATTGGGAAACTCAAGGAGATGTATCGTTGCGCGATATGATTAATTTTCTTGAAAATCAGTGCAAATACCTGGAAAGAATCGCGTCAGACAAAATAGTATCCAACAAATTTACCAATGAAATTAGGCAAAACAAATTCAAAGTCGTTACTACACACGTATCGAACTCACGCACAGTATGTTCTCTCTGCAAAGGAGACCATCAATTACATAGCTGTTCTAGTTTTTTAAGATTATCACCCATTGAACGCCGAGCTAAAATTCAAGACTTGCACGTATGTTTTAATTGTCTCACAGCAGGACATCGCAGTATAGATTGCACACGAAGCTTGTGTAGAAAATGTTCGAAAAAACACAATACACTATTACACGTAGATTATCCTACAAATACACCACATCAAATTAAAACAGTACCTACAACGTCAAGACAAAACACATCAAACGTAAATGCACACACTACCACAGATACGCACGAATCTGTAACCGTACAAACAGTCATCACGCTAGAAAATAAAGTAACAATGTTAGCTACTGCCTTAGTTTATATCAAAGACCACCACGGGATAAAACACGAATGTCGTGCTCTCCTAGACTCTGGTTTGCAATCACACTTCATATCGGAAAAATTAACAAACAAATTACAATTAAACCGCGATAGAATAAATATTCGAGTCTACGGGATAAGTAAACTAGCAAAAAATATTGAATATCAGGCGCATACAAACATAATTTCTCGATTTAACGGCTTCAATAAATCAATCTCTTGTTTAATTCTACCAACAATCACCGACAACATTCCCAACCGACCAGTAGATCCATCACTATTAGGAATTCCATCGAAGATGTTTTTAGCAGATCCCTATTTTAACATTCCCCGAGAAGTCGACATGATTATCGGCGGAGATTTATTCTGGGATTTGATGTGTGTAGGACGTCACTCCTTAGGGCCCCGCCATCTATCATTGCAAAAAACACAGCTAGGTTGGATTATTGTGGGAAATTTAGAACTCTCTCCCTCTTTTGCAGAAACACGTACAATTTGTCAGTTAATAACGAACGAAGAAATACACAATCAACTAGCGAAGTTCTGGGAAATCGAAAATGGCACACACGAACACACAAACACAACACATTTCTGTGAGGGACACTTTACCTCGACAGTAACACAAGATAAGGAAGGAAGGTACACTGTAGCAATTCCATTCAATGAAAATTTAGAAATGTTAGGTAATTCAATACAACACGCAGAGAAGAGATTGCTCAACTTAGAACGCAAATTAGGTACACAATCCACTATTAACGAAGAATATACTAAATTTTTAGAAGAATACGAGTCATTAGGGCACATGAGCGAAATTACAGACAAAGAACAATTACACACAGGATATTATTTACCACATCACGCGGTTTATAAAGCAAGCAGCACCACTACAAAAGTGCGCGTAGTTTTTGATGGTTCTGCCAAGACCACATCCGGGCTCTCATTAAATGATGCTCAATTCATCGGACCCGTAGTTCAAGATGATTTGATATCAATTTTATTACGATTCCGAAAACATCGGTACGTTATTTCAGCAGACATTGCAAAGATGTATCGTCAAATTTGGGTACAATAAGAAGATCGTAAATTTCAACGAATTCTTTGGCGTAAAAATACAAACGAGACAATTAAGGCATACAGCCTGAACACAGTCACATATGGCACAGCATCAGCTCCATATCTTGCCACTAAGGTTCTTCAACACATTGAAGAAAGACACCAAGCCATGTATTCACTTGCGAGTCGCGTTATCGTACACGATTTTTACGTAGACGATTTATTAACCGGGACAGACTCTATCTCCGAGACCATACAGTTAAAAACTGAATTAGATAATATTCTTCGCTCTTTAGGCTTCGAGCTACGAAAATGGGTTTCAAACGAAACGAGCATACTCTCACCTCAAACAGTGGATTCGAAAGAATTACAAATCGTATCAGATACCGCATCAAAAACATTAGGCTTATTTTGGAACTTCGATCAGGACATATTAACCTTTTCAGTAAAAAAATCCACTAAATATCATTTAAGGCGAGTCATTGGCGAAACTCGACTAACTTACGAAGAATTATATACAATACTGACTCAGATCGAAGCTTGCTTGAATTCGCGACCCTTATCCCCTCTTTCCGATGATCCAACAGACTTGTCTCCTCTTACACCTGGACACTTCCTAATAGGCGAGTCACTAACCGGATTCCCACAACCTGACTTGCGCCATATCAAAGAAAATCGACGCAGTCGTTATCAGCACTTTCAGCAAATGTTACAGCACTTCTGGCAACGATGGCAAGCTGAATATCTCCACCAATTGCAACAACGCAACAAATGGCGGATAAACTCCCAGACCACCTTTGGGCTCGGGACGCTGGTTCTAATCAAGGATGATAACGTTCCGCCACTCAAATGGAGGCTGGGGCGGATCGTCGAGCTTCATCCTGGAGCTGACAACATCACTCGCGTGGTATCCATACAATCAGCGGAAGGGTTGATCAAACGACCACTCACTAAAATATGCGTCCTGCCAATGGATCAAGAGATAAAAGTTCCTCCAGACGAATAATCAGAAATTGTACCTGCTATTTGTATCTGTATTTTAATTGTATATGTAGTCAAATCTAGTCTAACGTACATTGTAAACTGTATATATTTAAAGATGTATTTGTCACGTAATTTAAGCTACCGTCACATCGGCACACACACTTGTATAGATATATCACACACATCATCTTTGAACGCCAGACGTTCAAGGTGGGCGGGATGTTAGGTTTCTTAGTAACGGTTTATGGCACGATCGCACCAACAGGCCGTTTTTGAGCTGAGGATTTAATTTATTATTTTCATGCTTTAACGTCCATCCTAGCGAAGGCCGGTAGAATTCCTTAATTAGAGTTTTTAGCCATTCGTACCTTTCGCGCTCAATAGCTTAAGAACATGCCATAAACCACGGGTTTCCGAAGGGTACATCTGTCTGTAACGGTTCGCTAGCCGATGAGTCACCCGGGGGAATTTCCCGAATTATTGTAAACATTTGGCTACCCCTTAGAATCATCTCCCACTCCACCAGGGAAAGGCGCGCTAAGGGCGCACTGGAAGGAGTTGGCGAGAAAATTAGGCACGCTGATTGGCGATGAATATTAGAAAATATTCACTAATCAGCGTACTTTTAATCAAACGCTTCCGAGGGCTAAAACGAGCACTCGAAAGACGAGCAGTTGAGAAACAGTCACCAGAAAGAAACCATCTATAAGTAAAAGTGACCATTCAGTCTTACATAAAATAAAACACACAAAGTTAGAAAGGCAACAAGCATTTGTCAATCATTCAGTTGGCTCAGTACGGCAGTACACACGAGCTACATCATATTCATATTAACAATCTCCATCATGAAAGTGATGATGAATATGGATAAGGAGGTCAAGCAAACCTGCAATTATTTCAGGTCCAAACTTGAGAAGGTTGTAGCAGCTGATAGAGGCTACATCGAGTAATTCCATTGTATATATCATATACTACTTTTGTATCTTCTAACTCTTCTGGATTTACTTCGACGGCCCTATATATGTGTTCCTTAAGTTCGAGTATTCAGATTCATTATAATTCTTCTTTAAGTTATGGCGTTCCTGAAACATTAATTTCCTTAAATAAACAATAGATGCTGAGGATAACAAAAATATTCAATTTTGTTTTGGCGTAAATAAGGAATTAAAAGGGTGATTTAATTCTTATTTTATTCCATCCACATAGAGCGTTTGACTTTGAAGTATTCCGCACTCAAAGAGTTAAGTTGAATGTTTGTTTTATACTGTATTTACATCTTTCCTTAGGAACCCTTTATTTTTGGTATGAAGGAAACCTAGATCTGCGTACGAATGTTCCGCTACAGCAATCTGTGGTAAATGCATGAGCAACATTCCCCATGGGCCCATTTGAGTTTGATAACATAATCCACGCTCTTTCTCCTAAATGTTAATCATTAAAAACATAACATTACAACTATTGTTAGACTAACAATATTTCTATATCGAATTTATAAAGTAAAATTGAAAGATTTTATGTTTGAAAACTTGAAAAATTGTAAAATTATTCTTGTGATTATTTTATCACACAGAGTATATCGACAGTATTTACTTCACTATGTTTTACGTTGAATTTAACCGATTTACTACCGCGATCCCCAAATGGGGATTTCAATATATATTTTTTTTATCACTTGCAACAGGATTATATTAAATAAAATGTGTATAAGGTAAACACTTACATTCTAGTTTTCAAAATTATTTTTTGTTTCAATGTTGCCTAACTTATAAAAGTATTTGACATATAAATTTACAACCCATGTGGTAAAATGATCTTTTGATGCTTACGTTACAATTTATTAAAATCTTAAAATTTTAAATAAATAATAATTCAAGTAAATATGTAGTGTATTTAAAATATTACAAGTTATAATATAACATTACATTTTGAATAAATAATTTTAACGTTATTTTAAAAGCAAATTTAAAAGTAAATTTACTTAAATTATTTAAATTGAAATACATCCTAATAGATGCACAAATCACCTGTCCATTTCATTGAAAGTGGAATAAGTCGTAACATACTAATTGTACTAGAAAATTTAATTAGAATTATAATTTTATTTAATTAAACTAACCGAAATTTTTATTGCTATATTTAAATCTTTAATACTTCTTTGTTCATTACATAAATAGAAGTCAAGATTTACAAGATTATAGAGGAATATTAAAACTTTAAAAGAATAATCATACTATGTTCACTTCTATCTCTATGTGGATTTCCATTTATATGTGGATTTTACTCTAAAGATTCAATTATAGAATATTTCTTTCATAACAAATTAAATTTTATAAGATTAATAAATTTAATTTTAGGAACAATT
Organism: Anthophora plumipes; assembly: GCA_951804975.1. NCBI lineage: Eukaryota > Metazoa > Arthropoda > Insecta > Hymenoptera > Apidae > Anthophora > Anthophora plumipes. Next base: position 19,067,285 of record OX638119.1, read on the forward strand.
GTTACCGTAGCTTATTCAACCTATTTAATTTTAACATTATTTACTAAAAATTTATCTACTAACACATCCTTTTAGTTGATAGCACAATTATATGTAAGTAAATATAATCCTTATTATAAGAAATATGCTGTAAAATATAACGATCCCCATTTGGAGCTCATGGAATGTGCAATAATAAAAATTGATAATATTTAAGCATTTTAGTAATATAGAATTTTTTTTTTAATTTTCTAGTTTTCTTAAAACTTCTTAGTATTAGAGAGATAGAAGAATTACTCGAAAATGATGAACTTTTTGACGAATTAAAACAAGAAAGCATCAATATAGTTGAACTACCACCCGATAACGTGGATCAAGTATCAGATTGCGGAGAACTTGATGATAATATTTTAGAAGATGATCTCCCACATGACGTTCACGGTCAGTTAGAAGTACATTCTAGTGCCTTAGAAGAGAATCCAATATCTACCCAAAAGTCAAAACGTAAAATATTAGCGAAGAGTGACTACAAAAGAATGGGACATCAACTGTTCCAACAGTACATTACAATATGACAATGTGTCTGAAATAAAATTGAAAGTGACTCTAAATTTGGAAAATAAAGCACCTGTGAACATATTCAAAGAATTTTTCAACAATGATTTGTATAACTATATATAGTAACCCAAAGTATAAATTATGCAAGACATAATTTTGAACTTTCCACAAATTATCTTAGAAAATTTACTGGAATATTTTTGTTATCTGGATACCATTCCTTACCACAGGAACAATTATATCGGTGTGAAGATGAAGATCTGAATCTTATCTGCCTTAGGAACTGTATGCCTTTGGCATACAGTGCTTTGGCACAGGCTTTTAGAAATAAAAAGAAATTTCCATTTTAATGATAATAGTTCTATAATTGCCATGGTAAAGAAAAATAAGATATTTAAAATTCGACTTGTGATTGACAAATTGTGTGGCATATAAAATGAGTTTTTTGTTTTTATTTATTTATTTTTTTAAGTTTTTCAAAATTTTTGTACCTGGAAATTCCACAAGTCCCAATTGGGTATCGATAAAACATGTTCAAAAATAACTATTTTTGTTTTTTAATTTACCAGTAAAGTAACCTAAATTTCATTATCTAATTAAATTTTCAACCCTAATACACCAAAAATATCAAAAATAAAAATTTGGCAGTTAATGAGTTAATAATAAACATACACGTTTTCAATATATATATTAAATCAAAATTTCTAAAGCTTCGTATAAAAATTAAATTGGTTCCCTGTTACATTATTAATCAATTTGAAGATATTTTTCAATAATTACTCACAACTAATTCTTTGGCTTTGTCAGTACACAATTGTGCAACTTGAGCAAAAAACATATTAAGAAATTCCTCTTCGTGATCCATTGTTTATCTATTTCTATTGTAATCACGGCAAAATTGTTTATATTTATTTCCGTTAGTCATATTTCTAAAGATTAAAAATTCTTTAAGTAACGTACAACGAAGTGCATCGATTTTTACCGAATCCCTTGAACTAACTCTAAATTACATACAATTCTTTCGCCAAAAGTTGGTTAACGAGGTTATGTGCACTCACTCTGTTTCATCTTTCCTGCAATTAAATATATACCAAATACAGTGCAATCGTTATTGGCTACACCAGCGACATAGAATGACAAGCATGTCGAGACAAAGTGAAATAGAATGATTCCGTAGCAGTGGCGTAGCCTCCCAATTAAAGTGTCAACTATTAGGAATTTGAAAGATTTCTTTACTTTTACATATTACCGCTGATTCGATGATTGGAATATTGACGTTCGTGTGGATTTTAAGCAAATGTTTAAAGATTCAAAACTTTCTTGGAGAATAATTTTATTTGTACGACAAACAGTCACTATTTATTTCTACAATGATTTTCTAGCGTTCTGTAAGTTATATATTCCTTCTGTTAAAAAGATTTGGAGGTTTATTTGCAAAACATGAATTTATTCCTAATTTCGCGATTTAAAAAAGGATCGCGCGAAATTTGAACTGAATATGTTACTGCTTGATCTTATTTTAATATTTTTGTATAGTAGTTAATGTTAATTTATTGCTTCTTTCGTGCTTTAATTTAGTTTTATTTTAATTGTGTTAACCCTTTCATACCAAGCGCTAATTTGTCAAATAAGATATTGTAAAGATAATGAAACTAGTATTATCTGCTTAAAATGTGAAAAAATATGTGTGTGGAAAATGTACATTTGAGAACCTTATAACCTGTAAAAACTGCGATGAACAAGAATAAAAAATGTCTTATTAATTTCTAAATAAAAGAGACTGTATTTTTTATTTTTCATTTCCTGTCTATATTTATAAATGAAATGAAAAAAATAAATTTAATTTATCATTATTTAACCTTTTGATTACTATTGATGCGTATAGGCGTTTTGGAAATTTGGCTCGTACACTTTTGTTATCGCCCTTTCACCAGAATTTTGTTTTCTCAATTTGAATTTGCCATTTGAATTTAACGAAACAAATACTACATTTTCACAAATTCGAGAATTATTAATTTTTAAACTTTCGAAACTAATTTGACAAATTTCCCGGTTGAAAATCGAACATCTACCATTCTCTTGAAATCTGCCGTAGCGAATGGGTTAAATATTATTTTATTCATTGTTTAAGTCAGTATTAAATTGACTATTATCTGCATTAAATAGTAAAAAAATATAACTTCTTTAAAAGACCGGTCATGGTAGAAATAAGTATATACAGGGTGTCCCGTAACTAGTGTAACTCTCGGAAATGGGGGGTTCCTGAAGTAACTCTCAACACCTTTTTCCTTTACCAAAATGTTGGTTGAAACTTCGTTTTTGAATTATTAACGAAAACTACTGACCAATCAGAGCACGCGTAGGGCGCGCATTCAACCACGAGAACATGGCTATAAACTGCCGTGCTCGCTCGTGGTCGTAAACAAACGCATTGGCACAGCGTGGGTATCGCGGCAAATGTTACATCGTTTTAAATTAAGAATAATGTAGGATTATTTGTTATTCATAAATAACAAATAAACTAATAAGTCGTTTAATACTTTCGTTTAATCGTTCGATACTTTCATTCGTTATCCGAAAGGAATAAAGTATTTTATTACTTATGAAAAAAATGTTTTTTTTTAACAGCACGTATTTAGGTGGATTATTATGTTTTAAGAAAAACAATTTGGATAACTCATGTTAGAAAAAGCTAATGTTAGAATAATTTCACATTATTTTTAATTTAAGAAGATATAACGTTTGCCACAATACTCATGCTAATGCGTTTGTTCACAACCACGACCGAGCGCGGCGGTTCAGAGCCAATGCTCACGCTCTCAGTGTTTTCCGTTAATAATTCAAAAATGAAGCTTCGACCAACATTTTGGTAAAGGAAAAAGTTGTTCAGAGTCACCTCAGCAACCCTTCATTTCCGGGAGTTATACTAGTTACGGGACCCCCTATATATATTTACAATTGAAAAAAATGTCTTCAAATAGTACAATTTTCCAAGTAATAAAATTTTACGTAATTGCACAGGTGATAAGTAAATTTGCAAATTATTGATGTTAACATTAGAGACGTATCGATATTCCAAAGATTATCATATCGCGTTCTTTAAATATCCGATTTTGTAAACCTTTCAAAACGTTTAAATGCCACCATTTATTTAAAATGGAGTTTTCTAGCTACTTTCTTACTAACAAATGTTAATAACACTGTTAGTTTTATGATTGTCAAGTAAACAATACTTAAACATATCTATAATGCTTAGACGAATGAAAAATTAATACACGTACTTAAACGAAAATTTTCAATTGTGCTGTTGCGGATGTTCTAATTAGTTTAAGGGAACAAGAACTTTATTTGTAACGGATCTTAAGAACTTTAAGAGAAATTAAATTGATTGAACTTTGTAATAACTTTTAATTAAACAATAAAATGAACTTGAACAAAACTTGGAGTTTATATAACGAAATCTGTTTCTCAAAGATGCGGAACAAAAGGGAAAAGAAGAAGGATTATACAAGATTCACCAGCATATATAGCTCTTGATTTCTATGGGAAACAACTGTTAGCAACTTCAATGTTACCTAAGTTTATATTTAAGATTAATTAACGATCAATCTGATTGGTCATCTAATTGTGTTCCATTTTTCTTAACCGAGTGTTCCACGACTGGGCCATGCCTTGTTATACCTATTGAGCTTTATAGCCAGTAGTCCTTGATAATTTACAATTTGATAACAAAGGACTAGCTTCCAATTTGAATATCGCGCTTAACCTATTAACTGCCAAATTTTTATTTTTGATATTATTGGTGTATTAGGGTTGAAAATGGAATTAGATAATGAAATTTAAGTTACATTATTGGAGTATTAAAAAAATAGTAATTTTTTGACATTTTTCATTGATACCCAATTAGGACTCGTGGAATTTCCAGGTACAAAAATTTTGAAAAAATAAAAATAAAAAACTCATTTTCTATGCCACACAATTTATCACTCACAGGTCGAATTTAAAATATCTTATCTTTCTTTACCATAGAAATTATAGAACTATTATCGTTAAAATGCAAATTTCTTTTTATTTCTAAAAACCTGTGCTTTGACATACAGTTCCTAAGGCAGATAAGATTCAGATCTTCATCTTCACGCCGACATAATTGTTCCTGTGGTAAGGAATGATATCCAGATAATAAAAATATTCCAATAAACTTTCTAAGGCAATTTGTGGAAAGTTGAAAATTATGTCTGTTGTTTTGTCTCGCATAATTTATACTTTGAGTTACTATAGGGGGTGTCTCAGAAAGAGTGTAACATCCGAAAATGGGGGGCAGCTGAGGTAATTCTGAACAACCTTTTCCTTTACCAAAATGTTGTTTGAAGCTTCGTTTTTGAATTATTAACGAAAAACACTGGCCAATCACAGTGCCCGGAGACCGCGCGCTCAACCGCGTATGCATGGCTCTTATACACGGACGTTCGGTCGGGGTTTCGGCAAACGCACTGGCACAGCACGGGTATCGCGGAAAATGTTATGTCATTTTAAATTAAGAATAATGTGAAATTATTCGTTATTCATGAATAACAAATAACCTAATAAGTCGTTTAATAACTGCGTTCGGTACTTTTATTCGTTATCCGAAAGGAATAAAACGTTTTATTACTTATGAAAACATGTTTTTTTTTACTTTGACGTCTGCACGTGTGATAGAAAATCTTTCGTCTGCCGCCGGTATGTCTCGCGTAGATTCTACTATCTGTTACCAGCCCTTTTCGCACGATCGTTCTTCATATCGTAATTATAATGTAATAAAACCTCAGCTGGCCCCCATTTTCGGATGTTACACTCTTTCTGGGACACACTGCATAGTTATACAAATCGTCATCGAAAAATTCTTCGAATATGTCCACAGGTGATTTATTTTTCTAATTTAGAGTCATTTTCGATTTTATTTCAGACACGTTGTCGTATTGTAATGTAATGTTGGAATAGTTGACGTCCCATTCTTTTGCAGTCACGCTTCGCTAATATTTTACGTTTTGACTTTCGGGTAGATGTTGAATTCTCTTCTAAGGCACTAGAATGTACTTCTAACTGGCCGTGAACGTCATGCGGGAGATCGTCTTCTAAAATATTATCATTTACGTTATCGGAAGGTACTTCAACTATATGGATGCTCTCTCGTTCTAATTCGTCAAAAAGTTCGTCATTTTCGAGTAATTCTTCTATCTTTCTAATACTAATTGTAAGAAATTTTCTTGAATCCATACTGTCAAGAAAACTAGAAAAGTGAAGAAAAAAACTATGAATTACTAAAATACTTAAATGCTATTGTTCCAATGGCGCACCGTTAGCGCACTGTCTTTCTGAACACGTTGTATTGTCGGCAATGGAAAACTTATTGTAAATAAATTTAAGCGTTATTGTAAATTAGACGTTAAGAAATCTGAAGTTTACCCTGAAAAGATACTTTGATCGCGATATTCAAACCAGAAGATAGTCCTCTGTTATTGAATTGTGAATTATCACGGACCACTGGGATAAAGCTCATTAAACGTAATTAGTCATGGCCCAGTCATGGAACACTCCGTTAAAGAAATGAAACGCAGTTAGACGACAAATTAGGCTACTCGCTGATGCTAAATTTAGTTAACATTAGAGTTGCTAATGGTTGTTAATAATTGTATACCTTAGAAACAAAAGATTATAAATACTAGTGGACCTAGTATGATTATCGACTTCAGCTTTTTCCTTATCCCTTGTATTCCCCATCATTGAGAAACAGATTTTACAAACCCCAAGTTTTGTTTAAGTTCATTTGTATTTAATTAAAAGTCATTACAAAGTTTTGTTTACATTCATTTAATTGTGTTTAATTGAAAGTTATTATCAAGTTCAGTCGGTTTATTTGATCTTAAAGTTCCTAAGGTCAGTGACAAATAATTTTGCACACGAACGAGCAGAGCGGCTCAGCGCTCCACGCGCAGCAACCTACGTCCTGTTCCCTCAAAATTACTAGAAGATCCACAACATTATTAATTTTTATCGTAGCACATTCCATGAACTCGAAATGGGGATCGTTATATTTTATAGTATATTTCTTATGTTAAAGATTATATTTACTTCCATATAATTGTGGTATCAACTAAAAGGTTACGTTAGTAATCTCACACACGAATATGCCGAAAAAAGCAAAAAAATACGAAGAAAAAGTTCACTAGAAAACAATGTAAGCATCAAAAGATAATTTTACCGCATGGGTTGTAAACTTATGTATATGTCAAATACTTTTATAAGTTAGACAACATTGAAGCAAAAAATAATTTTGAAAACTAGAATCTAAAATGTTTTCCGAATACACATTATTTAATATAATTCTATTGCAAGTGATAAAAAAAATATATTGTTACGCCGATATGAAGTTGGCGTTTCGACTGAAGGTGCTTCCTCGAGTCATCGCTATCGATATATGTATTGATTGGCGGTGTTGCGTACGTCTTGTCTATTGCTTGTTGAATAGCGCAATTCGTACTTCGCACGCCGACTTAACTTTGTGCGTTCAAAATTTAATTTAGTGGACTGTATAAAAATGATTCACTCGTACTATTACGATTACTCTACTATTTAATGTTCAAGTTCGTTCGTCTACACGTCTGTTCGCCCTAACTGGTGCTGTTTCCCATGAAACTATTTTTCTATGTTACTAACTAGTGTTCTATGTTCTATGATGCTATGATGCGATATCTACCAATTCTAGCTAGTTACTCCTTCCAAATCTAGCGAGTTACTCCTAGTTACTCATTCCAATTTTAGCGAGTTACTGATTAAATCTCTTTGCGAGAGGATCCCGCGATGCCTCGGAGCAAAGACGCATCGCGGGGGTGAGACATTCGGATAGGTGGAAATCTATTTTTCGATTATGGTGGGGAAGGGTGGCTGACACTACCTATTGGTTAAAAATAAAAAGGGGGGAAACTAGACAAATTGCCACCCCCCAGACCATTCGTCACTCTCAGGTACCGAGCGTACCCTTGAGTGACGCACGCGGAATTTCCGAATATCTCGAACAATGATCGTAACAGACAATAACCTTAAGAAGCGCTTCGGCTCTGGTGACCGTATGGTCACGAAAAAGATACCGGTAAAAAAGGACGAAGCTTCTATCTGGAAATGAAACAAAAGGCAAAGCGAAAAACTACGATTGCCGTGGTATCATAAAGTTATTGTCGCTAAGGCTTAAAATGTACAAATGAATTAAATACGAGGGTTAGACGGCAGTTATACCTAGAAAACTAACGATTACTTTTAAATAATATAATACAATGGAATGTAAAAAGTGCTCGTCCTTGGACGCATAATGCGTGGCTACCTGGTTCGCGACGCGACAGGCGGGTCGTTTCGCTAGCGACCGGAAATGTTTAAAAAAGAGTCGCTGTTCGATCGCCGAACGGAACGGTTGTGTTTGTAGCGCGATTATTAATAAACTGTTTTTATAAAAATAGTGTTGTCAATTCGATAAGAATGCCGAAACAGTCTGCGTCGAAGCGCAACAATATGTATATACTCAAATCCCTATTTGGGGATCTCGGTAGCAAATAGGTGAAAATATCTTTTCAGGGGCTACCTTCAGATTTTCTTAAAGCCTAGTTCATAATAACGTTTTTGCTTCATTTACAATAAGGTTTCCGTTCCGACTATACAGTGTGTTCAGAAAGACAATGCGTCAGCGGAACAGTATGTTTTAGTCACAAGAAACACGCATTTAGCACCATCTATCGACGGTAGCGATGAACTGCAACATTGACCGGGGTTCGGAATTTTGTAGTTTCGAAAGTTAGTTTTCTTGTTTACGTTCACATTGACGGTTGCAGCGAGAGCTTATATTTGAAAATTAAATGTAGAAGATTTAACGTCTGCTGGAAGGTCATCGCAGACCTTACGGTTTGGTTTCGTGCAAGGTTCCAATGAGTTGAATACATGATTTTTTCGAGAACATTATCCTGTCAAAAGACATTCTCATATATCATCATTTTTTAAGGTAGATTTAGATTTTTAACTACGAATCCTTGTGACTGTGTTCTAACATTCGAAGACTCTTGTCATAGAATAGGATTTTCTTTGACAAGAGAGTTGTACTTTGTACTTCTGATTTGTTTCTTTAAGATCCTCTCCAGTGATACAGTTAATATACGAAACATTGAAACCATTGGTATTAAGATACATTAATGTGTGATACACTTACAATAAGTAATTGTTTCGAATTATGATTTTAATTTCAACTTACAAAAATTACTTTTTATTCTATGTACAGTGACTCACGAAAGTATTTAAACACTTACCATGAAATACTTTATTAATTATAATAAGTATATTATACAATACTTAGCGAAGTATTATTAATATTGTAAGGAGGACTCTCTAGATTATATACGTAAAGTTTCAAGCAAATCGAAATATATACACAATAGAGATGAATTATTTCTTACAAACATAAAGATTGCGGAAGCCACAAAAGTATTTGAACAGGTAACTTTTAAATTTTTAATATTTAATAGGTCCACCTTTAATACGAATAACATCTTGTAAGCGATTATGCATCTTGTCTTTTCTGTAACACTTGGTGATATAGAATTCCACACTTCGAGTACTTTTTCTTTGAAACTTGCCTTGGATGTTACAGTGGGTGATCAAATTATTATGATTATCTTGAAATTATGTATATTTGAAGTTTGAACAAGAATAGAATTGCAGCACAACTAAAATGAATTCTTCTTTTTATTATAAAAGGTATTGTTATATTTTTAATGAGATGTAGCAAAGATTTTAAAACTTTTACAAGTAATTAAAAATTCATCATTTCACGTCACTTCACACTTTGTATTTATAATTTCTAGAATACGTCTTTATTTTTTCTAGTTTTCTTTTATTCTTGCATCACGATGCCATACTGATACATGTTTATCAATTGGTTGTTGTTTATTAATCATCACATCTGATTCAATTGGATGCTTTATTAATTTCCATAAATTTTCTATTGGATTCATATTCTGTGATTTGCCAGGGTAAAACTGAATTTTCTTTTCAGCTAGTTAAGCTGTCATAATTATAGTCAAATTGTTTATGTGTGTGTTAAGAACAAGAAAGAGTATATTTTACTATTATTGAAGTCATCATACTGCTGAAAACATAAAATATTCCATTTATTCATCTGTTCATAATAATTTGATCACCAACTGTATATTAAATTTTTGTAATTGTTTCCCTATTATTGCCCATAGATGTTCAATTGGGTTAATATCAAAGCTTTGTGGTGGTGTGACTAACATGTGAGGGATATTGTATGTGATCTATTTCTTAATGATTCCTGCAGTATGTTTAAGATCCTGTTGAAAGTAAAAGTCTTCGTATACACTCAATTTTCTTGCACTTTCCTTTAAATTTTGTTGTAAAACGTTCAAATATTTGTATTTATCCATTGTTCCTTCTAGGAAGATCAAGTTCCAGGTGCCGTCTGCCGCCGTACATCCCCAGATCATAACTGAGCCACCCCCATGTTTCACCGTAGCACGCAGCTTTTCGCTTCCATCTCTGTATTTGCTTGTCTCCAAACAAAATTGCATCCGTCTGATCGAAAAAATTTTAATTATAAATTTCGGTTCATCTGAAAATATTACTTTATTCCAGAATACATTATCTTTACTAATAAATTCTTTGTGAACTTTAATCTTATTAATATCACTACAGTTTCTTTCTGGAAACTCTGGCGTTATAATCATTTTCACGTAGCACTCTTCTGCATAATTCTGGATGCATATCTTTCTTGAAGTTCTGTTTAACTATTGTTGTAAGTTTTGTAGCAGAAATCTTTGGATTTTTTTTTTATTTTACGGATCGAAGCTCTTTCTTCTCTTTCTGTTAGTTTCTTTGGTTGGCCTGAATGGTATTTATTTTTCACAGTTCTTCCAAATTTCGATTTTTTAATAATATAATGTATCGTAGATCTATTTATATTTACTAATTTACTTATTTCATCATACATCTTTCTTTCGTAACGCCACTTGACAATTAATTTTCTTTCACTTTCAGGAATTTCAGATGTTTTAGAAAGCATGATCAATATTGTAATATTTCACCATGAATGCTAGGACTGTGACTGACAAATGTGCCGACAATGACAACTAGCAACAATCAATGTTTACATTCAGTGCCTGGAAAACTATGTTTTCATTGATTCTTGGAAATAATTTCTGTGTGTTCAAATACTTTTGTGGCTTCAGCAATCTTTATGTTTGTAAGAAATAATTTATATCTATTGTGTATATACATCGGTTTGTTTGAAACTTTACATATAATCTAGAGTCATATCTCTTTACAATATTAATAATATTTCGGTAAATGTTCAAATACTTCCGTAAGTCACTGTATATAATTTCCTTGTTTTTGTATTATTTTTAAAATTTGAAAGTTCGTATTTATTTCCACGCATACAAATTTTTCTTGTATTCTTGAGTAATAGTAAAATATCCTAAAAACTATGCACGAATATCAATAGAAATTGCAAGTATTTATGAACATTCAAATGTACTTTGTTTTATCTATTGTGTCCCACATATTAATTATATTCACGAATATTGTACATTGTCTTCCAATACTTTTTTATTTCTACACTTAAAAGTAATATATAATACACATTTATTGAGTTGAGAAGTAAGTAGATTTTAGATTTATTTATTTTAGCTTATAATGCCAAGAAATGGACTTGGTTGTACATTACATATGTCTATGCCTCTCGTTCGTCCTTTCTCTCGTTAATAGATGATATATATCTTATAATATAATATACTATAACTATTTTATTTACATCTTTCGTGTTCTTTGGTTCTATGTTATTGTGATTCGTTTTTGTGTATTTATACTATTTATTACCCTCTATTTTAATCTATTCTTTTATCTCTACCTGTATAATCACTCTGTATGCGCTCACATTCAAGGGCTGAGTTGTAAGTAATTGCCAATATAGATAGCAGGCTACAAAATCTGCTAAAAGTTCTAAATGTCTTATAATTTGTTATGAGTTTTGTGTTTTAGTTGTATTTAAGGGTACAACAGACTACAAAAAGTACTCTGCAATTACAGATTAGACACTAGTAAAGTTTTCTGTGTGATTGAAATGCAGAAGCCGAAGCATATTTGTCATATCAAGTTGTGGGAGTTCCAAAATTGTAACAACGCAATGGTCACTTAAAAGAAATATGTGATATTCTTAGTGATGGAAGTGATCAGAACATGCAACATGAAATTGTTTTGTCAAGGTTGGATTTGCAAATATCAGTCTGCAAGACGAATCAAAGCTAGATTGATCAATGGACATCGAACAAAATGTGAAGCAGCTAGAAAATTAGATAAAATGAAGACCTCTTAATCTACAATCTATCATCACTTAGAAAAGCTAGTTAAAGCCAGGAACTTAGGCATATCCACGCAAATAGATGGAAAAGTATAAGGCAGATAGGTTGACTATAGTCACTTCCTGTTGTCTGTTAACAGAAATGATTTATTTTTTAATACATTAATTACGGGAGATGAAAAGTAGATCACCTACAAGGATATTGTTGAAAAAAAAAAAACAATCAGTGGATCAAAATGAACAATCTCAAACAGAATTGAAAGCATACTGTTATGGAAGGAAGTTACATATGGTGGGATTGCAAAGAAATTATTCATTATTAGATATTGCAGTGTAATGAAACACAGCAGTGGTATATGTCCAATAATAGAGCATAGTGCAGAAAAAACTGCAGGTAAAAAAACCAGCAATGATTAACCATAAGGGAGCCATACTTTTGCATGACAATGCTAGTACAGCACAGCTCACTCAAGGAAAAATTCTGGAATTGGATGGTGTATTTTGCCTCATCCACCATATTCACCAGACTTGGCCTCTACAGATCATCATTTGTTCCATTATCTTCTAAATGCATTAAATGGGAAAAGCTTTAGCAATGATGAGCAGGTTCAAAAGTTCATTGAAATCTTTTACCATCAAAATCACAAAATTTTTACATACCTGCAGTTGATAACCTACCGTATAAGTGGGACCAAGTAATATTCAGTAATGGAGAATACATTTAAAAATGAATTCTTTAGTAAATTATTTTAGATGTGAATAAAGTTGATGGAAACAAACGGCAATTATTTATGGCTCATTCCAACAGTTCATCTTTGTATCTTATTAAAATTGTACTGTATTAAAGTAGATTTATAAACAACTTGCATAAGAACTCTTGTAATGTATATTCTGTACAAGGTCTTCTGATTATATTTTCTATAAAAAATTTGTATTTATTACATGTAGATAAGCAAAATGGAAAATTGATGTTTCAAAATATTTTGTAGGTGTAAAATATGGAGCAAGACACAGAATATGTTAAACTACCACTGGAAGAAAGATGTGTGCATAAGGTAATAAATTTGGATTGGTAGTTTGCCAGTGAGCATATTTTGAATGATTGTCTTTTGATTATCGACTTTGTATAGTTATGGAGGGCGCGGTTACATGGTTACAAAGAATGCGTGAATACATTCCAATGTATCGTTGACGAAAAGTCTCCAGATTGGAACAAGTTTTTGGGATTTGTTAAGAAGTTTGTAGTAGACAGCAATGCAGTTGCACAGGAGAAAGGATTGGAAGCTACGTTAGCTTTTGTTGAAAATGCTGCAGTAGCAGGGAAGTAAGTTATCAGAATTAATGTATTATTTTTTTAAATATTACTTTAATGTTGATACAAGTATACAGGGTGGTTAGAGTAATAAGAATTAGCACTTGAATATCTCCGTTATTTTTCGAGGTATATATATTTGCTGCTGGAGGAGTTTCAAGTCAGCTTTTTAAATTAAACTGTATATTTTTTTATGCATTCATATTGATACAACTCAACGTTTTCTATGAAATATTTAGTTTAAGAGATATTTCAATTTTGTAGAACTTTCTAGATCGTTTGTTTCCCATGTTTTTGTATTTATTAGGTGATACAAAATTACGAAATACAATTTCACTTAAAAAAGTGGAGGTGAGCTTGAAATCTGCAAAACCTCAGCTGCAAAAAAATTATCACTGGCTTATTATAACTCTTTAAACAGCTATTGTTAATACAATCTTTTTATACCTCTAAAAACAACGGAAATATTCTTATCGGACCAATCTATTATATATAAATTATCAAATTAGTAGATTTTATTATTAAATATGTGTTTAATGTCTTTTAGAACTGTTGGCGAAGTTATGAATGGAATAGTTACCAAATGTATCGCTGCTCCAAAAGCTAAAACAAAAGAATTGGCGGTACAAATAACACTAATGTACATAGAAATTGAAAAACATGAAGTTGTTCTGGAAGAATTATTAAAAGGAACAGAAGCGAAAAATCCAAAAATTGTCGCAGCATGTATCTCTGTCTTAACATTGGCTTTAAGGTGATTACATATTGTTTATGCTATTATCTATAAAAATAGAGTCTAATAAAAAAAGGTTGCTCGACCCTTATGATTTATTGAATTCCTTTTTAATCATACAGACAGTTTGGACCAAAAGTGATTAACATAAAGCCTTTAATAAAGAAGATTCCTGGTTTTCTTGAAGACAGAGACAAAACTGTCAGAGAGGAGGGCAAATTCATGGTTGTTGAAATTTATAGGTATTCTTTTAATGTTAGATATTAACATCGTGCAATATATGTCAATGATCAATATCATTTTTAATTTTTCTTTGTAATATTTAGATGGGTAGGTCCTCCTCTAAAGCAACAACTGAATACATTAAAACCAGTACAAATTACAGAACTGGAAGCAGAATTTGATCATTTGAAAGAAGAAAAAGCGGTGCCTACTCGATTTTTGAAATCACAAAAAACGAAATCGATATGTGTTACAGATTCTACAAATGATACTGGTGAAGGTAAATAGTCAAAGATGTGTATCATAATTTTAATATTTATTTGAAAATATGTTTTACATTTAAGAGGGTAAGGATGATGGCGACAGTCATTCTGCACCGGAAATTGATGCTTACGAATTGTTGGAACCCGTCGATATACTTTCTAAACTTCCAAAAGACTTTTACGAAAAACTTGAAGGGAAAAAATGGCAGGAACGAAAGGAGGCTTTAGAAGCTCTAGAGACTCTCATAAAAAACCCTAAATTAGAAAATGGCGATTATGGAGATGTAGTAAGATCTTTAAAAAAGGTATGTAATACTTGCATTCAGTGAATATTTTATAATTATTATTATTTTACTTATATCTCGAGTATTGCATACAGGTTATATCCAAAGATACAAATGTACTGGTTGTTGCATTGGCTGGAAAATGTCTAGCAGGACTAGCAGCAGGTCTTAAAAGGCGATTTCAACCTTATGCAACAGCATGCCTTTCGTCACTGCTGGAAAAGTTTCGCGAAAAGAAACAGAATGTTGTACAAGCAATTAGAGAAGCAGCTGATGCAATTTTTCTTAGTGTAAGTGTAAATGAAGTATTTATATAAACTGTGGTATTTAATTATTTGTAAAATATGTGTTAGAAATGTTATTAAATTGTTATATCTTTTGTAGTGCTCACAAACTACAATTTATTGTTTAGATTATATCTAACAGAACGTATACAAATAGCATACTTTGTATAAATATGAATATAACATGTTTCATGCTTGTTCCAGGTCTCTATTGATCTTATACTAGAAGATACACTTGCTGCATTAGAGAACAAAAATCCAGCAGTAAAGGCAGAAACAGCTGCTTATTTAGCGAGATGTTTTTCTCGTACACCACCGCCAAGCTTAAATAAAAAATTGTTAAAAGCTTTTGCCGGTGCACTTTTGAAAACTTTGAACGAACCAGGTATGTATTAAAATATATCAGTTTTATTAATATTTCTTTCAATTAAATAACTTATTTTAGATCCGACTGTCCGAGATAGTTCTGCAGAGGCCATTGGCACAGCTATGAAATTAATAGGTGAAAAATCTATGATGCCTTTTCTTACAGATATAGATAATTTGAAAATGACTAAGGTACTTTATGATCAAATAATGTTTAATCATACAGATAATTAGAATTCTCGTGTAGACTGTATCAATTTACTTTCGTTTTCATTTGTTAGATAAAAGAATGTGCAGAAAAGGCTGTGATACATGTTAAAGTTCCTAGCGTACCAAAAGTAGTTGCAGACAGGCCAAATACAGCTCCGAGTAAAATCGAATTAACAGTAAAAGTTAAAGAACGAGATTTAAAAGCTACAAAGCGGCCTAAAACCGGCGTGGCTAAAAAACCTCCATGTAAAAAACCATCTGCTTCATCTTTAACCAATTTAGGTAAAGATTAAAGTTCAATCTAATAAGAAATTCGTACTGTTTTGAAGGTTGTTACTTCGTCATCTTTTCATATAGGCGATAAAAACTCATTTCACATGGTGAATGTACATCATCCTCAGGTCATACCTCAAGAATAGTATTTTATAAGTTAAATGTAGATTTTTTATTTCTTGCTAAAGGTGCAAATGAAACACTGTAAAAATACACCAAGGATGTAATTCAATTATTTGTAAATTCGAAAGGTGCTACATTTAGTCATACCTGTGGAAAACAGTTCAAAATATTTCTGGTAGAACTTTTGTGTGGAAGACCAGGCATATTCAGGATGTCTGCGTTAGATAAGAATATCATTCGTTGTCTAGTGAATTTTAATCGTAACATTGCTAGCAAATTATATATTTCAAGCAGAACAAATTTAGAATAATATTAAAGCTGAATACTTGGATGCTGTACGCATTCATTGACTACAATCGACTGAGTTGCATGATAACATGGTTCGTATTGATAAGCAGTAATATAACCAAAGCATTTTTTTATCTACAATATTTTAATACTTTGCCGGCCGCTGTCACACACGCGTGACTTCTCTTCGCTAGCGGTGATGCTGCATTTCGATCATTCCGATGTTTGTATAAGAAGACATATTGATGAATAGGAAAACAATTGCTTCCTTTTTTAATAATAATTCTATTGCAACTACTTGTGCCACAAACGATTGCGTAAGTATCACCGTCGGCGAGCAGTAGAACCTGCGTGATACTCGCCGGCGGCAGCGTAACGACAATGCGATAAATGTGCGGACGGCAAAGTGTTAATTGGATGTGGAAAGCAGTTATTATTTGAGAATTGAAAAGGGGAAGAACTGATATAAAAGATATCAAATACTTGAAATTTATAAAACCAGAGCTACACCTGTATAAAATTAAGGAGTGGTGTAGTATAAAAAGAAAAAAGTTTTAAAATTAAAAACAAAGCATCTTCCAACATATCTCACTACTATGGAGTTAATCCACAGGTTGTAAGAAATGTGTATGATTTTGGCGAAAAAATATCGGCGTATTCAGTGAAAGGAAGTTCTACAGCTGTTCACTAACTATTGCTTTAATTACAATTTATTTAAACCACTGTAATATTTTATGCCATGGGAAATTGTCAAAAAACGTGTTGAAGAGTTCTTTAAGCAATAGAGTAAAAAATTTCATGACTTTTATGATAAAGTTGCATGAAAAATAAAAGGAAGTCGTAAAGAGATATAAAGATTACATTTGTTCATAAAATAATAAATTAAAAACATGAAACTGTAATTCTATACTTCAAAATAGCACAGACTTCTTGAATTACTTAATAGTAGCAAATTCGAAATAAATATTGTTAATTTTTTTTTTCGTTTATTATAGCTGTTTCCAAGAAATCAGCTTCTGCTAAACTTCAAACAGAAAAGAATTATAGTATCGAAGAAATAGAAGAAATGGCTATGCAATTGTTGCCAGGTGATATCCTTTCTGGTCTTGCTGATAGCAATTGGAAAACACGTTTAGCTGCAACTGAGCAACTTTCGGAAGTAATTGAAGAATTCGATTAATAAAATTATAACTAACGTTACTATAAGCAGTCATAAAGAATGTAACATTTTTGTAGTTTATAAAGCAAGCAGATCCAGCAGAAATATCTGCACAAGTGATTATACGAACTTTAGCGAAGAAACCAGGTTTTAAAGATACAAACTTTCAAGTTCTAAAATTGCGTTTGGAAATAGTAAAGTTTTTGGCAGAAAATTGTCCATTCTCGACGTAAGATCTTTTACATAATTCAGTTTCATTTTAAAATAAACAATTCGTATATTTTGTAAAATTACCTTCTTCTTATAGGACTGTTTGCGAATACTGTATCATGGATATAACAGAAAAGTTAGGAGATGCGAAAAATAGTACAGCTGCAGGTGAAGCTCTCTTAGCAATAGCAGAAGCAACAAGCTTGGAATATGTAGCAGATGAAATAGTAGCATTTGCTTTTAATCAAAAAAATCCGAAGGTTCAACAAGAAACATTAATGTTACTGTGCAAGGGTCTTACAGAGTTTGGTTGTGTGTAAGTAACAAATAAACTTAATATAATTTCATTTTATACGTGAGTAAAACAGTATATCAATATGTAATACATATGTTTTAGCATCAATGTCAAATCATTGATGGAAAATATCAAAAAAGCAGTTACAGCAACAAATCCCAGCGTTCGTATAGCAGCTATTACATTATTAGGCACGTTATATTTATTTATGGGTAAACATCTACTCATATTCTTTGAGAATGAAAAACCTGCTTTACGCCAACAAATTGAACAAGAGTGCGAGAAGGTAAGACTTTTATTACTATGGTAATTCATTGCTTCCCAGTATATAACTGACGCCTTAAATGATGTGCCTCGTCTATATATGTAAATAAATTAAACTTTAGACATAAAAAGTATCTTGAGCATTTTTAATATTTTCATTACTTTTGATAACAGAAGAAACATGTTAATGGGAAAAGATTTCAAAAGTAATATACAGGATATTTCACCTAACTTGACCACCTTAAATGTATCGCTTATTTTGTATGATAGAAAAAATGTCAGGGGGAGAAAATATTCTGTTCGAAAGCGCCAATACGGCGATGGGCTAATTTTTTTCTCAGGGTCATTTGTTTCGAGATTTCAAGGTCATCGTGTTTTCTTTAAATGGGACTGCACATTTTCACTACAACAGTCTTATAGCTTATAAAGAAACAAATCCAACGAGGTGCAATGTTGATCTTTACGTTACTTTTAGTGAGGAAATTATGAAATGTTTGTCAGTAATTTCAGTACGCGTTTGGGAATGGTAAATGAAGGAATTTCAATTTTCCGAGTGATCACCGTATTGGCGTCTTCGAACAGAATATTTTCTCCCCCTGACATTTTTTCTATCATACAAAATAAGCAATACATTTAAGGTGGTCAAGTTAGGTGAAATACCCTGCATATGGTAATATATAAATCTATACATATACAGGGTGTCCCGTAACTAGTGTTAATCCCGGAAATGGGGGATTACTGGAGAGACTCTGAACAACTTTTTCCTTTATCAAAATGTTGGTTGAAGCTTCGTTTTTGAATTATTAACGAAAAACACTGGCTACGCGAGTGTTAGCTTTGAATCGCCGCGCTCGGACGTGTTCGTGAAAAAAGCATTAGCATATCGCGGCAAATATTACATAGTCTTAAATTAAGAATAATGTGGAATAATTTGTTATCCAAAAGGAATAAAGTGTTTTATTACTTATGCAATAAATATATATATATATTTTTAACAGCACGTTTTCAAGTGGTTAAATTGTTTTAAGAAAAACGATGTAGATAACTAATGTTAGAAAAAGCTAATTAAACTTACCTATTCGCCCATAAAATAATCTATTTCGACGGAAATGTTCGTTTTTAAAGTGCTGTTTAAAAAAAATATTTTTTTCGTAAGTAATAAAACGCTTTATTTCTTTCAGATAAGTACTGTCATCTATCAAATGTTAATTAGTTACTGCTTATACACTGCAGAGCATAACTATAGCACGTCCTAAGCAATGATTTGTAAGTATTACTAATATCACTAATATTACAAATATTACTAACATTTATTTGAATAATATTAAGATTTATTTTAAGAATTTATTTTAGGAAATCAATTACGATTGAATCTCTTTTTCATATTTAAATATACATATAATATTTATTCTAGATTCAGAAAGAAATATTTCTTTTCGAATATTTATAAAATGTCTATTTTACATCACGGTAAAATGTTTATTTCCTGATATAAAATAAATATTAATTTAATATTGGAAACAAAATATCTTTTTCTAAGTAAAAAATAAATATTCATCAAAAAATCTGTTTTAGAATGTACAAAAAATATTTAATTTACATTAGATATGATAGTGTTTACAAGTTAATGTTTCTTTTCTTTACAGAATTATATCATTATTTTAAGGTACTTTCATCCATTAAATGTTAATTATTTAGTGCTTATACACTGCAGAGCATAATTATAACACTGCTATAATTTTCAAAGGTTTTAAAGTCCTAAGTAATGATTTCTAAATATTACTAATATTATTAATATCGTGCAAAGGGATAAGGATAAGTTCAATAAAGCAAGGGGATATGGATAAGTTTAACCAGCTTTTTCTAATATTAGTTGTCGAAAACGTTTTTCTTAAAACATAATTTACCCACTTGAAAACGTGCTGTTAAAAAAATATTTTTTTCATAAGTAATAAAACGCTTTATTTCTTTCATATAACGAATAAAAGTATCGAACACAATTATTAAACGACTTATCAGTTTATTCGTTATTCGTGAATAACGAATAATTCTACATTATTCTTAATTTAAGACGATATAATTTGTTCACAACCAGGACCGAGCGTGGCGGTTCAAAGTCACGCTCTTAGTATTTTTCGTTAATAATTCAAAAATGAAGCTTTAATCAACATTTTGGTAAAGAAAAAAATTGTTCAGAGTCACATCAGCAACCCCCCATTTCCGGGAGTTACACTAGTTATAGGACACCCTGTATAAATTAGTAGATTTATAATATGGCGATACGTTATTTTTTGTGAGTTATATGAATATAATAAAAACTATATTTTGTTTAAAGCAATGACAATGTTTTTGACATTTCGTAAAAAGTGATCCTAAGCAAAAATTACTTTTCCACTACAATAGTATCTTTCTGTAACATTATTTCATATCGTTACAAGCATTTTGTAGAATAATTTTGTTGCAAAAACTTATGTTTCAGCACAATGGTGAGGTTCCGCCTGTTCCACTTCGTGGAATGAAAAGCGGAAAAGATAAAACAAATGATGACGACGACGATATGGAGATGGATAAAAAGTCTAATAGTAACAGTGAAATTGATATTAATAATCTAATTCCACGTATTGATATTAGTAGTCAAATTACAGAAAGCCTTCTTAATGAATTAGCTGATAAAAATTGGAAGGTAAATACTAACGTAACAATATTTTAAGATGTAAAATTGTTTATAAACGTAAATAAGTTCTGTTTAAATTAGGTGCGAAACGAATGTTTGCAAAAAATAAATGCTATTATATCTGAAGTAAAATTTATAAAAGGCTCCATTGGTGATTTGCCACAAGGTTTAACGTTGCGATTAATTGATAGTAACAGTAAAATAGCTCAATCAACTTTAGGTATATGTCAAGCGTTAGGTGCAGCAATGGGACCTCCGGCAAAGCAACATATTCGAGTCCTTTTCCCTGGCTTTATACAATGCTTAGGCGACAGTAAAATCTGGATTAGAACTGCAGCGATTTCTTGCATCAACACATGGGGAGATCAATGTGGTTACAAAGAATTTTTTGACGGAGAAATGATCGGAGATGCGTTAAAATCTGGATCGCCAATACTCAGAGCTGAGGTTTGGAATTGGTTAGCACAAAAATTACCGTTGATTCCTCTAAAACAAATACCGAAAGAAGAACTTCTTGTATGTCTTCCATATTTATACAACAATTTAGAGGATCGTAATTCCGACGTGCGGAAAAATGCTCAAGAAGCAGTTTTAGGATTTATGATTCATCTTTCTTATGAAGCTATGGCTAGAAATACTGAAAAACTGAAACCTGGATCAAGAACGGTAGTGCTTGCTGCGTTAGATAAATCTCGACCGAGTTTGCCTATAAAACCTCTACCGAAAAAGCAAGCACCAGAGGAAAGTAGTCAGAAAGTTGTCAAAAGTGCCGGAGCTGTGAAAGCTGCAAAGACAGTGTCGAAGCCTAAACAAAATCAATCGACGTCGAAACCTGGTAGTGCTCGTAAGAAAGATGACGATGTGGATCCAAGTCCTTTATTGGCTATTAATAATCTTAAACATCAAAGAGTGATTGACGAGCAAAAATTAAAAGTCTTGAAATGGAACTTCACAACACCCAGAGAAGAATTCGTTGATCTTCTAAAGGAACTTATGACTGCTGCGAACGTGAACAAAACCTTATTAGCAAATATGTTTCATTCGGATTTTCGATATCATCTTAAAGCCATTGAGGCATTAACCGAGGTAATTCTGATAAAAAAGAATAGTATTTTCAAAGGATTTGTTACAGTATTTCAATAAATATTATCATTCCATTGTAATATTTTCAAGGTTTTTTTATACATTTTAGGATCTGCCTGATAACAGCAAGGCGTTGGTATCAAATTTAGACCTTATTCTCAAATGGTTAACACTGAGATTTTTTGATACAAATCCTTCAGTGTTGTTAAAAGGTTTAGAATACTTGAGAATGGTGTTTAATTTATTAATAGAAGACCAGTATCATATGTTGGAAAACGAGGCTGCATCCTTTATTCCATATCTCATTATTAAAGTAGTTCCTTTCTTATTGAATTCTGATTGATACATATATATCTTTCTATCTGAATACATGATCATTTTTTTGTTTAGATTGGCGATCCCAAAGACGCAGTACGTAATGGTGTTCGCGCATTATTTAAGCAAATAGTATTAGTATATCCAGTAAGCAAATTGTTTGCTTATGTAATGGAAGGTTTAAAATCTAAAAATGCTCGACAAAGAACAGGTAAATCACACAACAAAAAGAGTAAATATAGAACGTACAAGTAGAAAATACCAAATGATACATTTCCAGAATGCTTAGACCAACTTGGTTCGTTTATTGAGAATTACGGATTGTCTGTTTGTCAACCAACTCCATCTGTAGCATTAAAAGAAATTGCAAAGCAAATAGCGGATCGTGATAATTCAGTTCGAAATACTGCTTTAAATTGTATCGTTCAGGCATACTTCCTTCAAGGAGAACGAGTTTATAAGCTTATTGGACAGGTGACCATTTTATAACTTATATCTATTTTGATTACTATTTAGTTACGATATTTTTATAAAGTAGTTTCGTAAAACTTTTAGATATCTGAAAAAGATCAGTCGCTGTTGGATGAGCGCATTAAAAGAGCTGCCAAAAATCGGCCAATAAAATCGGTTTCTACAACCAGACTTTCTGCACCTTTGAATGCAACTTCCGTTCCTTCCAATGAGAACATTAAAGCAGAATATGAGGAAGAAAATGAGGAAATGCAGGAACCACAACCTCCTCCTACTCCGCCACAACCAACTGAAATGTAAGACTTTGTTATATAATTTTACGTTACAATTTTAACATTAAACCTACCGACATTTCACGTATACTTATTCCTACCGTGAGTGGTCAAATGATCGCTTTAAGAAAGACATATTTCTCAATGCAGAGTGAAGATTATCAACAATTAGATAGTAAATAAAATATTTTGTTACATTTAAAAATAGGTAATGCTTATTTTATTTTTTTTCGTCGCTTTTTTTTTTACAACTTATAGGATTTTTGATTGCACATTTTTTACATTTCAGAGTCTGAGTCGTTGATTTTTCTGGTCAATTTAAAAACAATCTTCCTCAATATTATTTATGTTCTCTAATAACTTCATATTTTTCGAATATTTTAACATTTGTTGGGATGACTATACAAATGAACATATAAAAATGTAGATCAAACTGACTAAAAAAAAAAAAGAAAAAGAAGTGGAAAAAGGTTCAAACATAAAACTTAGTACAAAGTATTGTTAATTTGTTCACACTTTTGAAAATGCCACTTGTAACACGTAATGTATAAAACAATAGTAGAATAATAATAGAATTGGAATGCAATATAATAATAGGTTGTTAACATATGAAATATCTGATTCTACTGTATTAATATCTCAAACCTCATTTTTTCAGTATAGTTACTGCCACTTGTATTCATACAGCATATGCGCGTTTAGTACAAATGAAAAAGAACCACTTTGCTTAGGGACAGTTTTTATTTACCTTTATCAAAATTAATTATTACACTCTTTTACATCTATTTACAAAGCAGTTTCACTTTTTATTGTTTAGAAACACAAAAAATAGAAAAAGAATATAACTATCTATGAAAGCCATCCCTCAGCTGTATTCGTACACAAGGGAAAAACATATTTCTGCTATAAAAATTCGATGAATCAGTACTTTGTTTGATAACCTTTGTGTCCAGTTACTTCAAGTAATCTATTTGGCATAGATTGAATCAATTTTTTTGTAATATCAGTACTAATATTCTTGCATTCCAGGTTTAATTTTTCTTTGAGTTAGTGCACGTTATTTATTTCATATTTCTGCATTCTAGTTTTTAGTTCTGGCCATAAATTTTCTATGGGGTTGATGTCTGGGCTTTGTAAGGGTGTTTCCATTACTTTCGGACAGTTATATAATAGCCATTTTCGAGTTATGCGAGATTTATGCTTTGGATCACTGTCTTAATAGAAAATGGAATTGTTAGGAATTCCCAGGCAATTCGCACTAACGTGTAAATTGTCTTTTAGAATATTTATGTACTTGTGCTTATCCATAATTCCATCAATAATGTGCAAATTTCCACCGCCATATTTCACTGTAGACTGGAGATTTGACTTCTCAAGGCTGGTATTTGGTTCACTAATGTATGGCTTCTTCTTGGCGACTCTTCCATTGTATCCATACTTTCTTAAAACACGGCAAACGGTTTCATTATTAAGTTTTTTACCGGTTTGATTTTCTAACTTTGATGCAACTTTCGGGGCACTAATTTTGGGATTTATTTTGATTTCTTTTAAAATTTTTCGTTCGTCACAATCAGTTAGTAACTTTTTATTGAGTTTTCTAAGTTTATTTTCTAATCTATTTTTAGTTTTATACCTTTTTATAATATGTTGAATAATAGACCGGTTTCTTTTTACAATAATACTAATTTCCTGTAAACTTTTTCCATCTTCATGATGATTTATAATCAGGTTTTGTAGTTTAATTGATGTTTCTTTACCTTTTCTATACATTTCGCGTGTTAGTAAACAGATTACTTCTGTCGAGACAAAAGAATAACTGCCAATTGTCCTTTGTTTCGTGCAGAATAAATGAGGAATTCCCAATAAAGTATAAACATTCCTTAGGATATATATTTTTGTTTGTACATATGTAGGCTGTACGAATATGACTGGGAGATGATTTTTATCGATAGTTGCATTCTTTTTCTATTTTTTGTGTTTCTAAACAATGAAAAGTAAAACTGCTTTGTAAATAGATGTAAAGGAGTGTAGTAGTTAATTTTGATAAAGATAAATAAAAAATATCCCTAAGGAAAGTGATACTTTTTCATTTATACTAAATGCGCGTATGCTATACGAATACGAGTGGGAGTAATTGTATATTTATATTTTTGGAGATGTTTTAACTACAACCTCAAGAGTAGACTTTCTTTTGTCAGATTCAGTCTTCATTTGTTTCGTTTACATTGCTATCTTTGCTTTTAATTGTTTTACTTTCTAACATGAATCAATGTGGTTTTCGTGTACTTTTTTTATACGAGTGGAAAAGTGGTCATAACGCAGCAATAGCTGCTCGAAACATAAATGCTGCATTCCATAATGACATAGTTAATCAACGTACTATTTGTCCACAACGAGTTGGCGAGTTAAAATGTTTACACTCTCACTATGTTCCACCTCTCCTGCTACCACATGCGTTGCTGCTATTGGCTACAGCCAGCGACAAAGGTCCACGACGAACATATTGAGATGAAGTGAAATAGAACGATGACTTTACAGCATTGACGTAGCCTCCCAGTTGAACTGTCAACTATTGTTGATAGGTTTAGTATTAACTGGGAAGCGACTCCAGTGCTGTGGAATCTTCTGTTTCACTTTGTCTCGATGTGTTCGTCGTCGACTTTTGTCGCTAGCTGTAGCCAATAGCAGCAACGCATTTGGTAGCAGGAGAGGTGGAATAAAGTGAGAGCACATCATCCCAGTCGCCAACTCGTTGCGGACAAGTAGTAGTGTATCGATGATTCCGAAAAATCGAAACCTGAGATGAAAGCCTTGTTATTGAAGCACGTGGAGGACAAGAGCCTTCTATGAACGACGATTAGTTACAGCTTTCTATCGAAGCAAATACATGATAAACAGTTAGAGATTTGGCTCAAAAATTTGGTGTATGTGCCATGACGATGTCACGTCACTTGAAATCGATTGGCAAGGTGAAAACACTGGACAAGTGGGTGCTATATGAACTTAACGAACGGCAGAAGCTTCAACGTCAAGACATACGTAATTCACTGTTAATTCGAAATTAGGCCTAATTCTGCTTTGTGATAATGCTAGACTGCATGCTTCACAAATAACGGCGTAAAAGCTGAATAGCTTAAGATATGAAACTCTGCCTCATTCACCATATTCACCTGACCTATTGCTTACTGATTATCGTTTTTTCAAACATCTAATCCATTTCCTCAGCGAGAAAACATTTATGATTCGAGAAACTGTTGAAAATGTCTTTAAACAATTTATTGTCGCCAAAACTCTGAATTGTTATAAAAATGGAATTAAGAAACGTGTAACTAATTGGAAAAAATGTGTGGATTGCAATGGTTCTCATTTTGATTAATAACATTTAATATTAAAAAAGTTATGATCATGTACAGTTAATGCTAAAAATCAGATATTTCATATGTTACAACCTAATAATAGACTGGCAAATATGCTCTTTGTAACTTCCACTTTTCGATTCTCTTTGTTTGTGTCACAAGATTTTACTAAATGTAACGAGAAGATGGATAGGCGTACTCTCAAGCCATGGTTTTCTTTACATCGTAGATAACATAATAGAAGACAAAGATCGACTCATGTGAAGAATATGAATCGTTCAAGCGGTCAAATGACCGCTCGTGGTAGACAAAACAGATTACAAATTTTTTCCTGAAAATAAACGATAAGAAAAAGAGTGAATATTAAAAAATGCATTGTACATATAATAGAAGAAAAGTAGAAGAAAAGTCGTGAAGTTAAATGGTGATACAGTAACGTCGTATGCAGGAAGATCTAAATGAAATTTTCAAAACTATCATTTGACCGGGCATGGTAGGTTTAGTGTTAATATTTTGTATAATATTTGTATATAAAATTGCGGTTCTTGTGCTACTACTTTTAAGTCGCTATATCGCTTGTATCATGTACAATTAATTTGATTGCTTTTTATATAATTCTTAAACTATTAATATCATTCAATCTGAGTAATTTTAATGTTATATATCTTTTACCTTTTTTTTTTTAGTTATGAAACTAACAAACTTCGTTCAGAAATACCACCAGAAATGAGTATATCGCCTGCAAATGATCACGGGGATGATACTAAAATGTTTGTGCTTCTTGTAATTCGTTTTCAGTGTGCTGTATATTTATGGTGGCGGTAATCAGTTATTTAGTTATGTTAAATAGACATATAATTATAACTCATATTTATTTAATATAAGATAAATATTATATGTATAATCTTACATTATATTATAGTTATACATAGTTATGTCTATTTAACAGTATTCCGTGTATACGTTCAAGCTTTTGTTTGATGGTAGTCATTTTGAAAAAGTGATTATATAATGCAATTATAAAAAAAAATAGTAATAAGGATAATTCTTTTGGTTTGAACTTTTTCAATTTTAGTAGGTGTATTAAAGTAATATATAAAAATATGTGTGTGTGTGTGTGTGTGTGTGTGTGTGTGTGTGTGCAGTCATGTGTGTATATGAATACATATATAATTTTACAGAAACATTGCAAGATAATAGTTGATATAAATTTTAATTTTTAGAGGTTCTCCAATATCAGCACAGCCAAAGGTATCAGGTCCATTTGGACTTGATATGGATTTTTTACAAAAAATCGAATTAAATGCGCCCGTGAAGTATCGAAATCCAGTTCTCCCGGAAATTAATTTCGATGACCTAAATGAAACTCCAAACTTATTAAATCTATCGAAAGTACCGTAAGTACTTATTGTCGTTTATTATTGTAGTACATGCATTAGCATATTATTGTTGTACATATTCTATGTCCAGAGAAAAGTAAGCATTTTGATATAATTATAACTTTTTAACTGTGACACACTTTGAGAGACAAGTATCTGCAGCGTGCAACACGATTTTGGTAGATCAGTAGCTGAGGCCTATCGCTAAAATTGGAAACGTATACATATATATATTTTTCGCAAAAAAAAAAATGCTTGCAACAATGAAAGTATCATAATGTTCAGTTACTTCAACATTTGCTGTGCAGAATGTAATACATGTTCAACAATACATCATTTTAGTATAACGAACAATATATTACATTGATACGTAAACAGGATGTTCCATTCAACTAAATCAAGCCACAACTTTATAATGGTAGAAGGTAAAAAAAAAATTAAATGATTTTGAATGGTGCATCAAGTGATTACACGTTTACTCCAGAAGTGGAGACATGTCAAAGATTACAAGGTTACCTCTATTTTGCTTGAACAAGAAATAGAGCATGCGAATTGTCATTATTGGCTGAACAGGATAATATTGACAGATCGGATAATATTGTTACGCCGATATGAAGTTGGCGTGTCGACTGAAGGTGCTCCCTCGAGTCATCGCTATCGATATATTGATTGGAGGGGGTCGTTTCGCTAGCGACCGGAAATGTTTAAAAGGAATCGCTGTTCGATCGCCGAACGGAACGGTTGTGTCTGTAGCGTGATCATTAATAAACTGCTTTTATATAAAAGTGTTGTCAATTTGATAAGAATGTCGAAACAGTCCGCGTCGAAGCGCAACAATATACAGGGTGTCCCGGTTAAGTGAGTACAGAGAGGATATCTCGGAAGGAGTTGTAGTTATTAAAAATGTGTTTGTACAAAAGTTGTTTGGTAGGACGGGCTACATCATGTAGTAATAATTGTTTTCTTGTGGGTGGAGTAGTAGAGAAGATCTGAAGGTCAATCTAATTTTCTTAAATGGAATGCTATATTTTTTTCTTCAGAAAGTAACAGCTGGCTCCAAGACAAATCCAAAGAGGTGCTATAATGTAGTATTCTGAGTTCGATAAAGGTAAATCGTTAGCTTATGTTTACGTTGTGCATCGGCTGACGGCAGACAGCTAGCAACCGCTGCTGAGCAATGCCAATAATACAAAGACAAAATCTTTGGTTTCAACAAGATGGAGCTCCTCCCCATTATGCTATAGCAGTTCGTAACTGGCTAAATATTAAATTCGAAAATAAATGGATTAGACGTGGCGGACCAATTGCATGGCCTCCAAGGTCGCCAGATCTTTCTCCGTGTGATTTTTTTCTGTGGGGCTATTTAAAAAAAAATTTTTAACAAGAAACAATTTTTAAAAAGATTACAAATATG
Source organism: Anthophora plumipes (assembly GCA_951804975.1). Taxonomy (NCBI): domain Eukaryota; kingdom Metazoa; phylum Arthropoda; class Insecta; order Hymenoptera; family Apidae; genus Anthophora; species Anthophora plumipes. The sequence goes on from OX638119.1 coordinate 19,096,467, forward strand.
TATTTCAAATGATGGTGAACATGTAGAAGGATAAAAAATTATTTAACTAGTAAGTGAAAATTGCAATTGATACTTTATGGCTTTAGCAATAATCTTCAATCTCTGTTTATAATATCATAATTACAGTAACTTGATACCGACGCATTCGACGCTGCTCAGCAGCGGTTGCCAGCTGTCTGCCGTGAGCCGATGCACAACGTAAACATAAGCTAACGATTTACCTTTATCGAACTCAGAATACTACATTATAGCACCTCTTTGGATTTGTCTTGGAGCCAGCTGTTACTTTCTGAAGAAAAAAATATAGCATTACATTTAAGAAAATTAGATTGACCTTCAGATCTCCTCTACTACTCTACCCACAAGAAAACAATTATTACTACTAGATGTAGCCCGTCCTACCAAACAACTTTTGTACGAACACATTTTTAATAACTACAACTCCTTCCGAGATATCCTGCTGTACTCACTTAACCGGGACACCCTGTATATAGGGTCTCATAACTCCTATAACTCCCAGAAATGGGGAGTTGCTGAGATGACTGAACAACTGTTTCCTTTACCAAAATGTTGGTTGAAGCTTTGTTTTTGAATTATTAACCAAAAACACTGAAAGCGTTGACTCTGAACCGCCGCGCTCACTCGTGGTCGTGAATAAACGCATCGGCACAGCGTGAATATCGCGGTAAATGTTACATCATTTTAAATCAAGAATAATGTAAAATTATTCGTTATTCATGAATAACAAATAAACTGATAAGTCGTTTAATAATTGTGTTCGATACTTTTATTCGTTATACGAAAGAAATAAAGCGTTTTATTACTTATGAAAAAAAAATTTGTTTAACAGCACGTTTTCAGGTGGATAAATTATGTTTTAAGAAAAACGTTTTCGACAACTAATATTAGAAAAAGCTAGTTAAACTTACCCATTCGTCTACGAATTAACCTGTTTCGATGAAAGTGGGTCGATGACACTGAGTCATTGTGCTGATCCTGACCTTTCCAGGCAATCCTCAACAGCTGATGTTACGGTCGGGTTGGTGAACTCACGCGTTAAGAAACGCGTTAGGCATCATTTAGAAAAGACTATGTTGACATTCTTTTTCAGCCACACGACACGTACCCCCTCAGTCTCTAAGAAGTCATCGAAAATTATCGATCGTGCAGTGAAGTCAGTTCACCGACCCGTCCGTAACATCAGCTGTTGAGGATTGTCTGGAAAGGTCAGGAGCGGCACAAGGATCTGGTGTTAACGACCACTTCCGTCGAACTAAGTTATTTCGTGGACGAATGGGCTAAATAATTTAATTAGCTGTTTCTAACATTAGTTATCCAAATCGTTGTTCTTAAAACAATTTATCCACCTGAGAACGTGCTGTTAAACAACAAATTTTTTTCATAAATAATAAAACATTTTATTTCTTTCAAATAACGAATAATTCCACATTATTCTTAATTTAAGGCGATGTAACATTTGCCACGATACTCGTACTATGCCAATGCGTTTGTTCACAACCACAATCGAGCGCGGCAGTACAGAGCCAGTATTCTCAGTGTTTTTCGTTAATAATTCAAAAATGAAGCTTCAAGCAACATTTTGGTAAAGGAGAAAGTTGTTCAGAGTCACCCCAGCAACATCCTATTTCCGGGATTTACACCAGTTACGAGACACCCTGTATACGGTGCGATATTCGCTACTACTTATATTTACTCGTTTTCTTTCCTTCTGATCAAACATTTTTTGGGAACGCTATATTATTTAAAAAAATAACGAATGAATAAAATGATAAAACTGATCGCAAATTGAAGTAAATAAACACTTACATATGTAGCAAAGAAATAAGTTTATATGATTCAATTCATGATGCGATTTTACGAGAATAGCGAAATTGAGATTGAACGGTATTAATAAAAACATGCGAACATTGAAACAGTTGCCAATATTCAACTATTTGCAATTGCTATGTTACATGTAATGATAAATTCTATGTTAGAAAACAGTTAAGAAAACAGTAAATATGTTATAGTAAGAAAACTTTAAAGAGTGTACGTATACGTTTTTCGTATATATTGATAAATCAGCGAAGGTGTATATATATGCCTTTCGTAGTCAAAGGGTTGAAGCTGACAAAAGAAAAAGTGTTCAATCTTATATGTTATGTTCATCTTGGAAAGACGAAAACATTCTTACACTAGAAAATCTGCGAGAGAGAATTTGCTTTGCAAATATTGCCATTGTTCCAGAACTTACTGGAAGTGTAAAACTATCATATTCGAAAGTGTATGAAAGTTAACAGTAACAATGCAAAATATTTGAAATAAACAGCTATACAAATATGTACAGATACTTGTAAATTTTACACGGTTCTTTCTTTGCAATGAAAACATGATTTTTATCATTTGGAAGTCAGTATGACATATATCGTTCTTTGTCAGTCTTAACAACGGATATATATCATTCCATTGAAAAACATGACAATAAGCTTGATATTTCTAAAAAGAATAGTTTTAAAAAGAACTATTATAATACATAGCAGTCTTCATAGTAAAATTTGCCTCTTGGAGCAGAGTAATTTTCTCCGACATTTTTATCGAATAATCGAAAGGAACAAAGATATTTTATGCACCCAAATTAGAGGAAACACCCTGTGTACGTCTTCTGCAGTTAAAATGGAGAAAAGAGGTTGCATTAAAATATTTAATTAAAGAAAAATAACACTTGCGTTATAGTTTAGATACTTTCATCTCTTTTGCATTAATCTTGTATGGTATATTAAAAGAGGTTTTTATTTATGTGATGCAAGTTTTATGTCTATTAATTATGTATAAAGAATTACCGATCGAATCACACAGAACATATTTTAATACGATATATTTTTCCAGAGTAATTCCTGTATCTCCTCCAAAGTTGTTAGTATCAAAATCCGCATCAATGGTACAGCAGCAATTAAGCACAGCTAATGCTAGTAAAGAGGACAGTCTTGAACGTAAAATTCTTTCAATGGCTAGTCTAGATTTGGTTGTTGCGATTCAGTCGATGAATAGTATAGATAATGTATGTATTTATAATGCGTATTTTTACATTATATTATATTTATAAGTTCTTCTATTTATAACTTCTATATACTTCACAGCTGATAAAATCTCATCAGATTTTGAATTTGCAATCTAAAGAAGATAAGTTTATTGGTTCAATAAATATGCAATTGAAACTTCTTCAGACTTATCCTTTGCAACAAGGGGGAGCAGATATATCTAAAGGTTTTAGGAATATATCCATGGTTTTGTTAGCGGTAAGGATTAATTATGCAATATGCATAAAATAACACGAGTTATATTTATTGTAAAATTATTTACAGTTCTACGATACTGGGATTCTTGGGAAAAACGTTCCACTGATACACTTAAAAGAACTTGTGGATCAAATGATCAGTTTGTTAGCTGAAAATAAATTGAATCATTTGCACCAGGCAGAAGCATATTACCGCGTGATTAATAACATTGTTTGTAAAATAATAGATAACTCGAATCATACTACTATCATATGGTAATGGTATAAAGAATTATTTCTCATAATGTTATAATTGATTTTTTATTTAATACATTCTTATTAAAATTATTTTATAAACTATATGTTTCTCAATTTTTTCGTTGTTTAGCGTTTTAATAAAATTACTTCACGGATGTGCTGAGTCCATTGCTCCATCTAAATATGAAGAATTAGTTATGAAATGTTTATGGAAAATTGTGAAAACATTTCCCAATTGGGCTGAGGACTTAGATTACGATACAATTCTTTTAGAAGTGCATCGATTTCTGAAGGTATACGTTTATTCTTGTTCATGTCGTATCAATGTTTCTTGCAGAATTGAAATATGTATGTACATTATAGGATTATCCAAGTGTATGGTGGAAGAAGCGAAAATCTGATACTCCATTGCGTACGATTAAAACAATTCTGCATAGCATGACCCGTGTGAAAGGCAGTACAATACTCAGTCACCTAACTCAAATAAATAATACAAATGAGTCAGAATTACATTCTTATCTTATCAGACTAATTGTGGTTAGTTAATTCAATATTTATAAGATATTCAACCTTATAAAGTATACAAAATTCTAATTTTTTATGATAATGTTCAACAGACTTTTAAACCAGATGAAATTAATAGCAATCCCAGGACTACACTGAGATCAAGTAATACTGGGAAAACTCAAGAACACTTATCGAAATTTACTCATCAACAGTTGTCGGAAATATTTAAAAAAATTGGCTCTAAAGAACATACGCAAGAAGTAATTTATCAATAAATAATGTGTTATAGATGTCTAATATTTAATGTTTTCATAATATAGTAAATGTACTTCTTGTACAGGGCTTAATGCAACTGTACGATTTTAAACTTCAATATCCTGAAGCAGACGTGCAACCTTTCTTGGTAAAATCACACCAATTTTTCCAAGACTTCATAGAGCAAGGGTTAAGAGATATCGATCAAACACGAAAAAATCTAAATCATATACCATCAACTAATAATCAATACTCAACAGGTAAATACTTAATACGAAGTATCGATATTGCTAAAATAAGTTTATCAGTGCTTTTGTATGAACTGTTTGCTGTAGAAGCAGCTGAATCTGCTGATTCTCAAGAAAAAAGCCTAATGGATCCACTGCATAGGCTCGAGAAACTGGGAGTGTCAGAAGTACAATGTAGAACTCCTACTAGCCAGCCAAGTCCAACATGAATTAATCTTCATTAATATGTATTAGGTAAGAAAGAAAGGATTATGCAGTGTGTCTTACCTAAGACAAAGCATCTAAGTGTCTCCTTCAGTTGAGATAATAAAGAAAGATGTTTCATGTACAATATGAATGGTATAAAAAGAGGAATACGCCGCAAAGAATATTTTTGTCTTAAGGTCTTTTTTTTTTCAATGTTTTCAAAGTTAGTTTTACAAGTTTTAGTTTTTGTTTGCTCGTAAGTACATATTTTTTCCCTTGCACATTGTAACTGACATTAAAGTGTATTCAGAAATATAGGATATGATCTTCAAATCGTCTTTGAAGTCCTAAAATTCAAGTTAAACCTGATATTTATTTCCATCAAGATTACAGGCTTCGTGGGGGAGAATCTGCAAGTGTAAGTTTATTATCGTAATACAGATATTTAGAAAATTTTACCGCATTCAGGTAAACAAACGAACGCTAGAAGATATTACAAGCAGTCTAATTAAAGCTTGTACTGAAATTAATTCTGAAACGATTGTAAGAACGTTGCAATCTTTCATTGCTGGTTTCAAACAAGGTATTTATCCCTAACGCCATTTTGGTCACTTGTTAACCTAAGAAAGTGAGTAATAGACGCCTTAAAAATTTCATGGCGGTCATGTCTTCTGTATTTGTGGCGTGATAGTAAATATGTTTACTTATATTCGCAGATTCTCTCCCGTAAAGTCGGAAATGAGGCTTGAAGTCTATAAGCTTCATGAGAAATTGTAAATTTCATATTTAACTTCAATTTTGGGAGTCAATGGTCATTTCAAGGTTGTATATTATTTCTGAATACATTTTAATGTCAGCTGTAACGTTTGAAACAAAAAAATACATCGGTAACCTTGAAAAATATGAAAAAAAAAATTAACGAAGAAAAGAAAACGTTTTTTGCGACTTATTCGTCCTTTCGTAACCATTCATATTGTATACGAAATGTTTTTTGTATCATTGCAACTAAAGGAGATATTTAGGTGGTTTATTTTAGGTAAGACACTCCGTATATACAGGGTGTCCTGTAACTAATGTACTCCCGGAAATGGGGGGTTGCTGAGATGACTGAACAACTGTTTCCTTTACCAAAATGTTGGTTGAAGCTTTGTTTTTGAATTATTAACAAAAAACACTGAGAGCGTGAGCGTTGGCTCTGAACCGCCGTGCTCGGTTGTGGTCGTGAACAAACGCATTGACACAGCTTGAATATCGCGGCAAATGTTACATCGTCTTAAATTAAGAATAACGTAGAATTATTCGTTATTCATGAATAACAAATAAACTGATAAGTTGTTTAATAATTGTGTTCGATACTTTTATTCGTTATCCGAAAGGAATAAAGCGTTTTATTACTTATGAAAAAAATGCTTTTTAATAGCACGTTTTCAGGTGGATAAATTATATTTTAAGAAAAACGATTTCAATAAGTAATATTAGAAAAAGTTAGTTAAACTTACCCATTCGTTCACGAAATAACCTACTTCGACTGAAGTGGCCGTTAACACTGAATTTTCGTGATTCTGACCTTTCCAGGCAATCAACAGCTGATGTTACGGCCGGGTCGGTGAACTGACTTCACTGCTCTCCGTGTTTTTCGTTAATAATTCAAAAACGAAGCTTCAACCAACATTTTGGTAAAGGAAAAAGTTGTTCAGAGTTACCCCAGCAACCTTTTCTGAGAGTTACACTAGTTACGGGTCACCCTGTATGTATTAGTAATGTAGGAATTTAGCGCCGATTTAAATTTCTACTTCAAAAGTGTAACATTAAATGCATAATCTGCTCGATTGAGTTTGACTAGGTTTGAGTTCATACATGAAAGTTCTTACAAACATGTAGGCGTTTTCAGTTTAGCAACTGTTCATAAATAGTTGTACAAGGAACGTGAATAAATTAAATGAATATTCCAGCAATCGATTATTTAACTATTCATATTGATTACTGCTGAAAATAGTAAGACTCATATTTCTTACTTTTATCAAGAGAACCTCGCCGATTTGTTCAGATTATTTTCATGAATGTAGGATGAAAATTATAGCAATACAAATTTTCATTGTTAGACGATACTATAAAACATTCATTTCAAATTCGATAAGTACAAATAGCCTACTCTCCCTGTTTAACAGTGTTTAACAAAAAAAAAAATATTTATGGGTATGGATAACTGAAATTCAGTTGAGCAAATTTAAGTAAAACTTGAGCCAGTATTACGATACGCGTAGTCACGATTGTAAATATAGATAATTACGTTGATTCAATCCATATTGTGAGTAGAAATTCGTATATTGTGCATAGAAAAGTTGAATTCGAATTGACTAAAAACATTTTTTTATGTAGTTTTTAATTAATTTTTACAAAAAGAGAGGTATTTATAGCAAATGTCTTACATATTTATTGTCTATTCGAATAGATAAATTATATTTTACAGGATTGCAGTGCTTAAATAACTGGATTAAGAATTAATAATACATATAACACAATATTAAGTAAATAACACATAGTGACGAAGATTAATCATTGTACCTAATGTGTCTAACGTTATACTGTTCAGTGCAACATTAATTGTAGCATTTACGTTCGATACTCTCAGTAACTATGTGTACGTTGTAATGCTACTAATTACACGAAGTTTATATGTTACATATACCATATTCGCAAATAATTGCGAATATATCACTCGTATTTATCGGTATTTGAAAACTATAATTATGCTGTAAGAAGTATTACGATTAATTTTGCAGCTGATTTATATTTCGTTACTTTTAAAAATAAATCCAGTTTTTATTACATATAGCAAGCTCATTTTTTTCGCTAATTCTATATTTATACGAGAAATGTTACAACTGTTTATTTAATTAAAATTTAACCTTGCTATAAAAAGAACGTTTCTCCATATTTATAACCCCGATATACGAATGTAGATATAATACGTTAACTTCTCATAATATAGTAACATTGTATTAGTAAATAATAACGATGATAATTTAACATAAAACGTCTTAAAAAAATGTCTTGATACATCTGCGTCGTGCAAATAGATCGTATATATACACTTAACATAAAATATCCAATACAATATTTTACAATAATTGTATTTATCTTTAATTTATAAAGTACTGCTTAATGCTTGATATGTTGTATCGTTTAATTTTTATAAACTCCCTTGACATTGGTGAATATTTACATCGATATAATTTTTAACATAATATGTTGAATATAAAAATACTTTTTGAATAAAATTTAATATAAATTATCTATTACTTTTATATACAGTTACACGAATACTGTATATTACTTTTATACATCTATCGGATTGGCAAACAGTGCTGTTACAGCAAACAGTAAGAACACTGCTCCGCCAAGTATGGTCACTGTAAATAATAAAAGGCTTTTTTAATTCGTTATTTGAGTTTCACTATTTCATCGTTAATATTTAATAAATTTTTTTCTCAAATTTGACGTTTCTTTGCAAATTTTTAATCTGTTAATCTTTACCTGTTCGTACTGAAATTTTCTGAGCAATCATTCTGCCTCCTAATACTGCCATTCCTGTACAAAACGAATGTCCTAATATTCCACCTATTATGACTCCGTAAACATCCTAACAGTAATAAATGTTTTTAGTTTTTCTTTCTTGTATCAATTAAAAATAAGAATTTCTTTGCACACAATGCTGTAACAATAAGTTTCAAATTTCAATGTTCTTTACTTCTCTCGCTGCAAGTATAATAGTTGTGAGTTGTGAACGGTCTCCCCATTCTGCAAGAAAAGTTAGTGTAAATGCTTGAAGGAATATCCTAGAGAGAAACATTAGTGCACTAATTTTTGTTGCTTTTCTCACAAAACCAGTTTCTGGATCCTGCACTAATGTACTTCCCGTTTCCTTCTCATACTGAAATTGGTAACATTTATAAATTATTTACTTTTTGTAAGAATTTAAACATAATTACATTGCAAAACCTACAACTTCTTTTTTTCTTAAATCAGACTGTACTTCTTCTATCTCCTCTTGCGCTTCAGCTGCAGACATCTTGTAACCATCTCGTAACATTTTTATACCAAATAAAGTGAAAAGAGCAATGGAAACGTAATGCGTGTACACACGAGGGATTATAGTTGCAGCATATCCAAAAATAACTGAAGATCAAAGAGAAATGTTGTTATATTTATTTACTTTTATTCTTAAGGAAATCATTGTAATCTTATTGATGTACCACAGAATTTCAATAATTTGGCATTCAACAATTTAGTACACATGATTTTGGCTACAATCGTGTCCTACTAACATCATTTGGCAACACTAGCAATCAGTTAAGCATGCTTTTATATTGTATTTAAATACTACAAACTGTTTTTGGAATTATCTATCTTGTTTTTATCGCATTACACAAGTATAGTTTAATAATTCTAGAGTAGAAGCTCCAACTGTGCTGGATTTATTAGAATTTCACCATATATACTCTTACGTGAAATAAAAATTGCTTAATGAAGATGTTACATGTAACAATACCTGAAAGGATAGTCATTACAACTAAGGCACTGATTGCTCCTGCGAATACTATTAATCTTGGATGTTTCATTGCCATAATTGCGGCGATAAAGAATGTTTTGTCTCCCAACTCGGAGACTACAATGACAGATAAAGAAGCTATAAATGCATGTAAGAACCCGAGGTTGTCTTTGGGGAGTTGCGGAGATATTACCCCTTCGGGTTTCTAAAAATGATTAGAAGTATTATTATTAATAAATTTATACGATTTAATATAAAGAGAAAAATGAAGTACTTGCCGTGGACGTCATTATCATTTGAAATCTTCCATCATATACAGGTTCGTTTTCACCCAATACCATAGATGAAAAAAAACAATTTATCACACATATGCACAAAAAATACTGGTTTGTCATTCGAACCTTATTAAAAGCCATTGTTCGTAGTAAATAACGATAGTACTGAATCTTTTAACCTCAAATTTGTTGCGATGCACATCTTTTCGATGCACACATTTAAGATATACTATACACGGTATCTTTCTACAAAGCTACAATGCAGCGGTTCGTATATGATGTGCGGTAATAACAAATAAACTAATAAGTTGTTTAATAATTGCGTTAGATACTTTTATTCGTTATCTGAAAGGAATAAAACGTTTTATTACTTATGAAAAAAATTTTTTTTTTTTTAACACTGACGTCCACACGTGTAACAGAAAATTTTTCGTCTGCCGCCGGTATGTCTCGCGTAGATTCTACTATCTGTTACCAGCCTTTTTTGCACGATCGCTCATATTGTAATTACAATATCAGGGCATGAAAATTTTAATAACTCTTACTTGATTCTGTCACCTGATTTAATTTTATTTCCAATAAAAGTTAGAGACTAAACAGTTTAGTGTATACAGGGTGTCCCAGAACTAGTGTAACATCCGGAAATGGGGGGTAGCTGAGGTGATTCTGAACAACCTTTTCCTTTACCAAAATGTTGTTTGAAGCTTCGTTTTCGAGTTATTAACGAAAAACACTGACCAATCACAGCGCCCAGAGACCGCGGGCTCAACCACGTATGCACGGCTTTTATACACGGGCGCTCAGTCGGGCTCCCGGCACACGTACTGGCACAGCATAGGTATCGCGGAAAATGTTATGTCATTTTAAATTAAAAATAATGTGAAATGATTCGTTATTCATGAATAACAAATAAACTAATAAGTCGTTTAATAACCGCGTTCGATACTTTTATTCGTTATTCGAAAGAAATAAAGCGTTTTATTATTTATGAAAAACATTTTTTTTTTAACAGCACATTTTCAGGTGAATAAATTGTTTTAAGAAAAACGATTTGTATAACTAATGCTAGAAAAAAATAATTGAAATATCGTCCACGAAATAGCTTGCTTCGACGAAAGTAGGTCGGTAAGGCTGGATCCTCGTGTCAATCCTGACCTATCCAACAATTTTCAACAGCCGATGTTCTGGCTGAGTCGATGAACTCACTTCGCCGCACGATCGATATTTTTCGGTGACTTCTTAGAAGCTGTCGATTTTGATTTTTCTCCGTGCCTTCGGCGCGGTTCTCTGGCGAAAGGCTGCCGTGCTTGGTGCTTGTTCGCCGGAATGATTTATTATTAAACTAATTGTAACATCCACAGTTTTATAACTATTAATTTCAAAAAGTTTAGAATTGAATACACGATAATGTGGCTTATAAATTTGAATGGTATATCATCCACATTCACGAACGTGATAATAACTCTGTTCGATACTTATATTCGTTATTCGAAAGGAATAAAATGTTTTATTATTGTTAGAAAAGTCCAAAAAGCGAAGGCTTGAGTGGGCCATGTGCAGTCTTTCGCTGCGTTTCCACCTCCTAGGGATGGTTCTGCCTCAAGCCTAAGAAAGACCATATTGTCAAGGGGGTTCTCCTGACTAGGATTTTTCAGGGAAGACAGAATTGTATCAGCACTCGCGAAGTATAGTTCAAAACACAAGCTTTCACTCCTTTTAACCACCCACGTTCATTTCTTATTCAAACGTTCACCACCGTTATCCTGATTTTCCTTACATTATTTACGAAAAAAATGTTTTTTTCTTTTAACAGCACATTTTCAAATAGATAAAATATGCTGTGAAATAAAACGATTTCGATAGCTAATGCTAGGAAAAAATAAGAACCATCCCTAGGAGGTAGAAACGCAGCGAAAGACTGCACATGGCCCACTCAAGCCTTCGCTTTTTGGACTTTTCTAACAATAATAAAACATTTTATGCCTTTCGAATAACGAATAAAAGTATCGAACAGAGTTATTATCACGTTCGTGAATGTGGATGATATACCATTCAAATTTATAAGCCACATTATCGTGTATTCAATTCTAAATTTTTTGAAATTAATAGTTATAAAACTGTGGATGTTACAATTAGTTTAATAATAAATCATTCCGGCGAACAAGCACCAAGCACGGCAGCCTTTCGCCAGAGAACCGCGCCGAAGGCACGGAGAAAAATCAAAATCGACAGCTTCTAAGAAGTCACCGAAAAATATCGATCGTGCGGCGAAGTGAGTTCATCGACTCAGCCAGAACATCGGCTGTTGAAAATTGTTGGATAGGTCAGGATTGACACGAGGATCCAGCCTTACCGACCTACTTTCGTCGAAGCAAGCTATTTCGTGGACGATATTTCAATTATTTTTTTCTAGCATTAGTTATACAAATCGTTTTTCTTAAAACAATTTATTCACCTGAAAATGTGCTGTTAAAAAAAAAATGTTTTTCATAAATAATAAAACGCTTTATTTCTTTCGAATAACGAATAAAAGTATCGAACGCGGTTATTAAACGACTTATTAGTTTATTTGTTATTCATGAATAACGAATCATTTCACATTATTTTTAATTTAAAATGACATAACATTTTCCGCGATACCTATGCTGTGCCAGTACGTGTGCCGGGAGCCCGACTGAGCGCCCGTGTATAAAAGCCGTGCATACGTGGTTGAGCCCGCGGTCTCTGGGCGCTGTGATTGGTCAGTGTTTTTCGTTAATAACTCGAAAACGAAGCTTCAAACAACATTTTGGTAAAGGAAAAGGTTGTTCAGAATCACCTCAGCTACCCCCCATTTCCGGATGTTACACTAGTTCTGGTACACCCTGTATAAAACCTTGTAAATATATGTATATAGAAACTAGAAACAGTGCGGACAAATTCTTTTTCCCAAGTACCTAGAAGTAGGGAATTTCATTAATAATCGTTGCCATTGTTCCGATGGCGTACCGTTGGCGCCTTGTCTTTCTGAACACGTTATATTGTTGGCAATGGAAAACTTATTGTAAATAAATTTAAGCGTTATTGTAAGTTAGACCTTGGGGAAACTGAAGTTAATTCTGGAAAGATACTTCGAGCGCGATATTCAATAGTTCTCTGTTATTAAATTGCGAATTATCACGGACCACTGAGATAAAGTTTATTATACGTAAATAGTCATGGCCCAGTCATCGAACACTCGATTAAAGAAATGAAACGCAGTTAGATGACCAATGAGGCTACTCGCTGATGCTAAATTTGGGTAACATTGGAGTGGCTAATGGTTGTTAATAGTTGTTTACTTAAGAAACTAAAGGCTATAAATGCCAGTGGACCTGATATGAAAGAGATGAGGAAAGCCTCAGCTTCTTCCTTTTCCCCTTGTATTCCGCATCATTGAGAACAGATTTTTCAAACCCAAGTTTTGTTTAAGTTCATTTGTGTTTAATTAAAAGTCATTACAAAGTTTGTTTAAATTCATTTAATTGCGGTTAATTGGAAGTTATTATCAAATTCAGTCGGTTTATTTGATCTTAAAGTTCCTAAGAGCAGTGATAAAATAATTTCGCACACGAACGAGCAGAGCGGTTCAGCGCTCCACGGGCAGTAACCTATGTCTTGTTCCCTCAAAATTATTAGAAGATCTGCTACACTATAACGTTACAGACCTGTAGCGGTACTCAATCAGTTGATAAACAAAGTTCCTAGATATAGTTACTGGAAAGTAAATTGGTAACCCTAGATTAAGATAAGTTAAGTGAGAGTGCAATCTAGGTTAAGACATTGTTTAACACAAAATGCATAAGGGTGTCTCATGACTCCTGTAATTCTCGGAAAATTACTCAGAGAGTTGCTGAGGTGACTGAATAACTTTTTCTTTTACCAAAATGGTAGTTAAAGCTTCGTTTTTAAATTCTTAACGAAAAACAGTGGTCACAAAACGCATTGACACAGCGTGGGTATCGCGGCAAATGTTACATCATCTTAAATTAAAATTAATGTGGAATTATTCGTTATTCATGAATAACAAATAAATTAATAAGTCGTTTAATAATTGTGTTCGATACTTTTATTCGTTATCCAAAAGAAATAAAATGTTTTGTTTTTTATGAAAAAACGTTTTTCTAACAGCATGTTTTCAGGTGGATAAATTACGTTTTATGTTTTTATTTACTTCCTGTTTTGCAGGTTTTTTGCAATTTTTCCTGCTTCTGCATCCTACTGCATGGTGTGAGTACTACATATGAGCATACATAACATCTAACGTCTTTATTCTTCTTTTAGTGCATAGGAAGGACTTACTCCAGGTGACACTCACCCCATCTCACAGGAAACTACATTATAAAAAAAAAAAATGACAAGAAAGCTAGACGATTTTTGGCATATCAACTAAGCGAAACCTACTTTCAGGGCCACCTTGCGCTTTGGGACGTTTTTTCTCTTTTTGATACCGAAGTAACGACAACATCCTCGATCGCTAGGATTACTTGCGCATTGGAACAATTTCTGCGAGATCAGGAAAATTTAATGTAGAGCAGTAACTAAACCTACTTTACTCTGATTTGTTGAGTCCTAGTTGTTTTGGGCGAGGGCTTGCCGAACCGAAAATTCCGACTTGCCGAAAATAAAATATAGTCAGCTCTCCGCTGACTATATGCTACAAATAGTAATAATTGTTAAACCGACAAGTATGCAGTATGAGTGTAAATCAAGAAAGAAGTTGGAAGAGTGGTGGGAGAAACTCAGATGTAAAACGAAAAAAGGATTTAAACAAATGTAGAACTGTATGCACGCCTACGACTTGGTAGAATAACGAATCAGGGGTTCTCGTGCATCCATCTCGTAGTCTAATTCGTTAGGCGTAATATCAACGCAGTGTAAACAGATCTGGACAGGGTTCGCTGTGGCCTCATTCGGAAGTGTGAAGCTGCGATACTCTTGGACGTACAATCATGAGGTGCGTGTCAAATGGTCCGTGAGGTGTTAGAGCAGAGTTTTGTTGAACCTTGTCAAAGTGTTAACAAATTAGACAAAGGGACTCAATCTTCACGTAGAAGTTTTAATTCATTACTCATTCATATATTCGTGTTATTTTCAAATAGTTAATTTGTTTAAATTTGGTTATAAGTTCAAATACTATTATTATGTAGGAGGCCAAGTTGGATGGATATCAGGATTACAAAATGAATAGGGCAACTGTGGTTTAAAAAAATAATGGATAACAATATATTATTAACTAATAAGGTATTATGCAGAAGAAATAATTCTTTCACATGGAAACGGTTTTATCAGCAGACATCGCTTACGTATCGAGCCGAGACTACCGGTTTTTTCCTTTCTCTGAACTTTTGGCTTTTTACATACTTTGTATTTTCCAAATACTTGATCCGGCGGGCCCACGGTGTCGCTGGGCCTTCTACCCCGCACATGGTTCGCCGGTTTATGGCCTTATTTACGTCCGTAGGCCTCATTGTTACCAAAAATGCCTACAGTTCGGCCATCCTGTCATTTTAGACGTCCCGGCTAAACCTTGTACAATATTATCGACAGTTTTTCTTTTTCTTTACCACTGACATCGTGATAAGCACAAAATACAAATATATGCATAACATTAATACCGTTCTTAAATATAATCTTTCGATTAAACGCATAAATTTTGTTTTATTTTAATAACTTAAATTATATTATGATATACATATGGTTTCATATTATCAGGCGCTACCACTCCATTTTACAACATTTGGGTTTTTTGAAATTCGTCAATATCGCTAATTACATAACGATCGTAATCAAGAATCTTTTTAACTTTGTAGGGCACTTTATATAGGGTGATCCAAAATTCATGCAAGATTTGAATTCTGCGCCATTTGTACGGTAAAGTGTTGCCAACGAAAAACAGACAGCGTGACAGCTGACAGTTCAGGGTTATTAAAAATGGAGCGCTACACGAAAGAATTTTCATCTTGATAGCTTCGTTAATCGTCAAAATTGTCGCATTTGGGGTTCAGAAAATGCACGAGAGATTGTTGAGAAACAAATGCATTCGCAATGTATCACTCTATGCTGCAGATTTTTGTCTGGAGGCATCATCGGACCATTTTTCTTCGAAAATGCGGCTGATCAGGCAATAACAGTTAATGGTGTTCGCTATCGCGACATGATAAACCAGTTTTTTGTGCTTAAATTGCAAGATATAGAGGTGGACGACATGTGGTTTAAATATAACGGTGCCACATGCCATACAGACCAAGAAACAATTTAATTACTGCATGAGTCATTTCCTGGTCGTATAATTTCCTGTTTTGGTGATCAGAATTGACCGCCAGATCATGCGATTTAACGCCGTTGGATTTTTTTCTTTCGGTTCTTTTGAAGTCTAAGGTTTATGTCAACAAACCCACGACCACCCATGCCTTGAAGGAGGAAATTGAGCGCTGTATTAACTAAATTCAGCCACATTTATGCAAAACGGTCATGGAAAATTTCGACAAAAGAGTGCGTATGTGCCAGCAAATCCGCGGAGGCCAATTTACCCGATATACTATTCCATACATAACTCTATACAGTACTTTATGAATCAATAAAGAATTCACAATTTTTAATTAAAAACGTGTGTTTTCTATCAAAATTATGTAGGGAATTTATGTGAGGAGGGATAGTAAGCTCCAACGGACTTCGTTTTATACTATATTTATTAATACTCTATATTACTACGTGCTACGCCAAGGATGTCGCTAAGTCAATCGCTGGATTCACACTGTCTTTCGCTCTCTCGCATTCACTCAGACAACGCATTCATACAAACAACGCATTCACGCTCGGTCATCCCTACAATTACTTCTTGCGTGAAATTTGGAACACCTTATATTTAGGTAATAGTTTCTTTATTAATTCCTGCTGATGTATCAATGTTTCGAATCATTACGTAATCGCCCTCGTTATATGTCGATGCATTTTTCCGTTTATCGTTATACCGCTTTTCATTAATTACTTGACTTTTTTCAATATTGTTCGACGCTTTTTCCTGGAGAGGTTCACTCAGTATTCCACCATGCGTTTTGGTACGCAGAACCGGCGATATCTTCGTTTTCGTGTCGTTTGATGCGGAAACATGCGTTTTCTACGAAAAATCTTCGTGAATCTGTTGTGCAATTATACAGAATCGTCGAAATCGTTCTTCTAGTGCTATTCTTTTCGAAAACACTTGCTTTCTGGTGTTTTCAGTATTCTAGCATGCGTTTTAGTACCCCCAACCGGCGATATCTTTGTTTTCGTGCCTTTTGATGTGGAAATATGCGTATTCCACGAGAAATCTTCCGGATTCTGCAGTGCCATTATACAGAATCGCCGAATTCGTTGGTCAAGTACTATTTTATTCGAAAGCACTTGCTTTCAGGTGTTTTCAGTATTCCACCATGGGTTTTAGTACGCAGAACCATCAATGTCTTTGATTTCGTGCTTTTTGATGCGGAAATATGCGTTTTCTACGAAACAGCTTCGCGATTCTGTTGTGCCATGGATACAGAATCGCCGAAATCGTTGTTTTAGTGCTCTCTCATGCGAGAACACTTGCTTTCTGGTGTCTTCAGTATTCCGCCATGGGTTTTAGTACGCAGAACTATCGATATCTTCGATTTCGTGGCTTATGATGCGGAAATATGTGTATTCTAGGAGAAATCTTCGTGAATCTGTTGTGAAATTTTACAGAATGGTCGAAATCGTCCTTCTGGTGCTATTTTTTTCGAAAGCACTTGCTTTCAGGTGTTTTCAGTATTCTAGCATGCGTTTTAGTACGTTTTATGCTTTTTCGTGCTGTTTGAAGCGGAAACCTGCGTTTTCTAAGAAAAATCTTCGTGATTCCGCATACATGAGCACTCTCAACCGCCGAAATCGTTGTTCTAGTGCTATTCCTTTCGAAAACACTTGCTTTTGTAACGTCGGTCATACCGACGACTCTCTACCTTACCCTCTATTCTGCACGATCGGCACATTACCATTTACCTATAGTCAATAAGCACATATATATCCGTAGTCGGTAAGCTAATAATCTACAGCATCAACCACAGCTATCTCATTTCTCGACTTAATTTCTAGTACTCACCATCAGCTTGTTCCATTCCTATCCTCCAACTCCTATCTCTTTTCAAGAATCCAGAGTCAGCAGTCCCACGCTCGCTCACGATATCTCTCCAGAGGTATGCGGAGTCAGCAGTCACACGCTCGCTTATCCTCTCCATTACCGGTCCTCGCAATTCCACACTCTACTCCTATAAACATAGCTCCGCATCGCCCAGAAGTCAGTCAGTCAATCTTCTTTAAAATCAATTTTATTTTAAAATTAAAATAATTTGAATTTTAACATTAAAATTCTTCCATTAAATAGCGCTAAAACAGCGATGTCGGTGATGCCGCATCCTTCTCACAGATGGAACACCGACGATTATCGTAGAAAATGCATATTTCAGCTGGAAACGCCAACTAAACGAAGATATCGTCGGTTAAGCATACCAAGCGCAGGGTGGTGCAGGTGATACACCGGAATACAAGTGTTTTCGCATTAAGTAGCGTGAAAACAAGGATTTCTGTGATTCTGCATCCATCTCACAGAAGAGTCACGATGATTTGTCGTAGAAAATGCATATTTCAGCTCGAAACGACAACTAAACGAAGATTTCGACGGTTAAGCTTACCAAACGCAGGGTGGTGCAGGTGATACACCGGAATACAAGTGTTTTCGCATTAAGTAGCGTGAAAACAAGGATTTCTGTGATTCTGCATCCATCTCACAGAAGAATCACGATGATTTGTCGTAGAAAATTCATATTTCAGCTGGAAACGTCAAGTAAACGAAGATTTCGACGGTTAAGCTTGCCTAACGCAGGGTCGTGCAGGTGATACACCGGAATACAAGTGTCTTCGCATTAAATAGCGCTATAACATCGATGTCGGCGTTTCTGCATCCTTCTCACAGTAGAATTATGACGATTATCTTAGAAAATGCACATTTCAGCTGCAAACGCCAACTAAACCAAGATATTGTCGGTTAAGCATACCAAACGCAGGGTGGTGCAGGTAATACACCGGAATACAAGTGTTTTCGCATTAAGTAGCGTGAAAACAACGATTTCGGTGATTCTGCATCCATCTCACAGAAGAATCACGAAGATTTGTCGTAGAAAATGCATATTTCTGCGGGAAACGTCAATTAAACGAAAATGTCGTCTGCTAAGCATAGCAAACGGAGGGTGGTGCAGGTGATTCACCAGAATACAAGTGTTTTCGCATTAAATAGGGTGAAAACAAGGATTTCCGTGATTCTGCATCCATCTCACAGAAGAATCACGAAGATTTGTCGTAGTGAATGTATATTTCAGCTGGAAACGCCAGCTAAACCAAGATATCGTCTGCTAAGCATAGCAAACGGAGGGTGGAGCAGGTGATTCACCAGAATCCAAGAGTTTTCGCATTAAATAGCGCTATAACATCGATGTCGGCGTTTCTGCATCCTTCTCACAGTAGAATTATGACGATTATCTTAGAAAATGCATATTTCAGCTGGAAACATGAACTAAACGAAGATTTCGACGGTTAAGCTTACCTAACGCAGGGTGGTGCAGGTGATACACCGGAATACAAGTGTTTTCGCATTAAATAGGGTGAAAACAAGGATTTCCGTGATTCTGCATCCATCTCACAGAAGAATCACGAAGATTTGTCGTAGTGAATGTATATTTCAGCTGGAAACGCCAGCTAAACCAAGATATCGTCTGCTAAGCATAGCAAACGGAGGGTGGAGCAGGTGATTCACCAGAATCCAAGAGTTTTCGCATTAAATAGCGCTATAACATCGATGTCGGCGTTTCTGCATCCTTCTCACAGTAGAATTATGACGATTATCTTAGAAAATGCATATTTCAGCTGGAAACATGAACTAAACGAAGATTTCGACGGTTAAGCTTACCTAACGCAGGGTGGTGCAGGTGATACACCGGAATACAAGTGTTTTCGCATTAAGTAGCGTGAAAACAACGATTTCGGTGATTCTGCATCCATCTCACAGAAGAATCACGAAGATTTGTCGTAGAAAATGCATATTTCAGCTGAAAACGCCAACTAAACGAAGATATCGTCGGTTAAGCATACCAAGCGCAGGGTGGTGCTGGTGGTACACCAGAATACAAGTGTTTTCGCATTGAATAGGGTGAAAACATGGAATTCGGCTTTTCTGTATCTTTCTCACAGTAGAATTATGACGATTATCTTAGAAAATGCATATTTCAGCTGGAAACACCAACTAAACGAAGATATCGTAGGTTAAGCATACCAAACGCAGGGTGGTGCAGGTGATACACCTGAATACAAGTGTTGTCGCACTAAATAGCTTGAAAACAAGGATTTCTGTGATTCGGCATCCATCTCACAGAAGAGTCACGATGATTTGTCGTAGAAAATGCATATTTCAGCTGGAAACGACAACTAAACGAAGATTTCGACGGTTAAGCTTACCAAACGCAGGGTGGTGCAGGTGATACACCGGAATACAAGTGTTTTCGCATTAAGTAGCGTGAAAACAAGGATTTCTGTGATTCTGCATCCATCTCACAGAAGAATCACGATGATTTGTCGTAGAAAATTCATATTTCAGCTCGAAACGTCAAGTAAACGAAGATTTCGACGGTTAAGCTTGCTTAACGCAGGGTGGTGCAGGTGATACACCGGAATACAAGTGTCTTCGCATTAAATAGCGCTATAACATCGATGTCGGCGTTTCTGCATCCTTCTCACAGTAGAATTATGACGATTATCTTAGAAAATGCACATTTCAGCTGGAAACGCCAACTAAACCAAGATATTGTCGGTTAAGCATACCAAACGCAGGGTGGTGCAGGTAATACACCGGAATACAAGTGTTTTCGCATTAAGTAGCGTGAAAACAACGATTTCGGTGATTCTGCATCCATCTCACAGAAGAATCACGAAGATTTGTCGTAGAAAATGCATATTTCTGCGGGAAACGTCAATTAAACGAAAATGTCGTCTGCTAAGCATAGCAAACGGAGGGTGGTGCAGGTGATTCACCAGAATACAAGTGTTTTCGCATTAAATAGGGTGAAAACAAGGATTTCCGTGATTCTGCATCCATCTCACAGAAGAATCACGAAGATTTGTCGTAGTGAATGTATATTTCAGCTGGAAACGCCAGCTAAACCAAGATATCGTCGGTTCAGCATAGCAAACGGAGGGTGGTGCAGGTGATTCACCGGAATACAAGTGTTTTCGCATTAAGTAGCGTGAAAACAAGGATTTCTGTGATTCTGCATCCATCTCACAGAAGAATCACGATGATTTGTCGTAGAAAATTCATATTTCAGCTGGAAACGTCAAGTAAACGAAGATTTCGACGGTTAAGCTTGCCTAACGCAGGGTGGTGCAGGTGATACACCGGAATACAAGTGTTTTCGCATTAAGTAGCGTGAAAACAACGATTTCGGTGATTCTGCATCCATCTCACAGAAGAATCACGAAGATTTGTCGTAGAAAATGCATATTTCAGCTGGAAACGCCAACTAAACGAGGATATCGTCGGTTAGGCATACCAAACGCAGTGTGGTGCAGGTGATACACCAGAATACAAGTGTTTTCGCATTGAATAGGGTGAAAACAAGGAATTCGGCGTTTCTGCATCCTTCTCACAGTAGAATTATGACTATTATCTTAGAAAATGCATATTTCTGCGGGAAACGCCAACTAAACGAAGATATCGTAGGTGAAGCATACCAAACGCAGGGTGGTGCAGGTGATACACCAGAATACAAGTGTTGTCGCACTAAGTAGCGTGAAAACAAGGATTTCCGTAATTGTGCATCCATCTCACAGAAGATTCACGAAGATTTGTCGCAGAAAATGCATATTTCAGCTGAAAACGCCAACTAAACGAAGATATCGTCGGTTAAGCATACCAAGCGCAGGGTGGTGCTGGTGGTACACCAGAATACAAGTGTTTTCGCATTGAATAGGGTGAAAACATAGAATTCGGCTTTTCTGTATCCTTCTCACAGTAGAATTATGACGATTATCTTAGAAAATGCATATTTCAGCTGGAAACATGAACTAAACGAAGATTTCGACGGTTAAGCTTACCTAACGCAGGGTGGTGCAGGTGATACACCGGAATACAAGTGTTTTCGCATTAAGTAGCGTGAAAACAACGATTTCGGCGATTCTGCATCCATCTCACAGAAGAATCACGAAGATTTGTCGTAGAAAATGCATATTTCAGCTGGAAAAGCCAACTAAACGAGGATATCGTCGGTTAGGCATACCAAACGCAGTGTGGTGCAGGTGATACACCAGAATACAAGTGTTTTCGCATTGAATAGGGTGAAAACAAGGAATTCGGCGTTTCTGCATCCTTCTCACAGTAGAATTATGACTATTATCTTAGAAAATGCATATTTCTGCGGGAAACGCCAACTAAACGAAGATATCGTCAGTTAAGCATACCAAGCGCAGGGTGGTGCTGGTGGTACACCAGAATACAAGTGTTTTCGCATTGAATAGGGTGAAAACATGGAATTCGGCTTTTCTGTATCCTTCTCACAGTAGAATTATGACGATTATCTTAGAAAATACATATTTCAGCTGGAAACATGAACTAAACGAAGATTTCGACGGTTAAGCTTACCTAACGCAGGGTGGTGCAGGTGATACACCGGAATACAAGTGTTTTCGCATTAAGTAGCGTGAAAACAACGATTTCGGTGATTCTGCATCCATCTCACAGAAGAATTACGAAGATTTGTCGTAGAAAATGCATATTTCAGCTGGAATAGCCAACTAAACGAAGATATCGTCGGTTAAGCAAACCGAACGCAGGGTGGTGCTGGTGATTCACCAGAATCCAAGTATTTTCGCATTGAATAGGGTGACAACATGGAATTCGGCTTTTCTGTATCCTTCTCACAGTAGAATTATGACGATTATCTTAGAAAATGCATATTTCAGCTGGAAAAGCCAACTAAACGAGGATATCGTCGGTTAGGCATACCAAACGCAGTGTGGTGCAGGTGATACACCAGAATACAAGTGTTTTCGCATTGAATAGGGTGAAAACAAGGAATTCGGCGTTTCTGCATCCTTCTCACAGTAGAATTATGACGATTATCTTAGAAAATGCATATTTCTGCGGGAAACGCCAACTAAACGAAGATATCGTAGGTGAAGCATACCAAACGCAGGGAGGTGCAGGTGATACACCAGAATACAAGTGTTGTCGCACTAAGTAGCGTGAAAACAAGGATTTCCGTAATTGTGCATCCATCTCACAGAAGATTCACGAAGATTTGTCGTAGAAAATGCATATTTCAGCTGAAAACGCCAACTAAACGAAGATATCGTCGGTTAAGCATACCAAGCGCAGGGTGGTGCTGGTGGTACACCAGAATACAAGTGTTTTCGCATTGAATAGGGTGAAAACATGGAATTCGGCTTTTCTGTATCCTTCTCACAGTAGAATTATGACGATTATCTTAGAAAATGCATATTTCAGCAGGAAACACCAACTAAACGAAGATATCGTAGGTTAAGCATACCAAACGCAGGGTGGTGCAGGTGATACACCTGAATACAAGTGTTGTCGCACTAAATAGCTTGAAAACAAGGATCTCTGTGATTCGGCATCCATCTCACAGAAGAGTCACGATGATTTGTCGTAGAAAATGCATATTTCAGCTGGAAACGCCAGCTAAACCAAGATATCGTCGGTTCAGCATAGCAAACGGAGGGTGGTGCAGGTGAATCACCAGAATACAAGTGTTTTCGCATTAAATAGGGTGAAAACAAGGATTTCCGTGATTCTGCATCCATCTCACAGTAGAATTATGACGATTATCTTAGAAAATACATATTTCAGCTGGAAACATGAACTAAACGAAGATTTCGACGGTTAAGCTTACCTAACGCAGGGTGGTGCAGGTGATACACCGGAATACAAGTGTTTTCGCATTAAGTAGCGTGAAAACAACGATTTCGGTGATTCTGCATCCATCTCACAGAAGAATCACGAAGATTTGTCGTAGAAAATGCATATTTCAGCTGGAAAAGCCAACTAAACGAAGATATCGTCGGTTAAGCATACCGAACGCAGGGTGGTGCTGGTGATTCACCAGAATGCAAGAGTTTTCGCATTGAATAGGGTGAAAACAAGGAATTCGGCGTTTCTGCATCCTTCTCACAGTAGAATTATGACGATTATCTTAGAAAATGCATATTTCTGCGGGAAACGCCAACTAAACGAAGATATCGTAGGTGAAGCATATCAAACGCAGGGTGGTGCAGGTGATACACCAGAATACAAGTGTTGTCGCACTAAGTGGCGTGAAAACAAGGATTTCCGTAATTGTGCATCCATCTCACAGAAGATTCACGAAGATTTGTCGTAGAAAATGCATATTTCAGCTGAAAACGCCAACTAAACGAAGATATCGTCGGTTAAGCATACCAAGCGCAGGGTGGTGCTGGTGGTACACCAGAATACAAGTGTTTTCGCATTGAATAGGGTGAAAACATGGAATTCGGCTTTTCTGTATCCTTCTCACAGTAGAATTATGACGATTATCTTAGAAAATGCATATTTCAGCTGGAAACGCCAACTAAACGAAGATATCGTAGGTTAAGCATACCAAACGCAGGGTGGTGCAGGTGATACACCTGAATACAAGTGTTGTCGCACTAAATAGCTTGAAAACAAGGATTTCTGTGATTCGGCATCCTTCTCACAGAAGAATGACGAAGATTTGTCGTAGTAAATATATTTCATATTTCAGCGGGAAACGCGAACTAAACGAAGATATCGTCGGTTAAGCATACCAATCGCAGTGTGGTGCAGGTGATGCACCGGAATACAAGTGTTTTCGAATTAAGTACCGTGAAAACAAGGATTTCTGTGATTCGGCATCCATCTCACAGAAGAGTCACGATGATTTGTCGTAGAAAATGCATATTTCAGCTGGAAACGCCAACTAAACGAGGATATCGTCGGTTAGGCATACCAAACGCAGTGTGGTGCAGGTGATACACCAGAATACAAGTGTTTTCGCATTGAATAGGGTGAAAACAAGGAATTCGGCGTTTCTGCATCCTTCTCACAGTAGAATTATGACTATTATCTTAGAAAATGCATATTTCTGCGGGAAACGCCAACTAAACGAAGATATCGTAGGTGAAGCATACCAAACGCAGGGTGTTGCAGGTGATACACCAGAATACAAGTGTTGTCGCACTAAGTAGCGTGAAAACAAGGATTTCCGTAATTGTGCATCCAT
Organism: Anthophora plumipes; assembly: GCA_951804975.1. NCBI lineage: Eukaryota > Metazoa > Arthropoda > Insecta > Hymenoptera > Apidae > Anthophora > Anthophora plumipes. Next base: position 19,121,363 of record OX638119.1, read on the forward strand.
CTCACAGAAGATTCACGAAGATTTGTCGCAGAAAATGCATATTTCAGCTGAAAACGCCAACTAAACGAAGATATCGTCGGTTAAGCATACCAAGCGCAGGGTGGTGCTTGTGGTACACCAGAATACAAGTGTTTTCGCATTGAATAGGGTGAAAACATGGAATTCGGCTTTTCTGTATCCTTCTCACAGTAGAATTATGACGATTATCTTAGAAAATGCATATTTCAGCTGGAAACATGAACTAAACGAAGATTTCGTCGGTTAAGCTTACCTAACGGAGGGTGGTGCAGGTGATTCACCAGAATACAAGTGTTTTCGCATTAAATAGGGTGAAAACAAGGATTTCCGTGATTCTGCATCCATCTCACAGAAGAATCACGAAGATTTGTCGTAGTGAATGTATATTTCAGCTGGAAACGCCAGCTAAACCAAGATATCGTCGGTTCAGCATAGCAAACGGAGGGTGGTGCAGGTGATACACCAGAATACAAGTGTTTTCGCATTGAATAAGGTGAAAACAAGGAATTCGGCGTTTCTGCATCCTTCTCACAGTAGAATTATGACTATTATCTTAGAAAATGCATATTTCTGCGGGAAACGCCAACTAAACGAAGATATCGTAGGTGAAGCATACCAAACGCAGGGTGTTGCAGGTGATACACCAGAATACAAGTGTTGTCGCACTAAGTAGCGTGAAAACAAGGATTTCCGTAATTGTGCATCCATCTCACAGAAGATTCACGAAGATTTGTCGCAGAAAATGCATATTTCAGCTGAAAACGCCAACTAAACGAAGATATCGTCGGTTAAGCATACCAAGCGCAGGGTGGTGCTTGTGGTACACCAGAATACAAGTGTTTTCGCATTGAATAGGGTGAAAACATGGAATTCGGCTTTTCTGTATCCTTCTCACAGTAGAATTATGACGATTATCTTAGAAAATGCATATTTCAGCTGGAAACATGAACTAAACGAAGATTTCGACGGTTAAGCTTACCAAACGCAGGGTGGTGCAGGTGATACACCGGAATACAAGTGTTTTCGCATTAAGTAGCGTGAAAACAAGGATTTCTGTGATTCTGCATCCATCTCACAGAAGAATCACGATGATTTGTCGTAGAAAATTCATATTTCAGCTGGAAACGTCAAGTATACGAAGATTTCGACGGTTAAGCTTGCCTAACGCAGGGTGGTGCAGGTGATACACCGGAATACAAGTGTCTTCGCATTAAATAGCGCTATAACATCGATGTCGGCGTTTCTGCATCCTTCTCACAGTAGAATTATGACGATTATCTTAGAAAATGCACATTTCAGCTGGAAACGCCAACTAAACCAAGTAATTGTCGGTTAAGCATACCAACCGCAGGGTGGTGCAGGTAATACACCGGAATACAAGTGTTTTCGCATTAAGTAGCGTGAAAACAACGATTTCGGTGATTCTGCATCCATCTCACAGAAGAATCACGAAGATTTGTCGTAGAAAATGCATATTTCAGCTGGAAACGCCAACTAAACGAGGATATCGTCGGTTAGGCATACCAAACGCAGTGTGGTGCAGGTGATACACCAGAATACAAGTGTTTTCGCATTGAATAGGGTGAAAACAAGGAATTCGGCGTTTCTGCATCCTTCTCACAGTAGAATTATGACTATTATCTTAGAAAATGCATATTTCAGCTGGAAACATGAACTAAACGAAGATTTCGACGGTTAAGCTTACCTAACGCAGGCTGGTGCAGGTGATACACCGGAATACAAGTGTTTTCGCATTAAGTAGCGTGAAAACAACGATTTCGGTGATTCTGCATCCATCTCACAGAAGAATCACGAAGATTTGTCGTAGAAAATGCATATTTCAGCTGGAAAAGCCAACTAAACGAAGATATCGTCGGTTAAGCATACCGAACGCAGGGTGGTGCTGGTGGTACACCAGAATACAAGTGTTTTCGCATTGAATAGGGTGAAAACATGGAATTCGGCGTTTCTGTATCCTTCTCACAGTAGAATTATGACGATTATCTTAGAAAATGCATATTTCAGCTGGAAACATGAACTAAACGAAGATTTCGACGGTTAAGCTTACCTAACGCAGGGTGGTGCAGGTGATACACCGGAATACAAGTGTTTTCGCATTAAGTAGCGTGAAAACAACGATTTCGGTGATTCTGCATCCATCTCACAGAAGAATCACGAAGATTTGTCGTAGAAAATGCATATTTCAGCTGGAAAAGCCAACTAAACGAAGATATCGTCGGTTAAGCATACCGAACGCAGGGTGGTGCTGGTGATTCACCAGAATGCAAGAGTTTTCGCATTGAATAGGGTGAAAACAAGGAATTCGGCGTTTCTGCATCCTTCTCACAGTAGAATTATGACGATTATCTTAGAAAATGCATATTTCTGCGGGAAACGCCAACTAAACGAAGATATCGTAGGTGAAGCATATCAAACGCAGGGTGGTGCAGGTGATACACCAGAATACAAGTGTTGTCGCACTAAGTGGCGTGAAAACAAGGATTTCCGTAATTGTGCATCCATCTCACAGAAGATTCACGAAGATTTGTCGTAGAAAATGCATATTTCAGCTGAAAACGCCAACTAAACGAAGATATCGTCGGTTAAGCATACCAAGCGCAGGGTGGTGCTGGTGGTACACCAGAATACAAGTGTTTTCGCATTGAATAGGGTGAAAACATGGAATTCGGCTTTTCTGTATCCTTCTCACAGTAGAATTATGACGATTATCTTAGAAAATGCATATTTCAGCTGGAAACGCCAACTAAACGAAGATATCGTAGGTTAAGCATACCAAACGCAGGGTGGTGCAGGTGATACACCTGAATACAAGTGTTGTCGCACTAAATAGCTTGAAAACAAGGATTTCTGTGATTCGGCATCCTTCTCACAGAAGAATGACGAAGATTTGTCGTAGTAAATATATTTCATATTTCAGCGGGAAACGCGAACTAAACGAAGATATCGTCGGTTAAGCATACCAATCGCAGTGTGGTGCAGGTGATGCACCGGAATACAAGTGTTTTCGAATTAAGTACCGTGAAAACAAGGATTTCTGTGATTCGGCATCCATCTCACAGAAGAGTCACGATGATTTGTCGTAGAAAATGCATATTTCAGCTGGAAACGCCAACTAAACGAGGATATCGTCGGTTAGGCATACCAAACGCAGTGTGGTGCAGGTGATACACCAGAATACAAGTGTTTTCGCATTGAATAGGGTGAAAACAAGGAATTCGGCGTTTCTGCATCCTTCTCACAGTAGAATTATGACTATTATCTTAGAAAATGCATATTTCTGCGGGAAACGCCAACTAAACGAAGATATCGTAGGTGAAGCATACCAAACGCAGGGTGTTGCAGGTGATACACCAGAATACAAGTGTTGTCGCACTAAGTAGCGTGAAAACAAGGATTTCCGTAATTGTGCATCCATCTCACAGAAGATTCACGAAGATTTGTCGCAGAAAATGCATATTTCAGCTGAAAACGCCAACTAAACGAAGATATCGTCGGTTAAGCATACCAAGCGCAGGGTGGTGCTTGTGGTACACCAGAATACAAGTGTTTTCGCATTGAATAGGGTGAAAACATGGAATTCGGCTTTTCTGTATCCTTCTCACAGTAGAATTATGACGATTATCTTAGAAAATGCATATTTCAGCTGGAAACATGAACTAAACGAAGATTTCGTCGGTTAAGCTTACCTAACGGAGGGTGGTGCAGGTGATTCACCAGAATACAAGTGTTTTCGCATTAAATAGGGTGAAAACAAGGATTTCCGTGATTCTGCATCCATCTCACAGAAGAATCACGAAGATTTGTCGTAGTGAATGTATATTTCAGCTGGAAACGCCAGCTAAACCAAGATATCGTCGGTTCAGCATAGCAAACGGAGGGTGGTGCAGGTGATACACCAGAATACAAGTGTTTTCGCATTGAATAGGGTGAAAACAAGGAATTCGGCGTTTCTGCATCCTTCTCACAGTAGAATTATGACTATTATCTTAGAAAATGCATATTTCTGCGGGAAACGCCAACTAAACGAAGATATCGTAGGTGAAGCATACCAAACGCAGGGTGTTGCAGGTGATACACCAGAATACAAGTGTTGTCGCACTAAGTAGCGTGAAAACAAGGATTTCCGTAATTGTGCATCCATCTCACAGAAGATTCACGAAGATTTGTCGCAGAAAATGCATATTTCAGCTGAAAACGCCAACTAAACGAAGATATCGTCGGTTAAGCATACCAAGCGCAGGGTGGTGCTTGTGGTACACCAGAATACAAGTGTTTTCGCATTGAATAGGGTGAAAACATGGAATTCGGCTTTTCTGTATCCTTCTCACAGTAGAATTATGACGATTATCTTAGAAAATGCATATTTCAGCTGGAAACATGAACTAAACGAAGATTTCGTCGGTTAAGCTTACCTAACGGAGGGTGGTGCAGGTGATTCACCAGAATACAAGTGTTTTCGCATTAAATAGGGTGAAAACAAGGATTTCCGTGATTCTGCATCCATCTCACAGAAGAATCACGAAGATTTGTCGTAGTGAATGTATATTTCAGCTGGAAACGCCAGCTAAACCAAGATATCGTCGGTTCAGCATAGCAAACGGAGGGTGGTGCAGGTGATACACCAGAATACAAGTGTTTTCGCATTGAATAGGGTGAAAACAAGGAATTCGGCGTTTCTGCATCCTTCTCACAGTAGAATTATGACGATTATCTTAGAAAATGCATATTTCAGCTGGAAACATGAACTAAACGAAGATTTCGACGGTTAAGCTTACCAAACGCAGGGTGGTGCAGGTGATATACCGGAATACAAGTGTTTTCGCATTAAGTAGCGTGAAAACAAGGATTTCTGTGATTCTGCATCCATCTCACAGAAGAATCACGATGATTTGTCGTAGAAAATTCATATTTCAGCTGGAAACGTCAAGTATACGAAGATTTCGACGGTTAAGCTTGCCTAACGCAGGGTGGTGCAGGTGATACACCGGAATACAAGTGTCTTCGCATTAAATAGCGCTATAACATCGATGTCGGCGTTTCTGCATCCTTCTCACAGTAGAATTATGACGATTATCTTAGAAAATGCACATTTCAGCTGGAAACGCCAACTAAACCAAGTAATTGTCGGTTAAGCATACCAACCGCAGGGTGGTGCAGGTAATACACCGGAATACAAGTGTTTTCGCATTAAGTAGCGTGAAAACAACGATTTCGGTGATTCTGCATCCATCTCACAGAAGAATCACGAAGATTTGTCGTAGAAAATGCATATTTCAGCTGGAAACGCCAACTAAACGAGGATATCGTCGGTTAGGCATACCAAACGCAGTGTGGTGCAGGTGATACACCAGAATACAAGTGTTTTCGCATTGAATAGGGTGAAAACAAGGAATTCGGCGTTTCTGCATCCTTCTCACAGTAGAATTATGACTATTATCTTAGAAAATGCATATTTCAGCTGGAAACATGAACTAAACGAAGATTTCGACGGTTAAGCTTACCTAACGCAGGCTGGTGCAGGTGATACACCGGAATACAAGTGTTTTCGCATTAAGTAGCGTGAAAACAACGATTTCGGTGATTCTGCATCCATCTCACAGAAGAATCACGAAGATTTGTCGTAGAAAATGCATATTTCAGCTGGAAAAGCCAACTAAACGAAGATATCGTCGGTTAAGCATACCGAACGCAGGGTGGTGCTGGTGGTACACCAGAATACAAGTGTTTTCGCATTGAATAGGGTGAAAACATGGAATTCGGCGTTTCTGTATCCTTCTCACAGTAGAATTATGACGATTATCTTAGAAAATGCATATTTCAGCTGGAAACATGAACTAAACGAAGATTTCGACGGTTAAGCTTACCTAACGCAGGCTGGTGCAGGTGATACACCGGAATACAAGTGTTTTCGCATTAAGTAGCGTGAAAACAACGATTTCGGTGATTCTGCATCCATCTCACAGAAGAATCACGAAGATTTGTCGTAGAAAATGCATATTTCAGCTGGAAAAGCCAACTAAACGAAGATATCGTCGGTTAAGCATACCGAACGCAGGGTGGTGCTGGTGGTACACCAGAATACAAGTGTTTTCGCATTGAATAGGGTGAAAACATGGAATTCGGCTTTTCTGTATCCTTCTCACAGTAGAATTATGACGATTATCTTAGAAAATGCATATTTCAGCTGGAAACATGAACTAAACGAAGATTTCGTCGGTTAAGCTTACCTAACGGAGGGTGGTGCAGGTGATTCACCAGAATACAAGTGTTTTCGCATTAAATAGGGTGAAAACAAGGATTTCCGTGATTCTGCATCCATCTCACAGAAGAATCACGAAGATTTGTCGTAGTGAATGTATATTTCAGCTGGAAACGCCAGCTAAACCAAGATATCGTCGGTTCAGCATAGCAAACGGAGGGTGGTGCAGGTGATACACCAGAATACAAGTGTTTTCGCATTGAATAGGGTGAAAACAAGGAATTCGGCGTTTCTGCATCCTTCTCACAGTAGAATTATGACGATTATCTTAGAAAATGCATATTTCAGCTGGAAACATGAACTAAACGAAGATTTCGACGGTTAAGCTTACCAAACGCAGGGTGGTGCAGGTGATACACCGGAATACAAGTGTTTTCGCATTAAGTAGCGTGAAAACAAGGATTTCTGTGATTCTGCATCCATCTCACAGAAGAATCACGATGATTTGTCGTAGAAAATTCATATTTCAGCTGGAAACGTCAAGTATACGAAGATTTCGACGGTTAAGCTTGCCTAACGCAGGGTGGTGCAGGTGATACACCGGAATACAAGTGTCTTCGCATTAAATAGCGCTATAACATCGATGTCGGCGTTTCTGCATCCTTCTCACAGTAGAATTATGACGATTATCTTAGAAAATGCACATTTCAGCTGGAAACGCCAACTAAACCAAGTAATTGTCGGTTAAGCATACCAACCGCAGGGTGGTGCAGGTAATACACCGGAATACAAGTGTTTTCGCATTAAGTAGCGTGAAAACAACGATTTCGGTGATTCTGCATCCATCTCACAGAAGAATCACGAAGATTTGTCGTAGAAAATGCATATTTCAGCTGGAAACGCCAACTAAACGAGGATATCGTCGGTTAGGCATACCAAACGCAGTGTGGTGCAGGTGATACACCAGAATACAAGTGTTTTCGCATTGAATAGGGTGAAAACAAGGAATTCGGCGTTTCTGCATCCTTCTCACAGTAGAATTATGACTATTATCTTAGAAAATGCATATTTCAGCTGGAAACATGAACTAAACGAAGATTTCGACGGTTAAGCTTACCTAACGCAGGCTGGTGCAGGTGATACACCGGAATACAAGTGTTTTCGCATTAAGTAGCGTGAAAACAACGATTTCGGTGATTCTGCATCCATCTCACAGAAGAATCACGAAGATTTGTCGTAGAAAATGCATATTTCAGCTGGAAAAGCCAACTAAACGAAGATATCGTCGGTTAAGCATACCGAACGCAGGGTGGTGCTGGTGGTACACCAGAATACAAGTGTTTTCGCATTGAATAGGGTGAAAACATGGAATTCGGCGTTTCTGTATCCTTCTCACAGTAGAATTATGACGATTATCTTAGAAAATGCATATTTCAGCTGGAAACATGAACTAAACGAAGATTTCGACGGTTAAGGTTACCTAACGCAGGGTGGTGCAGGTGATACACCGGAATACAAGTGTTTTCGCATTAAGTAGCGTGAAAACAACGATTTCGGTGATTCTGCATCCATCTCACAGAAGAATCACGAAGATTTGTCGTAGAAAATGCATATTTCAGCTGGAAAAGCCAACTAAACGAAGATATCGTCGGTTAAGCATACCGAACGCAGGGTGGTGCTGGTGATTCACCAGAATCCAAGTGTTTTCGCATTGAATAGGGTGAAAACATGGAATTCGGCTTTTCTGTATCCTTCTCACAGTAGAATTATGACGATTATCTTAGAAAATGCATATTTCAGGTGGAAAAGCCAACTAAACGAAGATATCGTAGGTTAAGCATACCAAACGCAGGGTGGTGCAGGTGATACACCTGAATACAAGTGTTTTCTCATTGAATAGGGTGAAAACAAGGAATTCGGCGTTTCTGCATCCTTCTCACAGTAGAATTATGACTATTATCTTAGAAAATGCATATTTCTGCGGGAAACGCCAACTAAACGAAGATATCGTCGGTTAAGCATACCAATCGCAGTGTGGTGAAGGTGATGCACCGGAATACAAGTGTTTTCGAATTAAGTACCGTGAAAACAAGGATTTCTGTGATTCGGCATCCATCTCACAGAAGAGTCACGATGATTTGTCGTAGAAAATGCATATTTCAGCTGGAAACGCCAACTAAACGAGGATATCGTCGGTTAGGCATACCAAACGCAGTGTGGTGCAGGTGATACACCAGAATACAAGTGTTTTCTCATTGAATAGGGTGAAAACAAGGAATTCGGCGTTTCTGCATCCTTCTCACAGTAGAATTATGACTATTATCTTAGAAAATGCATATTTCTGCGGGAAACGCCAACTAAACGAAGATATCGTAGGTGAAGCATACCAAACGCAGGCTGGTGCAGGTGATACACCAGAATACAAGTGTTGTCGCACTAAGTAGCGTGAAAACAAGGATTTCCGTAATTGTGCATCCATCTCACAGAAGATTCACGAAGATTTGTCGTAGAAAATGCATATTTCAGCTCGAAACGACAACTAAACGAAGATTTCGACGGTTAAGCTTACCAAACGCAGGGTGGTGCAGGTGATACACCGGAATACAAGTGTTTTCGCATTAAGTAGCGTGAAAACAAGGATTTCTGTGATTCTGCATCCATCTCACAGAAGAATCACGATGATTTGTCGTAGAAAATTCATATTTCAGCTGGAAACGTCAAGTAAACGAAGATTTCGACGGTTAAGCTTGCCTAACGCAGGGTGGTGCAGGTGATACACCGGAATACAAGTGTCTTCGCATTAAGTAGCGTGAAAACAACGATTTCGGTGATTCTGCATCCATCTCACAGAAGAATCACGAAGATTTGTCGTAGAAAATGCATATTTCTGCGGGAAACGTCAATTAAACGAAAATGTCGTCTGCTAAGCATAGCAAACGGAGGGTGGTGCAGGTGATTCACCAGAATACAAGTGTTTTCGCATTAAATAGGGTGAAAACAAGGATTTCCGTGATTCTGCATCCATCTCACAGAAGAATCACGAGGATTTGTCGTAGTGAATGTATATTTCAGCTGGAAACGCCAGCTAAACCAAGATATCGTCGGTTCAGCATAGCAAACGGAGGGTGGTGCAGGTGATTCACCAGAATACAAGTGTTTTCGCATTAAATAGGGTGAAAACAAGGATTTCCGTGATTCTGCATCCATGTCACAGTAGAATTGTGACGATTATCTTAGAAAATGCATATTTCAGCTGGAAACATGAACTAAACGAAGATTTCGACGGTTAAGCTTACCAAACGCAGGGTGGTGCAGGTGATACACCGGAATACAAGTGTTTTCGCATTAAGTAGCGTGAAAACAAGGATTTCTGTGATTCTGCATCCATCTCACAGAAGAATCACGATGATTTGTCGTAGAAAATTCATATTTCAGCTGGAAACGTCAAGTATAGGAAGATTTCGACGGTTAAGCTTGCCTAACGCAGGGTGGTGCAGGTGATACACCGGAATACAAGTGTCTTCGCATTAAATAGCGCTATAACATCGATGTCGGCGTTTCTGCATCCTTCTCACAGTAGAATTATGACGATTATCTTAGAAAATGCACATTTCAGCTGGAAACGCCAACTAAACCAAGTAATTGTCGGTTAAGCATACCAACCGCAGGGTGGTGCAGGTAATACACCGGAATACAAGTGTTTTCGCATTAAGTAGCGTGAAAACAACGATTTCGGTGATTCTGCATCCATCTCACAGAAGAATCACGAAGATTTGTCGTAGAAAATGCATATTTCAGCTGGAAACGCCAACTAAACGAGGATATCGTCGGTTAGGCATACCAAACGCAGTGTGGTGCAGGTGATACACCAGAATACAAGTGTTTTCGCATTGAATAGGGTGAAAACAAGGAATTCGGCGTTTCTGCATCCTTCTCACAGTAGAATTATGACTATTATCTTAGAAAATGCATATTTCAGCTGGAAACATGAACTAAACGAAGATTTCGACGGTTAAGCTTACCTAACGCAGGCTGGTGCAGGTGATACACCGGAATACAAGTGTTTTCGCATTAAGTAGCGTGAAAACAACGATTTCGGTGATTCTGCATCCATCTCACAGAAGAATCACGAAGATTTGTCGTAGAAAATGCATATTTCAGCTGGAAAAGCCAACTAAACGAAGATATCGTCGGTTAAGCATACCGAACGCAGGGTGGTGCTGGTGATTCACCAGAATCCAAGAGTTTTCGCATTAAATAGCGCTATAACATCGATGTCGGCGTTTCTGCATACTTCTCACAGTAGAATTATGACGATTATCTTAGAAAATGCACATTTCAGCTGGAAACGCCAACTAAACGAAGATATCGTAGGTTAAGCATACCAAACGCAGGGTGGTGCAGGTGATACACCTGAATACAAGTGTTGTCGCACTAAATAGCTTGAAAACAAGGATTTCTGTGATTCGGCATCCTTCTCACAGAAGAATGACGAAGATTTGTCGTAGTAAATATATTTCATATTTCAGCTGGAAACATGAACTAAACGAAGATTTCGACGGTTAAGCTTACCTAACGCAGGGTGGTGCAGGTGATACACCGGAATACAAGTGTTTTCGCATTAAGTAGCGTGAAAACAACGATTTCGGTGATTCTGCATCCATCTCACAGAAGAATCACGAAGATTTGTCGTAGAAAATGCATATTTCAGCTGGAAAAGCCAACTAAACGAGGATATCGTCGGTTAGGCATACCAAACGCAGTGTGGTGCAGGTGATACACCAGAATACAAGTGTTGTCGCACTAAGTAGCGTGAAGACAAGGATTTCCGTAATTGTGCATCCATCTCACAGAAGATTCACGAAGATTTGTCGCAGAAAATGCATATTTCAGCTGAAAACGCCAACTAAACGAAGATATCGTCGGTTAAGCATACCAAGCGCAGGGTGGTGCTGGTGGTACACCAGAATACAAGTGTTGTCGCATTGAATAGGGTGAAAACATGGAATTCGGCTTTTCTGTATCCTTCTCACAGTAGAATTATGACGATTATCTTAGAAAATGCATATTTCAGCTGGAAACATGAACTAAACGAAGATTTCGACGGTTAAGCTTACCTAACGCAGGGTGGTGCAGGTGATACACCGGAATACAAGTGTTTTCGCATTAAGTAGCGTGAAAACAACGATTTCGGTGATTCTGCATCCATCTCACAGAAGAATCACGAAGATTTGTCGTAGAAAATGCATATTTCAGCTGGAAAAGCCAACTAAACGAGGATATCGTCGGTTAGGCATACCAAACGCAGTGTGGTGCAGGTGATACACCAGAATACAAGTGTTTTCGCATTGAATAGGGTGAAAACAAGGAATTCGGCGTTTCTGCATCCTTCTCACAGTAGAATTATGACTATTATCTTAGAAAATGCATATTTCTGCGGGAAACGCCAACTAAACGAAGATATCGTAGGTGAAGCATACCAAACGCAGGGTGGTGCAGGTGATACACCAGAATACAAGTGTTGTCGCACTAAGTAGCGTGAAGACAAGGATTTCCGTAATTGTGCATCCATCTCACAGAAGATTCACGAAGATTTGTCGCAGAAAATGCATATTTCAGCTGAAAACGCCAACTAAACGAAGATATCGTCGGTTAAGTATACCAAGCGCAGGGTGGTGCTGGTGGTACACCAGAATACAAGTGTTTTCGCATTGAATAGGGTGAAAACATGGAATTCGGCTTTTCTGTATCCTTCTCACAGTAGAATTATGACGATTATCTTAGAAAATGCATATTTCAGCTGGAAACATGAACTAAACGAAGATTTCGACGGTTAAGCTTACCTAACGCAGGGTGGTGCAGGTGATACACCGGAATACAAGTGTTTTCGCATTAAGTAGCGTGAAAACAACGATTTCGGTGATTCTGCATCCATCTCACAGAAGAATCACGAAGATTTGTCGTAGAAAATGCATATTTCAGCTGGAAAAGCCAACTAAACGAAGATATCGTCGGTTAAGCATACCGAACGCAGGGTGGTGCTGGTGATTCACCAGAATCCAAGTGTTTTCGCATTGAATAGGGTGACAACATGGAATTCGGCTTTTCTGTATCCTTCTCACAGTAGAATTATGACGATTATCTTAGAAAATGCATATTTCAGCTGGAAAAGCCAACTAAACGAGGATATCGTCGGTTAGGCATACCAAACGCAGTGTGGTGCAGGTGATACACCAGAATACAAGTGTTTTCGCATTGAATAGGGTGAAAACAAGGAATTCGGCGTTTCTGCATCCTTCTCACAGTAGAATTATGACGATTATCTTAGAAAATGCATATTTCTGCGGGAAACGCCAACTAAACGAAGATATCGTAGGTGAAGCATACCAAACGCAGGGTGGTACCAGGTGATACACCAGAATACAAGTGTTGTCGCACTAAGTAGCGTGAAAACAAGGATTTCCGTAATTGTGCATCCATCTCACAGAAGATTCACGAAGATTTGTCGTAGAAAATGCATATTTCAGCTGAAAACGCCAACTAAACGAAGATATCGTCGGTTAAGCATACCAAGCGCAGGGTGGTGCTGGTGGTACACCAGAATACAAGTGTTTTCGCATTGAATAGGGTGAAAACATGGAATTCGGCTTTTCTGTATCCTTCTCACAGTAGAATTATGACGATTATCTTAGAAAATGCATATTTCAGCTGGAAACACCAACTAAACGAAGATATCGTAGGTTAAGCATACCAAACGCAGGGTGGTGCAGGTGATACACCTGAATACAAGTGTTGTCGCACTAAATAGCTTGAAAACAAGGATTTCTGTGATTCGGCATCCATCTCACAGAAGAGTCACGATGATTTGTCGTAGAAAATGCACATTTCAGCTGGAAACGCCAACTAAACCAAGATATTGTCGGTTAAGCATACCAAACGCAGGGTGGTGCAGGTAATACACCGGAATACAAGTGTTTTCGCATTAAGTAGCGTGAAAACAACGATTTCGGTGATTCTGCATCCATCTCACAGAAGAATCACGAAGATTTGTCGTAGAAAATGCATATTTCTGCGGGAAACGTCAATTAAACGAAAATGTCGTCTGCTAAGCATAGCAAACGGAGGGTGGTGCAGGTGATTCACCAGAATACAAGTGTTTTCGCATTAAATAGGGTGAAAACAAGGATTTCCGTGATTCTGCATCCATCTCACAGAAGAATCACGAGGATTTGTCGTAGTGAATGTATATTTCAGCTGGAAACGCCAGCTAAACCAAGATATCGTCGGTTCAGCATAGCAAACGGAGGGTGGTGCAGGTGATTCACCAGAATACAAGTGTTTTCGCATTAAATAGGGTGAAAACAAGGATTTCCGTGATTCTGCATCCATCTCGCAGTAGAATTGTGACGATTATCTTAGAAAATGCATATTTCAGCTGGAAACATGAACTAAACGAAGATTTCGACGGTTAAGCTTACCTAACGCAGGGTGGTGCAGGTGATACACCGGAATACAAGTGTTTTCGCACTAAATAGCTTGACAACAAGGATTTCTGTGATTCGGCATCCTTCTCACAGAAGAATGACGAAGATTTGTCGTAGTAAATATATTTCATATTTCAGCGGGAAACGCGAACTAAACGAAGATATCGTCGGTTAAGCATACCAATCGCAGTGTGGTACAGGTGATGCACCGGAATACAAGTGTTTTCGAATTAAGTACCGTGAAAACAAGGATTTCTGTGATTCGGCATCCATCTCACAGAAGAGTCACGATGATTTGTCGTAGAAAATGCATATTTCAGCTGGAAAAGCCAACTAAACGAAGATATCGTAGGTGAAGCATACCAAACGCAGGGTGGTGCAGGTGATACACCAGAATACAAGTGTTGTCGCACTAAGTAGCGTGAAAAGAAGGATTTCCGTAATTGTGCATCCATCTCACAGAAGATTCACGAAGATTTGTCGCAGAAAATGCATATTTCAGCTGAAAACGCCAACTAAACGAAGATATCGTCGGTTAAGCATACCAAGCGCAGGGTGGTGCTTGTGGTACACCAGAATACAAGTGTTTTCGCATTGAATAGGGTGAAAACATGGAATTCGGCTTTTCTGTATCCTTCTCACAGTAGAATTATGACGATTATCTTAGAAAATGCATATTTCAGCTGGAAACATGAACTAAACGAAGATTTCGTCGGTTAAGCTTACCTAACGCAGGGTGGTGCAGGTGATACACCGGAATACAAGTGTTTTCGCATTAAGTAGCGTGAAAACAACGATTTCGGTGATTCTGCATCCATCTCACAGAAGAATCACGAAGATTTGTCGTAGAAAATGCATATTTCAGCTGGAAAAGCCAACTAAACGAAGATATCGTCGGTTAAGCATACCGAACGCAGGTTGGTGCTGGTGATTCACCAGAATCCAAGAGTTTTCGCATTAAATAGCGCTATAACATCGATGTCGGCGTTTCTGCATCCTTCTCACAGTAGAATTATGACGATTATCTTAGAAAATTCACATTTCAGCTGGAAACGCCAACTAAACCAAGATATTGTCGGTTAAGCATACCAAACGCAGGGTGGTGCAGGTAATACACCGGAATACAAGTGTTTTCGCATTAAGTAGCGTGAAAACAACGATTTCGGTGATTCTGCATCCATCTTACAGAAGAATCACGAAGATTTGTCGTAGAAAATGCATATTTCAGCTGGAAACGTCAACTAAACGAAGATTTCGACAGTTAAGCTTGCTTAACGCAGGGTGGTGCAGGTGATACACCGGAATACAAGTGTCTTCGCATTAAATAGCGCTATAACATCGATGTCCGCGTTTCTGCATCCTTCTCACAGTAGAATTATGACGATTATCTTAGAAAATGCACATTTCAGCTGGAAACGCCAACTAAACCAAGATATTGTCGGTTAAGCATACCAAACGCAGGGTGGTGCAGGTAATACACCGGAATACAAGTGTTGTCGCACTAAGTAGCGTGAAAACAAGGATTTCCGTAATTGTGCATCCATCTCACAGAAGATTTACGAAGATTTGTCGTAGAAAATGCATATTTCAGCTGGAAAAGCCAACTAAACGAAGATATCGTCGGTTAAGCATACCGAACGCAGGGTGGTGCTGGTGATTCACCAGAATGCAAGAGTTTTCGCATTGAATAGGGTGAAAACAACGTTTTCGGTGATTCTGCATCCATCTCACAGAAGAATCACGAAGATTTGTCGTAGAAAATGCATATTTCAGCTGGAAATGCCAACTAAACGAAGATATCGTCTGTTAAGCATATCAAACGCAGGGTGGTGCAGGTGATGCACCAGTATACAAGTGTTTTCGCATTAAGTAGCGTGAAAACAAGGATTTCTGTGATTCTGCATCCATCTCACAGAAGAATCACGAGGATTTGTCGTAGTGAATGTATATTTCAGCTGGAAACGCCAGCTAAACCAAGATATCGTCGGTTCAGAATAGCAAACGGAGGGTGGTGCAGGTGATTCACCAGAATACAAGTGTTTTCGCATTAAATAGAGTGAAAACAAGGATTTCCGTGATTCTGCATCCATCTCACAGTAGAATTATGACGATTATCTTAGAAAATGCATATTTCAGCTGGAAACATGAACTAAACGAAGATTTCGACGGTTAAGCTTACCTAACGCAGGGTGGTGCAGGTGATACACCGGAATACAAGTGTTTTCGCATTAAGTAGCGTGAAAACAACGATTTCGGTGATTCTGCATCCATCTCACAGAAGAATCACGAAGATTTGTCGTAGAAAATGCATATTTCAGCTGGAAAAGCCAACTAAACGAAGATATCGTCGGTTAAGCATACCGAACGCAGGGTGGTGCTGGTGATTCACCAGAATGCAAGAGTTTTCGCATTGAATAGGGTGAAAACAAGGAATTCGGCGTTTCTGCATCCTTCTCACAGTAGAATTATGACGATTATCTTAGAAAATGCATATTTCTGCGGGAAACGCCAACTAAACGAAGATATCGAAGGTGAAGCATATCAAACGCAGGGTGGTGCAGGTGATACACCAGAATACAAGTGTTGTCGCACTAAGTGGCGTGAAAACAAGGATTTCCGTAATTGTGCATCCATCTCACAGAAGATTCACGAAGATTTGTCGTAGAAAATGCATATTTCAGCTGAAAACGCCAACTAAACGAAGATATCGTCGGTTAAGCATACCAAGCGCAGGGTGGTGCTGGTGGTACACCAGAATACAAGTGTTTTCGCATTGAATAGGGTGAAAACATGGAATTCGGCGTTTCTGTATCCTTCTCACAGTAGAATTATGACGATTATCTTAGAAAATGCATATTTCAGCTGGAAACATGAACTAAACGAAGATTTCGACGGTTAAGCTTACCTATCGCAGGGTGGTGCAGGTGATATACCGGAATACAAGTGTTTTCGCATTAAGTAGCGTGAAAACAACGATTTCGGTGATTCTGCATCCATCTCACAGAAGAATCACGAAGATTTGTCGTAGAAAATGCATATTTCAGCTGGAAAAGCCAACTAAACGAAGATATCGTCGGTTAAGCTTACCAAACGCAGGGTGGTGCATGTGATACACCGGAATACAAGTGTTTTCGCATTAAGTAGCGTGAAAACAAGGATTTCTGTGATTCTGCATCCATCTCACAGAAGAATCACGATGATTTGTCGTAGAAAATTCATATTTCAGCTGGAAACGTCAAGTAAACGAAGATTTCGACGGTTAAGCTTGCCTAACGCAGGGTGGTGCAGGTGATACACCGGAATACAAGTGTCTTCGCATTAAATAGCGCTATAACATCGATGTCGGCGTTTCTGCATCCTTCTCACAGTAGAATTATGACGATTATCTTAGAAAATGCACAGTTCAGCTGGAAACGCCAACTAAACCAAGATATTGTCGGTTAAGCATACCAAACGCAGGGTGGTGCACGTAATACACCGGAATACAAGTGTTTTCGCATTAAGTAGCGTGAAAACAACGATTTCGGTGATTCTGCATCCATCTCACAGAAGAATCACGAAGATTTGTCGTAGAAAATGCATATTTCTGCGGGAAACGTCAATTAAACGAAAATGTCGTCTGCTAAGCATAGCAAACGGAGGGTGGTGCAGGTGATTCACCAGAATACAAGTGTTTTCGCATTAAATAGGGTGAAAACAAGGATTTCCGTGATTCTGCATCCATCTCACAGAAGAATCACGAAGATTTGTCGTAGTGAATGTATATTTCAGCTGGAAACGCCAGCTAAACCAAGATATCGTCGGTTCAGCATAGCAAACGGAGGGTGGTGCAGGTGATTCACCAGAATACAAGTGTTTTCGCATTAAATAGGGTGAAAACAAGGATTTCCGTGATTCTGCATCCATCTCACAGTAGAATTATGACGATTATCTTAGAAAATGCATATTTCAGCTGGAAACATGAACTAAACGAAGATTTCGACGGTTAAGCTTACCAAACGCAGGGTGGTGCAGGTGATACACCGGAATACAAGTGTCTTCGCATTAAATAGCGCTATAACATCGATGTCGGCGTTTCTGCATCCTTCTCACAGTAGAATTATGACGATTATCTTAGAAAATGCACATTTCAGCTGGAAACGCCAACTAAACCAAGTAATTGTCGGTTAAGCATACCAACCGCAGGGTGGTGCAGGTAATACACCGGAATACAAGTGTTTTCGCATTAAGTAGCGTGAAAACAACGATTTCGGTGATTCTGCATCCATCTCACAGAAGAATCACGAAGATTTGTCGTAGAAAATGCATATTTCAGCTGGAAACGCCAACTAAACGAGGATATCGTCGGTTAGGCATACCAAACGCAGTGTGGTGCAGGTGATACACCAGAATACAAGTGTTTTCGCATTGAATAGGGTGAAAACAAGGAATTCGGCGTTTCTGCATCCTTCTCACAGTAGAATTATGACTATTATCTTAGAAAATGCATATTTCTGCGGGAAACGCCAACTAAACGAAGATATCGTAGGTGAAGCATACCAAACGCAGGGTGGTGCAGGTGATACACCAGAATACAAGTGTTGTCGCAATAAGTAGCGTGAAAACAAGGATTTCCGTAATTGTGCATCCATCTCACAGAAGATTCACGAAGATTTGTCGCAGAAAATGCATATTTCAGCTGAAAACGCCAACTAAACGAAGATATCGTCGGTTAAGCATACCAAGCGCAGGGTGGTGCTGGTGGTACACCAGAATACAAGTGTTTTCGCATTGAATAGGGTGAAAACATAGAATTCGGCTTTTCTGTATCCTTCTCACAGTAGAATTATGACGATTATCTTAGAAAATGCATATTTCAGCTGGAAACATGAACTAAACGAAGATTTCGACGGTTAAGCTTACCTAACGCAGGCTGGTGCAGGTGATACACCGGAATACAAGTGTTTTCGCATTAAGTAGCGTGAAAACAACGATTTCGGTGATTCGGCATCCTTCTCACAGAAGAATGACGAAGATTTGTCGTAGTAAATATATTTCATATTTCAGCTGGAAACATGAACTAAACGAAGATTTCGACGGTTAAGCTTACCTAACGCAGGGTGGTGCAGGTGATACACCGGAATACAAGTGTTTTCGCATTAAGTAGCGTGAAAACAACGATTTCGGTGATTCTGCATCCATCTCACAGAAGAATCTCGAAGATTTGTCGTAGAAAATGCATATTTCAGCTGGAAAAGCCAACTAAACGAGGATATCGTCGGTTAGGCATACCAAACGCAGTGTGGTGCAGGTGATACACCAGAATACAAGTGTTTTCGCATTGAATAGGGTGAAAACAGGGAATTCGGCGTTTCTGCATCCTTCTCACAGTAGAATTATGACTATTATCTTAGAAAATGCATATTTCTGCGGGAAACGCCAACTAAACGAAGATATCGTAGGTGAAGCATACCAAACGCAGGGTGGTGCAGGTGATACACCAGAATACAAGTGTTGTCGCACTAAGTAGCGTGAAGACAAGGATTTCCGTAATTGTGCATCCATCTCACAGAAGATTCACGAAGATTTGTCGCAGAAAATGCATATTTCAGCTGAAAACGCCAACTAAACGAAGATATCGTCGGTTAAGCATACCAAGCGCAGGGTGGTGCTGGTGGTACACCAGAATACAAGTGTTGTCGCATTGAATAGGGTGAAAACATGGAATTCGGCTTTTCTGTATCCTTCTCACAGTAGAATTATGACGATTATCTTAGAAAATGCATATTTCAGCTGGAAACATGAACTAAACGAAGATTTCGACGGTTAAGCTTACCTAACGCAGGGTGGTGCAGGTGATACACCGGAATACAAGTGTTTTCGCATTAAGTAGCGTGAAAACAACGATTTCGGTGATTCTGCATCCATCTCACAGAAGAATCACGAAGATTTGTCGTAGAAAATGCATATTTCAGCTGGAAAAGCCAACTAAACGAGGATATCGTCGGTTAGGCATACCAAACGCAGTGTGGTGCAGGTGATACACCAGAATACAAGTGTTTTCGCATTGAATAGGGTGAAAACAAGGAATTCGGCGTTTCTGCATCCTTCTCACAGTAGAATTATGACTATTATCTTAGAAAATGCATATTTCTGCGGGAAACGCCAACTAAACGAAGATATCGTAGGTGAAGCATACCAAACGCAGGGTGGTGCAGGTGATACACCAGAATGCAAGTGTTGTCGCACTAAGTAGCGTGAAGACAAGGATTTCCGTAATTGTGCATCCATCTCACAGAAGATTCACGAAGATTTGTCGCAGAAAATTCATATTTCAGCTGGAAAAGCCAACTAAACGAAGATATCGTCGGTTAAGCATACCGAACGCAGGGTGGTGCTGGTGATTCACCAGAATCCAAGTGTTTTCACATTGAATAGGGTGACAACATGGAATTCGGCTTTTCTGTATCCTTCTCACAGTAGAATTATGACGATTATCTTAGAAAATGCATATTTCAGCTGGAAAAGCCAACTAAACGAGGATATCGTCGGTTAGGCATACCAAACGCAGTGTGGTGCAGGTGATACACCAGAATACAAGTGTTTTCGCATTGAATACGGTGAAAACAAGGAATTCGGCGTTTCTGCATCCTTCTCACAGTAGAATTATGACGATTATCTTAGAAAATGCATATTTCTGCGGGAAACGCCAACTAAACGAAGATATCGTAGGTGAAGCATACCAAACGCAGGGTGGTACCAGGTGATACACCAGAATACAAGTGTTGTCGCACTAAGTAGCGTGAAAACAAGGATTTCCGTAATTGTGCATCCATCTCACAGAAGATTCACGAGGATTTGTCGTAGAAAATGCATATTTCAGCTGAAAACGCCAACTAAACGAAGATATCGTCGGTTAAGCATACCAAGCGCAGGGTGGTGCTGGTGGTACACCAGAATACAAGTGTTTTCGCATTGAATAGGGTGAAAACATGGAATTCGGCTTTTCTGTATCCTTCTCACAGTAGAATTATGACGATTATCTTAGAAAATGCATGTTTCAGCTGGAAACACCAACTAAACGAAGATATCGTAGGTTAAGCATACCAAACGCAGGGTGGTGCAGGTGATACACCTGAATACAAGTGTTGTCGCACTAAATAGCTTGAAAACAAGGATTTCTGTGATTCGGCATCCATCTCACAGAAGAGTCACGATGATTTGTCGTAGAAAATGCACATTTCAGCTGGAAACGCCAACTAAACCAAGATATTGTCGGTTTAGCATACCAAACGCAGGGTGGTGCAGGTAATACACCGGAATACAAGTGTTTTCGCATTAAGTAGCGTGAAAACAACGATTTCGGTGATTCTGCATCCATCTCACAGAAGAATCACGAAGATTTGTCGTAGAAAATGCATATTTCTGCGGGAAACGTCAATTAAACGAAAATGTCGTCTGCTAAGCATAGCAAACGGAGGGTGGTGCAGGTGATTCACCAGAATACAAGTGTTTTCGCATTAAATAGGGTGAAAACAAGGATTTCCGTGATTCTGCATCCATCTCACAGAAGAATCACGAGGATTTGTCGTAGTGAATGTATATTTCAGCTGGAAACGCCAGCTAAACCAAGATATCGTCGGTTCAGCATAGCAAACGGAGGGTGGTGCAGGTGATTCACCAGAATACAAGTGTTTTCGCATTAAATAGGGTGAAAACAAGGATTTCCGTGATTCTGCATCCATCTCACAGTAGAATTGTGACGATTATCTTAGAAAATGCATATTTCAGCTGGAAACATGAACTAAACGAAGATTTCGACAGTTAAGCTTACCTAACGCAGGGTGGTGCAGGTGATACACCAGAATACAAGTGTTGTCGCACTAAGTGGCGTGAAAACAAGGATTTCCGTAATTGTGCATCCATCTCACAGAAGATTCACGAAGATTTGTCGTAGAAAATGCATATTTCAGCTGAAAACGCCAACTAAACGAAGATATCGTCGGTTAAGCATACCAAGCGCAGGGTGGTGCTGGTGGTACACCAGAATACAAGTGTTTTCGCATTGAATAGGGTGAAAACATGGAATTCGGCGTTTCTGTATCCTTCTCACAGTAGAATTATGACGATTATCTTAGAAAATGCATATTTCAGCTGGAAACATGAACTAAACGAAGATTTCGACGGTTAAGCTTACCTAACGCAGGGTGGTGCAGGTGATATACCGGAATACAAGTGTTTTCGCATTAAGTAGCGTGAAAACAACGATTTCGGTGATTCTGCATCCATCTCACAGAAGAATCACGAAGATTTGTCGTAGAAAATGCATATTTCAGCTGGAAAAGCCAACTAAACGAAGATATCGTCGGTTAAGCTTACCAAACGCAGGGTGGTGCAGGTGATACACCGGAATACAAGTGTTTTCGCATTAAGTAGCGTGAAAACAAGGATTTCTGTGATTCTGCATCCATCTCACAGAAGAATCACGATGATTTGTCGTAGAAAATTCATATTTCAGCTGGAAACGTCAAGTAAACGAAGATTTCGACGGTTAAGCTTGCCTAACGCAGGGTGGTGCAGGTGATACACCGGAATACAAGTGTCTTCGCATTAAATAGCGCTATAACATCGATGTCGGCGTTTCTGCATCCTTCTCACAGTAGAATTATGACGATTATCTTAGAAAATGCACATTTCAGCTGGAAACGCCAACTAAACCAAGATATTGTCGGTTAAGCATACCAAACGCAGGGTGGTGCACGTAATACACCGGAATACAAGTGTTTTCGCATTAAGTAGCGTGAAAACAACGATTTCGGTGATTCTGCAGCCATCTCACAGAAGAATCACGAAGATTTGTCGTAGAAAATGCATATTTCTGCGGGAAACGTCAATTAAACGAAAATGTCGTCTGCTAAGCATAGCAAACGGAGGGTGGTGCAGGTGATTCACCAGAATACAAGTGTTTTCGCATTAAATAGGGTGAAAACAAGGATTTCCGTGATTCTGCATCCATCTCACAGAAGAATCACGAAGATTTGTCGTAGTGAATGTATATTTCAGCTGGAAACGCCAGCTAAACCAAGATATCGTCGGTTCAGCATAGCAAACGGAGGGTGGTGCAGGTGATTCACCAGAATACAAGTGTTTTCGCATTAAATAGGGTGAAAACAAGGATTTCCGTGATTCTGCATCCATCTCACAGTAGAATTATGACGATTATCTTAGAAAATGCATATTTCAGCTGGAAACATGAACTAAACGAAGATTTCGACGGTTAAGCTTACCAAACGCAGGGTGGTGCAGGTGATACACCGGAATACAAGTGTTTTCGCATTAAGTAGCGTGAAAACAAGGATTTCTGTGATTCTGCATCCATCTCACAGAAGAATCACGATGATTTGTCGTAGAAAATTCATATTTCAGCTGGAAACGTCAAGTATACGAAGATTTCGACGGTTAAGCTTGCCTAACGCAGGGTGGTGCAGGTGATACACCGGAATACAAGTGTCTTCGCATTAAATAGCGCTATAACATCGATGTCGGCGTTTCTGCATCCTTCTCACAGTAGAATTATGACGATTATCTTAGAAAATGCACATTTCAGCTGGAAACGCCAACTAAACCAAGTAATTGTCGGTTAAGCATACCAACCGCAGGGAGGTGCAGGTAATACACCGGAATACAAGTGTTTTCGCATTAAGTAGCGTGAAAACAACGATTTCGGTGATTCTGCATCCATCTCACAGAAGAATCACGAAGATTTGTCGTAGAAAATGCATATTTCAGCTGGAAACGCCAACTAAACGAGGATATCGTCGGTTAGGCATACCAAACGCAGTGTGGTGCAGGTGATACACCAGAATACAAGTGTTTTCGCATTGAATAGGGTGAAAACAAGGAATTCGGCGTTTCTGCATCCTTCTCACAGTAGAATTATGACTATTATCTTAGAAAATGCATATTTCTGCGGGAAACGCCAACTAAACGAAGATATCGTAGGTGAAGCATACCAAACGCAGGGTGGTGCAGGTGATACACCAGAATACAAGTGTTGTCGCACTAAGTAGCGTGAAAACAAGGATTTCCGTAATTGTGCATCCATCTCACAGAAGATTCACGAAGATTTGTCGTAGAAAATGCATATTTCAGCTGGAAAAGCCAACTAAACGAAGATATCGTCGGTTAAGCATACCGAACGCAGGGTGGTGCTGGTGATTCACCAGAATCCAAGAGTTTTCGCATTAAATAGCGCTATAACATCGATGTCGGCGTTTCTGCATCCTTCTCACAGTAGAATTATAACGATTATCTTAGAAAATGCACATTTCAGCTGGAAACGCCAACTAAACGAAGATATCGTAGGTTAAGCATACCAAACGCAGGGTGGTGCAGGTGATACACCTGAATACAAGTGTTGTCGCAATAAGTAGCGTGAAAACAAGGATTTCCGTAATTGTGCATCCATCTCACAGAAGATTCACGAAGATTTGTCGCAGAAAATGCATATTTCAGCTGAAAACGCCAACTAAACGAAGATATCGTCGGTTAAGCATACCAAGCGCAGGGTGGTGCTGGTGGTACACCAGAATACAAGTGTTTTCGCATTGAATAGGGTGAAAACATAGAATTCGGCTTTTCTGTATCCTTCTCACAGTAGAATTATGACGATTATCTTAGAAAATGCATATTTCAGCTGGAAACATGAACTAAACGAAGATTTCGACGGTTAAGCTTACCTAACGCAGGCTGGTGCAGGTGATACACCGGAATACAAGTGTTTTCGCATTAAGTAGCGTGAAAACAACGATTTCGGTGATTCGGCATCCTTCTCACAGAAGAATGACGAAGATTTGTCGTAGTAAATATATTTCATATTTCAGCTGGAAACATGAACTAAACGAAGATTTCGACGGTTAAGCTTACCTAACGCAGGGTGGTGCAGGTGATACACCGGAATACAAGTGTTTTCGCATTAAGTAGCGTGAAAACAACGATTTCGGTGATTCTGCATCCATCTCACAGAAGAATCTCGAAGATTTGTCGTAGAAAATGCATATTTCAGCTGGAAAAGCCAACTAAACGAGGATATCGTCGGTTAGGCATACCAAACGCAGTGTGGTGCAGGTGATACACCAGAATACAAGTGTTTTCGCATTGAATAGGGTGAAAACAGGGAATTCGGCGTTTCTGCATCCTTCTCACAGTAGAATTATGACTATTATCTTAGAAAATGCATATTTCTGCGGGAAACGCCAACTAAACGAAGATATCGTAGGTGAAGCATACCAAACGCAGGGTGGTGCAGGTGATACACCAGAATACAAGTGTTGTCGCACTAAGTAGCGTGAAGACAAGGATTTCCGTAATTGTGCATCCATCTCACAGAAGATTCACGAAGATTTGTCGCAGAAAATGCATATTTCAGCTGAAAACGCCAACTAAACGAAGATATCGTCGGTTAAGCATACCAAGCGCAGGGTGGTGCTGGTGGTACACCAGAATACAAGTGTTGTCGCATTGAATAGGGTGAAAACATGGAATTCGGCTTTTCTGTATCCTTCTCACAGTAGAATTATGACGATTATCTTAGAAAATGCATATTTCAGCTGGAAACATGAACTAAACGAAGATTTCGACGGTTAAGCTTACCTAACGCAGGGTGGTGCAGGTGATACACCGGAATACAAGTGTTTTCGCATTAAGTAGCGTGAAAACAACGATTTCGGTGATTCTGCATCCATCTCACAGAAGAATCACGAAGATTTGTCGTAGAAAATGCATATTTCAGCTGGAAAAGCCAACTAAACGAGGATATCGTCGGTTAGGCATACCAAACGCAGTGTGGTGCAGGTGATACACCAGAATACAAGTGTTTTCGCATTGAATAGGGTGAAAACAAGGAATTCGGCGTTTCTGCATCCTTCTCACAGTAGAATTATGACTATTATCTTAGAAAATGCATATTTCTGCGGGAAACGCCAACTAAACGAAGATATCGTAGGTGAAGCATACCAAACGCAGGGTGGTGCAGGTGATACACCAGAATACAAGTGTTGTCGCACTAAGTAGCGTGAAGACAAGGATTTCCGTAATTGTGCATCCATCTCACAGAAGATTCACGAAGATTTGTCGCAGAAAATTCATATTTCAGCTGAAAACGCCAACTAAACGAAGATATCGTCGGTTAAGTATACCAAGCGCAGGGTGGTGCTGGTGGTACACCAGAATACAAGTGTTTTCGCATTGAATAGGGTGAAAACATGGAATTCGGCTTTTCTGTATCCTTCTCACAGTAGAATTATGACGATTATCTTAGAAAATGCATATTTCAGCTGGAAACATGAACTAAACGAAGATTTCGACGGTTAAGCTTACCTAACGCAGGGTGGTGCAGGTGATACACCGGAATACAAGTGTTTTCGCATTAAGTAGCGTGAAAACAACGATTTCGGTGATTCTGCATCCATCTCACAGAAGAATCACGAAGATTTGTCGTAGAAAATGCATATTTCAGCTGGAAAAGCCAAATAAACGAAGATATCGTCGGTTAAGCATACCGAACGCAGGGTGGTGCTGGTGATTCACCAGAATCCAAGTGTTTTCGCATTGAATAGGGTGAAAACAAGGAATTCGGCGTTTCTGCATCCTTCTCACAGTAGAATTATGACGATTATCTTAGAAAATGCATATTTCTGCGGGAAACGCCAACTAAACGAAGATATCGTAGGTTAAGCATACCAAACGCAGGGTGGTGCAGGTGATACACCTGAATACAAGTGTTGTCGCACTAAATAGCTTGAAAACAAGGATTTCTGTGATTCGGCATCCATCTCACAGAAGAGTCACGATGATTTGTCGTAGAAAATGCACATTTCAGCTGGAAACGCCAACTAAACCAAGATATTGTCGGTTAAGCATACCAAACGCAGGGTGGTGCAGGTAATACACCGGAATACAAGTGTTTTCGCATTAAGTAGCGTGAAAACAACGATTTCGGTGATTCTGCATCCATCTCACAGAAGAATCACGAAGATTTGTCGTAGAAAATGCATATTTCTGCGGGAAACGTCAATTAAACGAAAATGTCGTCTGCTAAGCATAGCAAACGGAGGGTGGTGCAGGTGATTCACCAGAATACAAGTGTTTTCGCATTAAATAGGGTGAAAACAAGGATTTCCGTGATTCTGCATCCATCTCACAGAAGAATCACGAGGATTTGTCGTAGTGAATGTATATTTCAGCTGGAAACGCCAGCTAAACCAAGATATCGTCGGTTCAGCATAGCAAACGGAGGGTGGTGCAGGTGATTCACCAGAATACAAGTGTTTTCGCATTAAATAGGGTGAAAACAAGGATTTCCGTGATTCTGCATCCATCTCACAGTAGAATTGTGACGATTATCTTAGAAAATGCATATTTCAGCTGGAAACATGAACTAAACGAAGATTTCGACGGTTAAGCTTACCTAACGCAGGGTGGTGCAGGTGATACACCGGAATACAAGTGTTTTCGCATTAAGTAGCGTGAAAACAACGATTTCGGTGATTCTGCATCCATCTCACAGAAGAATCACGAAGATTTGTCGTAGAAAATGCATATTTCAGCTGGAAAAGCCAACTAAACGAAGATATCGTCGGTTAAGCATACCGAACGCAGGGTGGTGCTGGTGATTCACCAGAATCCAAGTGTTTTCGCATTGAATAGGGTGAAAACATGGAATTCGGCTTTTCTGTATCCTTCTCACAGTAGAATTATGACGATTATCTTAGAAAATGCATATTTCAGCTGGAAACGCCAACTAAACGAAGATATCGTAGGTTAAGCATACCAAACGCAGGGTGGTGCAGGTGATACACCTGAATACAAGTGTTGTCGCACTAAATAGCTTGACAACAAGGATTTCTGTGATTCGGCATCCTTCTCACAGAAGAATGACGAAGATTTGTCGTAGTAAATATATTTCATATTTCAGCGGGAAACGCGAACTAAACGAAGATATCGTCGGTTAAGCATACCAATCGCAGTGTGGTACAGGTGATGCACCGGAATACAAGTGTTTTCGAATTAAGTACCGTGAAAACAAGGATTTCTGTGATTCGGCATCCATCTCACAGAAGAGTCACGATGATTTGTCGTAGAAAATGCATATTTCAGCTGGAAACGCCAACTAAACGAGGATATCGTCGGTTAGGCATACCAAACGCAGTGTGGTGCAGGTGATACACCAGAATACAAGTGTTTTCGCATTGAATAGGGTGAAAACAAGGAATTCGGCGTTTCTGCATCCTTCTCACAGTAGAATTATGACTATTATCTTAGAAAATGCATATTTCTGCGGGAAACGCCAACTAAACGAAGATATCGTAGGTGAAGCATACCAAACGCAGGGTGGTGCAGGTGATACACCAGAATACAAGTGTTGTCGCACTAAGTAGCGTGAAAAGAAGGATTTCCGTAATTGTGCATCCATCTCACAGAAGATTCACGAAGATTTGTCGCAGAAAATGCATATTTCAGCTGAAAACGCCAACTAAACGAAGATATCGTCGGTTAAGCATACCAAGCGCAGGGTGGTGCTTGTGGTACACCAGAATACAAGTGTTTTCGCATTGAATAGGGTGAAAACATGGAATTCGGCTTTTCTGTATCCTTCTCACAGTAGAATTATGACGATTATCTTAGAAAATGCATATTTCAGCTGGAAACATGAACTAAACGAAGATTTCGTCGGTTAAGCTTACCTAACGCAGGGTGGTGCAGGTGATACACCGGAATACAAGTGTTTTCGCATTAAGTAGCGTGAAAACAACGATTTCGGTGATTCTGCATCCATCTCACAGAAGAATCACGAAGATTTGTTGTAGAAAATGCATATTTCAGCTGGAAAAGCCAACTAAACGAAGATATCGTCGGTTAAGCATACCGAACGCAGGTTGGTGCTGGTGATTCACCAGAATCCAAGAGTTTTCGCATTAAATAGCGCTATAACATCGATGTCGGCGTTTCTGCATCCTTCTCACAGTAGAATTATGACGATTATCTTAGAAAATTCACATTTCAGCTGGAAACGCCAACTAAACCAAGATATTGTCGGTTAAGCACACCAAACGCAGGGTGGTGCAGGTAATACACCGGAATACAAGTGTTTTCGCATTAAGTAGCGTGAAAACAACGATTTCGGTGATTCTGCATCCATCTTACAGAAGAATCACGAAGATTTGTCGTAGAAAATGCATATTTCAGCTGGAAACGTCAACTAAACGAAGATTTCGACGGTTAAGCTTGCTTAACGCAGGGTGGTGCAGGTGATACACCGGAATACAAGTGTCTTCGCATTAAATAGCGCTATAACATCGATGTCCGCGTTTCTGCATCCTTCTCACAGTAGAATTATGACGATTATCTTAGAAAATGCACATTTCAGCTGGAAACGCCAACTAAACCAAGATATTGTCGGTTAAGCATACCAAACGCAGGGTGGTGCAGGTAATACACCGGAATACAAGTGTTGTCGCACTAAGTAGCGTGAAAACAAGGATTTCCGTAATTGTGCATCCATCTCACAGAAGATTTACGAAGATTTGTCGTAGAAAATGCATATTTCAGCTGAAAACGCCAACTAAACGAAGATTTCGACGGTTAAGCTTACATAACGCAGGGTGGTGCAGGTGATACACCGGTATACAAGTGTTTTCGCATTAAGTAGCGTGAAAACAACGATTTCGGTGATTCTGCATCCATCTCACAGAAGAATCACGAAGATTTATCGTAGAAAATGCATATTTCAGCTGGAAATGCCAACTAAACGAAGATATCGTCTGTTAAGCATATCAAACGCAGGGTGGTGCAGGTGATGCACCAGTATACAAGTGTTTTCGCATTAAGTAGCGTGAAAACAAGGATTTCTGTGATTCGGCTTCCATCTCACAGAAGAATCACGATGATTTGTCGTAGAAAATTAATATTTCAGCTGGAAACGTCAAGTAAACGAAGATTTCGACGGTTAAGCTGACCTAACGCAGTGTGGTGCAGGTGATACACCGGAATGCGAGTGTTTTCGCATTAAATAGCGCTAAAACATCGATGTCGGCGTTTCTGCATCCTTCTCACAGTAGAATTATGACGATTATCTTAGAAAATGCACATTTCAGCTGGAAACGCCAACTAAACCAAGATATTGTCGGTTAAGCATACCAAACGCAGGGTGGTGCAGGTAATACACCGGAATACAAGTGTTTTCGCATTAAGTAGCGTGAAAACAACGATTTCGGTGATTCTGCATCCATCTCACAGAAGAATCACGAAGATTTGTCGTAGAAAATGCACATTTCAGCTGGAAAAGCCAACTAAACGAAGATATCGTCGGTTAAGCATACCGAACGCAGGGTGGTGCTGGTGATTCACCAGAATCCAAGTGTTTTCGCATTGAATAGGGTGACAACATGGAATTCGGCTTTTCTGTATCCTTCTCACAGTAGAATTATGACGATTATCTTAGAAAATGCATATTTCAGCTGGAAAAGCCAACTAAACGAGGATATCGTCGGTTAGGCATACCAAACGCAGTGTGGTGCAGGTGATACACCAGAATACAAGTGTTTTCGCATTGAATAGGGTGAAAACAAGGAATTCGGCGTTTCTGCATCCTTCTCACAGTAGAATTATGACGATTATCTTAGAAAATGCATATTTCTGCGGGAAACGCCAACTAAACGAAGATATCGTAGGTGAAGCATACCAAACGCAGGGTGGTACCAGGTGATACACCAGAATACAAGTGTTGTCGCACTAAGTAGCGTGAAAACAAGGATTTCCGTAATTGTGCATCCATCTCACAGAAGATTCACGAAGATTTGTCGTAGAAAATGCATATTTCAGCTGAAAACGCCAACTAAACGAAGATATCGTCGGTTAAGCATACCAAGCGCAGGGTGGTGCTGGTGGTACACCAGAATACAAGTGTTTTCGCATTGAATAAGGTGAAAACATGGAATTCGGCTTTTCTGTATCCTTCTCACAGTAGAATTATGACGATTATCTTAGAAAATGCATATTTCAGCTGGAAACACCAACTAAACGAAGATATCGTAGGTTAAGCATACCAAACGCAGGGTGGTGCAGGTGATACACCTGAATACAAGTGTTGTCGCACTGTATAGCTTGAAAACAAGGATTTCTGTGATTCGGCATCCATCTCACAGAAGAGTCACGATGATTTGTCGTAGAAAATGCACATTTCAGCTGGAAACGCCAACTAAACCAAGATATTGTCGGTTAAGCATACCAAACGCAGGGTGGTGCAGGTAATACACCGGAATACAAGTGTTTTCGCATTAAGTAGCGTGAAAACAACGATTTCGGTGATTCTGCATCCATCTCACAGAAGAATCACGAAGATTTGTCGTAGAAAATGCATATTTCTGCGGGAAACGTCAATTAAACGAAAATGTCGTCTGCTAAGCATAGCAAACGGAGGGTGGTGCAGGTGATTCACCAGAATACAAGTGTTTTCGCATTAAATAGGGTGAAAACAAGGATTTCCGTGATTCTGCATCCATCTCACAGAAGAATCACGAGGATTTGTCGTAGTGAATGTATATTTCAGCTGGAAACGCCAGCTAAACCAAGATATCGTCGGTTCAGCATAGCAAACGGAGGGTGGTGCAGGTGATTCACCAGAATACAAGTGTTTTCGCATTAAATAGGGTGAAAACAAGGATTTCCGTGATTCTGCATCCATCTCACAGTAGAATTATGACGATTATCTTAGAAAATGCATATTTCAGCTGGAAACATGAACTAAACGAAGATTTCGACGGTTAAGCTTACCTAACGCAGCGTGGTGCAGGTGATACACCGGAATACAAGTGTTTTCGCATTAAGTAGCGTGAAAACAACGGTTTCGGTGATTCTGCATCCATCTCACAGAAGAATCACGAAGATTTGTCGTAGAAAATGCATATTTCAGCTGGAAAAGCCAACTAAACGAAGATATCGTCGGTTAAGCATACCGAACGCAGGGTGGTGCTGGTGATTCACCAGAATGCAAGAGTTTTCGCATTGAATAGGGTGAAAACAAGGAATTCGGCGTTTCTGCATCCTTCTCACAGTAGAATTATGACGATTATCTTAGAAAATGCATATTTCTGCGGGAAACGCCAACTAAACGAAGATATCGTAGGTGAAGCATATCAAACGCAGGGTGGTGCAGGTGATACACCAGAATACAAGTGTTGTCGCACTAAGTGGCGTGAAAACAAGGATTTCCGTAATTGTGCATCCATCTCACAGAAGATTCACCAAGATTTGTCGTAGAAAATGCATATTTCAGCTGAAAACGCCAACTAAACGAAGATATCGTCGGTTAAGCATACCAAGCGCAGGGTGGTGCTGGTGGTACACCAGAATACAAGTGTTTTCGCATTGAATAGGGTGAAAACATGGAATTCGGCGTTTCTGTATCCTTCTCACAGTAGAATTATGACGATTATCTTAGAAAATGCATATTTCAGTTGGAAACATGAACTAAACGAAGATTTCGACGGTTAAGCTTACCTAACGCAGGGTGGTGCAGGTGATATACCGGAATACAAGTGTTTTCGCATTAAGTAGCGTGAAAACAACGATTTCGGTGATTCTGCATCCATCTCACAGAAGAATCACGAAGATTTGTCGTAGAAAATGCATATTTCAGCTGGAAAAGCCAACTAAACGAAGATATCGTCGGTTAAGCATACCGAACGCAGGGTGGTGCTGGTGATTCACCAGAATCCAAGTGTTTTCGCATTGAATAGGGTGAAAACATGGAATTCGGCTTTTCTGTATCCTTCTCACAGTAGAATTATGACGATTATCTTAGAAAATGCATATTTCAGCTGGAAACGCCAACTAAACGAAGATATCGTAGGTTAAGCATACCAAACGCAGGGTGGTGCAGGTGATACACCTGAATACAAGTGTTGTCGCACTAAATAGCTTGAAAACAAGGATTTCTGTGATTCGGCATCCTTCTCACAGAAGAATGACGAAGATTTGTCGTAGTAAATATATTTCATATTTCAGCGGGAAACGCGAACTAAACGAAGATATCGTCGGTTAAGCATACCAATCGCAGTGTGGTACAGGTGATGCACCGGAATACAAGTGTTTTCGCATTAAGTAGCGTGAAAACAACGATTTCGGTGATTCTGCATCCATCTCACAGAAGAATCACGAAGATTTGTCGTAGAAAATGCATATTTCAGCTGGAAACGCCAACTAAACGAGGATATCGTCGGTTAGGCATACCAAACGCAGTGTGGTGCAGGTGATACACCAGAATACAAGTGTTTTCGCATTGAATAGGGTGAAAACAAGGAATTCGGCGTTTCTGCATCCTTCTCACAGTAGAATTATGACTATTATCTTAGAAAATGCATATTTCTGCGGGAAACGCCAACTAAACGAAGATATCGTAGGTGAAGCATACCAAACGCAGGGTGGTGCAGGTGATACACCAGAATACAAGTGTTGTCGCACTAAGTAGCGTGAAAACAAGGATTTCCGTAATTGTGCATCCATCTCACAGAAGATTCACGAAGATTTGTCGTAGAAAATGCATATTTCAGCTGGAAACGTCAACTAAACGAAGATTTCGACGGTTAAGCTTGCTTAACGCAGGGTGGTGCAGGTGATACACCGGAATACAAGTGTCTTCGCATTAAATAGCGCTATAACATCGATGTCCGCGTTTCTGCATCCTTCTCACAGTAGAATTATGACGATTATCTTAGAAAATGCACATTTCAGCTGGAAACGCCAACTAAACCAAGATATTGTCGGTTAAGCATACCAAACGCAGGGTGGTGCAGGTAATACACCGGAATACAAGTGTTGTCGCACTAAGTAGCGTGAAAACAAGGATTTCCGTAATTGTGCATCCATCTCACAGAAGATTTACGAAGATTTGTCGTAGAAAATGCATATTTCAGCTGAAAACGCCAACTAAACGAAGATTTCGACGGTTAAGCTTACATAACGCAGGGTGGTGCAGGTGATACACCGGTATACAAGTGTTTTCGCATTAAGTAGCGTGAAAACAACGATTTCGGTGATTCTGCATCCATCTCACAGAAGAATCACGAAGATTTATCGTAGAAAATGCATATTTCAGCTGGAAATGCCAACTAAACGAAGATATCGTCTGTTAAGCATATCAAACGCAGGGTGGTGCAGGTGATGCACCAGTATACAAGTGTTTTCGCATTAAGTAGCGTGAAAACAAGGATTTCTGTGATTCGGCTTCCATCTCACAGAAGAATCACGATGATTTGTCGTAGAAAATTCATATTTCAGCTGGAAACGTCAAGTAAACGAAGATTTCGACGGTTAAGCTGACCTAACGCAGTGTGGTGCAGGTGATACACCGGAATGCGAGTGTTTTCGCATTAAATAGCGCTAAAACATCGATGTCGGCGTTTCTGCATCCTTCTCACAGTAGAATTATGACGATTATCTTAGAAAATGCACATTTCAGCTGGAAACGCCAACTAAACCAAGATATTGTCGGTTAAGCATACCAAACGCAGGGTGGTGCAGGTGATACACCGGAATACAAGTGTTTTCGCATTAAGTAGCGTGAAAACAACGATTTCGGTGATTCTGCATCCATCTCACAGAAGAATCACGAAGATTTGTCGTAGAAAATGCATATTTCAGCTGGAAAAGCCAACTAAACGAAGATATCGTCGGTTAAGCATACCGAACGCAGGGTGGTGCTGGTGATTCACCAGAATCCAAGTGTTTTCGCATTGAATAGGGTGACAACATGGAATTCGGCTTTTCTGTATCCTTCTCACAGTAGAATTATGACGATTATCTTAGAAAATGCATATTTCAGCTGGAAAAGCCAACTAAACGAGGATATCGTCGGTTAGGCATACCAAACGCAGTGTGGTGCAGGTGATACACCAGAATACAAGTGTTTTCGCATTGAATAGGGTGAAAACAAGGAATTCGGCGTTTCTGCATCCTTCTCACAGTAGAATTATGACGATTATCTTAGAAAATGCATATTTCTGCGGGAAACGCCAACTAAACGAAGATATCGAAGGTGAAGCATACCAAACGCAGGGTGGTACCAGGTGATACACCAGAATACAAGTGTTGTCGCACTAAGTAGCGTGAAAACAAGGATTTCCGTAATTGTGCATCCATCCCACAGAAGATTCACGAAGATTTGTCGTAGAAAATGCATATTTCAGCTGAAAACGCCAACTAAACGAAGATATCGTCGGTTAAGCATACCAAGCGCAGGGTGGTGCTGGTGGTACACCAGAATACAAGTGTTTTCGCATTGAATAAGGTGAAAACATGGAATTCGGCTTTTCTGTATCCTTCTCACAGTAGAATTATGACGATTATCTTAGAAAATGCATATTTCAGCTGGAAACACCAACTAAACGAAGATATCGTAGGTTAAGCATACCAAACGCAGGGTGGTGCAGGTGATACACCTGAATACAAGTGTTGTCGCACTATATAGCTTGAAAACAAGGATTTCTGTGATTCGGCATCCATCTCACAGAAGAGTCACGATGATTTGTCGTAGAAAATGCACATTTCAGCTGGAAACGCCAACTAAACCAAGATATTGTCGGTTAAGCATACCAAACGCAGGGTGGTGCAGGTAATACACCGGAATACAAGTGTTTTCGCATTAAGTAGCGTGAAAACAACGATTTCGGTGATTCTGCATCCATCTCACAGAAGAATCACGAAGATTTGTCGTATAAAATGCATATTTCTGCGGGAAACGTCAATTAAACGAAAATGTCGTCGGTTCAGCATAGCAAACGGAGGGTGGTGCAGGTGATTCACCAGAATACAAGTGTTTTCGCATTAAATAGGGTGAAAACAAGGATTTCCGTGATTCTGCATCCATCTCACAGTAGAATTATGACGATTATCTTAGAAAATGCATATTTCAGCTGGAAACATGAACTAAACGAAGATTTCGACGGTTAAGCTTACCTAACGCAGCGTGGTGCAGGTGATACACCGGAATACAAGTGTTTTCGCATTAAGTAGCGTGAAAACAACGATTTCGGTGATTCTGCATCCATCTCACAGAAGAATCACGAAGATTTGTCGTAGAAAATGCATATTTCAGCTGGAAAAGCCAACTAAACGAAGATATCGTCGGTTAAGCATACCGAACGCAGGGTGGTGCTGGTGATTCACCAGAATGCAAGAGTTTTCGCATTGAATAGGGTGAAAACAAGGAATTCGGCGTTTCTGCATCCTTCTCACAGTAGAATTATGACGATTATCTTAGAAAATGCATATTTCTGCGGGAAACGCCAACTAAACGAAGATATCGTAGGTGAAGCATATCAAACGCAGGGTGGTGCAGGTGATACACCAGAATAC
Source organism: Anthophora plumipes (assembly GCA_951804975.1). NCBI lineage: Eukaryota > Metazoa > Arthropoda > Insecta > Hymenoptera > Apidae > Anthophora > Anthophora plumipes. Next base: position 19,157,477 of record OX638119.1, read on the forward strand.
AAGTGTTGTCGCACTAAGTGGCGTGAAAACAAGGATTTCCGTAATTGTGCATCCATCTCACAGAAGATTCACCAAGATTTGTCGTAGAAAATGCATATTTCAGCTGAAAACGCCAACTAAACGAAGATATCGTCGGTTAAGCATACCAAGCGCAGGGTGGTGCTGGTGGTACACCAGAATACAAGTGTTTTCGCATTGAATAGGGTGAAAACATGGAATTCGGCGTTTCTGTATCCTTCTCACAGTAGAATTATGACGATTATCTTAGAAAATGCATATTTCAGCTGGAAACATGAACTAAACGAAGATTTCGACGGTTAAGCTTACCTAACGCAGGGTGGTGCAGGTGATATACCGGAATACAAGTGTTTTCGCATTAAGTAGCGTGAAAACAACGATTTCGGTGATTCTGCATCCATCTCACAGAAGAATCACGAAGATTTGTCGTAGAAAATGCATATTTCAGCTGGAAAAGCCAACTAAACGAAGATATCGTCGGTTAAGCATACCGAACGCAGGGTGGTGCTGGTGATTCACCAGAATCCAAGTGTTTTCGCATTGAATAGGGTGAAAACATGGAATTCGGCTTTTCTGTATCCTTCTCACAGTAGAATTATGACGATTATCTTAGAAAATGCATATTTCAGCTGGAAACGCCAACTAAACGAAGATATCGTAGGTTAAGCATACCAAACGCAGGGTGGTGCAGGTGATACACCTGAATACAAGTGTTGTCGCACTAAATAGCTTGAAAACAAGGATTTCTGTGATTCGGCATCCTTCTCACAGAAGAATGACGAAGATTTGTCGTAGTAAATATATTTCATATTTCAGCGGGAAACGCGAACTAAACGAAGATATCGTCGGTTAAGCATACCAATCGCAGTGTGGTACAGGTGATGCACCGGAATACAAGTGTTTTCGCATTAAGTAGCGTGAAAACAACGATTTCGGTGATTCTGCATCCATCTCACAGAAGAGTCACGATGATTTGTCGTAGAAAATGCATATTTCAGCTGGAAACGCCAACTAAACGAGGATATCGTCGGTTAAGCATCCCGAACGCAGGTTGATGCTGGTGATTCACCAGAATCCAAGAGTTTTCGCATTAAATAGCGCTATAACATCGATGTCGGCGTTTCTGCATCCTTCTCACAGTAGAATTATGACGATTATCTTAGAAAATGCACATTTCAGCTGGAAACGCCAACTAAACCAAGATATTGTCGGTTAAGCATACCAAACGCAGGGTGGTGCAGGTAATACACCGGAATACAAGTGTTTTCGCATTAAGTAGCGTGAAAACAACGATTTCGGTGATTCTGCATCCATCTTACAGAAGAATCACGAAGATTTGTCGTAGAAAATGCATATTTCAGCTGGAAACGTCAACTAAACGAAGATTTCGACGGTTAAGCTTGCTTAACGCAGGGTGGTGCAGGTGATACACCGGAATACAAGTGTCTTCGCATTAAATAGCGCTATAACATCGATGTCCGCGTTTCTGCATCCTTCTCACAGTAGAATTATGACGATTATCTTAGAAAATGCACATTTCAGCTGGAAACGCCAACTAAACCAAGATATTGTCGGTTAAGCATACCAAACGCAGGGTGGTGCAGGTAATACACCGGAATACAAGTGTTGTCGCACTAAGTAGCGTGAAAACAAGGATTTCCGTAATTGTGCATCCATCTCACAGAAGATTTACGAAGATTTGTCGTAGAAAATGCATATTTCAGCTGAAAACGCCAACTAAACGAAGATTTCGACGGTTAAGCTTACATAACGCAGGGTGGTGCAGGTGATACACCGGTATACAAGTGTTTTCGCATTAAGTAGCGTGAAAACAAGGATTTCTGTGATTCGGCATCCATCTCACAGAAGAATCACGATGATTTGTCGTAGAAAATTCATATTTCAGCTGGAAACGTCAAGTAAACGAAGATTTCGACGGTTAAGCTGACCTAACGCAGTGTGGTGCAGGTGATACACCGGAATGCGAGTGTTTTCGCATTAAATAGCGCTAAAACATCGATGTCGGCGTTTCTGCATCCTTCTCACAGTAGAATTATGACCATTATCTTAGAAAATGCACATTTCAGCTGGAAACGCCAACTAAACCAAGATATTGTCGGTTAAGCATACCAAACGCAGGGTGGTGCAGGTAATACACCGGAATACAAGTGTTTTCGCATTAAGTAGCGTGAAAACAACGATTTCGGTGATTCTGCATCCATCTCACAGAAGAATCACGAAGATTTGTCGTAGAAAATGCATATTTCTGCGGGAAACGTCAATTAAACGAAAATGTCGTCTGCTAAGCATAGCAAACGGAGGGTGGTGCAGGTGATTCACCAGAATACAAGTGTTTTCGCATTAAGTAGGGTGAAAACAAGGATTTCCGTGATTCTGCATCCATCTCACAGAAGAATCACGAAGATTTGTCGTAGTGAATGTATATTTCAGCTGGAAACGCCAGCTAAACCAAGATATCGTCGGTTAAGCATTCCAAACGCAGGGTGGTGCAGGTGATGCACCAGAATATAAGTGTTTTCGCATTAAATGGCGTTCAAAGAAGGATTTCGGCGTTTCTGCATCCATCTCACCGAAGAATCAGGAATATTTGTCGTAGTAAATGCATATTTCAGCTGGAAACGCCAACTAAACGAAGATATCGTCGGTTAAGCATACCGAACGCAGGGTGGTGCTGGTGATTCACCAGAATCCAAGAGTTTTCGCATTAAATAGCGCTATAACATCGATGTCGGCGTTTCTGCATCCTTCTCACAGTAGAATTATGACGATTATCTTAGAAAATGCATATTTCTGCGGGAAACGCCAACTAAACGAAGATATCGTCGGTTAAGCATTCCAAACGCAGGGTGGTGCAGGCGATGCACCAGAATACAAGTGTTTTCGCATTAAGTAGCGTGAAAACAAGGATTCCTGTGATTCTGCATCCTTCTCACAGAAGTATGACGAAGATTTGTCGTAGAAAATGCATATTTCAGCTGGAAAAGCCAACTAAACGAAGATATCGTCGGTTAAGCATACCGAACGCAGGGTGGTGCTGGTGATTCACCAGAATCCAAGAGTTTTCGCATTAAATAGCGCTATAACATCGATGTCGGCGTTTCTGCATCCTTCTCACAGTAGAATTATGACGATTATCTTAGAAAATGCATATTTCTGCGGGAAACGCCAACTAAACGAAGATATCATCGGTTAAGCATACCAAACGCAGGGTGGTGCAGGCGATGCACCAGAATACAAGTGTTTTCGCATTAAGTAGCGTGAATACAAGGATTCCTGTGATTCTGCATCCTTCTCACAGAAGTATGACGAAGATTTGTCGTAGAAAATGCATATTTCAGCTGGAAAAGCCAACTAAACGAAGATATCGTCGGTTAAGCATACCAATCGCAGTGTGGTGCAGGTGATGCACCAGAATACAAGTGTTTTCGCATTGAGTACCGTGAAAACAAGGATTTCTGTGATTCGGCATCCATCTCACAGAAGAGTCACGATGATTTGTCGTAGAAAATGCATATTTCAGCTGGAAACGTCAACTAAACGAAGATTTCGACGGTTAAGCTTGCTTAACGCAGGGTGGTGCTGGTGGTACACCAGAATACAAGTGTTTTCGCATTGAATAGGGTGAAAACATGGAATTCGGCTTTTCTGTATCCTTCTCACAGTAGAATTATGACGATTATCTTAGAAAATGCACATTTCAGCTGGAAACGCCAACTAAACGAAGATATCGTAGGTTAAGCTTACCAAACGCAGGGTGGTGCAGGTGATACACCGGAATACAAGTGTTTTCGCATTAAGTAGCGTGAAAACAAGGATTTCTGTGATTCTGCATCCATCTCACAGAAGCATCACGATGATTTGTCGTAGAAAATTCATATTTCAGCTGGAAACGTCAAGTAAACGAAGATTTCGACGGTTATGCTTGCCTAACGCAGGGTGGTGCAGGTGATACACCGGAATACAAGTGTTTTCGCATTAAGTAGCGTGAAAACAAGGATTTCTGCGATTCTGCATCCATCTCACAGAAGAATCACGATGATTTTGTCGTAGAAAATTCATATTTCAGTTGGAAACGTCAAGTAAACGAAGATTTCGACGGTTAAGCTTGCCTAACGCAGGGTGGTGCAGGTGATACACCGGAATACAAGTGTTTTCGCATTAAGTAGCGTGAAAACAACGATTTCGGTGATTCTGCATCCATCTCACCGAAGAATCAGGAATATTTGTCGTAGTAAATGCATATTTCAGCTGGAAACGCCAACTAAACGAAGATATGGTCGGTTCAGCATACCGAACGCAGGGTGGTGCTGGTGATTCACCACAATCCAAGAGTTTTCGCATTAAATAGCGCTATAACATCGATGTCGGCGTTTCTGCATCCTTCTCACAGTAGAATTATGACGATTATCTTAGAAAATGCATATTTAAGCTGGAAACATGAACTAAACGAAGATTTCGACGGTTAAGCTTACCTAACGCAGGGTGGTGCAGGTGATACACCGGAATACAAGTGTTTTCGCATTAAGTAGCGTGAAAACAAGGATTCCTGTGATTCTGCATCCTTCTCACAGAAGTATGACGAAGATTTGTCGTAGAAAATGCATATTTCAGCTGGAAAAGCCAACTAAACGAAGATATCGTCGGTTAAGCATGCCAAACGCAGGGTGGTGCAGGTGATGCACCAGAATACAAGTATTTTCGCATCAAATGGCGTTCAAAAAAGGATTTCGGCGTTTCTGCATCCATCTCACCGAAGAATCACAAATATTTGTCGTAGTAAATGCATATTTCAGCTGGAAACGCCAACTAAACGAAGATATCGTCGGTTCAGCATACCGAACGCAGGGTGGTGCTGGTGATTCAGCAGAATACAAGTGTTTTCGCAATAAATAGCGTGCAAACAAGGATTTCTGTGCTTCTGCATCCATCTCACGGTAGAATCACGCAGATTTGTCGTAGTAAATACATATTTCAGCGGGAAACGCCAACTAAACGATGATATCGTCGGTTAAGCATACCAAACGCAGGGTGCTGCAGGTGATACACCAGAATACAAGTGTCTTCGCATTAAATAGGGTGAAAACAAGGATTCCTGTGATTCTGCATCCATCTCACAGAAGAATCACGAAGATTTGTCGTAGAAAATGCATATTTCAGCTGGAAACGCCAACTAAACGAAGATATCGTCGGTTAAGCATACCAATCGCAGTGTGGTGCTGGTGATTCACCAGAATACAAGTGTTTTCGCATTAAATAGCGCGAAAACAAGGATTTCTGTGCTTCTGCATCCATCTCACAGAAGAATCACGAAGATTTGTGGTAGAAAATGCATATTTCAGCTGGAAACGCCAACTAAACGAGGATATCGTCGGTTAACCATACCAACCGTAGTGTGGTGCTGGTGATACACCAGAATACAAGTGTTTTCGCATTAAATAGCGCTAAAACATGGATGTCGGCGTTTCTGCATCCTTTCCACAGTAGAATTAAGACGATTATCTTAGAAATGCATATTTCAGCTGGAAACGCCAACTAAACGAGGATATCGTCGGTTAACCATACCAACCGTAGTGTGGTGCTGGTGATACACCAGAATACAAGTGTTTTCGCATTAAATAGCGCTAAAACATGGATGTCGGCGTTTCTGCATCCTTTTCACAGTAGAATTATGACGATTATCTTAGAAATGCATATTTCAGCTGGAAACGCCAACTAAACGAAGATATCGTCGGTTCAGCATACCAACCGCAGGCTGGTGCTGGTGATACACCAGAATACAAGTGTCTTCGGATTAAATAGGGTGAAAACAAGGATTTCGGTGATTCTGCATCCTTCTCACAAAAGAATCACGAAGATTTGTCGTAGAGAATAGATATTTCAGCTGGAAACGCCAACTAAACGAGGATATCGTCGGTTAAGCATACCGAACGCAGGGTGGTGCTGGTGATTCACCAGAATACAAGTGTTTTCGCATTAAATAGCGTGAAAACAAGGATTTCTGTGCTTCTGCATCCATCTCACGGTAGAATCACGAAGATTTGTCGTAGTAAATACATATTTCAGCGGGAAACGCCAACTAAACGAAGATATCGTCGGTTAAGCATACCAAACGCAGGGTGCTGCAGGTGATGCACCAGAATACAAGTGTTTTCGCATTAAGTACCGTGAAAACAAGGATTTCTGTGATTCGGCATCCATCTCACAGAAGAGTCACGATGATTTGTCGTAGAAAATGCATATTTCAGCTGGAAACGCCAACTAAACGAAGATATCGTGGGTTAAGCTTACCAAACGCAGGGTGGTGCAGGTGATACACCGGAATACAAGTGTTTTCGCATTAAGTAGCGTGAAAACAACGATTTCGGCGATTCTGCATCCATCTCACAGAAGAATCACGAAGATTTGTCATAGAAAATGCATATTTCTGCGGGAAACGTCAATTAAACGAAAATGTCGTCTGCTAAGCATAGCAAACGGAGGGTGGTGCAGGTGATTCACCTGAATACAAGTGTTTTCGCATTAAATAGGGTGAAAACAAGGATTTCCGTGATTCTGCATCCATCTCACAGAAGAATCACGAAGATTTGTCGTAGTGAATGTATATTTCAGCTGGAAACGCCAACTAAACCAAGATATCGTCGGTTAAGCATGCCAAACGCAGGGTGGTGCAGGTGATGCACCAGAATACAAGTGTTTTCGCATTAAATGGCGTTCAAAAAAGGATTTCGGCGTTTCTGCATCCATCTCACCGAAGAATCACAAATATTTGGCGTAGTAAATGCATATTTCAGCTGGAAACGCCAACTAAACGAAGATATCGTCGGTTCAGCATACCGAACGCAGGGTGGTGCTGGTGATTCAGCAGAATACAAGTGTTTTCGCAATAAATAGCGTGAAAACAAGGATTTCTGTGCTTCTGCATCCATCTCACGGTAGAATCACGCAGATTTGTCGTAGTAAATACATATTTCAGCGGGAAACGCCAACTAAACGATGATATCGTCGGTTAAGCATACCAAACGCAGGGTGCTGCAGGTGATACACCAGAATACAAGTGTCTTCGCATTAAATAGGGTGAAAACAAGGATTCCTGTGATTCTGCATCCATCTCACAGAAGAATCACGAAGATTTGTCGTAGAAAATGCATATTTCAGCTGGAAACGCCAACTAAACGAAGATATCGTCGGTTAAGCATACCAATCGCAGTGTGGTGCTGGTGATTCACCAGAATACAAGTGTTTTCGCATTAAATAGCGCGAAAACAAGGATTTCTGTGCTTCTGCAGCCATCTCACAGAAGAATCACGAAGATTTGTGGTAGAAAATGCATATTTCAGCTGGAAACGCCAACTAAACGAGGATATCGTCGGTTAACCATACCAACCGTAGTGTGGTGCTGGTGATACACCAGAATACAAGTGTTTTCGCATTAAATAGCGCTAAAACATGGATGTCGGCGTTTCTGCATCCTTTCCACAGTAGAATTAAGACGATTATCTTAGAAATGCATATTTCAGCTGGAAACGCCAACTAAACGAGGATATCGTCGGTTAACCATACCAACCGTAGTGTGGTGCTGGTGATACACCAGAATACAAGTGTTTTCGCATTAAATAGCGCTAAAACATGGATGTCGGCGTTTCTGCATCCTTTTCACAGTAGAATTATGACGATTATCTTAGAAATGCATATTTCAGCTGGAAACGCCAACTAAACGAAGATATCGTCGGTTCAGCATACCAACCGCAGGCTGGTGCTGGTGATACACCAGAATACAAGTGTCTTCGGATTAAATAGGGTGAAAACAAGGATTTCGGTGATTCTGCATCCTTCTCACAAAAGAATCACGAAGATTTGTCGTAGAGAATAGATATTTCTGCTGGAAACGCCAACTAAACGAGGATATCGTCGGTTAAGCATACCGAACGCAGGGTGGTGCTGGTGATTCACCAGAATCCAAGTGTTTTCGCATTAAATAGCGTGAAAACAAGGATTTCTGTGCTTCTGCATCCATCTCACAGAAGAATCATAAAGATTTGTCGTAGAAAATGCATGTTTCAGCTGGAAACGCCAACTAAACGAAGATATCGTCGGTTCAGCATACCGAACGCAGGGTGGTGCTGGTGATTCACCAGAATACAAGTGTTTTCGCAATAAATAGCGTGAAAACAAGGATTTCTGTGCTTCTGCATCCATCTCACGGTAGAATCACGAAGATTTGTCGTAGTAAATACATATTTCAGCGGGAAACGCCAACTAAACGAAGATATCGTCGGTTAAGCATACCAAACGCAGGGTGCTGCAGGTGATACACCAGAATACAAGTGTTTTCGCAATAAATAGCGTGAAAACAAGGATTTCTGTGCTTCTGCATCCATCTCACGGTAGAATCACGATGATTTGTCGTAGTATATACATATTTAAGCGGGAAACGCCAACTAAACGAGGATATCGTCGGTTAAGCATACCAAACGCAGGGTGGTGCAGGTGATACACCAGAATACAAGTGTTTTCGCATTAAGTAACGTGAAAACAAGGATTTCTGTGATTCTGCATCCATCTCACAGAAGAATCACGAAGATTTGTGGTAGAAAATGCATATTTCAGCTGGAAACGCCAACTAAACGACGATATCGTCGGTTAACCATACCAACCGTAGTGTGGTGCTGGTGATACACCAGAATCCAAGTGTTTTCGCATTAAATAGCGCTAAAACATGGATGTCGGCGTTTCTGCATCCTTTTCACAGTAGAATTATGACGATTATCTTAGAAATGCATATTTCAGCTGGAAACGCCAACTAAACGAGGATAACGTCGGTTAAGCATACCAAACGCAGTGTGGTGCAGGTGATACACCAGAATACAAGTGTTTTCGCATTAAATAGCGCTAATACATGGATTTCTGTGCTTCTGCATCCATCTCACGGTAGAATCACGAAGATTTGTCGTAGTAAATACATATTTCAGCTGGAAACGCCAACTAAACGAAGATATCGTCGGTTCAGCATACCGAACGCAGGGTGGTGCTGGTGATTCACCAGAATACAAGTGTTTTCGCATTAAGTAGCGTGAAAACAAGGATTTCGGTGATTCTGCTTCCTTCTCACAAAACAATCACGAAGATTTGTCGTAGAGAATAGATATTTCAGCTGGAAACGCCAACTAAACGAGGATATCGTCGGTTAAGCATACCAAACGCAGGGTGGTGCAGGTGATACACCAGAATACAAGTGTTTTCGCATTAAGTAGCGTGAAAACAAGGATTTCTGTGATTCTGCATCCATCTCACAGAAGAATCACGTAGATTTGTGGTAGAAAATGCATATTTCAGCTGGAAACGCCAACTAAACGAGGATATCGTCGGTTAACCATACCAACCGTAGTGTGGTGCTGGTGATACACCAGAATACAAGTGTTTTCGCATTAAATAGCGCTAAAACATGGATGTCGGCGTTTCTGCATCCTTTTCACAGTAGAATTATGACGATTATCTTAGAAATGCATATTTCAGCTGGAAACGCCAACTAAACGAAGATATCGTCGGTTCAGCATACCAACCGCAGGCTGGTGCTGGTGATACACCAGAATACAAGTGTCTTCGGATTAAATAGGGTGAAAACAAGGATTTCGGTGATTCTGCATCCTTCTCACAAAAGAATCACGAAGATTTGTCGTAGAGAATAGATATTTCAGCTGGAAACGCCAACTAAACGAGGATATCGTCGGTTAAGCATACCGAACGCAGGGTGGTGCTGGTGATTCACCAGAATACAAGTGTTTTCGCATTAAATAGCGTGAAAACAAGGATTTCTGTGCTTCTGCATCCATCTCACAGAAGAATCATAAAGATTTGTCGTAGAAAATGCATGTTTCAGCTGGAAACGCCAACTAAACGAAGATATCGTCGGTTCAGCATACCGAACGCAGGGTGGTGCTGGTGATTCACCAGAATACAAGTGTTTTCGCAATAAATAGCGTGAAAACAAGGATTTCTGTGCTTCTGCATCCATCTCACGGTAGAATCACGAAGATTTGTCGTAGTAAATACATATTTCAGCGGGAAACGCCAACTAAACGAATATATCGTCGGTTAAGCATACCAAACGCAGGGTGCTGCAGGTGATACACCAGAATACAAGTGTTTTCGCAATAAATAGCGTGAAAACAAGGATTTCTGTGCTTCTGCATCCATCTCACGGTAGAATCACGATGATTTGTCGTAGTAAATACATATTTAAGCGAGAAACGCCAACTAAACGAGGATATCGTCGGTTAAGCATACCAAACGCAGGGTGGTGCAGGTGATACACCAGAATACAAGTGTTTTCGCATTAAGTAACGTGAAAACAAGGATTTCTGTGATTCTGCATCCATCTCACAGAAGAATCACGAAGATTTGTGGTAGAAAATGCATATTTCAGCTGGAAACGCCAACTAAACGAGGATATCGTCGGTTAACCATACCAACCGTAGTGTGGTGCTGGTGATACACCAGAATACAAGTGTTTTCGCATTAAATAGCGCTAAAACATGGATGTGGGCGTTTCTGCATCCTTTTCACGGTAGAATCACAAATATTTGTCGTAGTAAATGCATATTTCAGCTGGAAACGCCAACTAAACGAAGATATCGTCGGTTCAGCATACCGAACGCAGGGTGGTGCAGGTGATTCACCTGAATACAAGTGTTTTCGCATTAAATAGGGTGAAAACAAGGATTTCCGTGATTCTGCATCCATCTCACAGAAGAATCACGAAGATTTGTCGTAGTGAATGTATATTTCATCTGGAAACGCCAGCTAAACCAAGATATCGTCGGTTAAGCATGCCAAACGCAGGGTGGTGCAGGTGATGCACCAGAATACAAGTGTTTTCGCATTAAATGGCGTTCAAAAAAGGATTTCGGCGTTTCTGCATCCATCTCACCGAAGAATCACAAATATTTGTCGTAGTAAATGCATATTTCAGCTGGAAACGCCAACTAAACGAAGATATCGTCGGTTCAGCATACCGAACGCAGGGTGGTGCTGGTGATTCTGCAGAATACAAGTGTTTTCGCAATAAATAGCGTGAAAACAAGGATTTCTGTGCTTCTGCATCCATCTCACGGTAGAATCACGCAGATTTGTCGTAGTAAATACATATTTCAGCGGGAAACGCCAACTAAACGATGATATCGTCGGTTAAGCATACCAAACGCAGGGTGCTGCAGGTGATACACCAGAATACAAGTGTCTTCGCATTAAATAGGGTGAAAACAAGGATTCCTGTGATTCTGCATCCATCTCACAGAAGAATCACGAAGATTTGTCGTAGAAAATGCATATTTCAGCTGGAAGCGCCAACTAAACGAAGATATCGTCGGTTAAGCATACCAATCGCAGTGTGGTGCTGGTGATTCACCAGAATACAAGTGTTTTCGCATTAAATAGCGCGAAAACAAGGATTTCTGTGCTTCTGCATCCATCTCACAGAAGAATCACGAAGATTTGTGGTAGAAAATGCATATTTCAGCTGGAAACGCCAACTAAACGAGGATAACGTCGGTTAACCATACCAACCGTAGTGTGGTGCTGGTGATACACCAGAATACAAGTGTTTTCGCATTAAATAGCGCTAAAACATGGATGTCGGCGTTTCTGCATCCTTTCCACAGTAGAATTAAGACGATTATCTTAGAAATGCATATTTCAGCTGGAAACGCCAACTAAACGAGGATATCGTCGGTTAACCATACCAACCGTAGTGTGGTGCTGGTGATACACCAGAATACAAGTGTTTTCGCATTAAATAGCGCTAAAACATGGATGTCGGCGTTTCTGCATCCTTTTCACAGTAGAATTATGACGATTATCTTAGAAATGCATATTTCAGCTGGAAACGCCAACTAAACGAAGATATCGTCGGTTCAGCATACCAACCGCAGGCTGGTGCTGGTGATACACCAGAATACAAGTGTCTTCGGATTAAATAGGGTGAAAACAAGGATTTCGGTGATTCTGCATCCTTCTCACAAAAGAATCACGAAGATTTGTCGTAGAGAATAGATATTTCAGCTGGAAACGCCAACTAAACGAGGATATCGTCGGTTAAGCATACCGAACGCAGGGTGGTGCTGGTGATTCACCAGAATACAAGTGTTTTCGCATTAAATAGCGTGAAAACAAGGATTTCTGTGATTCTGCATCCATCTCACAGAAGAATCACGAAGATTTGTGGTAGAAAATGCATATTTCAGCTGGAAACGCCAACTAAACGAGGATATCGTCGGTTAACCATACCAAACGCAGGGTGCTGCAGGTGATACACCAGAATACAAGTGTTTTCGCAATAAATAGCGTGAAAACAAGGATTTCTGTGCTTCTGCATCCATCTCACGGTAGAATCACGATGATTTGTCGTAGTAAATACATATTTAAGCGGGAAACGCCAACTAAACGAGGATATCGTCGGTTAAGCATACCAAACGCAGGGTGGTGCAGGTGATACACCAGAATACAAGTGTTTTCGCATTAAGTAGCGTGAAAACAAGGATTTCTGTGATTCTGCATCCATCTCACAGAAGAATCACGAAGATTTGTGGTAGAAAATGCATATTTCAGCTGGAAACGCCAACTAAACGAGGATATCGTCGGTTAACCATACCAACCGTAGTGTGGTGCTGGTGATACACCAGAATACAAGTGTTTTCGCATTAAATAGCGCTAAAACATGGATGTCGGCGTTTCTGCATCCTTTTCACAGTAGAATTATGACGATTATCTTAGAAATGCATATTTCAGCTGGAAACGCCAACTAAACGAGGATAACGTCGGTTAAGCATACCAAACGCAGTGTGGTGCAGGTGATACACCAGAATACAAGTGTTTTCGCATTAAATAGCGCTAATACATGGATTTCTGTGCTTCTGCATCCATCTCACGGTAGAATCACGAAGATTTGTCGTAGTAAATACATATTTCAGCTGGAAACGCCAACTAAACGAAGATATCGTCGGTTCAGCATACCGAACGCAGGGTGGTGCTGGTGATTCACCAGAATACAAGTGTTTTCGCATTAAGTAGCGTGAAAACAAGGATTTCGGTGATTCTGCTTCCTTCTCACAAAAGAATCACGAAGATTTGTCGTAGAGAATAGATATTTCAGCTGGAAACGCCAACTAAACGAGGATATCGTCGGTTATGCATACCAAACGCAGGGTGGTGCAGGTGATACACCAGAATACAAGTGTTTTCGCATTAAGTAGCGTGAAAACAAGGATTTCTGTGATTCTGCATCCATCTCACAGAAGAATCACGTAGATTTGTGGTAGAAAATGCATATTTCAGCTGGAAACGCCAACTAAACGAGGATATCGTCGGTTAACCATACCAACCGTAGTGTGGTGCTGGTGATACACCAGAATACAAGTGTTTTCGCATTAAATAGCGCTAAAACATGGATGTGGGCGTTTCTGCATCCTTTTCACGGTAGAATCACGAAGATTTGTCGTAGTAAATACATATTTCAGCGGGAAACGCCAACTAAACGAAGATATCGTCGGTTAAGCATACCAAACTCAGGGTGCTGCAGGTGATACACCAGAATACAAGTGTTTTCGCAATAAATAGCGTAAAAACAGGGATTTCTGTGCTTCTGCATCCATCTCACGGTAGAATCACGAAGATTTGTGGCAGAAAATGCATGTTTCAGCTGGAAACGCCAACTAAACGAAGATATCGTCGGTTCAGCATACCGAACGCAGGGTGGTGCTGGTGATTCACCAGAATACAAGTGTTTTCGCAATAAATAGCGTGAAAACAAGGATTTCTGTGCTTCTGCATCCATCTCACGGTAGAATCACGAAGATTTGTCGTAGTAAATACATATTTCAGCTGGAAACGCCAACTAAACGAAGATATCGTCGGTTCAGCATACCGAACGCAGGGTGGTGCTGGTGATTCACCAGAATACAAGTGTTTTCGCATTAAGTAGCGTGAAAACAAGGATTTCGGTGATTCTGCTTCCTTCTCACAAAAGAATCACGAAGATTTGTCGTAGAGAATAGATATTTCAGCTGGAAACGCCAACTAAACGAGGATATCGTCGGTTAAGCATACCAAACGCAGGGTGGTGCAGGTGATACACCAGAATACAAGTGTTTTCGCATTAAGTAGCGTGAAAACAAGGATTTCTGAGATTCTGCATCCATCTCACAGAAGAATCACGTAGATTTGTGGTAGAAAATGCATATTTCAGCTGGAAACGCCAACTAAACGAGGATATCGTCGGTTAACCATACCAACCGTAGTGTGGTGCTGGTGATACACCAGAATACAAGTGTTTTCGCATTAAATAGCGCTAAAACATGGATGTGGGCGTTTCTGCATCCTTTTCACGGTAGAATCACGAAGATTTGTCGTAGTAAATACATATTTCAGCGGGAAACGCCAACTAAACGAAGATATCGTCGGTTAAGCATACCAAACGCAGGGTGCTGCAGGTGATACACCAGAATACAAGTGTTTTCGCAATAAATAGCATAAAAACAGGGATTTCTGTGCTTCTGCATCCATCTCACGGTAGAATCACGAAGATTTGTGGTAGAAAATGCATGTTTCAGCTGGAAACGCCAACTAAACGAAGATATCGTCGGTTCAGCATACCGAACGCAGGGTGGTGCTGGTGATTCACCAGAATACAAGTGTTTTCGCAATAAATAGCGTGAAAACAAGGATTTCTGTGCTTCTGCATCCATCTCACGGTAGAATCACGAAGATTTGTCGTAGTAAATACATATTTCAGCGGGAAACGCCAACTAAACGAAGATATCGTCGGTTAAGCATACCAAACGCAGGGTGCTGCAGGTGATACACCAGAATACAAGTGTTTTCGCATTAAATAGCGTGAAAACCAGGAATTCTGTGCTTCTGCTTCCATCTCACGGTAGAATCACGAAGATTTGTCGTAGTAAATACATATTTCAGCGGGAAACGCCAACTAAACGAGGATATCGTCGGTTAAGCATACCAAACGCAGGGTGGTGCAGGTGATACACCAGAATACAGGTGTCTTCGGATTAAATAGGGTGAAAACATGGATTTCGGTGATTCTGCATTCTTCTCACAAAAGAATCACGAAGATTTGTCGTAGAGAATAGATATTTCAGCTGGAAACGCCAACTAAACGAGGATATCGTCGGTTAAGCATACCAAACGCAGGGTGGTGCAGGTGATACACCAGAATACAAGTGTTTTCGCATTAAATAGCGCTAAAACATGCATGTCGGCGTTTCTGCATCCTTTTCACAGTAGAATTATGACGATTATCTTAGAAATGCATATTTCAGCTGGAAACGCCAACTAATCGAAGATATCGTCGGTTAAGCATACCAACCGCAGGCTGGTGCTGGTGATACACCAGAATACAAGTGTCTTCGGATTAAATAGGGTGAAAACAAGGATTTCGGTGATTCTGCATCCTTCTCACAAAAGAATCACGAAGATTTGTCGTAGAAAATGCATGTTTCAGCTGGAAACGCCAACTAAACGAAGATATCGTCGGTTCAGCATACCGAACGCAGGGTGGTGCTGGTGATTCACCAGAGTACAAGTGTTTTCGCATTAAATAGCGTGAAAACAAGGATTTCTGTGCTTCTGCATCCATCTCACAGAAGAATCACAAAGATTTGTCGTAGAAAATGCATGTTTCAGCTGGAAACGCCAACTAAACGAAGATATCGTCGGTTCAGCATACCGAACGCAGGGTGGTGCTGGTGATTCACCAGAATACAAGTGTTTTCGCAATAAATAGCGTGAAAACAAGGATTTCTGTGCTTCTGCATCCATCTCACGGTAGAATCACGAAGATTTGTCGTAGTAAATACATATTTCAGCGGGAAACGCCAACTAAACGAAGATATCGTCGGTTAAGCATACCAAACGCAGGGTGCTGCAGGTGATACACCAGAATACAAGTGTTTTCGCAATAAATAGCGTGAAAACAGGGATTTCTGTGCTTCTGCATCCATCTCACGGTAGAATCACGAAGATTTGTCGTAGTAAATACATATTTCAACGGGAAACGCCAACTAAACGAGGATATCGTCGGTTAAGCATACCAAACGCAGGGTGGTGCAGGTGATACACCAGAATACAAGTGTCTTCGGATTAAATAGGGTGAAAACAAGGATTTCGGTGATTCTGCTTCCCTCTCACAAAAGAATCACGAAGATTTGTCGTAGAGAATAGATATTTCAGCTGGAAAGGCCAACTAAACGAGGATATCGTCGGTTAAGCATACCAAACGCAGGGTGGTGCAGGTGATACACCAGATTACAAGTGTTTTCGCATTAAGTAGCGTGAAAACAAGGATTTCTGTGATTCTGCATCCATCTCACAGAAGAATCACGAAGATTTGTGGTAGAAAATGCATATTTCAGCTGGAAACGCCAACTAAACGAGGATATCGTCGGTTAAGCATACCAAACGCAGGGTGGTGCAGGTGATACACCAGAATACAAGTGTTTTCGCATTAAATAGCGTTCAAAGAAGGATTTCGGCGTTTCTGCATCCATCTCACCGAAGAATCACGAATATTTGTCGTAGTAACTGCATATTTCAGCTGGAAACGCCAACTAAACGAAGACATCGTCGGTTAACCATACCAACCGTAGTGTGGTGCTGGTGATACACCAGAATACAAGTGTTTTCGCATTAAATAGCGCTAAAACATGGATGTCGGCGTTTCTGCATCCTTTTCACAGTAGAATTATGACGATTATCTTAGAAATGCATATTTCAGCTGGAAACGCCAACTAAACGAGGATATCGTCGGTTAAGCATACCAAACGCAGGGTGCTGCAGGTGATACACCAGAATACAAGTGTTTTCGCAATAAATAGCGTAAAAACAGGGATTTCTGTGCTTCTGCATCCATCTCACGGTAGAATCACGAAGATTTGTGGCAGAAAATGCATGTTTCAGCTGGAAACGCCAACTAAACGAAGATATCGTCGGTTCAGCATACCAAACGCAGGGTGCTGCAGGTGATACACCAGAATACAAGTGTTTTCGCAATAAATAGCGTAAAAACACGGATTTCTGTGCTACTGCATCCATCTCACGGTAGAATCACGAAGATTTGTGGTAGAAAATGCATGTTTCAGCTGGAAACGCCAACTAAACGAAGATATCGTCGGTTCAGCATACCGAACGCAGGGTGGTGCTGGTGATTCACCAGAATACAAGTGTTTTCGCAATAAATAGCGTGAAAACAAGGATTTCTGTGCTTCTGCATCCATCTCACGGTAGAATCACGAAGATTTGTCGTAGTAAATACATATTTCAGCGGGAAACGCCAACTAAACGAAGATATCGTCGGTTAAGCATACCAAACGCAGGGTGCTGCAGGTGATACACCAGAATACAAGTGTTTTCGCAATAAATAGCGTGAAAACCAGGAATTCTGTGCTTCTGCTTCCATCTCACGGTAGAATCACGAAGATTTGTCGTAGTAAATACATATTTCAGCGGGAAACGCCAACTAAACGAGGATATCGTCGGTTAAGCATACCAAACGCAGGGTGGTGCAGGTGATACACCAGAATACAGGTGTCTTCGGATTAAATAGGGTGAAAACATGGATTTCGGTGATTCTGCATTCTTCTCACAAAAGAATCACGAAGATTTGTCGTAGAGAATAGATATTTCAGCTGGAAACGCCAACTAAACGAGGATATCGTCGGTTAAGCATACCAAACGCAGGGTGGTGCAGGTGATACACCAGAATACAAGTGTTTTCGCATTAAATAGCGCTAAAACATGGATGTCGGCGTTTCTGCATCCTTTTCACAGTAGAATTATGACGATTATCTTAGAAATGCATATTTCAGCTGGAAACGCCAACTAAACGAAGATATCGTCGGTTAAGCATACCAACCGCAGGCTGGTGCTGGTGATACACCAGAATACAAGTGTCTTCGGATTAAATAGGGTGAAAACATGGATTTCGGTGATTCTGCATCCTTCTCACAAAAGAATCACGAAGATTTGTCGTAGAGAATAGATATTTCAGCTGGAAACGCCAACTAAACGAGGATATCGTCGGTTAAGCATACCAAACGCAGGGTGGTGCGGGTGATACACCAGAATACAAGTGTTTTCGCATTAAATAGCGCTAAAACATGCATGTCGGCGTTTCTGCATCCTTTTCACAGTAGAATTATGACGATTATCTTAGAAATGCATATTTCAGCTGGAAACGCCAACTAATCGAAGATATCGTCGGTTAAGCATACCAACCGCAGGCTGGTGCTGGTGATACACCAGAATACAAGTGTCTTCGGATTAAATAGGGTGAAAACAAGGATTTCGGTGATTCTGCATCCTTCTCACAAAAGAATCACGAAGATTTGTCGTAGAAAATGCATGTTTCAGCTGGAAACGCCAACTAAACGAAGATATCGTCGGTTCAGCATACCGAACGCAGGGTGGTGCTGGTGATTCACCAGAGTACAAGTGTTTTCGCATTAAATAGCGTGAAAACAAGGATTTCTGTGCTTCTGCATCCATCTCACAGAAGAATCACAAAGATTTGTCGTAGAAAATGCATGTTTCAGCTGGAAACGCCAACTAAACGAAGATATCGTCGGTTCAGCATACCGAACGCAGGGTGGTGCTGGTGATTCACCAGAATACAAGTGTTTTCGCAATAAATAGCGTGAAAACAAGGATTTCTGTGCTTCTGCATCCATCTCACGGTAGAATCACGAAGATTTGTCGTAGTAAATACATATTTCAGCGGGAAACGCCAACTAAACGAAGATATCGTCGGTTAAGCATACCAAACGCAGGGTGCTGCAGGTGATACACCAGAATACAAGTGTTTTCGCAATAAATAGCGTGAAAACAGGGATTTCTGTGCTTCTGCATCCATCTCACGGTAGAATCACGAAGATTTGTCGTAGTAAATACATATTTCAGCGGGAAACGCCAACTAAACGAGGATATCGTCGGTTAAGCATACCAAACGCAGGGTGGTGCAGGTGATACACCAGAATACAAGTGTCTTCGGATTAAATAGGGTGAAAACAAGGATTTCGGTGATTCTGCTTCCCTCTCACAAAAGAATCACGAAGATTTGTCGTAGAGAATAGATATTTCAGCTGGAAAGGCCAACTAAACGAGGATATCGTCGGTTAAGCATACCAAACGCAGGGTGGTGCAGGTGATACACCAGATTACAAGTGTCTTCGCATTAAATAGGATGAAAACAAGGATTCCTGTGATTCTGCATCCATCTCACAGAAGAATCACGAAGATTTGTGGTAGAAAATGCATATTTCAGCTGGAATCGCCAACTAAACGAGGATATCGTCGGTTAACCATACCAACCGTAGTGTGGTGCTGGTGACACACCAGAATACAAGTGTCTTCGGATTAAATAGGGTGAAAACAAGGATTTTGGTGATTCTGCATCCTTCTCACAAAAGAATCACGAAGATTTGTTGTAGAGAATAGATATTTCAGCTGGAAACGCCAACTAAACGAGGATATCGTCGGATAAGCATACCAAATGCAGGGTGGTGCAGGTGATACACCAGAATACAAGTGTTTTCGCATTAAGTAGCGCTAAAACATGGATGTCGGCGTTTCTGCATCCTTTTCACACTAGAATTATGACGATTATCTTAGAAATGCATATTTCAGCTGGAAACGCCAACTAAACAAAGATATCGTCGGTTCAGCATACCGAACGCAGGGTGGTGCTGGTGATTCACCAGAATACAAGTGTTTTCGCAATAAATAGCGTGAAAACAAGGATTTCTGTGCTTCTGCATCCATCTACACGGTAGAATCACGAAGATTTGTCGTACTAAATACATATTTCAGCGGGAAACGCCAACTAAACGAAGATATCGTCGGTTCAGCATACCGAACGCAGGGTGCTGCAGGTGATACACCAGAATACAAGTGTTTTCGCAATAAATAGCGTGAAAACCAGGATTTCTGTGCTTCTGCATCCATCTCACGGTAGAATCACGAAGATTTGTCGTAGTAAATACATATTTCAGCGGGAAACGCCAACTAAACGAAGATATCGTCGGTTCAGCATACCAAACGCAGGGTGCTGCAGGTGATACACCAGAATACAAGTGTTTTCGCAATAAATAGCGTGAAAACCAGGAATTCTGTGCTTCTGCTTCCATCTCACGGTAGAATCACGAAGATTTGTCGTAGTAAATACATATTTCAGCGGGAAACGCCAACTAAACGAGGATATCGTCGGTTAAGCATACCAAACGCAGGGTGGTGCAGGTGATACACCAGAATACAGGTGTCTTCGGATTAAATAGGGTGAAAACATGGATTTCGGTGATTCTGCATTCTTCTCACAAAAGAATCACGAAGATTTGTCGTAGAGAATAGATATTTCAGCTGGAAACGCCAACTAAACGAGGATATCGTCGGTTAAGCATACCAAACGCAGGGTGGTGCAGGTGATACACCAGAATACAAGTGTTTTCGCATTAAATAGCGCTAAAACATGGATGTCGGCGTTTCTGCATCCTTTTCACAGTAGAATTATGACGATTATCTTAGAAATGCATATTTCAGCTGGAAACGCCAACTAAACGAAGATATCGTCGGTTAAGCATACCAACCGCAGGCTGGTGCTGGTGATACACCAGAATACAAGTGTCTTCGGATTAAATAGGGTGAAAACATGGATTTCGGTGATTCTGCATCCTTCTCACAAAAGAATCACGAAGATTTGTCGTAGAGAATAGATATTTCAGCTGGAAACGCCAACTAAACGAGGATATCGTCGGTTAAGCATACCAAACGCAGGGTGGTGCGGGTGATACACCAGAATACAAGTGTTTTCGCATTAAATAGCGCTAAAACATGCATGTCGGCGTTTCTGCATCCTTTTCACAGTAGAATTATGACGATTATCTTAGAAATGCATATTTCAGCTGGAAACGCCAACTAATCGAAGATATCGTCGGTTAAGCATACCAACCGCAGGCTGGTGCTGGTGATACACCAGAATACAAGTGTCTTCGGATTAAATAGGGTGAAAACAAGGATTTCGGTGATTCTGCATCCTTCTCACAAAAGAATCACGAAGATTTGTCGTAGAAAATGCATGTTTCAGCTGGAAACGCCAACTAAACGAAGATATCGTCGGTTCAGCATACCGAACGCAGGGTGGTGCTGGTGATTCACCAGAGTACAAGTGTTTTCGCATTAAATAGCGTGAAAACAAGGATTTCTGTGCTTCTGCATCCATCTCACAGAAGAATCACAAAGATTTGTCGTAGAAAATGCATGTTTCAGCTGGAAACGCCAACTAAACGAAGATATCGTCGGTTCAGCATACCGAACGCAGGGTGGTGCTGGTGATTCACCAGAATACAAGTGTTTTCGCAATAAATAGCGTGAAAACAAGGATTTCTGTGCTTCTGCATCCATCTCACGGTAGAATCACGAAGATTTGTCGTAGTAAATACATATTTCAGCGGGAAACGCCAACTAAACGAAGATATCGTCGGTTAAGCATACCAAACGCAGGGTGCTGCAGGTGATACACCAGAATACAAGTGTTTTCGCAATAAATAGCGTGAAAACAGGGATTTCTGTGCTTCTGCATCCATCTCACGGTAGAATCACGAAGATTTGTCGTAGTAAATACATATTTCAGCGGGAAACGCCAACTAAACGAGGATATCGTCGGTTAAGCATACCAAACGCAGGGTGGTGCAGGTGATACACCAGAATACAAGTGTCTTCGGATTAAATAGGGTGAAAACAAGGATTTCGGTGATTCTGCTTCCCTCTCACAAAAGAATCACGAAGATTTGTCGTAGAGAATAGATATTTCAGCTGGAAAGGCCAACTAAACGAGGATATCGTCGGTTAAGCATACCAAACGCAGGGTGGTGCAGGTGATACACCAGATTACAAGTGTCTTCGCATTAAATAGGATGAAAACAAGGATTCCTGTGATTCTGCATCCATCTCACAGAAGAATCACGAAGATTTGTGGTAGAAAATGCATATTTCAGCTGGAATCGCCAACTAAACGAGGATATCGTCGGTTAACCATACCAACCGTAGTGTGGTGCTGGTGACACACCAGAATACAAGTGTCTTCGGATTAAATAGGGTGAAAACAAGGATTTTGGTGATTCTGCATCCTTCTCACAAAAGAATCACGAAGATTTGTTGTAGAGAATAGATATTTCAGCTGGAAACGCCAACTAAACGAGGATATCGTCGGATAAGCATACCAAATGCAGGGTGGTGCAGGTGATACACCAGAATACAAGTGTTTTCGCATTAAGTAGCGCTAAAACATGGATGTCGGCGTTTCTGCATCCTTTTCACACTAGAATTATGACGATTATCTTAGAAATGCATATTTCAGCTGGAAACGCCAACTAAACAAAGATATCGTCGGTTCAGCATACCGAACGCAGGGTGGTGCTGGTGATTCACCAGAATACAAGTGTTTTCGCAATAAATAGCGTGAAAACAAGGATTTCTGTGCTTCTGCATCCATCTACACGGTAGAATCACGAAGATTTGTCGTACTAAATACATATTTCAGCGGGAAACGCCAACTAAACGAAGATATCGTCGGTTCAGCATACCGAACGCAGGGTGCTGCAGGTGATACACCAGAATACAAGTGTTTTCGCAATAAATAGCGTGAAAACCAGGATTTCTGTGCTTCTGCATCCATCTCACGGTAGAATCACGAAGATTTGTCGTAGTAAATACATATTTCAGCGGGAAACGCCAACTAAACGAAGATATCGTCGGTTCAGCATACCAAACGCAGGGTGCTGCAGGTGATACACCAGAATACAAGTGTTTTCGCAATAAATAGCGTGAAAACCAGGAATTCTGTGCTTCTGCTTCCATCTCACGGTAGAATCACGAAGATTTGTCGTAGTAAATACATATTTCAGCGGGAAACGCCAACTAAACGAGGATATCGTCGGTTAAGCATACCAAACGCAGGGTGGTGCAGGTGATACACCAGAATACAGGTGTCTTCGGATTAAATAGGGTGAAAACATGGATTTCGGTGATTCTGCATTCTTCTCACAAAAGAATCACGAAGATTTGTCGTAGAGAATAGATATTTCAGCTGGAAACGCCAACTAAACGAGGATATCGTCGGTTAAGCATACCAAACGCAGGGTGGTGCAGGTGATACACCAGAATACAAGTGTTTTCGCATTAAATAGCGCTAAAACATGGATGTCGGCGTTTCTGCATCCTTTTCACAGTAGAATTATGACGATTATCTTAGAAATGCATATTTCAGCTGGAAACGCCAACTAAACGAAGATATCGTCGGTTAAGCATACCAACCGCAGGCTGGTGCTGGTGATACACCAGAATACAAGTGTCTTCGGATTAAATAGGGTGAAAACATGGATTTCGGTGATTCTGCATCCTTCTCACAAAAGAATCACGAAGATTTGTCGTAGAGAATAGATATTTCAGCTGGAAACGCCAACTAAACGAGGATATCGTCGGTTAAGCATACCAAACGCAGGGTGGTGCGGGTGATACACCAGAATACAAGTGTTTTCGCATTAAATAGCGCTAAAACATGCATGTCGGCGTTTCTGCATCCTTTTCACAGTAGAATTATGACGATTATCTTAGAAATGCATATTTCAGCTGGAAACGCCAACTAATCGAAGATATCGTCGGTTAAGCATACCAACCGCAGGCTGGTGCTGGTGATACACCAGAATACAAGTGTCTTCGGATTAAATAGGGTGAAAACAAGGATTTCGGTGATTCTGCATCCTTCTCACAAAAGAATCACGAAGATTTGTCGTAGAAAATGCATGTTTCAGCTGGAAACGCCAACTAAACGAAGATATCGTCGGTTCAGCATACCGAACGCAGGGTGGTGCTGGTGATTCACCAGAGTACAAGTGTTTTCGCATTAAATAGCGTGAAAACAAGGATTTCTGTGCTTCTGCATCCATCTCACAGAAGAATCACAAAGATTTGTCGTAGAAAATGCATGTTTCAGCTGGAAACGCCAACTAAACGAAGATATCGTCGGTTCAGCATACCGAACGCAGGGTGGTGCTGGTGATTCACCAGAATACAAGTGTTTTCGCAATAAATAGCGTGAAAACAAGGATTTCTGTGCTTCTGCATCCATCTCACGGTAGAATCACGAAGATTTGTCGTAGTAAATACATATTTCAGCGGGAAACGCCAACTAAACGAAGATATCGTCGGTTAAGCATACCAAACGCAGGGTGCTGCAGGTGATACACCAGAATACAAGTGTTTTCGCAATAAATAGCGTGAAAACAGGGATTTCTGTGCTTCTGCATCCATCTCACGGTAGAATCACGAAGATTTGTCGTAGTAAATACATATTTCAGCGGGAAACGCCAACTAAACGAGGATATCGTCGGTTAAGCATACCAAACGCAGGGTGGTGCAGGTGATACACCAGAATACAAGTGTCTTCGGATTAAATAGGGTGAAAACAAGGATTTCGGTGATTCTGCTTCCCTCTCACAAAAGAATCACGAAGATTTGTCGTAGAGAATAGATATTTCAGCTGGAAAGGCCAACTAAACGAGGATATCGTCGGTTAAGCATACCAAACGCAGGGTGGTGCAGGTGATACACCAGATTACAAGTGTCTTCGCATTAAATAGGATGAAAACAAGGATTCCTGTGATTCTGCATCCATCTCACAGAAGAATCACGAAGATTTGTGGTAGAAAATGCATATTTCAGCTGGAATCGCCAACTAAACGAGGATATCGTCGGTTAACCATACCAACCGTAGTGTGGTGCTGGTGACACACCAGAATACAAGTGTCTTCGGATTAAATAGGGTGAAAACAAGGATTTTGGTGATTCTGCATCCTTCTCACAAAAGAATCACGAAGATTTGTTGTAGAGAATAGATATTTCAGCTGGAAACGCCAACTAAACGAGGATATCGTCGGATAAGCATACCAAATGCAGGGTGGTGCAGGTGATACACCAGAATACAAGTGTTTTCGCATTAAGTAGCGCTAAAACATGGATGTCGGCGTTTCTGCATCCTTTTCACACTAGAATTATGACGATTATCTTAGAAATGCATATTTCAGCTGGAAACGCCAACTAAACAAAGATATCGTCGGTTCAGCATACCGAACGCAGGGTGGTGCTGGTGATTCACCAGAATACAAGTGTTTTCGCAATAAATAGCGTGAAAACAAGGATTTCTGTGCTTCTGCATCCATCTACACGGTAGAATCACGAAGATTTGTCGTACTAAATACATATTTCAGCGGGAAACGCCAACTAAACGAAGATATCGTCGGTTAAGCATACCAAACGCAGGGTGCTGCAGGTGATACACCAGAATACAAGTGTTTTCGCAATAAATAGCGTGAAAACCAGGATTTCTGTGCTTCTGCATCCATCTCACGGTAGAATCACGAAGATTTGTCGTAGTAAATACATATTTCAGCGGGAAACGCCAACTAAACGAAGATATCGTCGGTTCAGCATACCGAACGCAGGGTGGTGCTGGTGATTCACCAGAGTACAAGTGTTTTCGCATTAAATAGCGTGAAAACAAGGATTTCTGTGCTTCTGCATCCATCTCACGGTAGAATCACGAAGATTTGTCGTAGTAAATACATATTTCAGCGGGAAACGCCAACTAAACGAAGATATCGTCGGTTAAGCATACCAAACGCAGGGTGCTGCAGGTGATACACCAGAATACAAGTGTTTTCGCAATAAATAGCGTGAAAACCGGGATTTCTGTGCTTCTGCATCCATCTCACGGTAGAATCACGAAGATTTGTCGTAGTAAATACATATTTCAGCGGGAAACGCTAACTAAACGAGGATATCGTCGGTTAAGCATACCAAACGCAGGGTGGTGCAGGTGATACACCAGAATACAAGTGTTTTCGCATTAAATAGCGCTAAAACATGGATGTCGGCGTTTCTGCATCCTTTTCACAGTAGAATTATGACGATTATCTTAGAAATGCATATTTCAGCTGGAAACGCCAACTAAACAAGGATATCGTCGGTTAAGCATACCAAACGCAGGGTGGTGCAGGTGATACACCAGATTACAAGTGTTTTCGCATTAAGTAGCGTGAAAACAAGGACTTCGGTGATTCTGCATCCTTCTCACCAAAGAATCACGAAGATTTCTGGTAGAAAATGCATATTTCAGCTGGAAACGCCAACTAAACGAAGATATCGTCGGTTAAGCATACCAAGCGCAGGGTGGTGCTGGTGGTACACCAGAATACAAGTGTTTTCGCATTGAATAGGGTGAAAACATGGAATTCGGCTTTTCTGTATCCTTCTCACAATAGAATTATGACGATTATCTTAGAAAATGCATATTTCAGCTGGAAACGCCAACTAAACGAAGATATCGTGGGTTAAGCTTACCAAACGCAGGGTGGTGCAGGTGATACACCGGAATACAAGTGTTTTCGCATTAAGTAGCGTGAAAACAAGGATTTCTGTGCTTCTGCATCCATCTCACGGTAGAATCACGAAGATTTGTCGTAGTAAATACATATTTCAGCGGGAAACGCCAACTAAACGATGATATCGTCGGTTAAGCATACCAAACGCAGGGTGCTGCAGGTGATACACCAGAATACACGTGTCTTCGCATTAAATAGGATGAAAACAAGGATTCCTGTGATTCTGCATCCATCTCACAGAAGAATCACGAAGATTTGTGGTAGAAAATGCATATTTCAGCTGGAATCGCCAACTAAACGAGGATATCGTCGGTTAACCATACCAACCGTAGTGTGGTGCTGGTGACACACCAGAATACAAGTGTCTTCGGATTAAATAGGGTGAAAACAAGGATTTTGGTGATTCTGCATCCTTCTCACAAAAGAATCACGAAGATTTGTTGTAGAGAATAGATATTTCAGCTGGAAACGCCAACTAAACGAGGATATCGTCGGATAAGCATACCAAATGCAGGGTGGTGCAGGTGATACACCAGAATACAAGTGTTTTCGCATTAAGTAGCGCTAAAACATGGATGTCGGCGTTTCTGCATCCTTTTCACACTAGAATTATGACGATTATCTTAGAAATGCATATTTCAGCTGGAAACGCCAACTAAACAAAGATATCGTCGGTTCAGCATACCGAACGCAGGGTGGTGCTGGTGATTCACCAGAATACAAGTGTTTTCGCAATAAATAGCGTGAAAACAAGGATTTCTGTGCTTCTGCATCCATCTACACGGTAGAATCACGAAGATTTGTCGTACTAAATACATATTTCAGCGGGAAACGCCAACTAAACGAAGATATCGTCGGTTAAGCATACCAAACGCAGGGTGCTGCAGGTGATACACCAGAATACAAGTGTTTTCGCAATAAATAGCGTGAAAACCAGGATTTCTGTGCTTCTGCATCCATCTCACGGTAGAATCACGAAGATTTGTCGTAGTAAATACATATTTCAGCGGGAAACGCCAACTAAATGAAGATATCGTCGGTTCAGCATACCGAACGCAGGGTGGTGCTGGTGATTCACCAGAGTACAAGTGTTTTCGCATTAAATAGCGTGAAAACAAGGATTTCTGTGCTTCTGCATCCATCTCACGGTAGAATCACGAAGATTTGTCGTAGTAAATACATATTTCAGCGGGAAACGCCAACTAAACGAAGATATCGTCGGTTAAGCATACCAAACGCAGGGTGCTGCAGGTGATACACCAGAATACAAGTGTTTTCGCAATAAATAGCGTGAAAACCGGGATTTCTGTGCTTCTGCATCCATCTCACGGTAGAATCACGAAGATTTGTCGTAGTAAATACATATTTCAGCGGGAAACGCTAACTAAACGAGGATATCGTCGGTTAAGCATACCAAACGCAGGGTGGTGCAGGTGATACACCAGAATACAAGTGTCTTCGGATTAAATAGGGTGAAAACAAGGATTTCGGTGATTCTGCTTCCCTCTCACAAAAGAATCACGAAGATTTGTCGTAGAGAATAGATATTTCAGCTGGAAACGCCAACTAAACAAGGATATCGTCGGTTAAGCATACCAAACGCAGGGTGGTGCAGGTGATACACCAGATTACAAGTGTTTTCGCATTAAGTAGCGTGAAAACAAGGATTTCTGTGATTCTGCATCCATCTCACAGAAGAATCACGAAGATTTGTGGTAGAAAATGCATATTTCAGCTGGAAACGCCAACTAAACGAGGATATCGTCGGTTAACCATACCAACCGTAGTGTGGCGCTGGTGATACACCAGAATACAAGTGTTTTCGCATTAAATAGCGCTAAAACATGGATGTCGGCGTTTCTGCATCCTTTTCACAGTAGAATTATGACGATTATCTAAGAAATGCATATTTCAGCTGGAAACGCCAACTAAACAAAGATATCGTCGGTTCAGCATACCGAACGCAGGGTGGTGCTGGTGATTCACCAGAGTACAAGTGTTTTCGCATTAAATAGCGTGAAAACAAGGATTTCTGTGCTTCTGCATCCATCTCACGGTAGAATCACGAAGATTTGTCGTAGTAAATACATATTTCAGCGGGAAACGCCAACTAAACGAAGATATCGTCGGTTAAGCATACCAAACGCAGGGTGCTGCAGGTGATACACCAGAATACAAGTGTTTTCGCAATAAATAGCGTGAAAACCAGGATTTCTGTGCTTCTGCATCCATCTCACGGTAGAATCACGAAGATTTGTCGTAGTAAATACATATTTCAGCGGGAAACGCCAACTAAACGAAGATATCGTCGGTTAAGCATAACAAACGCAGGGTGCTGCAGGTGATACACCAGAATACAAGTGAATTCGGATTAAATAGGGTGAAAACAAGGACTTCGGTGATTCTGCATCCTTCTCACCAAAGAATCACGAAGATTTGTCGTAGAGAATAGATATTTCAGCTGGAAACGCCAACTAAACGGGGATATCGTCGGTTAAGCATACCAACCGCAGGGTGGTGCAGGTGATACACCGGAATACAAGTGTTTTCGCATTAAGTAGCGTGAAAACAACGATTTCGGCGATTCTGCATCCATCTCACAGAAGAATCACGAAGATTTGTCGTAGAAAATGCATATTTCTGCGGGAAACGTCAATTAAACGAAAATGTCGTCTGCTAAGCATAGCAAACGGAGGGTGGTGCAGGTGATTCACCTGAATACAAGTGTTTTCGCATTAAATAGGGTGAAAACAGGGATTTCCGTGATTCTGCATCCATCTCACAGAAGAATCACGAAGATTTGTCGTAGTGAATGTATATTTCAGCTGGAAACGCCAGCTAAACCAAGATATCGTCGGTTAAGCATGCCAAACGCAGGGTGGTGCAGGTGATGCACCAGAATACAAGTGTTTTCGCATTAAATGGCGTTCAAAGAAGGATTTCGGCGTTTCTGCATCCATCTCACCGAAGAATCACAAATATTTGTCGTAGTAAATGCATATTTCAGCTGGAAACGCCAACTAAACGAAGATATCGTCGGTTCAGCATACCGAACGCAGGGTGGTGCTGGTGATTCACCAGAGTACAAGTGTTTTCGCATTAAATAGCGTGAAAACAAGGATTTCTGTGCTTCTGCATCCATCTCACGGTAGAATCACGAAGATTTGTCGTAGTAAATACATATTTCAGCGGGAAACGCCAACTAAACGATGATATCGTCGGTTAAGCATACCAAACGCAGGGTGCTGCAGGTGATACACCAGAATACAAGTGTCTTCGCATTAAATAGGGTGAAAACAAGGATTCCTGTGATTCTGCATGCATCTCACAGAAGAATCACGAAGATTTGAGGTAGAAAATGCATATTTCAGCTGGAATCGCCAACTAAACGAGGATATCGTCGGTTAACCATACCAACCGTAGTGTGGTGCTGGTGATACACCAGAATACAAGTGTCTTCGGATTAAATAGGGTGAAAACAAGGATTTCGGTGATTCTGCATCCTTCTCACAAAAGAATCACGAAGATTTGTTGTAGAGAATAGATATTTCAGCGGGAAACGCCAACTAAACGAGGATATCGTCGGATAAGCATACCAAATGCAGGGTGGTGCAGGTGATACACCAGAATACAACTGTTTTCGCATTAAGTAGCGTGAAAACAAGGATTTCTGTGATTCTGCATCCATCTCACAGAAGAATCACGAAGATTTGTGGTAGAAAATGCATATTTCAGCTGGAAACGCCAACTAAACGAGGATATCGTCGGTTAACCATACCAACCGTAGTGTGGTGCTGGTGATACACCAGAATACAAGTGTTTTCGCATTAAATAGCGCTAAAACATGGATGTCGGCGTTTCTGCATCCTTTTCACAGTAGAATTATGACGATTATCTTAGAAATGCATATTTCAGCTAGAAACGCCAACTAAACGAAGATATCGTCGGTTCAGCATACCAACCGCAGGCTGGTGCTGGTGATACACCAGAATACAAGTGTTTTCGCAATAAATAGCTTGAAAACAAGGATTTCTGTGCTTCTGCATCCATCTCACGGTAGAATCACGAAGATTTTTCGTAGTAAATACATATTTCAGCGGGAAACGCCAACTAAACGAAGATATCGTCGGTTAAGCATACCAAACGCAGGGTGCTGCAGGTGATACACCAGAATACAAGTGTTTTCGCAATAAATAGCGTGAAAACAAGGATTTCTGTGATTCTGCATCCATCTCACAGAAGAATCACGAAGATTTGTGGTAGAAAATGCATATTTCAGCTGGAAACGCCAACTAAACGAGGATATCGTCGTTTAACCATACCAACCGTAGTGTGGTGCTGGTGATACACCAGAATACAAGTGTCTTCGGATTAAATAGGGTGAAAACAAGGATTTCGGTGATTCTGCATCCTTCTCACAAAAGAATCACGAAGATTTGTCGTAGAAAATGCATGTTTCAGCTGGAAACGCCAGCTAAACGAAGATATCGTCGGTTCAGCATACCGAACGCAGGGTGGTGCTGGTGATTCACCAGAGTACAAGTGTTTTCGCATTAAATAGCGTGAAAACAAGGATTTCTGTGCTTCTGCATCCATCTCACAGAAGAATCACAAAGATTTGTCGTAGAAAATGCATGTTTCAGCTGGAAACGCCAACTAAACGAAGATATCGTCGGTTCAGCATACCGAACGCAGGGTGGTGCTGGTGATTCACCAGAATACAAGTGTTTTCGCAATAAATAGCGTGAAAACAAGGATTTCTGTGCTTCTGCATCCATCTCACGGTAGAATCACGAAGATTTGTCGTAGTAAATACATATTTCAGCGGGAAACGCCAACTAAACGAAGATATCGTCGGTTAAGCATACCAAACGCAGGGTGCTGCAGGTGATACACCAGAATACAAGTGTTTTCGCAATAAATAACGTGAAAACAGGGATTTCTGTGCTTCTGCATCCATCTCACGGTAGAATCACGAAGATTTGTCGTAGTAAATACATATTTCAGCGGGAAACGCCAACTAAACGAGGATATCGTCGGTTAAGCATACCAAACGCAGGGTGGTGCAGGTGATACACCAGAATACAAGTGTTTTCGCATTAAGTAGCGTGAAAACAAGGATTTCTGTGATTCTGCATCCATCTCACAGAAGAATCACGAAGATTTGTGGTAGAAAATGCATATTTCAGCTGGAAACGCCAACTAAACGAGGATATCGTCGGTTAAGCATACCAAACGCAGGGTGGTGCAGGTGATACACCAGAATACAAGTGTTTTCGCATTAAATAGCGTTCAAAGAAGGATTTCGGCGTTTCTGCATCCATCTCACCGAAGAATCACGAATATTTGTCGTAGTAACTGCATATTTCAGCTGGAAACGCCAACTAAACGAAGACATCGTCGGTTAACCATACCAACCGTAGTGTGGTGCTGGTGATACACCAGAATACAAGTGTTTTCGCATTAAATAGCGCTAAAACATGGATGTCGGCGTTTCTGCATCCTTTTCACAGTAGAATTATGACGATTATCTTAGAAATGCATATTTCAGCTGGAAACGCCAACTAAACGAAGATATCGTCGGTTAAGCATACCAACCGCAGGCTGGTGCTGGTGATACACCAGAATGTAAGTGTCTTCGGATTAAATAGGGTGAAAACAAGGACTTCGGTGATTCTGCATCCTTCTCACCAAAGAATCACGAAGATTTCTGGTAGAAAATGCATATTTCAGCTGGAAACGCCAACTAAACGAAGATATCGTCGGTTAAGCATACCAAGCGCAGGGTGGTGCTGGTGGTACACCAGAATACAAGTGTTTTCGCATTGAATAGGGTGAAAACATGGAATTCGGCTTTTCTGTATCCTTCTCACAATAGAATTATGACGATTATCTTAGAAAATGCATATTTCAGCTGGAAACGCCAACTAAACGAAGATATCGTGGGTTAAGCTTACCAAACGCAGGGTGGTGCAGGTGATACACCAGAATACAAGTGTCTTCGCATTAAATAGGATGAAAACAAGGATTCCTGTGATTCTGCATCCATCTCACAGAAGAATCACGAAGATTTGTGGTAGAAAATGCATATTTCAGCTGGAATCGCCAACTAAACGAGGATATCGTCGGTTAACCATACCAACCGTAGTGTGGTGCTGGTGACACACCAGAATACAAGTGTCTTCGGATTAAATAGGGTGAAAACAAGGATTTTGGTGATTCTGCATCCTTCTCACAAAAGAATCACGAAGATTTGTTGTAGAGAATAGATATTTCAGCTGGAAACGCCAACTAAACGAGGATATCGTCGGATAAGCATACCAAATGCAGGGTGGTGCAGGTGATACACCAGAATACAAGTGTTTTCGCATTAAGTAGCGCTAAAACATGGATGTCGGCGTTTCTGCATCCTTTTCACACTAGAATTATGACGATTATCTTAGAAATGCATATTTCAGCTGGAAACGCCAACTAAACAAAGATATCGTCGGTTCAGCATACCGAACGCAGGGTGGTGCTGGTGATTCACCAGAATACAAGTGTTTTCGCAATAAATAGCGTGAAAACAAGGATTTCTGTGCTTCTGCATCCATCTCACGGTAGAATCACGAAGATTTGTCGTACTAAATACATATTTCAGCGGGAAACGCCAACTAAACGAAGATATCGTCGGTTAAGCATACCAAACGCAGGGTGCTGCAGGTGATACACCAGAATACAAGTGTTTTCGCAATAAATAGCGTGAAAACCAGGATTTCTGTGCTTCTGCATCCATCTCACGGTAGAATCACGAAGATTTGTCGTAGTAAATACATATTTCAGCGGGAAACGCCAACTAAACGAAGATATCGTCGGTTCAGCATACCGAACGCAGGGTGGTGCTGGTGATTCACCAGAGTACAAGTGTTTTCGCATTAAATAGCGTGAAAACAAGGATTTCTGTGCTTCTGCATCCATCTCACGGTAGAATCACGAAGATTTGTCGTAGTAAATACATATTTCAGCGGGAAACGCCAACTAAACGAAGATATCGTCGGTTAAGCATACCAAACGCAGGGTGCTGCAGGTGATACACCAGAATACAAGTGTTTTCGCAATAAATAGCGTGAAAACCGGGATTTCTGTGCTTCTGCATCCATCTCACGGTAGAATCACGAAGATTTGTCGTAGTAAATACATATTTCAGCGGGAAACGCTAACTAAACGAGGATATCGTCGGTTAAGCATACCAAACGCAGGGTGGTGCAGGTGATACACCAGAATACAAGTGTCTTCGGATTAAATAGGGTGAAAACAAGGATTTCGGTGATTCTGCTTCCCTCTCACAAAAGAATCACGAAGATTTGTCGTAGAGAATAGATATTTCAGGTGGAAACGCCAACTAAACAAGGATATCGTCGGTTAAGCATACCAACCGCAGGGTGGTGCAGGTGATACACCGGAATACAAGTGTTTTCGCAATAAGTAGCGTGAAAACAACGATTTCGGCGATTCTGCATCCATCTCACAGAAGAATCACGAAGATTTGTCGTAGAAAATGCATATTTCTGCGGGAAACGTCAATTAAACGAAAATGTCGTCTGCTAAGCATAGCAAACGGAGGGTGGTGCAGGTGATTCACCTGAATACAAGTGTTTTCGCATTAAATAGGGTGAAAACAGGGATTTCCGTGATTCTGCATCCATCTCACAGAAGAATCACGAAGATTTGTCGTAGTGAATGTATATTTCAGCTGGAAACGCCAGCTAAACCAAGATATCGTCGGTTAAGCATGCCAAACGCAGGGTGGTGCAGGTGATGCACCAGAATACAAGTGTTTTCGCATTAAATGGCGTTCAAAGAAGGATTTCGGCGTTTCTGCATCCATCTCACCGAAGAATCACAAATATTTGTCGTAGTAAATGCATATTTCAGCTGGAAACGCCAACTAAACGAAGATATCGTCGGTTCAGCATACCGAACGCAGGGTGGTGCAGGTGATTCAGCAGAATACAAGTGTTTTCGCAATAAATAGCGTGAAAACAAGGATTTCTGTGCTTCTGCATCCATCTCACGGTAGAATCACGAAGATTTGTCGTAGTAAATACATATTTCAGCGGGAAACGCCAACTAAACGATGATATCGTCGGTTAAGCATGCCAAACGCAGGGTGCTGCAGGTGATACACCAGAATACAAGTGTCTTCGCATTAAATAGGGTGAAAACAAGGATTCCTGTGATTCTGCATGCATCTCACAGAAGAATCACGAAGATTTGTGGTAGAAAATGCATATTTCAGCTGGAATCGCCAACTAAACGAGGATATCGTCGGTTAACCATACCAACCGTAGTGTGGTGCTGGTGATACACCAGAATACAAGTGTCTTCGGATTAAATAGGGTGAAAACAAGGATTTCGGTGATTCTGCATCCTTCTCACAAAAGAATCACGAAGATTTGTTGTAGAGAATAGATATTTCAGCGGGAAACGCCAACTAAACGAGGATATCGTCGGATAAGCATACCAAATGCAGGGTGGTGCAGGTGATACACCAGAATACAACTGTTTTCGCATTAAGTAGCGTGAAAACAAGGATTTCTGTGATTCTGCATCCATCTCACAGAAGAATCACGAAGATTTGTGGTAGAAAATGCATATTTCAGCTGGAAACGCCAACTAAACGAGGATATCGTCGGTTAACCATACCAACCGTAGTGTGGTGCTGGTGATACACCAGAATACAAGTGTTTTCGCATTAAATAGCGCTAAAACATGGATGTCGGCGTTTCTGCATCCTTTTCACAGTAGAATTATGACGATTATCTTAGAAATGCATATTTCAGCTGGAAACGCCAACTAAACGAAGATATCGTCGGTTCAGCATACCAACCGCAGGCTGGTGCTGGTGATACACCAGAATACAAGTGTCTTCGGATTAAATAGGGTGAAAACAAGGATTTCGGTGATTCTGCATCCTTCTCACAAAAGAATCACGAAGATTTGTCGTAGAGAATAGATATTTCAGCTGGAAACGCCAACTAAACGAGGATATCGTCGGTTAAGCATACCGAACGCAGGGTGGTGCTGGTGATTCACCAGAATACAAGTGTTTTCGAATTAAATAGCGTGAAAACAAGGATTTCTGTGCTTCTGCATCCATCTCACAGAAGAATCACAAAGATTTGTCGTAGAAAATGCATGTTTCAGCTGGAAACGCCAACTAAACGAAGATATCGTCGGTTCAGCATACCGAACGCAGGGTGGTGCTGGTGATTCACCAGAATACAAGTGTTTTCGCAATAAATAGCGTGAAAACAAGGATTTCTGTGCTTCTGCATCCATCTCACGGTAGAATCACGAAGATTTTTCGTAGTAAATACATATTTCAGCGGGAAACGCCAACTAAACGAAGATATCGTCGGTTAAGCATACCAAACGCAGGGTGCTGCAGGTGATACACCAGAATACAAGTGTTTTCGCAATAAATAGCGTGAAAACAAGGATTTCTGTGATTCTGCATCCATCTCACAGAAGAATCACGAAGATTTGTGGTAGAAAATGCATATTTCAGCTGGAAACGCCAACTAAACGAGGATATCGTCGGTTAACCATACCAAACGCAGGGTGGTGCAGGTGATACACCAGAATACAAGTGTTTTCGCATTAAATAGCGTTCAAAGAAGGATTTCGGCGTTTCTGCATCCATCTCACCGAAGAATCACGAATATTTGTCGTAGTAACTGCATATTTCAGCTGGAAACGCCAACTAAACGAAGACATCGTCGGTTAACCATACCAACCGTAGTGTGGTGCTGGTGATACACCAGAATACAAGTGTTTTCGCATTAAATAGCGCTAAAACATGGATGTCGGCGTTTCTGCATCCTTTTCACAGTAGAATTATGACGATTATCTTAGAAATGCATATTTCAGCTGGAAACGCCAACTAAACGAAGATATCGTCGGTTAAGCATACCAACCGCAGGCTGGTGCTGGTGATACACCAGAATGTAAGTGTCTTCGGATTAAATAGGGTGAAAACAAGGACTTCGGTGATTCTGCATCCTTCTCACCAAAGAATCACGAAGATTTCTGGTAGAAAATGCATATTTCAGCTGGAAACGCCAACTAAACGAAGATATCGTCGGTTAAGCATACCAAGCGCAGGGTGGTGCTGGTGGTACACCAGAATACAAGTGTTTTCGCATTGAATAGGGTGAAAACATGGAATTCGGCTTTTCTGTATCCTTCTCACAATAGAATTATGACGATTATCTTAGAAAATGCATATTTCAGCTGGAAACGCCAACTAAACGAAGATATCGTGGGTTAAGCTTACCAAACGCAGGGTGGTGCAGGTGATACACCGGAATACAAGTGTTTTCGCATTAAGTAGCGTGAAAACAAGGATTTCTGTGCTTCTGCATCCATCTCAC
Source organism: Anthophora plumipes (assembly GCA_951804975.1). NCBI lineage: Eukaryota > Metazoa > Arthropoda > Insecta > Hymenoptera > Apidae > Anthophora > Anthophora plumipes. The sequence continues at coordinate 19,194,426 of OX638119.1, forward strand.
GGTAGAATCACGAAGATTTGTCGTAGTAAATACATATTTCAGCGGGAAACGCCAACTAAACGATGATATCGTCGGTTAAGCATACCAAACGCAGGGTGCTGCAGGTGATACACCAGAATACAAGTGTCTTCGCATTAAATAGGATGAAAACAAGGATTCCTGTGATTCTGCATCCATCTCACAGAAGAATCACGAAGATTTGTGGTAGAAAATGCATATTTCAGCTGGAATCGCCAACTAAACGAGGATATCGTCGGTTAACCATACCAACCGTAGTGTGGTGCTGGTGACACACCAGAATACAAGTGTCTTCGGATTAAATAGGGTGAAAACAAGGATTTTGGTGATTCTGCATCCTTCTCACAAAAGAATCACGAAGATTTGTTGTAGAGAATAGATATTTCAGCTGGAAACGCCAACTAAACGAGGATATCGTCGGATAAGCATACCAAATGCAGGGTGGTGCAGGTGATACACCAGAATACAAGTGTTTTCGCATTAAGTAGCGCTAAAACATGGATGTCGGCGTTTCTGCATCCTTTTCACACTAGAATTATGACGATTATCTTAGAAATGCATATTTCAGCTGGAAACGCCAACTAAACAAAGATATCGTCGGTTCAGCATACCGAACGCAGGGTGGTGCTGGTGATTCACCAGAATACAAGTGTTTTCGCAATAAATAGCGTGAAAACAAGGATTTCTGTGCTTCTGCATCCATCTCACGGTAGAATCACGAAGATTTGTCGTACTAAATACATATTTCAGCGGGAAACGCCAACTAAACGAAGATATCGTCGGTTAAGCATACCAAACGCAGGGTGCTGCAGGTGATACACCAGAATACAAGTGTTTTCGCAATAAATAGCGTGAAAACCAGGATTTCTGTGCTTCTGCATCCATCTCACGGTAGAATCACGAAGATTTGTCGTAGTAAATACATATTTCAGCGGGAAACGCCAACTAAACGAAGATATCGTCGGTTCAGCATACCGAACGCAGGGTGGTGCTGGTGATTCACCAGAGTACAAGTGTTTTCGCATTAAATAGCGTGAAAACAAGGATTTCTGTGCTTCTGCATCCATCTCACGGTAGAATCACGAAGATTTGTCGTAGTAAATACATATTTCAGCGGGAAACGCCAACTAAACGAAGATATCGTCGGTTAAGCATACCAAACGCAGGGTGCTGCAGGTGATACACCAGAATACAAGTGTTTTCGCAATAAATAGCGTGAAAACCGGGATTTCTGTGCTTCTGCATCCATCTCACGGTAGAATCACGAAGATTTGTCGTAGTAAATACATATTTCAGCGGGAAACGCTAACTAAACGAGGATATCGTCGGTTAAGCATACCAAACGCAGGGTGGTGCAGGTGATACACCAGAATACAAGTGTCTTCGGATTAAATAGGGTGAAAACAAGGATTTCGGTGATTCTGCTTCCCTCTCACAAAAGAATCACGAAGATTTGTCGTAGAGAATAGATATTTCAGGTGGAAACGCCAACTAAACAAGGATATCGTCGGTTAAGCATACCAACCGCAGGGTGGTGCAGGTGATACACCGGAATACAAGTGTTTTCGCAATAAGTAGCGTGAAAACAACGATTTCGGCGATTCTGCATCCATCTCACAGAAGAATCACGAAGATTTGTCGTAGAAAATGCATATTTCTGCGGGAAACGTCAATTAAACGAAAATGTCGTCTGCTAAGCATAGCAAACGGAGGGTGGTGCAGGTGATTCACCTGAATACAAGTGTTTTCGCATTAAATAGGGTGAAAACAGGGATTTCCGTGATTCTGCATCCATCTCACAGAAGAATCACGAAGATTTGTCGTAGTGAATGTATATTTCAGCTGGAAACGCCAGCTAAACCAAGATATCGTCGGTTAAGCATGCCAAACGCAGGGTGGTGCAGGTGATGCACCAGAATACAAGTGTTTTCGCATTAAATGGCGTTCAAAGAAGGATTTCGGCGTTTCTGCATCCATCTCACCGAAGAATCACAAATATTTGTCGTAGTAAATGCATATTTCAGCTGGAAACGCCAACTAAACGAAGATATCGTCGGTTCAGCATACCGAACGCAGGGTGGTGCAGGTGATTCAGCAGAATACAAGTGTTTTCGCAATAAATAGCGTGAAAACAAGGATTTCTGTGCTTCTGCATCCATCTCACGGTAGAATCACGAAGATTTGTCGTAGTAAATACATATTTCAGCGGGAAACGCCAACTAAACGATGATATCGTCGGTTAAGCATGCCAAACGCAGGGTGCTGCAGGTGATACACCAGAATACAAGTGTCTTCGCATTAAATAGGGTGAAAACAAGGATTCCTGTGATTCTGCATGCATCTCACAGAAGAATCACGAAGATTTGTGGTAGAAAATGCATATTTCAGCTGGAATCGCCAACTAAACGAGGATATCGTCGGTTAACCATACCAACCGTAGTGTGGTGCTGGTGATACACCAGAATACAAGTGTCTTCGGATTAAATAGGGTGAAAACAAGGATTTCGGTGATTCTGCATCCTTCTCACAAAAGAATCACGAAGATTTGTTGTAGATAATAGATATTTCAGCGGGAAACGCCAACTAAACGAGGATATCGTCGGATAAGCATACCAAATGCAGGGTGGTGCAGGTGATACACCAGAATACAACTGTTTTCGCATTAAGTAGCGTGAAAACAAGGATTTCTGTGATTCTGCATCCATCTCACAGAAGAATCACGAAGATTTGTGGTAGAAAATGCATATTTCAGCTGGAAACGCCAACTAAACGAGGATATCGTCGGTTAACCATACCAACCGTAGTGTGGTGCTGGTGATACACCAGAATACAAGTGTTTTCGCATTAAATAGCGCTAAAACATGGATGTCGGCGTTTCTGCATCCTTTTCACAGTAGAATTATGACGATTATCTTAGAAATGCATATTTCAGCTGGAAACGCCAACTAAACGAAGATATCGTCGGTTCAGCATACCAACCGCAGGCTGGTGCTGGTGATACACCAGAATACAAGTGTCTTCGGATTAAATAGGGTGAAAACAAGGATTTCGGTGATTCTGCATCCTTCTCACAAAAGAATCACGAAGATTTGTCGTAGAGAATAGATATTTCAGCTGGAAACGCCAACTAAACGAGGATATCGTCGGTTAAGCATACCGAACGCAGGGTGGTGCTGGTGATTCACCAGAATACAAGTGTTTTCGCATTAAATAGCGTGAAAACAAGGATTACTGTGCTTCTGCATCCATCTCACAGAAGAATCACAAAGATTTGTCGTAGAAAATGCATGTTTCAGCTGGAAACGCCAACTAAACGAAGATATCGTCGGTTCAGCATACCGAACGCAGGGTGGTGCTGGTGATTCACCAGAATACAAGTGTTTTCGCAATAAATAGCGTGAAAACAAGGATTTCTGTGCTTCTGCATCCATCTCACGGTAGAATCACGAAGATTTTTCGTAGTAAATACATATTTCAGCGGGAAACGCCAACTAAACGAAGATATCGTCGGTTAAGCATACCAAACGCAGGGTGCTGCAGGTGATACACCAGAATACAAGTGTTTTCGCAATAAATAGCGTGAAAACAAGGATTTCTGTGATTCTGCATCCATCTCACAGAAGAATCACGAAGATTTGTGGTAGAAAATGCATATTTCAGCTGGAAACGCCAACTAAACGAGGATATCGTCGGTTAACCATACCAAACGCAGGGTGGTGCAGGTGATACACCAGAATACAAGTGTTTTCGCATTAAATAGCGTTCAAAGAAGGATTTCGGCGTTTCTGCATCCATCTCACCGAAGAATCACGAATATTTGTCGTAGTAACTGCATATTTCAGCTGGAAACGCCAACTAAACGAAGACATCGTCGGTTAACCATACCAACCGTAGTGTGGTGCTGGTGATACACCAGAATACAAGTGTTTTCGCATTAAATAGCGCTAAAACATGGATGTCGGCGTTTCTGCATCCTTTTCACAGTAGAATTATGACGATTATCATAGAAATGCATATTTCAGCTGGAAACGCCAACTAAACGAAGATATCGTCGGTTAAGCATACCAACCGCAGGCTGGTGCTGGTGTTACACCAGAATGCAAGTGTCTTCGGATTAAATAGGGTGAAAACAAGGACTTCGGTGATTCTGCATCCTTCTCACCAAAGAATCACGAAGATTTGTCGTAGAGAATAGATATTTCAGCTGGAAACGCCAACTAAACGGGGATATCGTCGGTTAAGCATACCAACCGCAGGCTGGTGCTGGTGATACACCAGGATACAAGTGTCTTCGGATTAAATAGGGTGAAAACAAGGATTTCTGTGCTTCTGCATCCATCTCACGGTAGAATCACGAAGATTTGTCGTACTAAATACATATTTCAGCGGGAAACGCCAACTAAACGAAGATATCGTCGGTTAAGCATACCAAACGCAGGGTGCTGCAGGTGATACACCAGAATACAAGTGTTTTCGCAATAAATAGCGTGAAAACCAGGATTTCTGTTCTTCTGCATCCATCTCACGGTAGAATCACGAAGATTTGTTGTAGAGAATAGATATTTCAGCGGGAAACGCCAACTAAACGAGGATAACGTCGGTTAAGCATACCAAACGCAGTGTGGTGCAGGTGATACACCAGAATACAAGTGTTTTCGCATTAAATAGCGTGAAAACAAGGATTTCTGTGCTTCTGCATCCATCTCACAGCAGAATCACAAAGATTTGTCGTAGAAAATGCATGTTTCAGCTGGAAACGCCAACTAAACGAAGATATCGTCGGTTCAGCATACCGAACGCAGGGTGGTGCTGGTGATGCACCAGAATACAAGTGTTTTCGCATTAAATAGCGTGAAAACAAGGATTTCTGTGCTTCTGCATCCATCTCACAGAAGAATCACGAAGATTTGTCGTAGAAAATGCATATTTCTGCGGGAAACGCCAACTAAACGAAGATATCGTCGGTTCAGCATACCGAACGCAGGGTGGTGCTGGTGATTCACCAGAATACAAGTGTTTTCGCATTAAGTAGCGTGAAAACAAGGATTTCTGTGATTCTGCATCCATCTCACAGAAGAATCACGAAGATTTGTGGTAGAAAATGCATATTTCAGCTGGAAACGCCAACTAAACGAGGATATCGTCGGTTAACCATACCAACCGTAGTGTGGTGCTGGTGATACACCAGAATACAAGTGTTTTCGCATTAAATAGCGCTAAAACATGGATGTCGGCGTTTCTGCATCCTTTTCGCAGTAGAATTATGACGATTATCATAGAAATGCATATTTCAGCCGGAAACGCCAACTAAACGAAGATATCGTCGGTTAAGCATACCAAATGCAGGGGGGTGCAGGCGATGCACCAGAATACAAGTGTTTTCGCATTAAGTAGCGTGAAAACAAGGATTTCTGTGATTCTGCATCCATCTCACAGAAGAATCACGAAGATTTGTGGTAGAAAATGCATATTTCAGCTGGAAACGCCAACTAAACGAGGATATCGTCGGTTAACCATACCAACCGTAGTGTGGTGCTGGTGATGCACCAGCATACAAGTGTTTTCGCATTAAGTAGCGTGAAAACAAGGATTTCTGTGCTTCTGCATCCATCTCACAGAAGAATCACAAATATTTGTCGTAGAAAATGCATGTTTCAGCTGGAAACGCCAACTAAACGAAGATATCGTCGGTTCAGCATACCGAACGCAGGGTGGTGCTGGTGATTCACCAGAATACAAGTGTTTTCGCATTAAATAGCGTGAAAACAAGGATTTCTGTGCTTCTGCATCCATCTCACAGAAGAATCACAAAGATTTGTCGTAGAAAATGCATGTTTCAGCTGGAAACGCCAACTAACCGAAGATATCGTCGGTTCAGCATACCGAACGCAGGGTGGTGCTGGTGATTCACCAGAATACACGTGTTTTCGCAATAAATAGCGTGAAAACAAGGATTTCTGTGCTTCTGAATCCATCTCACGGTAGAATCACGAAGATTTGTCGTAGTAAATACATATTTCAGCTGGAAACGCCAACTAAACGAGGATATCGTCGGTTAAGCATACCAAACGCAGGGTGCTGCAGGTGATACACCAGAATACAAGTGGTTTCGCAATAAATAGCGTGAAAACCAGGATTTCTGTGCTTCTGCATCCATCTCACGGTAGAATCACGAAGATTTGTCGTACTAAATACATATTTCAGCGGGAAACGCCAACTAAACGAAGATATCGTCGGTTAAGCATACCAAACGCAGGGTGCTGCAGGCGATACACCAGAATACAAGTGTTTTCGCAATAAATAGCGTGAAAACCAGGATTTCTGTGCTTCTGCATCCATCTCACGGTAGAATCACGAAGATTTGTTGTAGAGAATAGATATTTCAGCGGGAAACGCCAACTAAACGAGGATATCGTCGGATAAGCATACCAAATGCAGGGTGGTGCAGGTGATACACCAGAATACAACTGTTTTCGCATTAAGTAGCGTGAAAACAAGGATTTCTGTGATTCTGCATCCATCTCACAGAAGAATCACGAAGATTTGTGGTAGAAAATGCATATTTCAGCTGGAAACGCCAACTAAACGAGGATATCGTCGGTTAACCATACCAACCGTAGTGTGGTGCTGGTGATACACCAGAATACAAGTGTTTTCGCATTAAATAGCGCTAAAACATGGATGTCGGCGTTTCTGCATCCTTTTCACAGTAGAATTATGACGATTATCTTAGAAATGCATATTTCAGCTGGAAACGCCAACTAAACGAAGATATCGTCGGTTCAGCATACCAACCGCAGGCTGGTGCTGGTGATACACCAGAATACAAGTGTCTTCGGATTAAATAGGGTGAAAACAAGGATTTCGGTGATTCTGCATCCTTCTCACAAAAGAATCACGAAGATTTGTCGTAGAGAATAGATATTTCAGCTGGAAACGCCAACTAAACGAGGATATCGTCGGTTAAGCATACCGAACGCAGGGTGGTGCTGGTGATTCACCAGAATACAAGTGTTTTCGCAATAAATAGCGTGAAAACAAGGATTTCTGTGCTTCTGAATCCATCTCACGGTAGAATCACGAAGATTTGTCGTAGTAAATACATATTTCAGCTGGAAACGCCAACTAAACGAGGATATCGTCGGTTAAGCATACCAAACGCAGGGTGCTGCAGGTGATACACCAGAATACAAGTGTTTTCGCAATAAATAGCGTGAAAACCAGGATTTCTGTGCTTCTGCATCCATCTCACGGTAGAATCACGAAGATTTGTCGTACTAAATACATATTTCAGCGGGAAACGCCAACTAAACGAAGATATCGTCGGTTAAGCATACCAAACGCAGGGTGCTGCAGGCGATACACCAGAATACAAGTGTTTTCGCAATAAATAGCGTGAAAACCAGGATTCTGTGCTTCTGCATCCATCTCACAGAAGAATCACGAAGATTTGTGGTAGAAAATGCATATTTCAGCTGGAAACGCCAACTAAACGAGGATATCGTCGGTTAACCATACCAACCGTAGTGTGGTGCTGGTGATACACCAGAATACAAGTGTTTTCGCATTAAATAGCGCTAAAACATGGATGTCGGCGTTTCTGCATCCTTTTCACAGTAGAATTATGACGATTATCTTAGAAATGCATATTTCAGCTGGAAACGCCAACTAAACGAAGATATCGTCGGTTCAGCATACCAACCGCAGGCTGGTGCTGGTGATACACCAGAATACAAGTGTCTTCGGATTAAATAGGGTGAAAACAAGGATTTCGGTGATTCTGCATCCTTCTCACAAAAGAATCACGAAGATTTGTCGTAGAGAATAGATATTTCAGCTGGAAACGCCAACTAAACGAGGATATCGTCGGTTAAGCATACCGAACGCAGGGTGGTGCTGGTGATTCACCAGAATACAAGTGTTTTCGCATTAAATAGCGTGAAAACAAGGATTTCTGTGCTTCTGCATCCATCTCACAGAAGAATCACAAAGATTTGTCGTAGAAAATGCATGTTTCAGCTGGAAACGCCAACTAAACGAAGATATCGTCGGTTCAGCATACCGAACGCAGGGTGGTGCTGGTGATTCACCAGAATACAAGTGTTTTCGCAATAAATAGCGTGAAAACAAGGATTTCTGTGCTTCTGCATCCATCTCACGGTAGAATCACGAAGATTTTTCGTAGTAAATACATATTTCAGCGGGAAACGCCAACTAAACGAAGATATCGTCGGTTAAGCATACCAAACGCAGGGTGCTGCAGGTGATACACCAGAATACAAGTGTTTTCGCAATAAATAGCGTGAAAACAAGGATTTCTGTGATTCTGCATCCATCTCACAGAAGAATCACGAAGATTTGTGGTAGAAAATGCATATTTCAGCTGGAAACGCCAACTAAACGAGGATATCGTCGGTTAACCATACCAAACGCAGGGTGGTGCAGGTGATACACCAGAATACAAGTGTTTTCGCATTAAATAGCGTTCAAAGAAGGATTTCGGCGTTTCTGCATCCATCTAACCGAAGAATCACGAATATTTGTCGTAGTAACTGCATATTTCAGCTGGAAACGCCAACTAAACGAAGACATCCTCGGTTAACCATACCAACCGTAGTGTGGTGCTGGTGATACACCAGAATACAAGTGTTTTCGCATTAAATAGCGCTAAAACATGGATGTCGGCGTTTCTGCATCCTTTTCACAGTAGAATTATGACGATTATCATAGAAATGCATATTTCAGCTGAAAACGCCAACTAAACGAAGATATCGTCGGTTAAGCATACCAACCGCAGGCTGGTGCTGGTGTTACACCAGAATGCAAGTGTCTTCGGATTAAATAGGGTGAAAACAAGGACTTCGGTGATTCTGCATCCTTCTCACCAAAGAATCACGAAGATTTGTCGTAGAGAATAGATATTTCAGCTGGAAACGCCAACTAAACGGGGATATCGTCGGTTAAGCATACCAACCGCAGGCTGGTGCTGGTGATACACCAGAATACAAGTGTCTTCGGATTAAATAGGGTGAAAACAAGGATTTCTGTCATTCTGCATCCATCTCACAGAAGAATCACGAAGATTTGTGGTAGAAAATGCTTATTTCAGCTGGAAACGCCAACTAAACGAGGATAACGTCGGTTAAGCATACCAAACGCAGTGTGGTGCAGGTGATACACCAGAATACAAGTGTTTTCGGATTAAATAGGGTGAAAACAAGGATTTCGGTGATTCTGCATCCTTCTCACAAAAGAATCACGAAGATTTGTCGTAGAGAATAGATATTTCAGCTGGAAACGCCAACTAAACGAGGATATCGTCGGTTAAGCATACCGAACGCAGGGTGGTGCTGGTGATTCACCAGAATACAAGTGTTTTCGCATTAAATAGCGTGAAAACAAGGATTTCTGTGCTTCTGCATCCATCTCACAGAAGAATCACAAAGATTTGTCGTAGAAAATGCATGTTTCAGCTGGAAACGCCAACTAAACGAAGATATCGTCGGTTCAGCATACCGAACGCAGGGTGGTGCTGGTGATTCACCAGAATACAAGTGTTTTCGCATTAAGTAGCGTGAAAACAAGGATTTCTGTGATTCTGCATCCTTCTCACAGAAGAATCACGAAGATTTGTGGTAGAAAATGCATATTTCAGCTGGAAACGCCAACTAAACGAGGATATCGTCGGTTAACCATACCAACCGTAGTGTGGTGCTGGTGATACACCAGAATACAAGTGTTTTCGCATTAAATAGCGCTAAAACATGGATGTCGGCGTTTCTGCATCCTTTTCACAGTAGAATTATGACGATTATCATAGAAATGCATATTTCAGCTGAAAACGCCAACTAAACGAAGATATCGTCGGTTAAGCATACCAACCGCAGGCTGATGCTGGTGTTACACCAGAATGCAAGTGTCTTCGGATTAAATAGGGTGAAAACAAGGACTTCGGTGATTCTGCATCCTTCTCACCAAAGAATCACGAAGATTTGTCGTAGAGAATAGATATTTCAGCTGGAAACGCCAACTAAACGAAGATATCGTCGGTTAAGCATACCAAATGCAGGGGGGTGCAGGCGATGCACCAGAATACAAGTGTTTTCGCATTAAGTAGCGTGAAAACAAGGATTTCTGTGATTCTGCATCCATCTCACAGAAGAATCACGAAGATTTGTGGTAGAAAATGCATATTTCAGCTGGAAACGCCAACTAAACGAGGATATCGTCGGTTAACCATACCATCCGTAGTGTGGTGCTGGTGATGCACCAGAATACAAGTGTTTTCGCATTAAATAGCGTGAAAACAAGGATTTCTGTGCTTCTGCATCCATCTCACAGAAGAATCACAAATATTTGTCGTAGAAAATGCATGTTTCAGCTGGAAACGCCAACTAAACGAAGATATCGTCGGTTCAGCATACCGAACGCAGGGTGGTGCTGGTGATTCACCAGAATACAAGTGTTTTCGCATTAAATAGCGTGAAAACAAGGATTTCTGTGCTTCTGCATCCATCTCACAGAAGAATCACAAAGATTTGTCGTAGAAAATGCATGTTTCAGCTGGAAACGCCAACTAAACGAAGATATCGTCGGTTCAGCATACCGAACGCAGGGTGGTGCTGGTGATTCACCAGAATACAAGTGTTTTCGCAATAAATAGCGTGAAAACAAGGATTTCTGTGCTTCTGAATCCATCTCACGGTAGAATCACGAAGATTTGTCGTAGTAAATACATATTTCAGCTGGAAACGCCAACTAAACGAGGATATCGTCGGTTAAGCATACCAAACGCAGGGTGGTGCAGGTGATACACCAGAATACAAGTGTTTTCGCATTAAATAGCGCTAAAACATGGATGTCGGCGTTTCTGCATCCTTTTCGCAGTAGAATTATGACGATTATCATAGAAATGCATATTTCAGCCGGAAACGCCAACTAAACGAAGATATCGTCGGTTAAGCATACCAAATGCAGGGGGGTGCAGGCGATGCACCAGAATACAAGTGTTTTCGCATTAAGTAGCGTGAAAACAAGGATTTCTGTGATTCTGCATCCATCTCACAGAAGAATCACGAAGATTTGTGGTAGAAAATGCATATTTCAGCTGGAAACGCCAACTAAACGAGGATATCGTCGGTTAACCATACCAACCGTAGTGTGGTGCTGGTGATGCACCAGAATACAAGTGTTTTCGCATTAAGTAGCGTGAAAACAAGGATTTCTGTGATTCTGCATCCATCTCACAGAAGAATCACGAAGATTTGTGGTAGAAAATGCATATTTCAGCTGGAAACGCCAACTAAACGAGGATATCGTCGGTTAACCATACCAACCGTAGTGTGGTGCTGGTGATACACCAGAATACAAGTGTTTTCGCATTAAATAGCGCTAAAACATGGATGTCGGCGTTTCTGCATCCTTTTCACAGTAGAATTATGACGATTATCTTAGAAATGCATATTTCAGCTGGAAACGCCAACTAAACAAAGATATCGTCGGTTCAGCATACCGAACGCAGGGTGGTGCTGGTGATTCACCAGAATACAAGTGTTTTCGCAATAAATAGCGTGAAAACAAGGATTTCTGTGCTTCTGCATCCATCTCACGGTAGAATCACGAAGATTTGTCGTACTAAATACATATTTCAGCGGGAAACGCCAACTAAACGAAGATATCGTCGGTTAAGCATACCAAACGCAGGGTGCTGCAGGTGATACACCAGAATACAAGTGTTTTCGCAATAAATAGCGTGAAAACCAGGATTTCTGTGCTTCTGCATCCATCTCACGGTAGAATCACGAAGATTTGTCGTAGTAAATACATATTTCAGCGGGAAACGCCAACTAAACGAGGATATCGTCGGTTAAGCATACCAACCGCAGGCTGGTGCTGGTGATACACCAGAATACAAGTGTCTTCGGATTAAATAGGGTGAAAAGATGGATTTCGGTGATTCTGCATCCTTCTCACAAAAGAATCACGAAGATTTGTCGTAGAGAATAGATATTTCAGCTGGAAACGCCAACTAAACGAGGATATCGTCGGTTAAGCATACCAAACGCAGGGTGGTGCATGTGATACACCAGATTACAAGTGTTTTCGCATTAAGTAGCGTGAAAACAAGGATTTCAGTGATTCTGCATCCATCTCACAGAAGAATCACGAAGATTTGTGGTAGAAAATGCATATTTCAGCTGGAAACGCCAACTAAACGAGGATATCGTCGGTTAACCATACCAACCGTAGTGTGGTGCTGGTGATACACCAGAATACAAGTGTTTTCGCATTAAATAGCGCTAAAACATGGATGTCGGCGTTTCTGCATCCTTTTCACAGTAGAATTATGACGATTATCTTAGAAATGCATATTTCAGCTGGAAACGCCAACTAAACGAAGATATCGTCGGTTCAGCATACCAACCGCAGGCTGGTGCTGGTGATACACCAGAATACAAGTGTCTTCGGATTAAATAGGGTGAAAACAAGGATTTCGGTGATTCTGCATCCTTCTCACAAAAGAATCACGAAGATTTGGCGTAGAGAATAGATATTTCAGTTGGAAACGCCAACTAAACGAGGATATCGTCGGTTAAGCATACCGAACGCAGGCTGGTGCTGGTGATACACCAGAATACAAGTGTCTTCGGATTAAATAGGGTGAAAAGATGGATTTCGGTGATTCTGCATCCTTCTCACAAAAGAATCACGAAGATTTGTCGTAGAGAATAGATATTTCAGCTGGAAACGCCAACTAAACGAGGATATCGTCGGTTAAGCATACCAAACGCAGGGTGGTGCATGTGATACACCAGATTACAAGTGTTTTCGCATTAAGTAGCGTGAAAACAAGGATTTCAGTGATTCTGCATCCATCTCACAGAAGAATCACGAAGATTTGTGGTAGAAAATGCATATTTCAGCTGGAAACGCCAACTAAACGAGGATATCGTCGGTTAACCATACCAACCGTAGTGTGGTGCTGGTGATACACCAGAATACAAGTGTTTTCGCATTAAATAGCGCTAAAACATGGATGTCGGCGTTTCTGCATCCTTTTCACAGTAGAATTATGACGATTATCTTAGAAATGCATATTTCAGCTGGAAACGCCAACTAAACGAAGATATCGTCGGTTCAGCATACCAACCGCAGGCTGGTGCTGGTGATACACCAGAATACAAGTGTCTTCGGATTAAATAGGGTGAAAACAAGGATTTCGGTGATTCTGCATCCTTCTCACAAAAGAATCACGAAGATTTGGCGTAGAGAATAGATATTTCAGCTGGAAACGCCAACTAAACGAGGATATCGTCGGTTAAGCATACCGAACGCAGGGTGGTGCTGGTGATTCACCAGAATACAAGTGTTTTCGCATTAAATAGCGTGAAAACAAGGATTTCTGTGCTTCTGCATCCATCTCACAGAAGAATCACAAAGATTTGTCGTAGAAAATGCATGTTTCAGCTGGAAACGCCAACTAAACGAAGATATCGTCGGTTCAGCATACCGAACGCAGGGTGGTGCTGGTGATTCACCAGAATACAAGTGTTTTCGCAATAAATAGCGTGAAAACAAGGATTTCTGTGCTTCTGCATCCATCTCACGGTAGAATCACCAAGATTTTTCGTAGTAAATACATATTTCAGCGGGTAACGCCAACTAAACGAAGATATCGTCGGTTAAGCATACCAAACGCAGGGTGCTGCAGGTGATACACCAGAATACAAGTGTTTTCGCAATAAATAGCGTGAAAACAAGGATTTCTGTGATTCTGCATCCATCTCACAGAAGAATCACGAAGATTTGTGGTAGAAAATGCATATTTCAGCTGGAAACGCCAACTAAACGAGGATATCGTCGGTTAACCATACCAAACGCAGGGTGGTGCAGGTGATACACCAGAATACAAGTGTTTTCGCATTAAATAGCGTTCAAAGAAGGATTTCGGCGTTTCTGCATCCATCTCACCGAAGAATCACGAATATTTGTCGTAGTAACTGCATATTTCAGCTGGAAACGCCAACTAAACGAAGACATCGTCGGTTAACCATACCAACCGTAGTGTGGTGCTGGTGATACACCAGAATACAAGTGTTTTCGCATTAAATAGCGCTAAAACATGGATGTCGGCGTTTCTGCATCCTTTTCACAGTAGAATTATGACGATTATCATAGAAATGCATATTTCAGCTGAAAACGCCAACTAAACGAAGATATCGTCGGTTAAGCATACCAACCGCAGGCTGGTGCTGGTGTTACACCAGAATGCAAGTGTCTTCGGATTAAATAGGGTGAAAACAAGGACTTCGGTGATTCTGCATCCTTCTCACCAAAGAATCACGAAGATTTGTCGTAGAGAATAGATATTTCAGCTGGAAACGCCAACTAAACGAAGATATCGTCGGTTAAGCATACCAAATGCAGGGGGGTGCAGGCGATGCACCAGAATACAAGTGTTTTCGCATTAAGTAGCGTGAAAACAAGGATTTCTGTGATTCTGCATCCATCTCACAGAAGAATCACGAAGATTTGTGGTAGAAAATGCATATTTCAGCTGGAAACGCCAACTAAACGAGGATATCGTCGGTTAACCATACCAACCGTAGTGTGGTGCTGGTGATGCACCAGAATACAAGTGTTTTCGCATTAAATAGCGTGAAAACAAGGATTTCTGTGCTTCTGCATCCATCTCACAGAAGAATCACAAATATTTGTCGTAGAAAATGCATGTTTCAGCTGGAAACGCCAACTAAACGAAGATATCGTCGGTTCAGCATACCGAACGCAGGGTGGTGCTGGTGATTCACCAGAATACAAGTGTTTTCGCATTAAATAGCGTGAAAACAAGGATTTCTGTGCTTCTGCATCCATCTCACAGAAGAATCACAAAGATTTGTCGTAGAAAATGCATGTTTCAGCTGGAAACGCCAACTAAACGAAGATATCGTCGGTTCAGCATACCGAACGCAGGGTGGTGCTGGTGATTCACCAGAATACAAGTGTTTTCGCAATAAATAGCGTGAAAACAAGGATTTCTGTGCTTCTGAATCCATCTCACGGTAGAATCACGAAGATTTGTCGTAGTAAATACATATTTCAGCTGGAAACGCCAACTAAACGAGGATATCGTCGGTTAAGCATACCAAACGCAGGGTGGTGCAGGTGATACACCAGATTACAAGTGTTTTCGCATTAAGTAGCGTGAAAACAAGGATTTCTGTGATTCTGCATCCATCTCACAGAAGAATCACGAAGATTTGTGATAGAAAATGCATATTTCAGCTGGAAACGCCAACTAAACGAGGATATCGTCGGTTAACCATACCAACCGTAGTGTGGTGCTGGTGATACACCAGAATACAAGTGTTTTCGCATTAAATAGCGCTAAAACATGGATGTCGGCGTTTCTGCATCCTTTTCACAGTAGAATTATGACGATTATCTTAGAAATGCATATTTCAGCTGGAAACGCCAACTAAACAAAGATATCGTCGGTTCAGCATACCGAACGCAGGGTGGTGCTGGTGATTCACCAGAATACAAGTGTTTTCGCAATAAATAGCGTGAAAACAAGGATTTCTGTGCTTCTGCATCCATCTCACGGTAGAATCACGAAGATTTGTCGTACTAAATACATATTTCAGCGGGAAACGCCAACTAAACGAAGATATCGTCGGTTAAGCATACCAAACGCAGGGTGCTGCAGGTGATACACCAGAATACAAGTATTTTCGCAATAAATAGCGTGAAAACCAGGATTTCTGTGCTTCTGCATCCATCTCACGGTAGAATCACGAAGATTTGTCGTAGTAAATACATATTTCAGCGGGAAACGCCAACTAAACGAGGATATCGTCGGTTAAGCATACCAACCGCAGGCTGGTGCTGGTGATACACCAGAATACAAGTGTCTTCGGATTAAATAGGGTGAAAAGATGGATTTCGGTGATTCTGCATCCTTCTCACAAAAGAATCACGAAGATTTGTCGTAGAGAATAGATATTTCAGCTGGAAACGCCAACTAAACGAGGATATCGTCGGTTAAGCATACCAAACGCAGGGTGGTGCATGTGATACACCAGATTACAAGTGTTTTCGCATTAAGTAGCGTGAAAACAAGGATTTCAGTGATTCTGCATCCATCTCACAGAAGAATCACGAAGATTTGTGGTAGAAAATGCATATTTCAGCTGGAAACGCCAACTAAACGAGGATATCGTCGGTTAACCATACCAACCGTAGTGTGGTGCTGGTGATACACCAGAATACAAGTGTTTTCGCATTAAATAGCGCTAAAACATGGATGTCGGCGTTTCTGCATCCTTTTCACAGTAGAATTATGACGATTATCTTAGAAATGCATATTTCAGCTGGAAACGCCAACTAAACGAAGATATCGTCGGTTAAGCATACCAACCGCAGGCTGGTGCTGGTGATACACCAGAATACAAGTGTCTTCGGATTAAATAGGGTGAAAAGATGGATTTCGGTGATTCTGCATCCTTCTCACAAAAGAATCACGAAGATTTGTCGTAGAGAATAGATATTTCAGCTGGAAACGCCAACTAAACGAGGATATCGTCGGTTAAGCATACCAAACGCAGGGTGGTGCAGGTGATACACCAGAATACAAGTGTTTTCGCATTAAATAGCGTTCAAAGAAGGATTTCGGCGTTTCTGCATCCATCTCACCGAAGAATCACGAATATTTGTCGTAGTAACTGCATATTTCAGCTGGAAACGCCAACTAAACGAAGACATCGTCGGTTAACCATACCAACCGTAGTGTGGTGCTGGTGATACATCAGAATACAAGTGTTTTCGCATTAAATAGCGCTAAAACATGGATGTCGGCGTTTCTGCATCCTTTTCACAGTAGAATTATGACGATTATCTTAGAAATGCATATTTCAGCTGGAAACGCCAACTAAACGAAGATATCGTCGGTTAAGCATACCAACCGCAGGCTGGTGCTGGTGATACACCAGAATGCAAGTGTCTTCGGATTAAATAGGGTGAAAACAAGGACTTCGGTGATTCTGCATCCTTCTCACCAAAGAATCACGAAGATTTGTCGTAGAGAATAGATATTTCAGCTGGAAACGCCAACTAAACGGGGATATCTTCGGTTAAGCATACCAAACGCAGGGTGGTGCAGGTGATACACCAGAATACAAGTGTTTTCGCATTAAGTAGCGTGAAAACAAGGATTTCTGTGATTCTGCATATATCTCACCGAAGAATCACGAAGATTTGTGGTAGAAAATGCATATTTCAGCTGGAAACGCCAACTAAACGAGGATATCGTCGGTTAACCATACCAACCGTCGTGTGGTGCTGGTGATACACCAGAATACAAGTGTTTTCGCATTAAATAGCGCTAAAACATGGATGTCGGCGTTTCTGCATCCTTTTCACAGTAGAATTATGACGATTATCTTAGAAATGCATATTTCAGCTGGAAACGCCAACTAAACGAAGATATCGTCGGTTAAGCATACCAACCGCAGGCTGGTGCTGGTGATACACCAGAATGCAAGTGTCTTCGGATTAAATAGGGTGAAAACAAGGATTTCGGTGATTCTGCTTCCTTCTCACAAAAGAATCACGAAGATTTGTCGTAGAGAATAGATATTTCAGCTGGAAACGCCAACTAAACGAGGATATCGTCGGTTAAGCATACCAAACGCAGGGTGGTGCAGGTGATACACCAGAATACAAGTGTTTTCGCATTAAGTAGCGTGAAAACAAGGATTTCTGTGATTCTGCATCCATCTCACAGAAGAATCACGAAGATTTGTGGTAGAAAATGCATATTTCAGCTGGAAACGCCAACTAAACGAGGATATCGTCGGTTAACCATACCAACCGTAGTGTGGTGCTGGTGATACACCAGAATACAAGTGTTTTCGCATTAAATAGCGCCAAAACATGGATGTCGGCGTTTCTGCATCCTTCTGACAGTAGATTTATGACGATTATCTTAGAAAATGCATATTTCTGCGGGAAACGCCAATTAAACGAAGATATCGCCGGTTAAGCATACCAAGCGCAGGGTGGTGCTGGTGATACACCAGAATACAAGTGTTTTCGCATTAAATAGGGTGAAAGCAAGGATTTCGGTGATTCTGCGTCCTTCTCACAAAAGAATCACGAAGATTTGTCGTAGAGAATAGATATTTCAGCTGGAAACGCCAACTAAAAGAGGATATTGTCGGTTAAGCATACCAAACGCAGGGTGGTGCAGGTGACACACCAGAATACAAGTGTTATCGCATTAAATAGCGTTCAAAGAAGGATTTCGGCGTTTCTGCATCCATCTCACCGAAGAATCACGAATATTTGTCGTAGTAAGTGCATATTTCAGCTGGAAACGCCAACTAAACGAAGATATCGTCGATTCAGCATACCAAACACAAGGTGGTGCAAGTGATACACAAGAATACAAGTGTTTTCGCATTAGATAGAGATAAACATGAATGTCGGCATTTCTGCATCCTTCTCACGCTAGAATTATGACGATTATCTTAGAAAATGCATATTTCACCTGGAAACGCCAACTAAACGAAGATATCGTCGATTCAGCATACCAAACACAGGGTGGTGCAAGTGATACACAAGAATACAAGTGTTTTCGCATTAAATAGCGCTAAAACATGAATGTCGGCGTTTCTGCATCCTTCTCACGGTAGAATTATGACGATTATCTTAGAAAATGCATATTTCACCTGGAAACGCCAACTAAACGAAGATACCGTCGGTTAAGTATAGCAAACGGAGGGTGGTACAGGTGATACACCAGGATACAAGTGCTTTGGCATTAAATAGCGCTAAAACATGGATGTTGGCGTTTCTGCGTCCTTCTCACAAAAGAATCACGAAGACTTGTCGTAGTGAATGCATATTTCAGCTGGAAACGCCAGCGAAACCAAGATATCGTCGGTTATGCATGCCAAACGCAGGGTGGTGCAGGTGATTCACCAGAATACAAGTGTTTTCGGATTGAATAGGGTGAAAACAAGGATTTCCGTGATTCTGCGTCCTTCTCACAAAAGAATCACGAAGATTTGTCGTAGAGAATAGATATTTCAGCTGGAAACGCCAACTAAACGAGGATATTGTCGGTTAAGCATACCAAACGCAGGGTGGTGCAGGTCACACACCAGAATACAAGTGTTTTCGCATTAAATAGCGTTCAAAGAAGGATTTCGGCGTTTCTGCATCCATCTCACCGAAGAATCACGAATATTTGTCGTTGTAAATGCATATTTCAGCTGGAAACGCCAAGTAAACGAAGATATCGTCGATTCAGCATACCAAACACAGGGTGGTGCAAGTGATACACAAGAATACAAGTGTTTTCGCATTAAATAGCGCTAAAACATGAATGTCGGCGTTTCTGCATCCTTCTCACGGTAGAATTATGACGATTATCTTAGAAATGCATATTTCAGCTGGAAACGCCAACTAAACGAAGATATCGTAGGTTAAGCATACCAAACGCAGGGTGGTGCAGGTGATACACCAGAATACAAGTGTTGTCGCACTAAATAGGGTGAAAACAAGGATTTCGGTGATTCTGCATCCTTCTCACAAAAGAATCACGAAGATTTGTCGTAGAGAATAGATATTTCAGCTGGAAACGCCAACTAAACGAGGATATCGTCGGTTAAGCATACCAACCATAGTGTGGTGCTGGTGATACACCAGAATACAAGTGTTTTCGCATTAAATAGCGCTAATACATGGATGTCGGCGTTTCTGCATCCTTCTCACGGTAGAATTATGACGATTATCTTAGAAATGCATATTTCAGCTGGAAACGCCAACTAAACGAGGATATCGTCGGTTCAGCATACCAAACACAGGGTGGAGCAGGTGATTCACGACAATACAAGTGTTTTCGCATTGAATAGGGTGAAAACAAGGATTTCCGTGATTCTGCATCCATCTCACAGAAGAATCACGAAGATTTGTCGTAGAGAATAGATATTTCAGCTGGAAACGCCAACTAAACGGGGATATCGTCGGTTAAGCATACCAAACGCAGGGTGGTGCAGGTCACACACCAGAATACAAGTGTTTTCGCATTAGATAGCGCTAAAAGATGGATGTCGGCGGTTCTGCATCCATCTCACCGAAGAATCATGAATATTTGTCGTAATAAATGCATATTTCAGCTGGAAACGCCAACTAAACGGGGATATCGTCGGTTAACCATACCAACCGCAGTGTGGTGCAGGTGATACACCAGAATACAAGTGTTTTCGCATTAGATAGCGCTAAAAGATGGATGTCGGCGTTTCTGCATCCATCTCACCGAAGAATCACGAATATTTGTCGTAATAAATGCATATTTCAGCTGGAAACGCCAACTAAACGAAGATATCGTCGGTGAAGCATACCAAGCGCAGGGTGGTGCTGGTGATACACCAGAATACAACTGTCTTCGCATTCAATAGGGTGAAAACAAGGATTTCGGTGATTCTGCATCCTTCTCACAAAAGAATCACGAAGATTTGTCGTAGAGAATAGATATTTCTGCTGGAAACGCCAACTAATCGAAGATATCGCCGGTTAAGCATACCAAGCGCAGGGTGGTGCTGGTGATACACCAGAATACAAGTGTTTTCGCATTAAATAGGGTGAAAGCAAGGATTTCGGTGATTCTGCGTCCTTCTCACAAAAGAATCACGAAGATTTGTCGTAGAGAATAGATATTTCAGCTGGAAACGCCAACTAAACGAGGATATTGTCGGTTAAGCATACCAAACGCAGGGTGGTGCAGGTCACACACCAGAATACAAGTGTTTTCGCATTAAATAGCGTTCAAAGAAGGATTTCGGCGTTTCTGCATCCTTCTCACCGAAGAATCACGAATATTTGTCGTAATAAATGCATATTTCAGCTGGAAACGCCAACTAAACGAAGATATCGTCGGTGAAGCATACCAAGCGCAGGGTGGTGCTGGTGATACACCAGAATACAACTGTCTTCGCATTCAATAGGGTGAAAACAAGGATTTCGGTGATTCTGCATCCTTCTCACAAAAGAATCACGAAGACTTGTCGTAGTGAATGCATATTTCAGCTGGAAACGCCAGCGAAACCAAGATATCGTCGGTTATGCATGCGAAACGCAGGGTGGTGCAGGTGATTCACCAGAATACAAGTGTTTTCGCATTGAATAGGGTGAAAACAAGGATTTCCGTGATTCTGCATCCATCTCACAGAAGAATCACGAAGGTTTGTCGTAGAAAATGCATATTTCAGCTGGAAACGCCAACTAAACGAGGATATCGTCGGTTAACCATACCAACCGTAGTGTGGTGCTGGTGATGCACCAGAATACAAGTGTTTTCGCATTAAATAGCGTGAAAACAAGGATTTCTGTGCTTCTGCATCCATCTCACAGAAGAATCACAAATATTTGTCGTAGAAAATGCATGTTTCAGCTGGAAACGCCAACTAAACGAAGATATCGTCGGTTCAGCATACCGAACGCAGGGTGGTGCTGGTGATTCACCAGAATACAAGTGTTTTCGCATTAAATAGCGTGAAAACAAGGATTTCTGTGCTTCTGCATCCATCTCACAGAAGAATCACAAAGATTTGTCGTAGAAAATGCATGTTTCAGCTGGAAACGCCAACTAAACGAAGATATCGTCGGTTCAGCATACCGAACGCAGGGTGGTGCTGGTGATTCACCAGAATACAAGTGTTTTCGCAATAAATAGCGTGAAAACAAGGATTTCTGTGCTTCTGAATCCATCTCACGGTAGAATCACGAAGATTTGTCGTAGTAAATACATATTTCAGCTGGAAACGCCAACTAAACGAGGATATCGTCGGTTAAGCATACCAAACGCAGGGTGGTGCAGGTGATACACCAGAATACAAGTGTTTTCGCATTAAATAGCGCTAAAACATGGATGTCGGCGTTTCTGCATCCTTTTCGCAGTAGAATTATGACGATTATCATAGAAATGCATATTTCAGCCGGAAACGCCAACTAAACGAAGATATCGTCGGTTAAGCATACCAAATGCAGGGGGGTGCAGGCGATGCACCAGAATACAAGTGTTTTCGCATTAAGTAGCGTGAAAACAAGGATTTCTGTGATTCTGCATCCATCTCACAGAAGAATCACGAAGATTTGTGGTAGAAAATGCATATTTCAGCTGGAAACGCCAACTAAACGAGGATATCGTCGGTTAACCATACCAACCGTAGTGTGGTGCTGGTGATGCACCAGAATACAAGTGTTTTCGCATTAAGTAGCGTGAAAACAAGGATTTCTGTGATTCTGCATCCATCTCACAGAAGAATCACGAAGATTTGTGGTAGAAAATGCATATTTCAGCTGGAAACGCCAACTAAACGAGGATATCGTCGGTTAACCATACCAACCGTAGTGTGGTGCTGGTGATACACCAGAATACAAGTGTTTTCGCATTAAATAGCGCTAAAACATGGATGTCGGCGTTTCTGCATCCTTTTCACAGTAGAATTATGACGATTATCTTAGAAATGCATATTTCAGCTGGAAACGCCAACTAAACAAAGATATCGTCGGTTCAGCATACCGAACGCAGGGTGGTGCTGGTGATTCACCAGAATACAAGTGTTTTCGCAATAAATAGCGTGAAAACAAGGATTTCTGTGCTTCTGCATCCATCTCACGGTAGAATCACGAAGATTTGTCGTACTAAATACATATTTCAGCGGGAAACGCCAACTAAACGAAGATATCGTCGGTTAAGCATACCAAACGCAGGGTGCTGCAGGTGATACACCAGAATACAAGTGTTTTCGCAATAAATAGCGTGAAAACCAGGATTTCTGTGCTTCTGCATCCATCTCACGGTAGAATCACGAAGATTTGTCGTAGTAAATACATATTTCAGCGGGAAACGCCAACTAAACGAGGATATCGTCGGTTAAGCATACCAACCGCAGGCTGGTGCTGGTGATACACCAGAATACAAGTGTCTTCGGATTAAATAGGGTGAAAAGATGGATTTCGGTGATTCTGCATCCTTCTCACAAAAGAATCACGAAGATTTGTCGTAGAGAATAGATATTTCAGCTGGAAACGCCAACTAAACGAGGATATCGTCGGTTAAGCATACCAAACGCAGGGTGGTGCATGTGATACACCAGATTACAAGTGTTTTCGCATTAAGTAGCGTGAAAACAAGGATTTCAGTGATTCTGCATCCATCTCACAGAAGAATCACGAAGATTTGTGGTAGAAAATGCATATTTCAGCTGGAAACGCCAACTAAACGAGGATATCGTCGGTTAACCATACCAACCGTAGTGTGGTGCTGGTGATACACCAGAATACAAGTGTTTTCGCATTAAATAGCGCTAAAACATGGATGTCGGCGTTTCTGCATCCTTTTCACAGTAGAATTATGACGATTATCTTAGAAATGCATATTTCAGCTGGAAACGCCAACTAAACGAAGATATCGTCGGTTCAGCATACCAACCGCAGGCTGGTGCTGGTGATACACCAGAATACAAGTGTCTTCGGATTAAATAGGGTGAAAACAAGGATTTCGGTGATTCTGCATCCTTCTCACAAAAGAATCACGAAGATTTGGCGTAGAGAATAGATATTTCAGCTGGAAACGCCAACTAAACGAGGATATCGTCGGTTAAGCATACCGAACGCAGGCTGGTGCTGGTGATACACCAGAATACAAGTGTCTTCGGATTAAATAGGGTGAAAAGATGGATTTCGGTGATTCTGCATCCTTCTCACAAAAGAATCACGAAGATTTGTCGTAGAGAATAGATATTTCAGCTGGAAACGCCAACTAAACGAGGATATCGTCGGTTAAGCATACCAAACGCAGGGTGGTGCATGTGATACACCAGATTACAAGTGTTTTCGCATTAAGTAGCGTGAAAACAAGGATTTCAGTGATTCTGCATCCATCTCACAGAAGAATCACGAAGATTTGTGGTAGAAAATGCATATTTCAGCTGGAAACGCCAACTAAACGAGGATATCGTCGGTTAACCATACCAACCGTAGTGTGGTGCTGGTGATACACCAGAATACAAGTGTTTTCGCATTAAATAGCGCTAAAACATGGATGTCGGCGTTTCTGCATCCTTTTCACAGTAGAATTATGACGATTATCTTAGAAATGCATATTTCAGCTGGAAACGCCAACTAAACGAAGATATCGTCGGTTCAGCATACCAACCGCAGGCTGGTGCTGGTGATACACCAGAATACAAGTGTCTTCGGATTAAATAGGGTGAAAACAAGGATTTCTGTGCTTCTGCATCCATCTCACGGTAGAATCACGAAGATTTGTCGTACTAAATTCATATTTCAGCGGGAAACGCCAACTAAACGAAGATATCGTCGGTTAAGCATACCAAACGCAGGGTGCTGCAGGTGATACACCAGAATACAAGTATTTTCGCAATAAATAGCGTGAAAACCAGGATTTCTGTGCTTCTGCATCCATCTCACGGTAGAATCACGAAGATTTGTCGTAGTAAATACATATTTCAGCGGGAAACGCCAACTAAACGAGGATATCGTCGGTTAAGCATACCAACCGCAGGCTGGTGCTGGTGATACACCAGAATACAAGTGTCTTCGGATTAAATAGGGTGAAAAGATGGATTTCGGTGATTCTGCATCCTTCTCACAAAAGAATCACGAAGATTTGTCGTAGAGAATAGATATTTCAGCTGGAAACGCCAACTAAACGAGGATATCGTCGGTTAAGCATACCAAACGCAGGGTGGTGCAGGTGATACACCAGAATACAAGTGTTTTCGCATTAAATAGCGTTCAAAGAAGGATTTCGGCGTTTCTGCATCCATCTCACCGAAGAATCACGAATATTTGTCGTAGTAACTGCATATTTCAGCTGGAAACGCCAACTAAACGAAGACATCGTCGGTTAACCATACCAACCGTAGTGTGGTGCTGGTGATACATCAGAATACAAGTGTTTTCGCATTAAATAGCGCTAAAACATGGATGTCGGCGTTTCTGCATCCTTTTCACAGTAGAATTATGACGATTATCTTAGAAATGCATATTTCAGCTGGAAACGCCAACTAAACGAAGATATCGTCGGTTAAGCATACCAACCGCAGGCTGGTGCTGGTGATACACCAGAATGCAAGTGTCTTCGGATTAAATAGGGTGAAAACAAGGACTTCGGTGATTCTGCATCCTTCTCACCAAAGAATCACGAAGATTTGTCGTAGAGAATAGATATTTCAGCTGGAAACGCCAACTAAACGGGGATATCTTCGGTTAAGCATACCAAACGCAGGGTGGTGCAGGTGATACACCAGAATACAAGTGTTTTCGCATTAAGTAGCGTGAAAACAAGGATTTCTGTGATTCTGCATATATCTCACCGAAGAATCACGAAGATTTGTGGTAGAAAATGCATATTTCAGCTGGAAACGCCAACTAAACGAGGATATCGTCGGTTAACCATACCAACCGTCGTGTGGTGCTGGTGATACACCAGAATACAAGTGTTTTCGCATTAAATAGCGCTAAAACATGGATGTCGGCGTTTCTGCATCCTTTTCACAGTAGAATTATGACGATTATCTTAGAAATGCATATTTCAGCTGGAAACGCCAACTAAACGAAGATATCGTCGGTTAAGCATACCAACCGCAGGCTGGTGCTGGTGATACACCAGAATGCAAGTGTCTTCGGATTAAATAGGGTGAAAACAAGGATTTCGGTGATTCTGCTTCCTTCTCACAAAAGAATCACGAAGATTTGTCGTAGAGAATAGATATTTCAGCTGGAAACGCCAACTAAACGAGGATATCGTCGGTTAAGCATACCAAACGCAGGGTGGTGCAGGTGATACACCAGAATACAAGTGTTTTCGCATTAAGTAGCGTGAAAACAAGGATTTCTGTGATTCTGCATCCATCTCACAGAAGAATCACGAAGATTTGTGGTAGAAAATGCATATTTCAGCTGGAAACGCCAACTAAACGAGGATATCGTCGGTTAACCATACCAACCGTAGTGTGGTGCTGGTGATACACCAGAATACAAGTGTTTTCGCATTAAATAGCGCCAAAACATGGATGTCGGCGTTTCTGCATCCTTCTGACAGTAGATTTATGACGATTATCTTAGAAAATGCATATTTCTGCGGGAAACGCCAATTAAACGAAGATATCGCCGGTTAAGCATACCAAGCGCAGGGTGGTGCTGGTGATACACCAGAATACAAGTGTTTTCGCATTAAATAGGGTGAAAGCAAGGATTTCGGTGATTCTGCGTCCTTCTCACAAAAGAATCACGAAGATTTGTCGTAGAGAATAGATATTTCAGCTGGAAACGCCAACTAAAAGAGGATATTGTCGGTTAAGCATACCAAACGCAGGGTGGTGCAGGTGACACACCAGAATACAAGTGTTATCGCATTAAATAGCGTTCAAAGAAGGATTTCGGCGTTTCTGCATCCATCTCACCGAAGAATCACGAATATTTGTCGTAGTAAGTGCATATTTCAGCTGGAAACGCCAACTAAACGAAGATATCGTCGATTCAGCATACCAAACACAAGGTGGTGCAAGTGATACACAAGAATACAAGTGTTTTCGCATTAGATAGAGATAAACATGAATGTCGGCATTTCTGCATCCTTCTCACGCTAGAATTATGACGATTATCTTAGAAAATGCATATTTCACCTGGAAACGCCAACTAAACGAAGATATCGTCGATTCAGCATACCAAACACAGGGTGGTGCAAGTGATACACAAGAATACAAGTGTTTTCGCATTAAATAGCGCTAAAACATGAATGTCGGCGTTTCTGCATCCTTCTCACGGTAGAATTATGACGATTATCTTAGAAAATGCATATTTCACCTGGAAACGCCAACTAAACGAAGATACCGTCGGTTAAGTATAGCAAACGGAGGGTGGTACAGGTGATACACCAGGATACAAGTGCTTTGGCATTAAATAGCGCTAAAACATGGATGTTGGCGTTTCTGCGTCCTTCTCACAAAAGAATCACGAAGACTTGTCGTAGTGAATGCATATTTCAGCTGGAAACGCCAGCGAAACCAAGATATCGTCGGTTATGCATGCCAAACGCAGGGTGGTGCAGGTGATTCACCAGAATACAAGTGTTTTCGGATTGAATAGGGTGAAAACAAGGATTTCCGTGATTCTGCGTCCTTCTCACAAAAGAATCACGAAGATTTGTCGTAGAGAATAGATATTTCAGCTGGAAACGCCAACTAAACGAGGATATTGTCGGTTAAGCATACCAAACGCAGGGTGGTGCAGGTCACACACCAGAATACAAGTGTTTTCGCATTAAATAGCGTTCAAAGAAGGATTTCGGCGTTTCTGCATCCATCTCACCGAAGAATCACGAATATTTGTCGTTGTAAATGCATATTTCAGCTGGAAACGCCAACTAAACGAAGATATCGTCGATTCAGCATACCAAACACAGGGTGGTGCAAGTGATACACAAGAATACAAGTGTTTTCGCATTAAATAGCGCTAAAACATGAATGTCGGCGTTTCTGCATCCTTCTCACGGTAGAATTATGACGATTATCTTAGAAATGCATATTTCAGCTGGAAACGCCAACTAAACGAAGATATCGTAGGTTAAGCATACCAAACGCAGGGTGGTGCAGGTGATACACCAGAATACAAGTGTTGTCGCACTAAATAGGGTGAAAACAAGGATTTCGGTGATTCTGCATCCTTCTCACAAAAGAATCACGAAGATTTGTCGTAGAGAATAGATATTTCAGCTGGAAACGCCAACTAAACGAGGATATCGTCGGTTAAGCATACCAACCATAGTGTGGTGCTGGTGATACACCAGAATACAAGTGTTTTCGCATTAAATAGCGCTAATACATGGATGTCGGCGTTTCTGCATCCTTCTCACGGTAGAATTATGACGATTATCTTAGAAATGCATATTTCAGCTGGAAACGCCAACTAAACGAGGATATCGTCGGTTCAGCATACCAAACACAGGGTGGAGCAGGTGATTCACGACAATACAAGTGTTTTCGCATTGAATAGGGTGAAAACAAGGATTTCCGTGATTCTGCATCCATCTCACAGAAGAATCACGAAGATTTGTCGTAGAAAATGCTTATTTCAGCTGGAAACGCCAACTAAACGAGGATATCGTCGGTTAACCATACCAACCGCAGTGTGGTGCAGGTGATACACCAGAATACAAGTGTTTTCGCATTAGATAGCGCTAAAAGATGGATGTCGGCGTTTCTGCATCCATCTCACCGAAGAATCACGAATATTTGTCGTAATAAATGCATATTTCAGCTGGAAACGCCAACTAAACGAAGATATCGTCGGTGAAGCATACCAAGCGCAGGGTGGTGCTGGTGATACACCAGAATACAACTGTCTTCGCATTCAATAGGGTGAAAACAAGGATTTCGGTGATTCTGCATCCTTCTCACAAAAGAATCACGAAGATTTGTCGTAGAGAATAGATATTTCTGCTGGAAACGCCAACTAATCGAAGATATCGCCGGTTAAGCATACCAAGCGCAGGGTGGTGCTGGTGATACACCAGAATACAAGTGTTTTCGCATTAAATAGGGTGAAAGCAAGGATTTCGGTGATTCTGCGTCCTTCTCACAAAAGAATCACGAAGATTTGTCGTAGAGAATAGATATTTCAGCTGGAAACGCCAACTAAACGAGGATATTGTCGGTTAAGCATACCAAACGCAGGGTGGTGCAGGTCACACACCAGAATACAAGTGTTTTCGCATTAAATAGCGTTCAAAGAAGGATTTCGGCGTTTCTGCATCCTTCTCACCGAAGAATCACGAATATTTGTCGTAATAAATGCATATTTCAGCTGGAAACGCCAACTAAACGAAGATATCGTCGGTGAAGCATACCAAGCGCAGGGTGGTGCTGGTGATACACCAGAATACAACTGTCTTCGCATTCAATAGGGTGAAAACAAGGATTTCGGTGATTCTGCATCCTTCTCACAAAAGAATCACGAAGACTTGTCGTAGTGAATGCATATTTCAGCTGGAAACGCCAGCGAAACCAAGATATCGTCGGTTATGCATGCGAAACGCAGGGTGGTGCAGGTGATTCACCAGAATACAAGTGTTTTCGCATTGAATAGGGTGAAAACAAGGATTTCCGTGATTCTGCATCCATCTCACAGAAGAATCACGAAGGTTTGTCGTAGAAAATGCATATTTCAGCTGGAAACGCCAACTAAACGAGGATATCGTCGGTTAACCATACCAACCGTAGTGTGGTGCTGGTGATGCACCAGAATACAAGTGTTTTCGCATTAAATAGCGTGAAAACAAGGATTTCTGTGCTTCTGCATCCATCTCACAGAAGAATCACAAATATTTGTCGTAGAAAATGCATGTTTCAGCTGGAAACGCCAACTAAACGAAGATATCGTCGGTTCAGCATACCGAACGCAGGGTGGTGCTGGTGATTCACCAGAATACAAGTGTTTTCGCATTAAATAGCGTGAAAACAAGGATTTCTGTGCTTCTGCATCCATCTCACAGAAGAATCACAAAGATTTGTCGTAGAAAATGCATGTTTCAGCTGGAAACGCCAACTAAACGAAGATATCGTCGGTTCAGCATACCGAACGCAGGGTGGTGCTGGTGATTCACCAGAATACAAGTGTTTTCGCAATAAATAGCGTGAAAACAAGGATTTCTGTGCTTCTGAATCCATCTCACGGTAGAATCACGAAGATTTGTCGTAGTAAATACATATTTCAGCTGGAAACGCCAACTAAACGAGGATATCGTCGGTTAAGCATACCAAACGCAGGGTGGTGCAGGTGATACACCAGAATACAAGTGTTTTCGCATTAAATAGCGCTAAAACATGGATGTCGGCGTTTCTGCATCCTTTTCGCAGTAGAATTATGACGATTATCATAGAAATGCATATTTCAGCCGGAAACGCCAACTAAACGAAGATATCGTCGGTTAAGCATACCAAATGCAGGGGGGTGCAGGCGATGCACCAGAATACAAGTGTTTTCGCATTAAGTAGCGTGAAAACAAGGATTTCTGTGATTCTGCATCCATCTCACAGAAGAATCACGAAGATTTGTGGTAGAAAATGCATATTTCAGCTGGAAACGCCAACTAAACGAGGATATCGTCGGTTAACCATACCAACCGTAGTGTGGTGCTGGTGATGCACCAGAATACAAGTGTTTTCGCATTAAGTAGCGTGAAAACAAGGATTTCTGTGATTCTGCATCCATCTCACAGAAGAATCACGAAGATTTGTGGTAGAAAATGCATATTTCAGCTGGAAACGCCAACTAAACGAGGATATCGTCGGTTAACCATACCAACCGTAGTGTGGTGCTGGTGATACACCAGAATACAAGTGTTTTCGCATTAAATAGCGCTAAAACATGGATGTCGGCGTTTCTGCATCCTTTTCACAGTAGAATTATGACGATTATCTTAGAAATGCATATTTCAGCTGGAAACGCCAACTAAACAAAGATATCGTCGGTTCAGCATACCGAACGCAGGGTGGTGCTGGTGATTCACCAGAATACAAGTGTTTTCGCAATAAATAGCGTGAAAACAAGGATTTCTGTGCTTCTGCATCCATCTCACGGTAGAATCACGAAGATTTGTCGTACTAAATACATATTTCAGCGGGAAACGCCAACTAAACGAAGATATCGTCGGTTAAGCATACCAAACGCAGGGTGCTGCAGGTGATACACCAGAATACAAGTGTTTTCGCAATAAATAGCGTGAAAACCAGGATTTCTGTGCTTCTGCATCCATCTCACGGTAGAATCACGAAGATTTGTCGTAGTAAATACATATTTCAGCGGGAAACGCCAACTAAACGAGGATATCGTCGGTTAAGCATACCAACCGCAGGCTGGTGCTGGTGATACACCAGAATACAAGTGTCTTCGGATTAAATAGGGTGAAAAGATGGATTTCGGTGATTCTGCATCCTTCTCACAAAAGAATCACGAAGATTTGTCGTAGAGAATAGATATTTCAGCTGGAAACGCCAACTAAACGAGGATATCGTCGGTTAAGCATACCAAACGCAGGGTGGTGCATGTGATACACCAGATTACAAGTGTTTTCGCATTAAGTAGCGTGAAAACAAGGATTTCAGTGATTCTGCATCCATCTCACAGAAGAATCACGAAGATTTGTGGTAGAAAATGCATATTTCAGCTGGAAACGCCAACTAAACGAGGATATCGTCGGTTAACCATACCAACCGTAGTGTGGTGCTGGTGATACACCAGAATACAAGTGTTTTCGCATTAAATAGCGCTAAAACATGGATGTCGGCGTTTCTGCATCCTTTTCACAGTAGAATTATGACGATTATCTTAGAAATGCATATTTCAGCTGGAAACGCCAACTAAACGAAGATATCGTCGGTTCAGCATACCAACCGCAGGCTGGTGCTGGTGATACACCAGAATACAAGTGTCTTCGGATTAAATAGGGTGAAAACAAGGATTTCGGTGATTCTGCATCCTTCTCACAAAAGAATCACGAAGATTTGGCGTAGAGAATAGATATTTCAGCTGGAAACGCCAACTAAACGAGGATATCGTCGGTTAAGCATACCGAACGCAGGCTGGTGCTGGTGATACACCAGAATACAAGTGTCTTCGGATTAAATAGGGTGAAAAGATGGATTTCGGTGATTCTGCATCCTTCTCACAAAAGAATCACGAAGATTTGTCGTAGAGAATAGATATTTCAGCTGGAAACGCCAACTAAACGAGGATATCGTCGGTTAAGCATACCAAACGCAGGGTGGTGCATGTGATACACCAGATTACAAGTGTTTTCGCATTAAGTAGCGTGAAAACAAGGATTTCAGTGATTCTGCATCCATCTCACAGAAGAATCACGAAGATTTGTGGTAGAAAATGCATATTTCAGCTGGAAACGCCAACTAAACGAGGATATCGTCGGTTAACCATACCAACCGTAGTGTGGTGCTGGTGATACACCAGAATACAAGTGTTTTCGCATTAAATAGCGCTAAAACATGGATGTCGGCGTTTCTGCATCCTTTTCACAGTAGAATTATGACGATTATCTTAGAAATGCATATTTCAGCTGGAAACGCCAACTAAACGAAGATATCGTCGGTTCAGCATACCAACCGCAGGCTGGTGCTGGTGATACACCAGAATACAAGTGTCTTCGGATTAAATAGGGTGAAAACAAGGATTTCGGTGATTCTGCATCCTTCTCACAAAAGAATCACGAAGATTTGGCGTAGAGAATAGATATTTCAGCTGGAAACGCCAACTAAACGAGGATATCGTCGGTTAAGCATACCGAACGCAGGGTGGTGCTGGTGATTCACCAGAATACAAGTGTTTTCGCATTAAATAGCGTGAAAACAAGGATTTCTGTGCTTCTGCATCCATCTCACAGAAGAATCACAAAGATTTGTCGTAGAAAATGCATGTTTCAGCTGGAAACGCCAACTAAACGAAGATATCGTCGGTTCAGCATACCGAACGCAGGGTGGTGCTGGTGATTCACCAGAATACAAGTGTTTTCGCAATAAATAGCGTGAAAACAAGGATTTCTGTGCTTCTGAATCCATCTCACGGTAGAATCACGAAGATTTGTCGTAGTAAATACATATTTCAGCTGGAAACGCCAACTAAACGAGGATATCGTCGGTTAAGCATACCAAACGCAGGGTGGTGCAGGTGATACACCAGAATACAAGTGTTTTCGCATTAAATAGCGCTAAAACATGGATGTCGGCGTTTCTGCATCCTTTTCGCAGTAGAATTATGACGATTATCATAGAAATGCATATTTCAGCCGGAAACGCCAACTAAACGAAGATATCGTCGGTTAAGCATACCAAATGCAGGGGGGTGCAGGCGATGCACCAGAATACAAGTGTTTTCGCATTAAGTAGCGTGAAAACAAGGATTTCTGTGATTCTGCATCCATCTCACAGAAGAATCACGAAGATTTGTGGTAGAAAATGCATATTTCAGCTGGAAACGCCAACTAAACGAGGATATCGTCGGTTAACCATACCAACCGTAGTGTGGTGCTGGTGATGCACCAGAATACAAGTGTTTTCGCATTAAGTAGCGTGAAAACAAGGATTTCTGTGATTCTGCATCCATCTCACAGAAGAATCACGAAGATTTGTGGTAGAAAATGCATATTTCAGCTGGAAACGCCAACTAAACGAGGATATCGTCGGTTAACCATACCAACCGTAGTGTGGTGCTGGTGATACACCAGAATACAAGTGTTTTCGCATTAAATAGCGCTAAAACATGGATGTCGGCGTTTCTGCATCCTTTTCACAGTAGAATTATGACGATTATCTTAGAAATGCATATTTCAGCTGGAAACGCCAACTAAACAAAGATATCGTCGGTTCAGCATACCGAACGCAGGGTGGTGCTGGTGATTCACCAGAATACAAGTGTTTTCGCAATAAATAGCGTGAAAACAAGGATTTCTGTGCTTCTGCATCCATCTCACGGTAGAATCACGAAGATTTGTCGTACTAAATACATATTTCAGCGGGAAACGCCAACTAAACGAAGATATCGTCGGTTAAGCATACCAAACGCAGGGTGCTGCAGGTGATACACCAGAATACAAGTGTTTTCGCAATAAATAGCGTGAAAACCAGGATTTCTGTGCATCTGCATCCATCTCACGGTAGAATCACGAAGATTTGTCGTAGTAAATACATATTTCAGCGGGAAACGCCAACTAAACGAGGATATCGTCGGTTAAGCATACCAACCGCAGGCTGGTGCTGGTGATACACCAGAATACAAGTGTCTTCGGATTAAATAGGGTGAAAAGATGGATTTCGGTGATTCTGCATCCTTCTCACAAAAGAATCACGAAGATTTGTCGTAGAGAATAGATATTTCAGCTGGAAACGCCAACTAAACGAGGATATCGTCGGTTAAGCATACCAAACGCAGGGTGGTGCATGTGATACACCAGATTACAAGTGTTTTCGCATTAAGTAGCGTGAAAACAAGGATTTCAGTGATTCTGCATCCATCTCACAGAAGAATCACGAAGATTTGTGGTAGAAAATGCATATTTCAGCTGGAAACGCCAACTAAACGAGGATATCGTCGGTTAACCATACCAACCGTAGTGTGGTGCTGGTGATACACCAGAATACAAGTGTTTTCGCATTAAATAGCGCTAAAACATGGATGTCGGCGTTTCTGCATCCTTTTCACAGTAGAATTATGACGATTATCTTAGAAATGCATATTTCAGCTGGAAACGCCAACTAAACGAAGATATCGTCGGTTCAGCATACCAACCGCAGGCTGGTGCTGGTGATACACCAGAATACAAGTGTCTTCGGATTAAATAGGGTGAAAACAAGGATTTCTGTGCTTCTGCATCCATCTCACGGTAGAATCACGAAGATTTGTCGTACTAAATTCATATTTCAGCGGGAAACGCCAACTAAACGAAGATATCGTCGGTTAAGCATACCAAACGCAGGGTGCTGCAGGTGATACACCAGAATACAAGTATTTTCGCAATAAATAGCGTGAAAACCAGGATTTCTGTGCTTCTGCATCCATCTCACGGTAGAATCACGAAGATTTGTCGTAGTAAATACATATTTCAGCGGGAAACGCCAACTAAACGAGGATATCGTCGGTTAAGCATACCAACCGCAGGCTGGTGCTGGTGATACACCAGAATACAAGTGTCTTCGGATTAAATAGGGTGAAAAGATGGATTTCGGTGATTCTGCATCCTTCTCACAAAAGAATCACGAAGATTTGTCGTAGAGAATAGATATTTCAGCTGGAAACGCCAACTAAACGAGGATATCGTCGGTTAAGCATACCAAACGCAGGGTGGTGCAGGTGATACACCAGAATACAAGTGTTTTCGCATTAAATAGCGTTCAAAGAAGGATTTCGGCGTTTCTGCATCCATCTCACCGAAGAATCACGAATATTTGTCGTAGTAACTGCATATTTCAGCTGGAAACGCCAACTAAACGAAGACATCGTCGGTTAACCATACCAACCGTAGTGTGGTGCTGGTGATACATCAGAATACAAGTGTTTTCGCATTAAATAGCGCTAAAACATGGATGTCGGCGTTTCTGCATCCTTTTCACAGTAGAATTATGACGATTATCTTAGAAATGCATATTTCAGCTGGAAACGCCAACTAAACGAAGATATCGTCGGTTAAGCATACCAACCGCAGGCTGGTGCTGGTGATACACCAGAATGCAAGTGTCTTCGGATTAAATAGGGTGAAAACAAGGACTTCGGTGATTCTGCATCCTTCTCACCAAAGAATCACGAAGATTTGTCGTAGAGAATAGATATTTCAGCTGGAAACGCCAACTAAACGGGGATATCTTCGGTTAAGCATACCAAACGCAGGGTGGTGCAGGTGATACACCAGAATACAAGTGTTTTCGCATTAAGTAGCGTGAAAACAAGGATTTCTGTGATTCTGCATATATCTCACCGAAGAATCACGAAGATTTGTGGTAGAAAATGCATATTTCAGCTGGAAACGCCAACTAAACGAGGATATCGTCGGTTAACCATACCAACCGTCGTGTGGTGCTGGTGATACACCAGAATACAAGTGTTTTCGCATTAAATAGCGCTAAAACATGGATGTCGGCGTTTCTGCATCCTTTTCACAGTAGAATTATGACGATTATCTTAGAAATGCATATTTCAGCTGGAAACGCCAACTAAACGAAGATATCGTCGGTTAAGCATACCAACCGCAGGCTGGTGCTGGTGATACACCAGAATGCAAGTGTCTTCGGATTAAATAGGGTGAAAACAAGGATTTCGGTGATTCTGCTTCCTTCTCACAAAAGAATCACGAAGATTTGTCGTAGAGAATAGATATTTCAGCTGGAAACGCCAACTAAACGAGGATATCGTCGGTTAAGCATACCAAACGCAGGGTGGTGCAGGTGATACACCAGAATACAAGTGTTTTCGCATTAAGTAGCGTGAAAACAAGGATTTCTGTGATTCTGCATCCATCTCACAGAAGAATCACGAAGATTTGTGGTAGAAAATGCATATTTCAGCTGGAAACGCCAACTAAACGAGGATATCGTCGGTTAACCATACCAACCGTAGTGTGGTGCTGGTGATACACCAGAATACAAGTGTTTTCGCATTAAATAGCGCCAAAACATGGATGTCGGCGTTTCTGCATCCTTCTGACAGTAGATTTATGACGATTATCTTAGAAAATGCATATTTCTGCGGGAAACGCCAATTAAACGAAGATATCGCCGGTTAAGCATACCAAGCGCAGGGTGGTGCTGGTGATACACCAGAATACAAGTGTTTTCGCATTAAATAGGGTGAAAGCAAGGATTTCGGTGATTCTGCGTCCTTCTCACAAAAGAATCACGAAGATTTGTCGTAGAGAATAGATATTTCAGCTGGAAACGCCAACTAAAAGAGGATATTGTCGGTTAAGCATACCAAACGCAGGGTGGTGCAGGTGACACACCAGAATACAAGTGTTATCGCATTAAATAGCGTTCAAAGAAGGATTTCGGCGTTTCTGCATCCATCTCACCGAAGAATCACGAATATTTGTCGTAGTAAGTGCATATTTCAGCTGGAAACGCCAACTAAACGAAGATATCGTCGATTCAGCATACCAAACACAAGGTGGTGCAAGTGATACACAAGAATACAAGTGTTTTCGCATTAGATAGAGATAAACATGAATGTCGGCATTTCTGCATCCTTCTCACGCTAGAATTATGACGATTATCTTAGAAAATGCATATTTCACCTGGAAACGCCAACTAAACGAAGATATCGTCGATTCAGCATACCAAACACAGGGTGGTGCAAGTGATACACAAGAATACAAGTGTTTTCGCATTAAATAGCGCTAAAACATGAATGTCGGCGTTTCTGCATCCTTCTCACGGTAGAATTATGACGATTATCTTAGAAAATGCATATTTCACCTGGAAACGCCAACTAAACGAAGATACCGTCGGTTAAGTATAGCAAACGGAGGGTGGTACAGGTGATACACCAGGATACAAGTGCTTTGGCATTAAATAGCGCTAAAACATGGATGTTGGCGTTTCTGCGTCCTTCTCACAAAAGAATCACGAAGACTTGTCGTAGTGAATGCATATTTCAGCTGGAAACGCCAGCGAAACCAAGATATCGTCGGTTATGCATGCCAAACGCAGGGTGGTGCAGGTGATTCACCAGAATACAAGTGTTTTCGGATTGAATAGGGTGAAAACAAGGATTTCCGTGATTCTGCGTCCTTCTCACAAAAGAATCACGAAGATTTGTCGTAGAGAATAGATATTTCAGCTGGAAACGCCAACTAAACGAGGATATTGTCGGTTAAGCATACCAAACGCAGGGTGGTGCAGGTCACACACCAGAATACAAGTGTTTTCGCATTAAATAGCGTTCAAAGAAGGATTTCGGCGTTTCTGCATCCATCTCACCGAAGAATCACGAATATTTGTCGTTGTAAATGCATATTTCAGCTGGAAACGCCAACTAAACGAAGATATCGTCGATTCAGCATACCAAACACAGGGTGGTGCAAGTGATACACAAGAATACAAGTGTTTTCGCATTAAATAGCGCTAAAACATGAATGTCGGCGTTTCTGCATCCTTCTCACGGTAGAATTATGACGATTATCTTAGAAATGCATATTTCAGCTGGAAACGCCAACTAAACGAAGATATCGTAGGTTAAGCATACCAAACGCAGGGTGGTGCAGGTGATACACCAGAATACAAGTGTTGTCGCACTAAATAGGGTGAAAACAAGGATTTCGGTGATTCTGCATCCTTCTCACAAAAGAATCACGAAGATTTGTCGTAGAGAATAGATATTTCAGCTGGAAACGCCAACTAAACGAGGATATCGTCGGTTAAGCATACCAACCATAGTGTGGTGCTGGTGATACACCAGAATACAAGTGTTTTCGCATTAAATAGCGCTAATACATGGATGTCGGCGTTTCTGCATCCTTCTCACGGTAGAATTATGACGATTATCTTAGAAATGCATATTTCAGCTGGAAACGCCAACTAAACGAGGATATCGTCGGTTCAGCATACCAAACACAGGGTGGAGCAGGTGATTCACGACAATACAAGTGTTTTCGCATTGAATAGGGTGAAAACAAGGATTTCCGTGATTCTGCATCCATCTCACAGAAGAATCACGAAGATTTGTCGTAGAAAATGCTTATTTCAGCTGGAAACGCCAACTGAACGAAGATATCGTCAGTTCAGCATACCAAACACAGGGTGGTGCAGGTGATTCACCAGAATGCAAGTGTTTTCGCATTAAATAGCGCCAAAACATGGATGTCGGCGTTTCTGCATCCTTCTCACAAAAGAATCACGAAGACTTGTCGTAGTGAATGCATATGTCAGCTGGAAACGCCAGCGAAACCAAGATATCGTCGGTTATGCATGCCAAACGCAGGGTGGTGCAGGTGATTCACCAGAATACAAGTGTTTTCGCATTGAATAGGGTGAAAACAAGGATTTCCGTGATTCTGCATCCATCTCACAGAAGAATCACGAAGATTTGTCGTAGAGAATAGATATTTCAGCTGGAAACGCCAACTAAACGGGGATATCGTCGGTTAAGCATACCAAACGCAGGGTGGTGCAGGTCACACACCAGAATACAAGTGTTTTCGCATTAGATAGCGCTAAAAGATGGATGTCGGCGGTTCTGCATCCATCTCACCGAAGAATCATGTATATTTGTCGTAATAAATGCATATTTCAGCTGGAAACGCCAACTAAACGGGGATATCGTCGGTTAACCATACCAACCGCAGTGTGGTGCAGGTGATACACCAGAATACAAGTGTTTTCGCATTAGATAGCGCTAAAAGATGGATGTCGGCGTTTCTGCATCCATCTCACCGAAGAATCACGAATATTTGTCGTAATAAATGCATATTTCAGCTGGAAACGCCAACTAAACGAAGATATCGTCGGTGAAGCATACCAAGCGCAGGGTGGTGCTGGTGATACACCAGAATACAACTGTCTTCGCATTCAATAGGGTGAAAACAAGGATTTCGGTGATTCTGCATCCTTCTCACAAAAGAATCACGAAGATTTGTCGTAGAGAATAGATATTTCTGCTGGAAACGCCAACTAATCGAAGATATCGCCGGTTAAGCATACCAAGCGCAGGGTGGTGCTGGGGATACACCAGAATACAAGTGTTTTCGCATTAAATAGGGTGAAAGCAAGGATTTCGGTGATTCTGCGTCCTTCTCACAAAAGAATCACGAAGATTTGTCGTAGAGAATAGATATTTCAGCTGGAAACGCCAACTAAACGAGGATATTGTCGGTTAAGCATACCAAACGCAGGGTGGTGCAGGTCACACACCAGAATACAAGTGTTTTCGCATTAAATAGCGTTCAAAGAAGGATTTCGGCGTTTCTGCATCCTTCTCACCGAAGAATCACGAATATTTGTCGTAATAAATGCATATTTCAGCTGGAAACGCCAACTAAACGAAGATATCGTCGGTGAAGCATACCAAGCGCAGGGTGGTGCTGGTGATACACCAGAATACAACTGTCTTCGCATTCAATAGGGTGAAAACAAGGATTTCGGTGATTCTGCATCCTTCTCACAAAAGAATCACGAAGACTTGTCGTAGTGAATGCATATTTCAGCTGGAAACGCCAGCGAAACCAAGATATCGTCGGTTATGCATGCGAAACGCAGGGTGGTGCAGGTGATTCACCAGAATACAAGTGTTTTCGCATTGAATAGGGTGAAAACAAGGATTTCCGTGATTCTGCATCCATCTCACAGAAGAATCACGAAGATTTGTCGTAGAAAATGCATATTTCAGCTGGAAACGCCAACTGAACGATGATATCGTCGGTTCAGCATACCAAACACAGGGTGGTGCAGGTGATTCACCAGAATACAAGTGTTTTCGCATTGAATAGGGTGAAAACAAGGATTTCCGTGATTCTGCATCCATCTCACAGAAGAATCACGAAGATTTGTCGTAGAAAATGCATATTTCAGCTGGAAACGCCAACTGAACGAAGATATCGTCGATTCAGCATTCCAAACACAGGGTGGTGCAAGTGATACACAAGAATACAAGTGTTTTCGCATTAAATAGCGCTAAAACATGAATGTCGGCGTTTCTGCATCCTTCTCACGGTAGAATTATGACGATTATCTTAGAAAATGCATATTTCAGCTGGAAACGCCAACTGAACGAAGATGTCGTCTGCTAAGCATAGCAAACGGAGGGTGGTGCAGGTGATTCACCAGAATGCAAGTGTTTTCGCTTTAAAAAGGGTGGAAACAAGGATTTCCGTGATTCTGCATCCATCTCACAGAAGAATCACGAAGATTTGTCGTAGAGAATAGATATTTCAGCTGGAAACGCCAACTAAACGGGGATATCGTCGGTTAAGCATACCAAACGCAGGGTGGTGCAGGTCACATACCAGAATACAAGTGTTTTCGCATTAAATAGCGTTCAAAGAAAGATTTCGGCGTTTCTGCATCCATCTCACCGAAGAATCACAAATATTTGTCGTAATAAATGCATATTTAAGCTGGAAACGCCAACTAAACGAAGATATCGTCGGTGAAGCATACCAAGCGCAGGGTGGTGCTGGTGATACACCAGAATACAAGTGTCTTCGCATTAAATAGGGTGAAAACAAGGATTTCGGTGATTTTGCATCCATCTCACAGAAGAATCACGAAGATTTGTCGTAGAGAGTAGATATTTCAGCTGGAAACGCCAACTAAACGGGGATATCGTCGGTTAAGCATACCAAACGCAGGGTGGTGCAGGTGATTCACCAGAATACAAGTGTTTTCGCATTGAATAGGGTGAAAACAAGGATTTCCGTGATTCTGCATCCATCTCACAGAAGAATCACGAAGATTTGCCGTAGAAAATGCATATTTCAGCTGGAAACGCCAACTGAACGATGATATCGTCGGTTCAGCATACCAAACACAGGGTGGTGCAGATGATTCACCAGAATACAAGTGTTTTCGCAATAAATAGCGTGAAAACAAGGATTTCTGTGCTTCTGCATCCATCTCACAAAAGAATCACGAAGATTTGTCGTAGAGAATAGATATTTCAGCTGGAAACGCCAACTAAACGAGGATATCGTCGGTTAAGCATACCGAACGCAGGGTGGTGCTGGTGATTCACCAGAATACAAGTGTTTTCGCATTAAATAGCGTGAAAACAAGGATTTCTGTGCTTCTGCATCCATCTCACAGAAGAATCACAAAGATTTGTCGTAGAAAATGCATGTTTCAGCTGGAAACGCCAACTAAACGAAGATATCGTCGGTTCAGCATACCGAACGCAGGGTGGTGCTGGTGATTCACCAGAATACAAGTGTTTTCGCAATAAATAGCGTGAAAACAAGGATTTCTGTGCTTCTGCATCCATCTCACGGTAGAATCACGAAGATTTTTCGTAGTAAATACATATTTCAGCGGGAAACGCCAACTAAACGAAGATATCGTCGGTTAAGCATACCAAACGCAGGGTGCTGCAGGTGATACACCAGAATACAAGTGTTTTCGCAATAAATAGCGTGAAAACAAGGATTTCTGTGATTCTGCATCCATCTCACAGAAGAATCACGAAGATTTGTGGTAGAAAATGCATATTTCAGCTGGAAACGCCAACTAAACGAGGATATCGTCGGTTAACCATACCAAACGCAGGGTGGTGCAGGTGATACACCAGAATACAAGTGTTTTCGCATTAAATAGCGTTCAAAGAAGGATTTCGGCGTTTCTGCATCCATCTAACCGAAGAATCACGAATATTTGTCGTAGTAACTGCATATTTCAGCTGGAAACGCCAACTAAACGAAGACATCGTCGGTTAACCATACCAACCGTAGTGTGGTGCTGGTGATACACCAGAATACAAGTGTTTTCGCATTAAATAGCGCTAAAACATGGATGTCGGCGTTTCTGCATCCTTTTCACAGTAGAATTATGACGATTATCATAGAAATGCATATTTCAGCTGAAAACGCCAACTAAACGAAGATATCGTCGGTTAAGCATACCAACCGCAGGCTGGTGCTGGTGTTACACCAGAATGCAAGTGTCTTCGGATTAAATAGGGTGAAAACAAGGACTTCGGTGATTCTGCATCCTTCTCACCAAAGAATCACGAAGATTTGTCGTAGAGAATAGATATTTCAGCTGGAAACGCCAACTAAACGGGGATATCGTCGGTTAAGCATACCAACCGCAGGCTGGTGCTGGTGATACACCAGAATACAAGTGTCTTCGGATTAAATAGGGTGAAAACAAGGATTTCTGTCATTCTGCATCCATCTCACAGAAGAATCACGAAGATTTGTGGTAGAAAATGCTTATTTCAGCTGGAAACGCCAACTAAACGAGGATAACGTCGGTTAAGCATACCAAACGCAGTGTGGTGCAGGTGATACACCAGAATACAAGTGTTTTCGGATTAAATAGGGTGAAAACAAGGATTTCGGTGATTCTGCATCCTTCTCACAAAAGAATCACGAAGATTTGTCGTAGAGAATAGATATTTCAGCTGGAAACGCCAACTAAACGAGGATATCGTCGGTTAAGCATACCGAACGCAGGGTGGTGCTGGTGATTCACCAGAATACAAGTGTTTTCGCATTAAATAGCGTGAAAACAAGGATTTCTGTGCTTCTGCATCCATCTCACAGAAGAATCACAAAGATTTGTCGTAGAAAATGCATGTTTCAGCTGGAAACGCCAACTAAACGAAGATATCGTCGGTTCAGCATACCGAACGCAGGGTGGTGCTGGTGATTCACCAGAATACAAGTGTTTTCGCATTAAGTAGCGTGAAAACAAGGATTTCTGTGATTCTGCATCCTTCTCACAGAAGAATCACGAAGATTTGTGGTAGAAAATGCATATTTCAGCTGGAAACGCCAACTAAACGAGGATATCGTCGGTTAACCATACCAACCGTAGTGTGGTGCTGGTGATACACCAGAATCCAAGTGTTTTCGCATTAAATAGCGCTAAAACATGGATGTCGGCGTTTCTGCATCCTTTTCGCAGTAGAATTATGACGATTATCATAGAAATGCATATTTCAGCCGGAAACGCCAACTAAACGAAGATATCGTCGGTTAAGCATACCAAATGCAGGGGGGTGCAGGCGATGCACCAGAATAGAAGTGTTTTCGCATTAAGTAGCGTGAAAACAAGGATTTCTGTGATTCTGCATCCATCTCACAGAAGAATCACGAAGATTTGTGGTAGAAAATGCATATTTCAGCTGGAAACGCCAACTAAACGAGGATATCGTCGGTTAACCATACCAACCGTAGTGTGGTGCTGGTGATGCACCAGAATACAAGTGTTTTCGCATTAAATAGCGTGAAAACAAGGATTTCTGTGCTTCTGCATCCATCTCACAGAAGAATCACAAATATTTGTCGTAGAAAATGCATGTTTCAGCTGGAAACGCCAACTAATCGAAGATATCGTCGGTTCAGCATTCCGAACGCAGGGTGGTGCTGGTGATTCACCAGAATACAAGTGTTTTCGCATTAAATAGCGTGAAAACAAGGATTTCTGTGCTTCTGCATCCATCTCACAGAAGAATCACAAAGATTTGTCGTAGAAAATGCATGTTTCAGATGGAAACGCCAACTAAACGAAGATATCGTCGGTTCAGCATACCGAACGCAGGGTGGTGCTGGTGATTCACCAGAATACAAGTGTTTTCGCAATAAATAGCGTGAAAACAAGGATTTCTGTGCTTCTGCATCCATC
Source organism: Anthophora plumipes (assembly GCA_951804975.1). Classification (NCBI taxonomy): domain Eukaryota; kingdom Metazoa; phylum Arthropoda; class Insecta; order Hymenoptera; family Apidae; genus Anthophora; species Anthophora plumipes. The sequence goes on from OX638119.1 coordinate 19,238,372, forward strand.
TCACGGTAGAATCACGAAGATTTGTCGTACTAAATACATATTTCAGCGGGAAACGCCAACTAAACGAAGATATCGTCGGTTAAGCATACCAAACGCAGGGTGCTGCAGGTGATACACCAGAATACAAGTGTTTTCGCAATAAATAGCGTGAAAACCAGGATTTCTGTGCTTCTGCATCCATCTCACGGTAGAATCACGAAGATTTGTCGTAGTAAATACATATTTCAGCGGGAAACGCCAACTAAACGAGGATATCGTCGGTTAAGCATACCAACCGCAGGCTGGTGCTGGTGATACACCAGAATACAAGTGTCTTCGGATTAAATAGGGTGAAAAGATGGATTTCGGTGATTCTGCATCCTTCTCACAAAAGAATCACGAAGATTTGTCGTAGAGAATAGATATTTCAGCTGGAAACGCCAACTAAACGAGGATATCGTCGGTTAAGCATACCAAACGCAGGGTGGTGCATGTGATACACCAGATTACAAGTGTTTTCGCATTAAGTAGCGTGAAAACATGGATGTCGGCGTTTCTGCATCCTTTTCGCAGTAGAATTATGACGATTATCATAGAAATGCATATTTCAGCCGGAAACGCCAACTAAACGAAGATATCGTCGGTTAAGCATACCAAATGCAGGGGGGTGCAGGCGATGCACCAGAATAGAAGTGTTTTCGCATTAAGTAGCGTGAAAACAAGGATTTCTGTGATTCTGCATCCATCTCACAGAAGAATCACGAAGATTTGTGGTAGAAAATGCATATTTCAGCTGGAAACGCCAACTAAACGAGGATATCGTCGGTTAACCATACCAACCGTAGTGTGGTGCTGGTGATGCACCAGAATACAAGTGTTTTCGCATTAAATAGCGTGAAAACAAGGATTTCTGTGCTTCTGCATCCATCTCACAGAAGAATCACAAATATTTGTCGTAGAAAATGCATGTTTCAGCTGGAAACGCCAACTAATCGAAGATATCGTCGGTTCAGCATTCCGAACGCAGGGTGGTGCTGGTGATTCACCAGAATACAAGTGTTTTCGCATTAAATAGCGTGAAAACAAGGATTTCTGTGCTTCTGCATCCATCTCACAGAAGAATCACAAAGATTTGTCGTAGAAAATGCATGTTTCAGATGGAAACGCCAACTAAACGAAGATATCGTCGGTTCAGCATACCGAACGCAGGGTGGTGCTGGTGATTCACCAGAATACAAGTGTTTTCGCAATAAATAGCGTGAAAACAAGGATTTCTGTGCTTCTGCATCCATCTCACGGTAGAATCACGAAGATTTGTCGTACTAAATACATATTTCAGCGGGAAACGCCAACTAAACGAAGATATCGTCGGTTAAGCATACCAAACGCAGGGTGCTGCAGGTGATACACCAGAATACAAGTGTTTTCGCAATAAATAGCGTGAAAACCAGGATTTCTGTGCTTCTGCATCCATCTCACGGTAGAATCACGAAGATTTGTCGTAGTAAATACATATTTCAGCGGGAAACGCCAACTAAACGAGGATATCGTCGGTTAAGCATACCAACCGCAGGCTGGTGCTGGTGATACACCAGAATACAAGTGTCTTCGGATTAAATAGGGTGAAAAGATGGATTTCGGTGATTCTGCATCCTTCTCACAAAAGAATCACGAAGATTTGTCGTAGAGAATAGATATTTCAGCTGGAAACGCCAACTAAACGAGGATATCGTCGGTTAAGCATACCAAACGCAGGGTGGTGCATGTGATACACCAGATTACAAGTGTTTTCGCATTAAGTAGCGTGAAAACAAGGATTTCAGTGATTCTGCATCCATCTCACAGAAGAATCACGAAGATTTGTGGTAGAAAATGCATATTTCAGCTGGAAACGCCAACTAAACGAGGATATCGTCGGTTAACCATACCAACCGTAGTGTGGTGCTGGTGATACACCAGAATACAAGTGTTTTCGCATTAAATAGCGCTAAAACATGGATGTCGGCGTTTCTGCATCCTTTTCACAGTAGAATTATGACGATTATCTTAGAAATGCATATTTCAGCTGGAAACGCCAACTAAACGAAGATATCGTCGGTTCAGCATACCAACCGCAGGCTGGTGCTGGTGATACACCAGAATACAAGTGTCTTCGGATTAAATAGGGTGAAAACAAGGATTTCGGTGATTCTGCATCCTTCTCACAAAAGAATCACGAAGATTTGTCGTAGAGAATAGATATTTCAGCTGGAAACGCCAACTAAACGAGGATATCGTCGGTTAAGCATACCGAACGCAGGGTGGTGCTGGTGATTCACCAGAATACAAGTGTTTTCGCATTAAATAGCGTGAAAACAAGGATTTCTGTGCTTCTGCATCCATCTCACAGAAGAATCACAAAGATTTGTCGTAGAAAATGCATGTTTCAGCTGGAAACGCCAACTAAACGAAGATATCGTCGGTTCAGCATACCGAACGCAGGGTGGTGCTGGTGATTCACCAGAATACAAGTGTTTTCGCAATAAATAGCGTGAAAACAAGGATTTCTGTGCTTCTGCATCCATCTCACGGTAGAATCACGAAGATTTTTCGTAGTAAATACATATTTCAGCGGGAAACGCCAACTAAACGAAGATATCGTCGGTTAAGCATACCAAACGCAGGGTGCTGCAGGTGATACACCAGAATACAAGTGTTTTCGCAATAAATAGCGTGAAAACAAGGATTTCTGTGATTCTGCATCCATCTCACAGAAGAATCACGAAGATTTGTGGTAGAAAATGCATATTTCAGCTGGAAACGCCAACTAAACGAGGATATCGTCGGTTAACCATACCAAACGCAGGGTGGTGCAGGTGATACACCAGAATACAAGTGTTTTCGCATTAAATAGCGTTCAAAGAAGGATTTCGGCGTTTCTGCATCCATCTCACCGAAGAATCACGAATATTTGTCGTAGTAACTGCATATTTCAGCTGGAAACGCCAACTAAACGAAGACATCGTCGGTTAACCATACCAACCGTAGTGTGGTGCTGGTGATACACCAGAATACAAGTGTTTTCGCATTAAATAGCGCTAAAACATGGATGTCGGCGTTTCTGCATCCTTTTCACAGTAGAATTATGACGATTATCATAGAAATGCATATTTCAGCTGAAAACGCCAACTAAACGAAGATATCGTCGGTTAAGCATACCAACCGCAGGCTGGTGCTGGTGTTACACCAGAATGCAAGTGTCTTCGGATTAAATAGGGTGAAAACAAGGACTTCGGTGATTCTGCATCCTTCTCACCAAAGAATCACGAAGATTTGTCGTAGAGAATAGATATTTCAGCTGGAAACGCCAACTAAACGAAGATATCGTCGGTTAAGCATACCAAATGCAGGGGGGTGCAGGCGATGCACCAGAATACAAGTGTTTTCGCATTAAGTAGCGTGAAAACAAGGATTTCTGTGATTCTGCATCCATCTCACAGAAGAATCACGAAGATTTGTGGTAGAAAATGCATATTTCAGCTGGAAACGCCAACTAAACGAGGATATCGTCGGTTAACCATACCAACCGTAGTGTGGTGCTGGTGATGCACCAGAATACAAGTGTTTTCGCATTAAATAGCGTGAAAACAAGGATTTCTGTGCTTCTGCATCCATCTCACAGAAGAATCACAAATATTTGTCGTAGAAAATGCATGTTTCAGCTGGAAACGCCAACTAAACGAAGATATCGTCGGTTCAGCATACCGAACGCAGGGTGGTGCTGGTGATTCACCAGAATACAAGTGTTTTCGCATTAAATAGCGTGAAAACAAGGATTTCTGTGCTTCTGCATCCATCTCACAGAAGAATCACAAAGATTTGTCGTAGAAAATGCATGTTTCAGCTGGAAACGCCAACTAAACGAAGATATCGTCGGTTCAGCATACCGAACGCAGGGTGGTGCTGGTGATTCACCAGAATACAAGTGTTTTCGCAATAAATAGCGTGAAAACAAGGATTTCTGTGCTTCTGAATCCATCTCACGGTAGAATCACGAAGATTTGTCGTAGTAAATACATATTTCAGCTGGAAACGCCAACTAAACGAGGATATCGTCGGTTAAGCATACCAAACGCAGGGTGGTGCAGGTGATACACCAGAATACAAGTGTTTTCGCATTAAATAGCGCTAAAACATGGATGTCGGCGTTTCTGCATCCTTTTCGCAGTAGAATTATGACGATTATCATAGAAATGCATATTTCAGCCGGAAACGCCAACTAAACGAAGATATCGTCGGTTAAGCATACCAAATGCAGGGGGGTGCAGGCGATGCACCAGAATACAAGTGTTTTCGCATTAAGTAGCGTGAAAACAAGGATTTCTGTGATTCTGCATCCATCTCACAGAAGAATCACGAAGATTTGTGGTAGAAAATGCATATTTCAGCTGGAAACGCCAACTAAACGAGGATATCGTCGGTTAACCATACCAACCGTAGTGTGGTGCTGGTGATGCACCAGAATACAAGTGTTTTCGCATTAAATAGCGTGAAAACAAGGATTTCTGTGCTTCTGCATCCATCTCACAGAAGAATCACAAATATTTGTCGTAGAAAATGCATGTTTCAGCTGGAAACGCCAACTAAACGAAGATATCGTCGGTTCAGCATACCGAACGCAGGGTGGTGCTGGTGATTCACCAGAATACAAGTGTTTTCGCATTAAATAGCGTGAAAACAAGGATTTCTGTGCTTCTGCATCCATCTCACAGAAGAATCACAAAGATTTGTCGTAGAAAATGCATGTTTCAGCTGGAAACGCCAACTAAACGAAGATATCGTCGGTTCAGCATACCGAACGCAGGGTGGTGCTGGTGATTCACCAGAATACAAGTGTTTTCGCAATAAATAGCGTGAAAACAAGGATTTCTGTGCTTCTGAATCCATCTCACGGTAGAATCACGAAGATTTGTCGTAGTAAATACATATTTCAGCTGGAAACGCCAACTAAACGAGGATATCGTCGGTTAAGCATACCAAACGCAGGGTGGTGCAGGTGATACACCAGATTACAAGTGTTTTCGCATTAAGTAGCGTGAAAACAAGGATTTCTGTGATTCTGCATCCATCTCACAGAAGAATCACGAAGATTTGTGATAGAAAATGCATATTTCAGCTGGAAACGCCAACTAAACGAGGATATCGTCGGTTAACCATACCAACCGTAGTGTGGTGCTGGTGATACACCAGAATACAAGTGTTTTCGCATTAAATAGCGCTAAAACATGGATGTCGGCGTTTCTGCATCCTTTTCACAGTAGAATTATGACGATTATCTTAGAAATGCATATTTCAGCTGGAAACGCCAACTAAACAAAGATATCGTCGGTTCAGCATACCGAACGCAGGGTGGTGCTGGTGATTCACCAGAATACAAGTGTTTTCGCAATAAATAGCGTGAAAACAAGGATTTCTGTGCTTCTGCATCCATCTCACGGTAGAATCACGAAGATTTGTCGTACTAAATACATATTTCAGCGGGAAACGCCAACTAAACGAAGATATCGTCGGTTAAGCATACCAAACGCAGGGTGCTGCAGGTGATACACCAGAATACAAGTATTTTCGCAATAAATAGCGTGAAAACCAGGATTTCTGTGCTTCTGCATCCATCTCACGGTAGAATCACGAAGATTTGTCGTAGTAAATACATATTTCAGCGGGAAACGCCAACTAAACGAGGATATCGTCGGTTAAGCATACCAACCGCAGGCTGGTGCTGGTGATACACCAGAATACAAGTGTCTTCGGATTAAATAGGGTGAAAAGATGGATTTCGGTGATTCTGCATCCTTCTCACAAAAGAATCACGAAGATTTGTCGTAGAGAATAGATATTTCAGCTGGAAACGCCAACTAAACGAGGATATCGTCGGTTAAGCATACCAAACGCAGGGTGGTGCATGTGATACACCAGATTACAAGTGTTTTCGCATTAAGTAGCGTGAAAACAAGGATTTCAGTGATTCTGCATCCATCTCACAGAAGAATCACGAAGATTTGTGGTAGAAAATGCATATTTCAGCTGGAAACGCCAACTAAACGAGGATATCGTCGGTTAACCATACCAACCGTAGTGTGGTGCTGGTGATACACCAGAATACAAGTGTTTTCGCATTAAATAGCGCTAAAACATGGATGTCGGCGTTTCTGCATCCTTTTCACAGTAGAATTATGACGATTATCTTAGAAATGCATATTTCAGCTGGAAACGCCAACTAAACGAAGATATCGTCGGTTAAGCATACCAACCGCAGGCTGGTGCTGGTGATACACCAGAATACAAGTGTCTTCGGATTAAATAGGGTGAAAAGATGGATTTCGGTGATTCTGCATCCTTCTCACAAAAGAATCACGAAGATTTGTCGTAGAGAATAGATATTTCAGCTGGAAACGCCAACTAAACGAGGATATCGTCGGTTAAGCATACCAAACGCAGGGTGGTGCAGGTGATACACCAGAATACAAGTGTTTTCGCATTAAATAGCGTTCAAAGAAGGATTTCGGCGTTTCTGCATCCATCTCACCGAAGAATCACGAATATTTGTCGTAGTAACTGCATATTTCAGCTGGAAACGCCAACTAAACGAAGACATCGTCGGTTAACCATACCAACCGTAGTGTGGTGCTGGTGATACATCAGAATACAAGTGTTTTCGCATTAAATAGCGCTAAAACATGGATGTCGGCGTTTCTGCATCCTTTTCACAGTAGAATTATGACGATTATCTTAGAAATGCATATTTCAGCTGGAAACGCCAACTAAACGAAGATATCGTCGGTTAAGCATACCAACCGCAGGCTGGTGCTGGTGATACACCAGAATGCAAGTGTCTTCGGATTAAATAGGGTGAAAACAAGGACTTCGGTGATTCTGCATCCTTCTCACCAAAGAATCACGAAGATTTGTCGTAGAGAATAGATATTTCAGCTGGAAACGCCAACTAAACGGGGATATCTTCGGTTAAGCATACCAAACGCAGGGTGGTGCAGGTGATACACCAGAATACAAGTGTTTTCGCATTAAGTAGCGTGAAAACAAGGATTTCTGTGATTCTGCATATATCTCACCGAAGAATCACGAAGATTTGTGGTAGAAAATGCATATTTCAGCTGGAAACGCCAACTAAACGAGGATATCGTCGGTTAACCATACCAACCGTCGTGTGGTGCTGGTGATACACCAGAATACAAGTGTTTTCGCATTAAATAGCGCTAAAACATGGATGTCGGCGTTTCTGCATCCTTTTCACAGTAGAATTATGACGATTATCTTAGAAATGCATATTTCAGCTGGAAACGCCAACTAAACGAAGATATCGTCGGTTAAGCATACCAACCGCAGGCTGGTGCTGGTGATACACCAGAATGCAAGTGTCTTCGGATTAAATAGGGTGAAAACAAGGATTTCGGTGATTCTGCTTCCTTCTCACAAAAGAATCACGAAGATTTGTCGTAGAGAATAGATATTTCAGCTGGAAACGCCAACTAAACGAGGATATCGTCGGTTAAGCATACCAAACGCAGGGTGGTGCAGGTGATACACCAGAATACAAGTGTTTTCGCATTAAGTAGCGTGAAAACAAGGATTTCTGTGATTCTGCATCCATCTCACAGAAGAATCACGAAGATTTGTGGTAGAAAATGCATATTTCAGCTGGAAACGCCAACTAAACGAGGATATCGTCGGTTAACCATACCAACCGTAGTGTGGTGCTGGTGATACACCAGAATACATGTGTTTTCGCATTAAATAGCGCCAAAACATGGATGTCGGCGTTTCTGCATCCTTCTGACAGTAGATTTATGACGATTATCTTAGAAAATGCATATTTCTGCGGGAAACGCCAATTAAACGAAGATATCGCCGGTTAAGCATACCAAGCGCAGGGTGGTGCTGGTGATACACCAGAATACAAGTGTTTTCGCATTAAATAGGGTGAAAGCAAGGATTTCGGTGATTCTGCGTCCTTCTCACAAAAGAATCACGAAGATTTGTCGTAGAGAATAGATATTTCAGCTGGAAACGCCAACTAAAAGAGGATATTGTCGGTTAAGCATACCAAACGCAGGGTGGTGCAGGTGACACACCAGAATACAAGTGTTATCGCATTAAATAGCGTTCAAAGAAGGATTTCGGCGTTTCTGCATCCATCTCACCGAAGAATCACGAATATTTGTCGTAGTAAATGCATATTTCAGCTGGAAACGCCAACTAAACGAAGATATCGTCGATTCAGCATACCAAACACAAGGTGGTGCAAGTGATACACAAGAATACAAGTGTTTTCGCATTAGATAGAGATAAACATGAATGTCGGCATTTCTGCATCCTTCTCACGCTAGAATTATGACGATTATCTTAGAAAATGCATATTTCACCTGGAAACGCCAACTAAACGAAGATATCGTCGATTCAGCATACCAAACACAGGGTGGTGCAAGTGATACACAAGAATACAAGTGTTTTCGCATTAAATAGCGCTAAAACATGAATGTCGGCGTTTCTGCATCCTTCTCACGGTAGAATTATGACGATTATCTTAGAAAATGCATATTTCACCTGGAAACGCCAACTAAACGAAGATATCGTCGGTTAAGTATAGCAAACGGAGGGTGGTACAGGTGATACACCAGGATACAAGTGCTTTGGCATTAAATAGCGCTAAAACATGGATGTTGGCGTTTCTGCGTCCTTCTCACAAAAGAATCACGAAGACTTGTCGTAGTGAATGCATATTTCAGCTGGAAACGCCAGCGAAACCAAGATATCGTCGGTTATGCATGCCAAACGCAGGGTGGTGCAGGTGATTCACCAGAATACAAGTGTTTTCGGATTGAATAGGGTGAAAACAAGGATTTCCGTGATTCTGCGTCCTTCTCACAAAAGAATCACGAAGATTTGTCGTAGAGAATAGATATTTCAGCTGGAAACGCCAACTAAACGAGGATATTGTCGGTTAAGCATACCAAACGCAGGGTGGTGCAGGTCACACACCAGAATACAAGTGTTTTCGCATTAAATAGCGTTCAAAGAAGGATTTCGGCGTTTCTGCATCCATCTCACCGAAGAATCACGAATATTTGTCGTTGTAAATGCATATTTCAGCTGGAAACGCCAACTAAACGAAGATATCGTCGATTCAGCATACCAAACACAGGGTGGTGCAAGTGATACACAAGAATACAAGTGTTTTCGCATTAAATAGCGCTAAAACATGAATGTCGGCGTTTCTGCATCCTTCTCACGGTAGAATTATGACGATTATCTTAGAAATGCATATTTCAGCTGGAAACGCCAACTAAACGAAGATATCGTAGGTTAAGCATACCAAACGCAGGGTGGTGCAGGTGATACACCAGAATACAAGTGTTGTCGCACTAAATAGGGTGAAAACAAGGATTTCGGTGATTCTGCATCCTTCTCACAAAAGAATCACGAAGATTTGTCGTAGAGAATAGATATTTCAGCTGGAAACGCCAACTAAACGAGGATATCGTCGGTTAAGCATACCAACCATAGTGTGGTGCTGGTGATACACCAGAATACAAGTGTTTTCGCATTAAATAGCGCTAATACATGGATGTCGGCGTTTCTGCATCCTTCTCACGGTAGAATTATGACGATTATCTTAGAAATGCATATTTCAGCTGGAAACGCCAACTAAACGAGGATATCGTCGGTTCAGCATACCAAACACAGGGTGGAGCAGGTGATTCACGACAATACAAGTGTTTTCGCATTGAATAGGGTGAAAACAAGGATTTCCGTGATTCTGCATCCATCTCACAGAAGAATCACGAAGATTTGTCGTAGAAAATGCATATTTCAGCTGGAAACGCCAACTGAACGAAGATATCGTCAGTTCAGCATACCAAACACAGGGTGGTGCAGGTGATTCACCAGAATGCAAGTGTTTTCGCATTAAATAGCGCCAAAACATGGATGTCGGCGTTTCTGCATCCTTCTCACAAAAGAATCACGAAGACTTGTCGTAGTGAATGCATATGTCAGCTGGAAACGCCAGCGAAACCAAGATATCGTCGGTTATGCATGCCAAACGCAGGGTGGTGCAGGTGATTCACCAGAATACAAGTGTTTTCGCATTGAATAGGGTGAAAACAAGGATTTCCGTGATTCTGCATCCATCTCACAGAAGAATCACGAAGATTTGTCGTAGAGAATAGATATTTCAGCTGGAAACGCCAACTAAACGGGGATATCGTCGGTTAAGCATACCAAACGCAGGGTGGTGCAGGTCACACACCAGAATACAAGTGTTTTCGCATTAGATAGCGCTAAAAGATGGATGTCGGCGGTTCTGCATCCATCTCACCGAAGAATCATGAATATTTGTCGTAATAAATGCATATTTCAGCTGGAAACGCCAACTAAACGGGGATATCGTCGGTTAACCATACCAACCGCAGTTTGGTGCAGGTGATACACCAGAATACAAGTGTTTTCGCATTAGATAGCGCTAAAAGATGGATGTCGGCGTTTCTGCATCCATCTCACCGAAGAATCACGAATATTTGTCGTAATAAGTGCATATTTCAGCTGGAAACGCCAACTAAACGAAGATATCGTCGGTGAAGCATACCAAGCGCAGGGTGGTGCTGGTGATACACCAGAATACAACTGTCTTCGCATTCAATAGGGTGAAAACAAGGATTTCGGTGATTCTGCATCCTTCTCACAAAAGAATCACGAAGATTTGTCGTAGAGAATAGATATTTCTGCTGGAAACGCCAACTAATCGAAGATATCGCCGGTTAAGCATACCAAGCGCAGGGTGGTGCTGGTGATACACCAGAATACAAGTGTTTTCGCATTAAATAGGGTGAAAGCAAGGATTTCGGTGATTCTGCGTCCTTCTCACAAAAGAATCACGAAGATTTGTCGTAGAGAATAGATATTTCAGCTGGAAACGCCAACTAAACGAGGATATTGTCGGTTAAGCATACCAAACGCAGGGTGGTGCAGGTCACACACCAGAATACAAGTGTTTTCGCATTAAATAGCGTTCAAAGAAGGATTTCGGCGTTTCTGCATCCATCTCACCGAAGAATCACGAATATTTGTCGTAATAAATGCATATTTCAGCTGGAAACGCCAACTAAACGAAGATATCGTCGGTGAAGCATACCAAGCGCAGGGTGGTGCTGGTGATACACCAGAATACAACTGTCTTCGCATTCAATAGGGTGAAAACAAGGATTTCGGTGATTCTGCATCCTTCTCACAAAAGAATCACGAAGACTTGTCGTAGTGAATGCATATTTCAGCTGGAAACGCCAGCGAAACCAAGATATCGTCGGTTATGCATGCGAAACGCAGGGTGGTGCAGGTGATTCACCAGAATACAAGTGTTTTCGCATTGAATAGGGTGAAAACAAGGATTTCCGTGATTCTGCATCCATCTCACAGAAGAATCACGAAGATTTGTCGTAGAAAATGCATATTTCAGCTGGAAACGCCAACTGAACGATGATATCGTCGGTTCAGCATACCAAACACAGGGTGGTGCAGGTGATTCACCAGAATACAAGTGTTTTCGCATTAAATAGCGTTCAAAGAAGGATTTCGACGTTTCTGCATCCATCTCACCGAAGAATCACGAATATTTGTCGTAGTAAATGCATATTTCAGCTGGAAACGCCAACTGAACGAAGATATCGTCGATTCAGCATTCCAAACACAGGGTGGTGCAAGTGATACACAAGAATACAAGTGTTTTCGCATTAAATAGCGCTAAAACATGAATGTCGGCGTTTCTGCATCCTTCTCACGGTAGAATTATGACGATTATCTTAGAAAATGCATATTTCAGCTGGAAACGCCAACTAAACGAAGATGTCGTCTGCTAAGCATAGCAAACGGAGGGTGGTGCAGGTGATTCACCAGAATGCAAGTGTTTTCGCTTTAAAAAGGGTGGAAACAAGGATTTCCGTGATTCTGCATCCATCTCACAGAAGAATCACGAAGATTTGTCGTAGAGAATAGATATTTCAGCTGGAAACGCCAACTAAACGGGGATATCGTCGGTTAAGCATACCAAACGCAGGGTGGTGCAGGTCACATACCAGAATACAAGTGTTTTCGCATTAAATAGCGTTCAAAGAAAGATTTCGGCGTTTCTGCATCCATCTCACCGAAGAATCACAAATATTTGTCGTAATAAATGCATATTTAAGCTGGAAACGCCAACTAAACGAAGATATCGTCGGTGAAGCATACCAAGCGCAGGGTGGTGCTGGTGATACACCAGAATACAAGTGTCTTCGCATTAAATAGGGTGAAAACAAGGATTTCGGTGATTTTGCATCCATCTCACAGAAGAATCACGAAGATTTGTCGTAGAGAGTAGATATTTCAGCTGGAAACGCCAACTAAACGGGGATATCGTCGGTTAAGCATACCAAACGCAGGGTGGTGCAGGTGATTCACCAGAATACAAGTGTTTTCGCATTGAATAGGGTGAAAACAAGGATTTCCGTGATTCTGCATCCATCTCACAGAAGAATCGCGAAGATTTGCCGTAGAAAATGCATATTTCAGCTGGAAACGCCAACTGAACGATGATATCGTCGGTTCAGCATACCAAACACAGGGTGGTGCAGATGATTCACCAGAATACAAGTGTTTTCGCATTAAATAGCTTTCAAAGAAAGATTTCGGCGTTTCTGCATCCATCTCACCGAAGAATCACGAATATTTGTCGTAATAAATGCATATTTAAGCTGGAAACGCCAACTAAACGAAGATATCGTCGGTGAAGCATACCAAGCGCAGGGTGGTGCAGGTCACACACCAGAATACAAGTGTTTTCGCATTAGATAGCGCTAAAAGATGGATGTCGGCGTTTCTGCATCCATCTCACCGAAGAATCACGAATATTTGTCGTAATAAATGCATATTTCAGCTGGAAACGCCAACTAAACGAAGATATCGTCGGTGAAGCATACCAAGCGCAGGGTGGTGCTGGTGATACACCAGAATACAACTGTCTTCGCATTAAATAGGGTGAAAACAAGGATTTCGGTGATTCTGCATCCTTCTCACAAAAGTATCACGAAGATTTATCGTAGAGAATAGATGTTTCTGCTGGAAACGCCAACTAAACGAGGATATTGTCGGTTCAGCATACCAAACACAGGGTGGTGCAGGTGATTCACCAGAATACAAGTGTTTTCGCATTAAATAGCGTTCAAAGAAGGATTTCGACGTTTCTGCATCCATCTCACCGAAGAATCACGAATATTTGTCGTAGTAAATGCATATTTCAGCTGGAAACGCCAACTGAACGAAGATATCGTCGATTCAGCATACCAAACACAGGGTGGTGCAAGTGATACACAAGAATACAAGTGTTTTCGCATTAAATAGCGCTAAAACATGAATGTCGGCGTTTCTGCATCCTTCTCACGGTAGAATTATGACGATTATCTTAGAAAATGCATATTTCAGCTGGAAACGCCAACTAAACGAAGATGTCGTCTGCTAAGCATAGCAAACGGAGGGTGGTGCAGGTGATTCACCAGAATGCAAGTGTTTTCGCTTTAAAAAGGGTGGAAACAAGGATTTCCGTGATTCTGCATCCATCTCACAGAAGAATCACGAAGATTTGTCGTAGGGAATAGATATTTCAGCTGGAAACGCCAACTAAACGGGGATATCGTCGGTTAAGCATACCAAACGCAGGGTGGTGCAGGTCACATACCAGAATACAAGTGTTTTCGCATTAAATAACGTTCAAAGAAAGATTTCGGCGTTTCTGCATCCATCTCACCGAAGAATCACGAATATTTGTCGTAATAAATGCATATTTAAGCTGGAAACGCCAACTAAACGAAGATATCGTCGGTGAAGCATACCAAGCGCAGGGTGGTGCTGGTGATACACCAGAATACAAGTGTCTTCGCATTAAATAGGGTGAAAACAAGGATTTCGGTGATTTTGCATCCATCTCACAGAAGAATCACGAAGATTTGTCGTAGAGAATAGATATTTCAGCTGGAAACGCCAACTAAACGGGGATATCGTCGGTTAAGCATACCAAACGCAGGGTGGTGCAGGTCACACACCAGAATACAAGTGTTTTCGCATTAGATAGCGCTAAAAGATGGATGTCGGCGTTTCTGCATCCATCTCACCGAAGAATCACGAATATTTGTCGTAATAAATGCATATTTCAGCTGGAAACGCCAACTAAACGAAGATATCGTCGGTGAAGCATACCAAGCGCAGGGTGGTGCTGGTGATACACCAGAATACAACTGTCTTCGCATTAAATAGGGTGAAAACAAGGATTTCGGTGATTCTGCATCCTTCTCACATAAGAATCACGAAGATTTGTCGTAGAGAATAGATATTTCTGCTGGAAACGCCAACTAATCGAAGATATCGCCGGTTAAGCATACCAAGCGCAGGGTGGTGCTGGTGATACACCAGAATACAAGTGTTTTCGCATTAAATAGGGTGAAAGCAAGGATTTCGGTGATTCTGCGTCCTTCTCACCAAAGAATCACGAAGATTTGTCGTAGAGAATAGATATTTCAGCTGGAAACGCCAACTAAACGAGGATATTGTCGGTTAAGCATACCAAACGCAGGGTGGTGCAGGTCACACACCAGAATACAAGTGTTTTCGCATTAAATAGCGTTCAAAGAAGGATTTCGGCGTTTCTGCATCCATCTCACCGAAGAATCACGAATATTTGTCGTAATAAATGCATATTTCAGCTGGAAACGCCAACTAAACGAAGATATCGTCGGTGAAGCATACCAAGCGCAGGGTGGTGCTGGTGATACACCAGAATACAACTGTCTTCGCATTCAATAGGGTGAAAACAAGGATTTCGGTGATTCTGCATCCTTCTCACAAAAGAATCACGAAGACTTGTCGTAGTGAATGCATATTTCAGCTGGAAACGCCAGCGAAACCAAGATATCGTCGGTTATGCATGCCAAACGCAGGGTGGTGCAGGTGATTCACCAGAATACAAGTGTTTTCGCATTGAATAGGGTGAAAACAAGGATTTCCGTGATTCTGCATCCATCTCACAGAAGAATCACGAAGATTTGTCGTAGAAAATGCATATTTCAGCTGGAAACGCCAACTGAACGATGATATCGTCGGTTCAGCATACCAAACACAGGGTGGTGCAGGTGATTCACCAGAATACAAGTGTTTTCGCATTAAATAGCGTTCAAAGAAGGATTTCGACGTTTCTGCATCCATCTCACCGAAGAATCACGAATATTTGTCGTAGTAAATGCATATTTCAGCTGGAAACGCCAACTGAACGAAGATATCGTCGATTCAGCATTCCAAACACAGGGTGGTGCAAGTGATTCACCAGAATACAAGTGTTTTCGCATTGAATAGGGTGAAAACAAGGATTTCCGTGATTCTGCATCCATCTCACAGAAGAATCACGAAGATTTGTCGTAGAGAATAGATATTTCAGCTGGAAACGCCAACTAAACGGGGATATCGTCGGTTAAGCATACCAAACGCAGGGTGGTGCAGGTCACACACCAGAATACAAGTGTTTTCGCATTAGATAGCGCTAAAAGATGGATGTCGGCGGTTCTGCATCCATCTCACCGAAGAATCATGAATATTTGTCGTAATAAATGCATATTTCAGCTGGAAACGCCAACTAAACGGGGATATCGTCGGTTAACCATACCAACCGCAGTGTGGTGCAGGTGATACACCAGAATACAAGTGTTTTCGCATTAGATAGCGCTAAAAGATGGATGTCGGCGTTTCTGCATCCATCTCACCGAAGAATCACGAATATTTGTCGTAATAAATGCATATTTCAGCTGGAAACGCCAACTAAACGAAGATATCGTCGGTGAAGCATACCAAGCGCAGGGTGGTGCTGGTGATACACCAGAATACAACTGTCTTCGCATTCAATAGGGTGAAAACAAGGATTTCGGTGATTCTGCATCCTTCTCACAAAAGAATCACGAAGATTTGTCGTAGAGAATAGATATTTCTGCTGGAAACGCCAACTAATCGAAGATATCGCCGGTTAAGCATACCAAGCGCAGGGTGGTGCTGGTGATACACCAGAATACAAGTGTTTTCGCATTAAATAGGGTGAAAGCAAGGATTTCGGTGATTCTGCGTCCTTCTCACAAAAGAATCACGAAGATTTGTCGTAGAGAATAGATATTTCAGCTGGAAACGCCAACTAAACGAGGATATTGTCGGTTAAGCATACCAAACGCAGGGTGGTGCAGGTCACACACCAGAATACAAGTGTTTTCGCATTAAATAGCGTTCAAAGAAGGATTTCGGCGTTTCTGCATCCATCTCACCGAAGAATCACGAATATTTGTCGTAATAAATGCATATTTCAGCTGGAAACGCCAACTAAACGAAGATATCGTCGGTGAAGCATACCAAGCGCAGGGTGGTGCTGGTGATACACCAGAATACAACTGTCTTCGCATTCAATAGGGTGAAAACAAGGATTTCGGTGATTCTGCATCCTTCTCACAAAAGAATCACGAAGACTTGTCGTAGTGAATGCATATTTCAGCTGGAAACGCCAGCGAAACCAAGATATCGTCGGTTATGCATGCGAAACGCAGGGTGGTGCAGGTGATTCACCAGAATACAAGTGTTTTCGCATTGAATAGGGTGAAAACAAGGATTTCCGTGATTCTGCATCCATCTCACAGAAGAATCACGAAGATTTGTCGTAGAAAATGCATATTTCAGCTGGAAACGCCAACTGAACGATGATATCGTCGGTTCAGCATACCAAACACAGGGTGGTGCAGGTGATTCACCAGAATACAAGTGTTTTCGCATTAAATAGCGTTCAAAGAAGGATTTCGACGTTTCTGCATCCATCTCACCGAAGAATCACGAATATTTGTCGTAGTAAATGCATATTTCAGCTGGAAACGCCAACTGAACGAAGATATCGTCGATTCAGCATTCCAAACACAGGGTGGTGCAAGTGATACACAAGAATACAAGTGTTTTCGCATTAAATAGCGCTAAAACATGAATGTCGGCGTTTCTGCATCCTTCTCACGGTAGAATTATGACGATTATCTTAGAAAATGCATATTTCAGCTGGAAACGCCAACTAAACGAAGATGTCGTCTGCTAAGCATAGCAAACGGAGGGTGGTGCAGGTGATTCACCAGAATGCAAGTGTTTTCGCTTTAAAAAGGGTGGAAACAAGGATTTCCGTGATTCTGCATCCATCTCACAGAAGAATCACGAAGATTTGTCGTAGAGAATAGATATTTCAGCTGGAAACGCCAACTAAACGGGGATATCGTCGGTTAAGCATACCAAACGCAGGGTGGTGCAGGTCACATACCAGAATACAAGTGTTTTCGCATTAAATAGCGTTCAAAGAAAGATTTCGGCGTTTCTGCATCCATCTCACCGAAGAATCACAAATATTTGTCGTAATAAATGCATATTTAAGCTGGAAACGCCAACTAAACGAAGATATCGTCGGTGAAGCATACCAAGCGCAGGGTGGTGCTGGTGATACACCAGAATACAAGTGTCTTCGCATTAAATAGGGTGAAAACAAGGATTTCGGTGATTTTGCATCCATCTCACAGAAGAATCACGAAGATTTGTCGTAGAGAGTAGATATTTCAGCTGGAAACGCCAACTAAACGGGGATATCGTCGGTTAAGCATACCAAACGCAGGGTGGTGCAGGTGATTCACCAGAATACAAGTGTTTTCGCATTGAATAGGGTGAAAACAAGGATTTCCGTGATTCTGCATCCATCTCACAGAAGAATCACGAAGATTTGCCGTAGAAAATGCATATTTCAGCTGGAAACGCCAACTGAACGATGATATCGTCGGTTCAGCATACCAAACACAGGGTGGTGCAGATGATTCACCAGAATACAAGTGTTTTCGCATTAAATAGCTTTCAAAGAAAGATTTCGGCGTTTCTGCATCCATCTCACCGAAGAATCACGAATATTTGTCGTAATAAATGCATATTTAAGCTGGAAACGCCAACTAAACGAAGATATCGTCGGTGAAGCATACCAAGCGCAGGGTGGTGCAGGTCACACACCAGAATACAAGTGTATTCGCATTAGATAGCGCTAAAAGATGGATGTCGGCGTTTCTGCATCCATCTCACCGAAGAATCACGAATATTTGTCGTAATAAATGCATATTTCAGCTGGAAACGCCAACTAAACGAAGATATCGTCGGTGAAGCATACCAAGCGCAGGGTGGTGCTGGTGATACACCAGAATACAACTGTCTTCGCATTAAATAGGGTGAAAACAAGGATTTCGGTGATTCTGCATCCTTCTCACAAAAGTATCACGAAGATTTATCGTAGAGAATAGATGTTTCTGCTGGAAACGCCAACTAAACGAGGATATTGTCGGTTCAGCATACCAAACACAGGGTGGTGCAGGTGATTCACCAGAATACAAGTGTTTTCGCATTAAATAGCGTTCAAAGAAGGATTTCGACGTTTCTGCATCCATCTCACCGAAGAATCACGAATATTTGTCGTAGTAAATGCATATTTCAGCTGGAAACGCCAACTGAACGAAGATATCGTCGATTCAGCATACCAAACACAGGGTGGTGCAAGTGATACACAAGAATACAAGTGTTTTCGCATTAAATAGCGCTAAAACATGAATGTCGGCGTTTCTGCATCCTTCTCACGGTAGAATTATGACGATTATCTTAGAAAATGCATATTTCAGCTGGAAACGCCAACTAAACGAAGATGTCGTCTGCTAAGCATAGCAAACGGAGGGTGGTGCAGGTGATTCACCAGAATGCAAGTGTTTTCGCTTTAAAAAGGGTGGAAACAAGGATTTCCGTGATTCTGCATCCATCTCACAGAAGAATCACGAAGATTTGTCGTAGGGAATAGATATTTCAGCTGGAAACGCCAACTAAACGGGGATATCGTCGGTTAAGCATACCAAACGCAGGGTGGTGCAGGTCACATACCAGAATACAAGTGTTTTCGCATTAAATAACGTTCAAAGAAAGATTTCGGCGTTTCTGCATCCATCTCACCGAAGAATCACGAATATTTGTCGTAATAAATGCATATTTAAGCTGGAAACGCCAACTAAACGAAGATATCGTCGGTGAAGCATACCAAGCGCAGGGTGGTGCTGGTGATACACCAGAATACAAGTGTCTTCGCATTAAATAGGGTGAAAACAAGGATTTCGGTGATTTTGCATCCATCTCACAGAAGAATCACGAAGATTTGTCGTAGAGAATAGATATTTCAGCTGGAAACGCCAACTAAACGGGGATATCGTCGGTTAAGCATACCAAACGCAGGGTGGTGCAGGTCACACACCAGAATACAAGTGTTTTCGCATTAGATAGCGCTAAAAGATGGATGTCGGCGTTTCTGCATCCATCTCACCGAAGAATCACGAATATTTGTCGTAATAAATGCATATTTCAGCTGGAAACGCCAACTAAACGAAGATATCGTCGGTGAAGCATACCAAGCGCAGGGTGGTGCTGGTGATACACCAGAATACAACTGTCTTCGCATTAAATATAGTGAAAACAAGGATTTCGGTGATTCTGCATCCTTCTCACATAAGAATCACGAAGATTTGTCGTAGAGAATAGATATTTCTGCTGGAAACGCCAACTAATCGAAGATATCGCCGGTTAAGCATACCAAGCGCAGGGTGGTGCTGGTGATACACCAGAATACAAGTGTTTTCGCATTAAATAGGGTGAAAGCAAGGATTTCGGTGATTCTGCGTCCTTCTCACCAAAGAATCACGAAGATTTGTCGTAGAGAATAGATATTTCAGCTGGAAACGCCAACTAAACGAGGATATTGTCGGTTAAGCATACCAAACGCAGGGTGGTGCAGGTCACACACCAGAATACAAGTGTTTTCGCATTAAATAGCGTTCAAAGAAGGATTTCGGCGTTTCTGCATCCATCTCACCGAAGAATCACGAATATTTGTCGTAATAAATGCATATTTCAGCTGGAAACGCCAACTAAACGAAGATATCGTCGGTGAAGCATACCAAGCGCAGGGTGGTGCTGGTGATACACCAGAGTACAACTGTCTTCGCATTCAATAGGGTGAAAACAAGGATTTCGGTGATTCTGCATCCTTCTCACAAAAGAATCACGAAGACTTGTCGTAGTGAATGCATATTTCAGCTGGAAACGCCAGCGAAACCAAGATATCGTCGGTTATGCATGCCAAACGCAGGGTGGTGCAGGTGATTCACCAGAATACAAGTGTTTTCGCATTGAATAGGGTGAAAACAAGGATTTCCGTGATTCTGCATCCATCTCACAGAAGAATCACGAAGATTTGTCGTAGAAAATGCATATTTCAGCTGGAAACGCCAACTGAACGATGATATCGTCGGTTCAGCATACCAAACACAGGGTGGTGCAGGTGATTCACCAGAATACAAGTGTTTTCGCATTAAATAGCGTTCAAAGAAGGATTTCGACGTTTCTGCATCCATCACACCGAAGAATCACGAATATTTGTCGTAGTAAATGCATATTTCAGCTGGAAACGCCAACTGAACGAAGATATCGTCGATTCAGCATTCCAAACACAGGGTGGTGCAAGTGATACACAAGAATACAAGTGTTTTCGCATTAAATAGCGCTAAAACATGAATGTCGGCGTTTCTGCATCCTTCTCACGGTAGAATTATGACGATTATCTTAGAAAATGCATATTTCAGCTGGAAACGCCAACTAAACGAAGATGTTGTCTGCTAAGCATAGCAAACGGAGGGTGGTGCAGGTGATTCACCAGAATGCAAGTGTTTTCGCTTTAAAAAGGGTGGAAACAAGGATTTCCGTGATTCTGCATCCATCTCACAGAAGAATCACGAAGATTTGTCGTAGAGAATAGATATTTCAGCTGGAAACGCCAACTAAACGGGGATATCGTCGGTTAAGCATACCAAACGCAGGGTGGTGCAGGTCACATACCAGAATACAAGTGTTTTCGCATTAAATAGCGTTCAAGGAAGATTTCGGCGTTTCTGCATCCATCTCACCGAAGAATCACGAATATTTGTCGTAATAAATGCATATTTAAGCTGGAAACGCCAACTAAACGAAGATATCGTCGGTGAAGCATACCAAGCGCAGGGTGGTGCTGGTGATACACCAGAATACAAGTGTCTTCGCATTAAATAGGGTGAAAACAAGGATTTCGGTGATTTTGCATCCATCTCACAGAAGAATCACGAAGATTTGTCGTAGAGAATAGATATTTCAGCTGGAAACGCCAACTAAACGGGGATATCGTCGGTTAAGCATACCAAACGCAGGGTGGTGCAGGTCACACACCAGAATACAAGTGTTTTCGCATTAGATAGCGCTAAAAGATGGATGTCGGCGTTTCTGCATCCATCTCACCGAAGAATCACGAATATTTGTCGTAGTAAATGCATATTTCAGCTGGAAACGCCAACTAAACGAAGATATCGTCGGTTAAGCATAGCAAACACACGGTGGTGCTGGTGATTCATCAGAATGCAAGTGTTTTCGCATTAGATAGCGCAAACACATGGATGTCGGAGTTTCTGCATCCTTTTCACAGTAGAATTATGACGATTGTCTTAGAAAATGCATATTTCACCTAGAAACGCCAACTAATGAAGATTTCGACGGTTAAGCTTACCAAACGCAGGGTGGTGCTGGTGATACACCAGAATCCAAGTGTCTTCGCATTAAATAGAGTGAAAACAAGGATTGAGGTGATTCTGCATCCTTCTCACAAAAGAATCACGAAGATTTGTCGTAGAGAATAGATATTACAGCTGGAAACGCCAACTAAACGAGGATATCGTCGGTTCAGCATACCAAACACAGGGTGGAGCAGGTGATTCACCACAATACAAGTGTTTTCGCATTAAATTGCGCTATAACATTGATGTCGGCGTTTCTGGATCCCTTTCACAGTAGAATTATGACGATTATCTTAGAAATGCATATTTCAGCTGGAAACGCCAACTAAACGAAGATATCGTAGGTTAAGCATACCAAACGCAGTGTGGTGCAGGTGATACACCAGAATACAAGTGTTTTCGCATTAAATAGCGCTAAAACATGGATGTCGGCGTTTCTGCATCCTTCTCACGGTAGAATTATGACGATTATCTTAGAAAATGCATATTTCAGCTGGAAACGCCAACTAAACGAAGATATCGTAGGTTAAGCATACCAAACGCAGGGTGGTGCAGGTGGTACACCAGAATACAAGTGTTGTCGCACTAAATAGGGTGAAAACAAGGATTTCCGTAATTCTGCATCCATCTCACAGAAGATTCACGGAGATTTGTCGTAGAAAATGCATATTTCAGCTGGAAACGCCAACTAAACGAAGATATCGTCGGTGAAGCATACCAAGCGCAGGGTGGTGCTGGTGATACACCAGAATACAAGTGTCTTCGCATTAAATAGGGTGAAAACAAGGATTTCGGTGATTCTGCGTCCTTCTCACAAAAGGATCACGAAGATTTGTCGTAGAGAATAGATATTTCAGCTGGAAACGCCAACTAAACGAGGATATTGTCGGTTAAGCATACCAAACGCAGGGTGGTGCAGGACACACACCAGAATACAAGTGTTTTCGCATTAAATAGCGTTCAAAGAAGGATTTCGGCGTTTCTGCATCCATCTCACCGAAGAATCACGAATATTTGTCGTAGTAAATGCATATTTCAGCTGGAAACGCCAACTAAACGAAGATGTCGTCGGTTAAGCATACCAAACGCAGTGTGGTGCAGGTGATACACCAGAATACAAGTGTTTTCGCATTAAATAGCGCTAAAACATGGATGTCGGCGTTTCTGCATCCTTCTCACGGTAGATTTATGACGTTTATCTTAGAAAATGCATATTTCAGCTGGAAACGCCAACTCAACGAAGATGTCGTCTGCTAAGCATAGCAAACCGAGGGTGGTGCAGGTGATTCACCAGAATACAAGTGTTTTCGCATTAAATAGGGAGAAAACAAGGATTTCCGTGATTCTGCATCCATCTCTAAGAAGAATCACGAGGATTTGTCGTAGTGCATGCATATTTCAGCTGGAAACGCCAACTGAACGAAGATATCGTCGGTTCAGCATACCAAACACATGGTGGTGCAGGTGATTCACCAGAATGCAAGTGTTTTCGCAATAAATAGCGTGAAAGCAAGGATTTCGGTGATTCTGCGTCCTTCTCACAAAAGAATCACGAAGATTTGTCGTAGAGAATAGATATTTCAGCTGGAAACGCCAACTAAACGAAGATGTCCTCTGCTAAGCATGGCAAACACAGGGTGGAGCAGGTGATTCACGACAATACAAGTGTTTTCGCATTGAATAGGGTGAAAACAAGGATTTCCGTGATTCTGCATCCATCTCACAGAAGAATCACGAAGATTTGTCGTAGAAAATGCATATTTCAGCTGGAAACGCCAACTAAACGAAGATATCGTCGGTGAAGCATACCAAGCGCAGGGTGGTGCTGGTGATACACCAGAATACAACTGTCTTCGCATTCAATAGGGTGAAAACAAGGATTTCGGTGATTCTGCATCCTTCTCACAAAAGAATCACGAAGATTTGTCGTAGAGAATAGATATTTCTGCTGGAAACGCCAACTAAACGAGGATATCGTCGGTTCAGCATACCAAACACAGGGTGGAGCAGGTGATTCACGACAATACAAGTGTTTTCGCATTGAATAGGGTGAAAACAAGGATTTCCGTGATTCTGCATCCATCTCACAGAAGAATCACGAAGATTTGTCGTAGAAAATGCATATTTCAGCTGGAAACGCCAACTGAACGAAGATATCGTCAGTTCAGCATACCAAACACAGGGTGGTGCAGGTGATTCACCAGAATGCAAGTGTTTTCGCATTAAATAGCGCCAAAACATGGATGTCGGCGTTTCTGCATCCTTCTCACAAAAGAATCACGAAGACTTGTCGTAGTGAATGCATATTTCAGCTGGAAACGCCAGCGAAACCAAGATATCGTCGGTTATGCATGCCAAACGCAGGGTGGTGCAGGTGATTCACCAGAATACAAGTGTTTTCGCATTGAATAGGGTGAAAACAAGGATTTCCGTGATTCTGCATCCATCTCACAGAAGAATCACGAAGATTTGTCGTAGATAATGCATATTTCAGCTGGAAACGCCAACTGAACGATGATATCGTCGGTTCAGCATACCAAACACAGGGTGGTGCAGGTGATTCACCAGAATACAAGTGTTTTCGCATTAAATAGCGTTCAAAGAAGGATTTCGACGTTTCTGCATCCATCTCACCGAAGAATCACGAATATTTGTCGTAGTAAATGCATATTTCAGCTGGAAACGCCAACTGAACGAAGATATCGTCGATTCAGCATACCAAACACAGGGTGGTGCAAGTGATACACAAGAATACAAGTGTTTTCGCATTAAATAGCGCTAAAACATGAATGTCGGCGTTTCTGCATCCTTGTCACGGTAGAATTATGACGATTATCTTAGAAAATGCATATTTCAGCTGGAAATGCCAACTAAACGAAGATGTCGTCTGCTAAGCATAGCAAACGGAGGGTGGTGCAGGTGATTCACCAGAATGCAAGTGTTTTCGCTTTAAAATGGGTTGAAACAAGGATTTCCGTGATTCTGCATCCATCTCACAGAAGAATCACGAAGATTTGTCGTAGAGAATAGATATTTCAGCTGGAAACGCCAACTAAACGGGGATATCGTCGGTTAAGCATACCAAACGCAGGGTGGTGCAGGTGATTCACCAGAATACAAGTGTTTTCGCATTGAATAGGGTGAAAACAAGGATTTCCGTGATTCTGCATCCATCTCACAGAAGAATCACGAAGATTTGTCGTAGAAAATGCATATTTCAGCTGGAAACGCCAACTGAACGATGATATCGTCGGTTCAGCATACCAAACACAGGGTGGTGCAGGTGATTCACCAGAATACAAGTGTTTTCGCATTAAATAGCTTTCAAAGAAAGATTTCGGCGTTTCTGCATCCATCTCACCGAAGAATCACGAATATTTGTCGTAATAAATGCATATTTAAGCTGGAAACGCCAACTAAACGAAGATATCGTCGGTGAAGCGTACCAAGCGCAGGGTGGTGCAGGTCACACACCAGAATACAAGTGTTTTCGCATTAGATAGCGCTAAAAGATGGATGTCGGCGTTTCTGCATCCATCTCACCGAAGAATCACGAATATTTGTCGTAATAAATGCATATTTCAGCTGGAAACGCCAACTAAACGAAGATATCGTCGGTGAAGCATACCAAGCGCAGGGTGGTGCTGGTGATACACCAGAATACAACTGTCTTCGCATTAAATAGGGTGAAAACAAGGATTTCGGTGATTCTGCATCCTTCTCACAAAAGTATCACGAAGATTTGTCGTAGAGAATAGATATTTCTGCTGGAAACGCCAACTAAACGAGGTTATTGTCGGTTAAGCATCCCAAACGCAGGGTGGTGCAGGTGATTCACCAGAATACAAGTGTTTTCGCATTGAATAGGGTGAAAACAAGGATTTCCGTGATTCTGCATCCATCTCACAGAAGAATCACGAAGATTTGTCGTAGAGAATAGATATTTCAGCTGGAAACGCCAACTAAACGGGGATATCTTCGGTTAAGCATACCAAACGCAGGGTGGTGCAGGTGATACACCAGAATACAAGTGTTTTCGCATTAAGTAGCGTGAAAACAAGGATTTCTGTGATTCTGCATATATCTCACCGAAGAATCACGAAGATTTGTGGTAGAAAATGCATATTTCAGCTGGAAACGCCAACTAAACGAAGATATCGTCGGTGAAGCATACCAAGCGCAGGGTGGTGCTGGTGATACACCAGAATAAAAGTGTTTTCGCATTAAATAGCGTTCAAAGAAGGATTTCGGCGATTCTGCATCCATCTCACCGAAGAATCACGAATATTTGTCGTAGTAAATGCATATTTCAGCTGGAAACGCCAACTAAACGAAGATATCGTCGATTCAGCATACCAAACACAGGGTGGTGCAAGTGATACACAAGCATACAAGTGTTTTCGCATTACATAGGGTGAAAGCAAGGATTTCGGTGATTCTGCGTC
This sequence comes from Anthophora plumipes, assembly GCA_951804975.1. NCBI lineage: Eukaryota > Metazoa > Arthropoda > Insecta > Hymenoptera > Apidae > Anthophora > Anthophora plumipes. Next base: position 19,264,539 of record OX638119.1, read on the forward strand.
CTTCTCACAAAAGAATCACGAAATCTTGTCGTAGTGAATGCATATTTCAGCTGGAAACGCCAGCGAAACCAAGATATCGTCGGTTATGCATGCCAAACGCAGGGTGGTGCAGGTGATACACCAGAATACAAGTGTTTTCGCATTAGATAGCGCTAAAAGATGGATGTCGGCGTTTCTGCATCCATCTTACCGAAGAATCACGAATATTTGTCGTAATAAATGCATATTTCAGCTGGAAACGCCAACTAAACGAAGATATCGTCTGTTATGCATGCCAAACGCAGGGTGGTGCAGGTGATTCACCAGAATACAAGTGTTTTCGCATTGAATAGGGTGAAAACAAGGATTTCCGTGATTCTGCATCCATCTCAAAGAAGAATCACAATGATTTGTCGTAGTGCATGCATATTTCAGCTGGAAACGCCAACTGAACGAAGATATCGTCGGTTCAGCATACCAAAAACATGGTGGTGCAGGTGATTCACCAGAATACAGGTGTTTTCGCAATAAATAGCGTGAAAACAAGGATTTCGGGGTTTCGGAATGCTTCTCACAGAAGAATCCCGACGATTATCGTAGAAAAAGCATATTTCAGCTGGAAACGCCAACTAAACGAAGACATCGTCGGTTAAGCATACCAAACGCAGTGTGGTGCAGGTGATACACCAGAATACAAGTGTTTTCGCATTAAATAGCGCTAAGACGTGGATGTCGGCGTTTCTGCATCCTTCTCACAGTAGAATTATGAGGATTATCTTAGAAAATGCATATTTCAGCTGGAAACGCCAACTAAACGAAGATGTCGTCGGTTAAGCATACCAAACGCAGTGTGGTGCAGGTGATACACCAGAATACAAGTGTTTTCGCATTAAATAGCGCTAAAACATGGCTGTCGGCGTTTCTGCATCCTTCTCACGGTAGAATTATGACGATTATCTTAGAAAATGCATATTTCACCTGGAAACGCCAACTAAACGAAGATATCGTCGGTTAAGCATAGCAAACGGAGGGTGGTGCAGGTGATACACCAGAATACAGGTGCTTTGGCATTAAATAGCGCTAAAACGTGGATGTCGGCGTTTCTGCGTCCTTCTCACAAAAGAATCACGAAGACTTGTCGTAGTGAATGCATATTTAAGCTGGAAACGCCAGCGAAACCAAGATATCGTCGGTTCAGCATACCAAACACAGGGTGGTGCAGGTGATTCACCAGAATGCAAGTGTTTTCGCATTAAATAGCGCCAAAACATGGATGTCGGCGTTTCTGCATCCTTCTGACAGTAGAATTATGACGATTATCTTAGAAAATGCATATTTCACCTGGAAACGCCAACTAAACGAAGATATCGTCGGTTAAGCATAGCAAACGGAGGGTGGTGCAGGTGATACACCAGAATACAGGTGCTTTGGCATTAAATAGCGCTAAAACATGGATGTCGGCGTTTCTGCGTCCTTCTCACAAAAGAATCACGCAGACTTGTCGTAGTGAATGCATATTTAAGCTGGAAACGCCAGCGAAACCAAGATATCGTCGGTTAAGCATAGCAAACGGAGGGTGGTGCAGGTGATACACCAGAATACAGGTGCTTTGGCATTAAATAGCGCTAAAACATGGATGTCGGCGTTTCTGCGTCCTTCTCACAAAAGAATCACGAAGACTTGTCGTAGTGAATGCATATTTCAGCTGGAAACGCCAACTAAACGAAGATGTCGTCGGTTAAGCATACCAAACGCAGTGTGGTGCAGGTGATACACCAGAATACAAGTGTTTTCGCATTAAATAGCGCTAAAACATGGCTGTCGGCGTTTCTGCATCCTTCTCACGGTAGAATTATGACGATTATCTTAGAAAATGCATATTTCACCTGGAAACGCCAACTAAACGAAGATATCGTCGGTTAAGCATAGCAAACGGAGGGTGGTGCAGGTGATACACCAGAATACAGGTGCTTTGGCATTAAATAGCGCTAAAACATGGATGTCGGCGTTTCTGCGTCCTTCTCACAAAAGAATCACGCAGACTTGTCGTAGTGAATGCATATTTAAGCTGGAAACGCCAGCGAAACCAAGATATCGTCGGTTAAGCATAGCAAACGGAGGGTGGTGCAGGTGATACACCAGAATACAGGTGCTTTGGCATTAAATAGCGCTAAAACATGGATGTCGGCGTTTCTGCGTCCTTCTCACAAAAGAATCACGAAGACTTGTCGTAGTGAATGCATATTTCAGCTGGAAACGCCAACTAAACGAAGATGTCGTCGGTTAAGCATACCAAACGCAGTGTGGTGCAGGGGATACACCAGAATACAAGTGTTTTCGCATTAAATAGCGCTAAAACATGGCTGTCGGCGTTTCTGCATCCTTCTCACGGTAGAATTATGACGATTATCTTAGAAAATGCATATTTCACCTGGAAACGCCAACTAAACGAAGATATCGTCGGATAAGCATAGCAAACGGAGGGTGGTGCAGGTGATACACCAGAATACAGGTGCTTTGGCATTAAATAGCGCTAAAACATGGATGTCGGCGTTTCTGCGTCCTTCTCACAAAAGAATCACGAAGACTTGTCGTAGTGAATGCATATTTCAGCTGGAAACGCCAGCTAAACCAAGATATCGTTGGTTAAGCATGCCAAACGCAGGGTGGTGCAGGTGATGCACCAGAATACAAGTGTTTTCGCATTAAATAGCGTTCAAAGAAGGATTTCGGCGTTTCTGCATCCATCTCACCGAAGAATCACGAATATTTGTCGTAGAAAATGCATATTTCAGCTGGAAACGCCAACTAAACGAAGATATCGTCGATTCAGCATACCAAACACAGGGTGGTGCAAGTGATATACAAGCATACAAGTGTTTTCGCATTAAATAGGGTGAAAGCAAGGATTTCGGTGATTCTGCGTCCTTCTCACCAAGGAATCACGAAGATTTGTCGTAGAGAATAGATATTTCCGCTGGAAACGCCAACTGAACGAAGATATCGTCGGTTCAGCATACCAAACACAGGGTGGTGCAAGTGATTCACCAGAATGCATGTGTTTTCGCATTAAATAGCGCCAAAACATGGATGTCGGCGTTTCTGCATCCTTCTGACAGTAGAATTATGACGATCATCTTAGGAAATGCATATTTCTGCAGGAAACGCCAATTAAACGAAGATATCGCCGGTTAAGCATACCAAGCGCAGGGTGGTGCTGGTGATACACCAGAATACAAGTGTTTTCGCATTAAATAGGGTGAAAGCAAGGATTTCGGAGATTCTGCGTCCTTCTCACCAAAGAATCACGGAGATTTGTCGTAGTGAATAGATATTTCAGCTGGAAACGCCAACTAAACGAGGATATTGTCTGTTAAGCATACCAAACGCAGGGTGGTGCAGGTGACACACCAGAATACAAGTGTTTTCGCATTAAATAGCGTTCAAAGAAGGATTTCGGCGTTTCTGCATCCATCTCACCGAAGAATCACGAATATTTGTCGTAGTAAATGCATATTTCAGCTGGAAACGCCAACTAAACGAAGATATCGTCGGTTAAGCATACCAAACGCAGTGTGGTGCAGGTGATATACCAGAATACAAGTGTTTTGGCATTAAATAGCGCTACAACATGGATGTCGGCGTTTCTGCATCCTTCTCACGATAGAATTATGACGATTATCTTAGAAAATGCATATTTCAGATGGAAACGCCAGCGAAACCAAGATATCGTCGATTATGCATGCCAAACGCAGGGTGGTGCTGGTGATACACCAGAATACAAGTGTTTTCGCATTAAATAGCGCTAAAACATGGATGTCGGCGTTTCTGCATCCTTCTCACGGTAGAATTATGACGATCATCTTAGAAAATGCATATTTCAGCTGGAAACGCCAACTAAAGGAAGATGTCGTCTGCTAAGCATAGCAAATGGAGGGTGGTGCAGGTGATTCACCAGAATGCAAGTGTTTTCGCATTAAATAGGGTGAAAACAAGGATTTCCGTGATTCTGCTTCCATCTCACAGAAGAATCACGAAGATTTGTCGTAGAAAATGCATATTTCAGCTGGAAACTCCAACTGAACGAAGATATCGTCGGTTCAGCATACCAAACACAGGGTGGTGCTGGTGATTCACCAGAATGCAAGTGTTTTCGCATTAAATAGCGCCAAAACATGGATGTCGGCGTTTCTGCATCCTTCTGACACTAGTATTATGACGATTATCTTAGAAAATGCATATTTCTGCGGGAAACGCCAATTAAACGAAGATATCGCCGGTTAAGCATACCAAGCGCAGGGTGGTGCAGGTGATACACCAGAATACAAGTGTTTTCGCATTAAATAGGGTGAAAGCAAGGATTTCGGTGATTCTGCGTCCTTCTCACAAAAGAATCACGAAGATTTGTCGTAGAGAATAGATATTTCAGCTGGAAACGCCAACTAAACGAGGATATTGTCTGTTAAGCATACCAAGCGCAGGGTGGTGCTGGTGATACACCAGAATACAAGTGTTTTCGCATTAGATAGCGCTAAAAGATGGATGTCGGCGTTTCCGTATCCATCTCACCGAAGAATCACGAATATTTGTCGTCATAAATGCATATTTCAGCTGGAAACGCCAACTAAACGAAGATATCGTCGGTGAAGCATACCAAGCGCAGTGTGGTGCAGGTGATACACCAGAATACAAGTATTTTCGCATTAAATAGCGCTAAAACATGGATGTCGGCGTTTCTGCATCCTTCTCACGGAAGAATTATGACGATTATCTTAGAAAATGCATATTTCAGCTGGAAACGCCAACTAAACGAAGATGTCGTCTGCTAAGAATAGCAAATGGAGGGTGGTGCAGGTGACACACCAGCATCCAAGTGTTTTGGCATTAAGTAGCGTGAAAACAAGGATCGCGGTGATTCTGCATCCATCTCAAAGAAGAATCACGAAGATTTGTCGTAGTGCATGCATATTTCAGCTGGAAACGCCAACTGAACGAAGATATTGTCGGTTCAGCATACCAAAAACATGGTGGTGCAGGTGATTCACCAGAATGCAAGTGTTTTCGCAATAAATAGCGTGAAAACAAGGATTTCGGGGTTTCGGAATGCTTCTCACAGAAGAATCACGACGATTATCGTAGAAAAAGCATATTTCAGCTGGAAACGCCAACTAAACGAAGATATCGTCGGTTAAGAATACCAAACGCAGTGTGGTGCAGGTGATACACCAGAATACAAGTGTTTTCGCATTAAATAGCGCTAAAACATGGCTGTCGGCGTTTCTGCATCCTTCTCACGGTAGAATTATGACGATTATCTTAGAAAATGCATATTTCACCTGGAAACGCCAACTAAACGAAGATGTCGTCTGCTAAGAATAGCAAATGGAGGGTGGTGCAGGTGATTCACCAGAATGCAAGTGTTTTCGCATTAAATAGGGTGAAAACAAGGATTTCCGTGATTCTGCTTCCATCTCACAGAAGAATCACGAGGATTTGTCGTAGTGAATGCATATTTCAGCTGCAAACTCCAGCTAAACCAAGATATCGTTGGTTAAGCATGCCAAACGCAGGGTGGTGCAGGTGATGCACCAGAGTACAAGTGTTTTCGCATTAAATAGTGTTCAAAGAAGGATTTCGGCGTTTCTGCATCCATCTCACAGAAGAATGACGAAGATTTGTCGTAGTAAATGCATATTTCAGATGGAAACGCCAACTAAACGAAGATATCGTCGGTTAAGCATACCAAACGCAGTGTGGTGCAGGTGATATACCAGAATACAGGTACTTTGGCATTAAATAGCGCTAAAACATGGATGTCGGCGTTTCTGCGTCCTTCTCACAAAAGAATCACGAAGACTTGTCGTAGTGAATGCATATTTCAGCTGGAAACGCCAGCGAAACCAAGATATCGTCGGTTATGCATGCCAAACGCAGGGTGGTGCAGGTGATTCACCAGAATTCAAGTGTTTTCGCATTGAATAGGGTGAAAACAAGGATTTCCGTGATTCTGCATCCATCTCACAGAAGAATCACGAAGATTTGTCGTAGAAAATGCATATTTCTGCTGGAAACGCCAACTAAACGAGGATGTTGTCGGTTAAGCATACCAAACGCAGGGTGGTGCAGGTGACACACCAGAATACAAGTGTTTTCGCATAAAAAGCGTTCAAAGAAGGATTTCGGCGTTTCTGCATCCATCTCCCCGAAGAATCACGAATATTTGTCGTAGTAAATGCATATTTCAGCTGGAAACGCCAACTAAACGAAGATATCGTCGATTCAGCATACCAAACACAGGGTGGTGCAAGTGATACACAAGAATACAAGTGTTTTCGCATTAAATAGCGCTAAAACATGAATGTTGGCGTTTCTGCATCCTTCTCACGATAGTATTATGACGATTATCTTAGAAAATGCATATTTCACCTGGAAACGCCAACTAAACGAAGATATCGTCGGTTAAGCATAGCAAACGGAGGGTGGTGCAGGTGATACACCAGAATACAGGTGCTTTGGCATTAAATAGCGCTAAAACATGGATGTCGGCGTTTCTGCGTCCTTCTCACAAAAGAATCACGAAGACTTGTCGTAGTGAATGCATATTTCTGCTGGAAACGCCAGCGAAACCAAGATATCGTCGGTTATGCATGCCAAACGCAGGGTGGTGCAGGTGATTCACCAGAATACAAGTGTTTTCGCATTGAATAGGGTGAAAACAAGGATTTCCGTGATTCTGCATCCATCTCACAGAAGAATCACGAAGATTTGTCGTAGAAAATGCATATTTCAGCTGGAAACGCCAACTGAACGAAGATATCGTCGATTCAGCATACCAAACACAGGGTGGTGCAAGTGATACACAAGAATACAAGTGTTTTCGCATTAAATAGCGCTAAAACATGAATGTCGGCGTTTCTGCATCCTTCTCACGATAGTATTATGACGATTATCTTAGAAAATGCATATTTCACCTGGAAACGCCAACTAAACGAAGATATCGTCGGTTAAGCATAGCAAACGGAGGGTGGTGCAGGTGATACACCAGAATACAGGTGCTTTGGCATTAAATAGCGCTAAAACATGGATGTCGGCGTTTCTGCGTCCTTCTCACAAAAGAATCACGAAGACTTGTCGTAGTGAATGCATATTTCAGCTGGAAACGCCAACTAAACGAAGATATCGTCGATTCAGCATACCAAACACAGGGTGAGGCAAGTGATACACAAGCATACAAGTGTTTTCGCATTAAATAGGGTGAAAGCAAGGATTTCGGTGATTCTGCGTCCTTCTCACAAAAGAATCACGAAGACATGTCGTAGTGAATGCATATTTCAGATGGAAACGCCAGCGAAACCAAGATATCGTCGGTTATGCATGCCAAACGCAGGGTGGTGCAGGTGATACACCAGAATACAAGTGTTTTCGCATTAAATAGGGTGAAAGCAAGGATTTCGGTGATTCTGCGTCCTTCTCACAAAAGAATCACGAAGATTTGTCGAAGAGAATAGATATTTCAGCTGGAAACGCCAACTAAACGAGGATATTGTCTGTTAAGCATACCAAACGCAGGGTGGTGCAGGTGACACACCAGAATACAAGTGTTTTCGCATTAAATAGCGTTTAAAGAAGGATTTCGGCGTTTCTGCATCCACCTCACCGAAGAATCACGAATATTTGTCGTAGTAAATGCATATTTCAGCTGGAAACGCCAACTAAACGAAGATATCGTCGATTCAGCATACCAAACACAGGGTGGTGCAAGTGATACACAAGAATACAAGTGTTTTCGCATTAAATAGCGCTAAAACATGAATGTCGGCGTTTCTGCATCCTTCTCACGGTAGAATTATGACGATTATCTTAGAAAATGCATATTTCACCTGGAAACGCCAACTAAACGAAGATATCGTCGGTTCAGCATAGCAAACGGAGGGTGGTGCAGGTGATACACCAGAATACAGGTGCTTTGGCATTAAATAGCGCTAAAACATGGATGTCGGCGTTTCTGCGTCCATCTCACAAAAGAATCACGAAGACTTGCCGTAGTGAATGCATATTTCAGCTGGAAACGCCAGCGAAACCAAGATATCGTCGGTTATGCATGCCAAACGCAGGGTGGTGCAGGTGATTCACCAGAATACAAGTGTTTTCGCATTAAATAGCGCTAAAACATGGATGTCGGCGTTTCTGCATCCTTCTCACGGTAGAATTATGACGATTATCTTAGAAAATGCATATTTCAGCTGGAAACGCCAACTAAACGAAGATGTCGTCTGCTAAGCATAGCAAATGGAGGGTGGTGCAGGTGATTCACCAGAATGCAAGTGTTTTCGCATTAAATAGCGCTAAAACATGGATGTCGGCGTTTCTGCGTCCTTCTCACAAAAGAATCACGAAGACTTGTCGTAGTGAATGCATATTTCAGCTGGAAACGCCAGCGAAACCAAGATATCGTCGGTTATGCATGCCAAACGCAGGGTGGTGCAGGTGATTCACCAGAATACAAGTGTCTTCGCATTGAATAGGGTGAAAACAAGGATTTCCGTGATTCTGCATCCATCTCACAGAAGAATCACGAAGATTTGTCGTAGAAAATGCATATTTCAGCTGGAAACGCCAACTAAACGAGGATATTGTCGATCCAGCATACCAAACACAGGGTGGTGCAAGTGATACACAAGAATACAAGTGTTTTCGCATTAAATAGCGCTAAAACATGAATGTTGGCGTTTCTGCATCCTTCTCACGATAGAATTATGACGATTATCTTAGAAAATGCATATTTCACCTGGAAACGCCAGCGAAACCAAGATATCGTCGGTTATGCATGCCAAACGCAGGGTGTGCAGGTGATTCACCAGAATACAAGTGTTTTCGCATTGAATAGGGTGAAAACAAGGATTTCCGTGATTCTGCATCCATCTCACAGAAGAATCACGAAGATTTGTCGTAGAAAATGCATATTTCAGCTGGAAACGCCAACTGAACGAAGATATCGTCGATTCAGCATACCAAACACAGGGTGGTGCAAGTGATACACAAGAATACAAGTGTTTTCGCATTAAATAGCGCTAAAACATGAATGTCGGCGTTTCTGCATCCTTCTCACGATAGAATTATGACGATTATCTTAGAAAATGCATATTTCACCTGGAAACGCCAACTAAACGAAGATATCGTCGGTTAAGCATAGCAAACGGAGGGTGGTGCAGGTGATACACCAGAATACAGGTGCTTTGGCATTAAATAGCGCTAAAACATGGATGTCGGCGTTTCTGCATCCTTCTGACAGTAGAATTATGACGATTATCTTAGAAAATGCATATTTCTGCGGGAAACGCCAATTAAACGAAGCTATCGCCGGTTAAGCATACCAAGCGCAGGGTGGTGCTGGTGATACACCAGAATACAAGTGTTTTCGCATTAAATAGGGTGAAAGCAAGGATTTCGGTGATTCTGCGTCCTTCTCACAAAAGAATCACGAAGATTTGTCGTAGAGAATAGATATTTCAGCTGGAAACGCCAACTAAACGAAGATGTCGTCTGCTAAGCATAGCAAACGGAGGGTGGTGCAGGTGATTCACCAGAATACAAGTGTTTTCGCATTGAATAGGGTGAAAACAAGGATTTCCGTGATTCTGCATCCATCTCACAGAAGAATCACGAAGATTTGTCGTAGAAAATGCATATTTCAGCTGGAAACGCCAACTGAACGAAGATATCGTCGGTTCAGCATACCAAACACAGGGTGGTGCAGGTGATACACCAGAATACAGGTGCTTTGGCATTAAATAGCGCTAAAACATGGATGTCGGCGTTTCTGCGTCCATCTCACAAAAGAATCACGAAGACTTGCCGTAGTGAATGCATATTTCAGCTGGAAACGCCAGCGAAACCAAGATATCGTCGGTTATGCATGCCAAACGCAGGGTGGTGCAGGTGATTCACCAGAATACAAGTGTTTTCGCATTAAATAGCGCTAAAACATGGATGTCGGCGTTTCTGCATCCTTCTCACGGTAGAATTATGACGATTATCTTAGAAAATGCATATTTCAGCTGGAAACGCCAACTAAACGAAGATGTCGTCTGCTAAGCATAGCAAATGGAGGGTGGTGCAGGTGATTCACCAGAATGCAAGTGTTTTCGCATTAAATAGGGTGAAAACAAGGATTTCCGTGATTCTGCTTCCATCTCACAGAAGAATCACGAGGATTTGTCGTAGTGAATGCATATTTCAGCTGCAAACGCCAGCTAAACCAAGATATCGTTGGTTAAGCATGCCAAACGCAGGGTGGTGCAGGTGATGCACCAGATTACAAGTGTTTTCGCATTAAATAGCGTTCAAAGAAGGATTTCGGCGTTTCTGCATCCATCTCACCGAAGAATCACGAATATTTGTCGTGGTAAATGCATATTTCAGCTGGAAACGCCAACTAAACGAAGATATCGTCGGTTAAGCATACCAAACGCAGTGTGGTGCAGGTGATACACCAGAATACAAGTGTTTTCGCATTAAATAGCGCTAAAACATGGATGTCGGCGTTTCTGCATCCTTCTCACGGTAGAATTATGACGATTATCTTAGAAAATGCATATTTCAGCTGGAAACGCCAACTAAACGAAGATGTCGTCTGCTAAGCATAGCAAATGGAGGGTGGTGCAGGTGATTCACCAGAATGCAAGTGTTTTCGCATTAAATAGGGTGAAAACAAGGTTTTTCCGTGATTCTGCTTCCATCTCACAGAAGAATCACGAGGATTTGTCGTAGTGAATGCATATTTCAGCTGGAAACGCCAGCGAAACCAAGATATCGTCGGTTATGCATGCCAAACGCAGGGTGGTGCAGGTGATACACCAGAATACAAGTGTTTTCGCATTAAATAGCTCTAATACATTGATGTCGGCGTTTCTGCATCCTTCTCACGGTAGAATTATGACGATTATCTTAGAAAATGCATATTTCAGCTGGAAACGCCAACTAAACGAAGATGTCGTCTGCTAAGCATAGCAAATGGAGGGTGGTGCAGGTGATTCACCAGAATGCAAGTGTTTTCGCATTAAATAGCGCTAAAACATGAATGTCGGCGTTTCTGCATCCTTCTCACGATAGAATTATGACGATTATCTTAGAAAATGCATATTTCACCTGGAAACGCCAACTAAACGAAGATATTGTCGGTTAAGCATAGCAAACGGAGGGTGGTGCAGGTGATACACCAGAATACAGGTGCTTTGGCATTAAATAGCTCTAAAACATGGATGTCGGCGTTTCTGCATCCTTCTGACAGTAGAATTATGACGATTATCTTAGAAAATGCATATTTCTGCGGGAAACGCCAATTAAACGAAGATATCGCCGGTTAAGCATACCAAGCGCAGGGTGGTGCTGGTGATACACCAGAATACAAGTGTTTTCGCATTAAATAGGGTGAAAGCAAGGATTTCGGTGATTCTGCGTCCTTCTCACAAAAGAATCACGAAGATTTGTCGTAGAGAATAGATATTTCAGCTAGAAACGCCAACTAAACGAGGATATTGTCGGTTAAGCATACCAAACGCAGGGTAGTGCAGGTGACACACCAGAATACAAGTGTTTTCGCATTAAATAGCGTTCAAAGAAGGATTTCGGCGTTTCTGCATCCATCTCACCGAAGAATCACGAATATTTGTCGTAGTAAATGCATATTTCAGCTGGAAACGCCAACTAAACGAAGATATCGTCCATTCAGCATACCAAACACAGGGTGGTGCAAGTGATACACAAGAATACAAGTGTTTTCGCATTAAATAGCGCTAAAACATGAATGTCGGCGTTTCTGCATCCTTCTCACGATAGAATTATGACGATTATCTTAGAAAACGCATATTTCACCTGGAAACGCCAACTAAACGAAGATATCGTCGGTTAAGCATAGCAAACGGAGGGTGGTGCAGGTGATACACCAGAATACAGGTGCTTTGGCATTAAATAGCGCTAAAACATGGATGTCGGCGTTTCTGCATCCTTCTGACAGTAGAATTATGACGATTATCTTAGAAAATGCATATTTCTGCGGGAAACGCCAATTAAACGAAGCTATCGCCGGTTAAGCATACCAAGCGCAGGGTGGTGCTGGTGATACACCAGAATACAAGTGTTTTCGCATTAAATAGGGTGAAAGCAAGGATTTCGGTGATTCTGCGTCCTTCTCACAAAAGAATCACGAAGATTTGTCGTAGAGAATAGATATTTCAGCTGGAAACGCCAACTAAACGAGGATATTGTCTGTTAAGCATACCAAGCGCAGGGTGGTGCTGGTGATACACCAGAATACAAGTGTTTTCGCATTAGATAGCGCTAAAAGATGGATGTCGGCGTTTCCGTATCCATCTCACCGAAGAATCACGAATATTTGTCGTCATAAATGCATATTTCAGCTGGAAACGCCAACTAAACGAAGATATCGTCGGTGAAGCATACCAAGCGCAGTGTGGTGCAGGTGATACACCAGAATACAAGTGTTTTCGCATTAAATAGCGCTAAAACATGGATGTCGGCGTTTCTGCATCCTTCTCACGGAAGAATTATGACGATTATCTTAGAAAATGCATATTTCAGCTGGAAACGCCAACTAAACGAAGATGTCGTCTGCTAAGAATAGCAAATGGAGGGTGGTGCAGGTGACACACCAGCATCCAAGTGTTTTGGCATTAAGTAGCGTGAAAACAAGGATCGCGGTGATTCTGCATCCATCTCAAAGAAGAATCACGAAGATTTGTCGTAGTGCATGCATATTTCAGCTGGAAACGCCAACTGAACGAAGATATTGTCGGTTCAGCATACCAAAAACATGGTGGTGCAGGTGATTCACCAGAATGCAAGTGTTTTCGCAATAAATAGCGTGAAAACAAGGATTTCGGGGTTTCGGAATGCTTCTCACAGAAGAATCACGACGATTATCGTAGAAAAAGCATATTTCAGCTGGAAACGCCAACTAAACGAAGATATCGTCGGTTAAGAATACCAAACGCAGTGTGGTGCAGGTGATACACCAGAATACAAGTGTTTTCGCATTAAATAGCGCTAAAACATGGCTGTCGGCGTTTCTGCATCCTTCTCACGGTAGAATTATGACGATTATCTTAGAAAATGCATATTTCACCTGGAAACGCCAACTAAACGAAGATGTCGTCTGCTAAGAATAGCAAATGGAGGGTGGTGCAGGTGATTCACCAGAATGCAAGTGTTTTCGCATTAAATAGGGTGAAAACAAGGATTTCCGTGATTCTGCTTCCATCTCACAGAAGAATCACGAGGATTTGTCGTAGTGAATGCATATTTCAGCTGCAAACTCCAGCTAAACCAAGATATCGTTGGTTAAGCATGCCAAACGCAGGGTGGTGCAGGTGATGCACCAGAGTACAAGTGTTTTCGCATTAAATAGTGTTCAAAGAAGGATTTCGGCGTTTCTGCATCCATCTCACAGAAGAATGACGAAGATTTGTCGTAGTAAATGCATATTTCAGATGGAAACGCCAACTAAACGAAGATATCGTCGGTTAAGCATACCAAACGCAGTGTGGTGCAGGTGATATACCAGAATACAGGTACTTTGGCATTAAATAGCGCTAAAACATGGATGTCGGCGTTTCTGCGTCCTTCTCACAAAAGAATCACGAAGACTTGTCGTAGTGAATGCATATTTCAGCTGGAAACGCCAGCGAAACCAAGATATCGTCGGTTATGCATGCCAAACGCAGGGTGGTGCAGGTGATTCACCAGAATTCAAGTGTTTTCGCATTGAATAGGGTGAAAACAAGGATTTCCGTGATTCTGCATCCATCTCACAGAAGAATCACGAAGATTTGTCGTAGAAAATGCATATTTCTGCTGGAAACGCCAACTAAACGAGGATGTTGTCGGTTAAGCATACCAAACGCAGGGTGGTGCAGGTGACACACCAGAATACAAGTGTTTTCGCATAAAAAGCGTTCAAAGAAGGATTTCGGCGTTTCTGCATCCATCTCCCCGAAGAATCACGAATATTTGTCGTAGTAAATGCATATTTCAGCTGGAAACGCCAACTAAACGAAGATATCGTCGATTCAGCATACCAAACACAGGGTGGTGCAAGTGATACACAAGAATACAAGTGTTTTCGCATTAAATAGCGCTAAAACATGAATGTTGGCGTTTCTGCATCCTTCTCACGATAGTATTATGACGATTATCTTAGAAAATGCATATTTCACCTGGAAACGCCAACTAAACGAAGATATCGTCGGTTAAGCATAGCAAACGGAGGGTGGTGCAGGTGATACACCAGAATACAGGTGCTTTGGCATTAAATAGCGCTAAAACATGGATGTCGGCGTTTCTGCGTCCTTCTCACAAAAGAATCACGAAGACTTGTCGTAGTGAATGCATATTTCTGCTGGAAACGCCAGCGAAACCAAGATATCGTCGGTTATGCATGCCAAACGCAGGGTGGTGCAGGTGATTCACCAGAATACAAGTGTTTTCGCATTGAATAGGGTGAAAACAAGGATTTCCGTGATTCTGCATCCATCTCACAGAAGAATCACGAAGATTTGTCGTAGAAAATGCATATTTCAGCTGGAAACGCCAACTGAACGAAGATATCGTCGATTCAGCATACCAAACACAGGGTGGTGCAAGTGATACACAAGAATACAAGTGTTTTCGCATTAAATAGCGCTAAAACATGAATGTCGGCGTTTCTGCATCCTTCTCACGATAGTATTATGACGATTATCTTAGAAAATGCATATTTCACCTGGAAACGCCAACTAAACGAAGATATCGTCGGTTAAGCATAGCAAACGGAGGGTGGTGCAGGTGATACACCAGAATACAGGTGCTTTGGCATTAAATAGCGCTAAAACATGGATGTCGGCGTTTCTGCGTCCTTCTCACAAAAGAATCACGAAGACTTGTCGTAGTGAATGCATATTTCAGCTGGAAACGCCAACTAAACGAAGATATCGTCGATTCAGCATACCAAACACAGGGTGAGGCAAGTGATACACAAGCATACAAGTGTTTTCGCATTAAATAGGGTGAAAGCAAGGATTTCGGTGATTCTGCGTCCTTCTCACAAAAGAATCACGAAGACATGTCGTAGTGAATGCATATTTCAGATGGAAACGCCAGCGAAACCAAGATATCGTCGGTTATGCATGCCAAACGCAGGGTGGTGCAGGTGATACACCAGAATACAAGTGTTTTCGCATTAAATAGGGTGAAAGCAAGGATTTCGGTGATTCTGCGTCCTTCTCACAAAAGAATCACGAAGATTTGTCGAAGAGAATAGATATTTCAGCTGGAAACGCCAACTAAACGAGGATATTGTCTGTTAAGCATACCAAACGCAGGGTGGTGCAGGTGACACACCAGAATACAAGTGTTTTCGCATTAAATAGCGTTTAAAGAAGGATTTCGGCGTTTCTGCATCCACCTCACCGAAGAATCACGAATATTTGTCGTAGTAAATGCATATTTCAGCTGGAAACGCCAACTAAACGAAGATATCGTCGATTCAGCATACCAAACACAGGGTGGTGCAAGTGATACACAAGAATACAAGTGTTTTCGCATTAAATAGCGCTAAAACATGAATGTCGGCGTTTCTGCATCCTTCTCACGGTAGAATTATGACGATTATCTTAGAAAATGCATATTTCACCTGGAAACGCCAACTAAACGAAGATATCGTCGGTTCAGCATAGCAAACGGAGGGTGGTGCAGGTGATACACCAGAATACAGGTGCTTTGGCATTAAATAGCGCTAAAACATGGATGTCGGCGTTTCTGCGTCCATCTCACAAAAGAATCACGAAGACTTGCCGTAGTGAATGCATATTTCAGCTGGAAACGCCAGCGAAACCAAGATATCGTCGGTTATGCATGCCAAACGCAGGGTGGTGCAGGTGATTCACCAGAATACAAGTGTTTTCGCATTAAATAGCGCTAAAACATGGATGTCGGCGTTTCTGCATCCTTCTCACGGTAGAATTATGACGATTATCTTAGAAAATGCATATTTCAGCTGGAAACGCCAACTAAACGAAGATGTCGTCTGCTAAGCATAGCAAATGGAGGGTGGTGCAGGTGATTCACCAGAATGCAAGTGTTTTCGCATTAAATAGCGCTAAAACATGGATGTCGGCGTTTCTGCGTCCTTCTCACAAAAGAATCACGAAGACTTGTCGTAGTGAATGCATATTTCAGCTGGAAACGCCAGCGAAACCAAGATATCGTCGGTTATGCATGCCAAACGCAGGGTGGTGCAGGTGATTCACCAGAATACAAGTGTCTTCGCATTGAATAGGGTGAAAACAAGGATTTCCGTGATTCTGCATCCATCTCACAGAAGAATCACGAAGATTTGTCGTAGAAAATGCATATTTCAGCTGGAAACGCCAACTAAACGAGGATATTGTCGATCCAGCATACCAAACACAGGGTGGTGCAAGTGATACACAAGAATACAAGTGTTTTCGCATTAAATAGCGCTAAAACATGAATGTTGGCGTTTCTGCATCCTTCTCACGATAGAATTATGACGATTATCTTAGAAAATGCATATTTCACCTGGAAACGCCAGCGAAACCAAGATATCGTCGGTTATGCATGCCAAACGCAGGGTGTGCAGGTGATTCACCAGAATACAAGTGTTTTCGCATTGAATAGGGTGAAAACAAGGATTTCCGTGATTCTGCATCCATCTCACAGAAGAATCACGAAGATTTGTCGTAGAAAATGCATATTTCAGCTGGAAACGCCAACTGAACGAAGATATCGTCGATTCAGCATACCAAACACAGGGTGGTGCAAGTGATACACAAGAATACAAGTGTTTTCGCATTAAATAGCGCTAAAACATGAATGTCGGCGTTTCTGCATCCTTCTCACGATAGAATTATGACGATTATCTTAGAAAATGCATATTTCACCTGGAAACGCCAACTAAACGAAGATATCGTCGGTTAAGCATAGCAAACGGAGGGTGGTGCAGGTGATACACCAGAATACAGGTGCTTTGGCATTAAATAGCGCTAAAACATGGATGTCGGCGTTTCTGCATCCTTCTGACAGTAGAATTATGACGATTATCTTAGAAAATGCATATTTCTGCGGGAAACGCCAATTAAACGAAGCTATCGCCGGTTAAGCATACCAAGCGCAGGGTGGTGCTGGTGATACACCAGAATACAAGTGTTTTCGCATTAAATAGGGTGAAAGCAAGGATTTCGGTGATTCTGCGTCCTTCTCACAAAAGAATCACGAAGATTTGTCGTAGAGAATAGATATTTCAGCTGGAAACGCCAACTAAACGAAGATGTCGTCTGCTAAGCATAGCAAACGGAGGGTGGTGCAGGTGATTCACCAGAATACAAGTGTTTTCGCATTGAATAGGGTGAAAACAAGGATTTCCGTGATTCTGCATCCATCTCACAGAAGAATCACGAAGATTTGTCGTAGAAAATGCATATTTCAGCTGGAAACGCCAACTGAACGAAGATATCGTCGGTTCAGCATACCAAACACAGGGTGGTGCAGGTGATACACCAGAATACAGGTGCTTTGGCATTAAATAGCGCTAAAACATGGATGTCGGCGTTTCTGCGTCCATCTCACAAAAGAATCACGAAGACTTGCCGTAGTGAATGCATATTTCAGCTGGAAACGCCAGCGAAACCAAGATATCGTCGGTTATGCATGCCAAACGCAGGGTGGTGCAGGTGATTCACCAGAATACAAGTGTTTTCGCATTAAATAGCGCTAAAACATGGATGTCGGCGTTTCTGCATCCTTCTCACGGTAGAATTATGACGATTATCTTAGAAAATGCATATTTCAGCTGGAAACGCCAACTAAACGAAGATGTCGTCTGCTAAGCATAGCAAATGGAGGGTGGTGCAGGTGATTCACCAGAATGCAAGTGTTTTCGCATTAAATAGGGTGAAAACAAGGATTTCCGTGATTCTGCTTCCATCTCACAGAAGAATCACGAGGATTTGTCGTAGTGAATGCATATTTCAGCTGCAAACGCCAGCTAAACCAAGATATCGTTGGTTAAGCATGCCAAACGCAGGGTGGTGCAGGTGATGCACCAGATTACAAGTGTTTTCGCATTAAATAGCGTTCAAAGAAGGATTTCGGCGTTTCTGCATCCATCTCACCGAAGAATCACGAATATTTGTCGTGGTAAATGCATATTTCAGCTGGAAACGCCAACTAAACGAAGATATCGTCGGTTAAGCATACCAAACGCAGTGTGGTGCAGGTGATACACCAGAATACAAGTGTTTTCGCATTAAATAGCGCTAAAACATGGATGTCGGCGTTTCTGCATCCTTCTCACGGTAGAATTATGACGATTATCTTAGAAAATGCATATTTCAGCTGGAAACGCCAACTAAACGAAGATGTCGTCTGCTAAGCATAGCAAATGGAGGGTGGTGCAGGTGATTCACCAGAATGCAAGTGTTTTCGCATTAAATAGGGTGAAAACAAGGTTTTTCCGTGATTCTGCTTCCATCTCACAGAAGAATCACGAGGATTTGTCGTAGTGAATGCATATTTCAGCTGGAAACGCCAGCGAAACCAAGATATCGTCGGTTATGCATGCCAAACGCAGGGTGGTGCAGGTGATACACCAGAATACAAGTGTTTTCGCATTAAATAGCTCTAATACATTGATGTCGGCGTTTCTGCATCCTTCTCACGGTAGAATTATGACGATTATCTTAGAAAATGCATATTTCAGCTGGAAACGCCAACTAAACGAAGATGTCGTCTGCTAAGCATAGCAAATGGAGGGTGGTGCAGGTGATTCACCAGAATGCAAGTGTTTTCGCATTAAATAGCGCTAAAACATGAATGTCGGCGTTTCTGCATCCTTCTCACGATAGAATTATGACGATTATCTTAGAAAATGCATATTTCACCTGGAAACGCCAACTAAACGAAGATATTGTCGGTTAAGCATAGCAAACGGAGGGTGGTGCAGGTGATACACCAGAATACAGGTGCTTTGGCATTAAATAGCTCTAAAACATGGATGTCGGCGTTTCTGCATCCTTCTGACAGTAGAATTATGACGATTATCTTAGAAAATGCATATTTCTGCGGGAAACGCCAATTAAACGAAGATATCGCCGGTTAAGCATACCAAGCGCAGGGTGGTGCTGGTGATACACCAGAATACAAGTGTTTTCGCATTAAATAGGGTGAAAGCAAGGATTTCGGTGATTCTGCGTCCTTCTCACAAAAGAATCACGAAGATTTGTCGTAGAGAATAGATATTTCAGCTAGAAACGCCAACTAAACGAGGATATTGTCGGTTAAGCATACCAAACGCAGGGTAGTGCAGGTGACACACCAGAATACAAGTGTTTTCGCATTAAATAGCGTTCAAAGAAGGATTTCGGCGTTTCTGCATCCATCTCACCGAAGAATCACGAATATTTGTCGTAGTAAATGCATATTTCAGCTGGAAACGCCAACTAAACGAAGATATCGTCCATTCAGCATACCAAACACAGGGTGGTGCAAGTGATACACAAGAATACAAGTGTTTTCGCATTAAATAGCGCTAAAACATGAATGTCGGCGTTTCTGCATCCTTCTCACGATAGAATTATGACGATTATCTTAGAAAACGCATATTTCACCTGGAAACGCCAACTAAACGAAGATATCGTCGGTTAAGCATAGCAAACGGAGGGTGGTGCAGGTGATACACCAGAATACAGGTGCTTTGGCATTAAATAGCGCTAAAACATGGATGTCGGCGTTTCTGCGTCCATCTCACAAAAGAATCACGAAGACTTGCCGTAGTGAATGCATATTTCAGCTGGAAACGCCAGCGAAACCAAGATATCGTCGGTTATGCATGCCAAACGCAGGGTGGTGCAGGTGATTCACCAGAATACAAGTGTTTTCGCATTAAATAGCGCTAAAACATGGATGTCGGCGTTTCTGCATCCTTCTCACGGTAGAATTATGACGATTATCTTAGAAAATGCATATTTCAGCTGGAAACGCCAACTAAACGAAGATGTCGTCTGCTAAGCATAGCAAATGGAGGGTGGTGCAGGTGATTCACCAGAATGCAAGTGTTTTCGCATTAAATAGGGTGAAAACAAGGATTTCCGTGATTCTGCTTCCATCTCACAGAAGAATCACGAGGATTTGTCGTAGTGAATGCATATTTCAGCTGGAAACGCCAGCGAAACCAAGATATCGTCGGTTATGCATGCCAAACGCAGGGTGGTGCAGGTGATACACCAGAATACAAGTGTTTTCGCATTAAATAGCTCTAATACATTGATGTCGGCGTTTCTGCATCCTTCTCACGGTAGAATTATGACGATTATCTTAGAAAATGCATATTTCAGCTGGAAACGCCAACTAAACGAAGATGTCGTCTGCTAAGCATAGCAAATGGAGGGTGGTGCAGGTGATTCACCAGAATGCAAGTGTTTTCGCATTAAATAGCGCTAAAACATGAATGTCGGCGTTTCTGCATCCTTCTCACGATAGAATTATGACGATTATCTTAGAAAATGCATATTTCACCTGGAAACGCCAACTAAACGAAGATATTGTCGGTTAAGCATAGCAAACGGAGGGTGGTGCAGGTGATACACCAGAATACAGGTGCTTTGGCATTAAATAGCTCTAAAACATGGATGTCGGCGTTTCTGCATCCTTCTGACAGTAGAATTATGACGATTATCTTAGAAAATGCATATTTCTGCGGGAAACGCCAATTAAACGAAGATATCGTCCATTCAGCATACCAAACACAGGGTGGTGCAAGTGATACACAGGAATACAAGTGTTTTCGCATTAAATAGCGCTAAAACGTGAATGTCGGCGTTTCTGCATCCTTCTCACGGTAGAATTATGACGATTATCTTAGAAAATGCATATTTCACCTGGAAACGCCAACTAAACGAAGATGTCGTCTGCTAAGCATAGCAAATGGAGGGTGGTGCAGGTGATTCACCAGAATGCAAGTGTTTTCGCATTAAATAGGGTGAAAACAAGGATTTCCGTGATTCTGCTTCCATCTCACAGAAGAATCACGAGGATTTGTCGTAGTGAAAGCATATTTCAGCTGGAAACGCCAGCTAAACCAAGATATCGTTGGTTAAGCATGCCAAACGCAGGGTGGTGCAGGTGATGCACCAGAATACAAGTGTTTTCGCATTAAATAGCGTTCAAAGAAGGATTTCGGCGTTTCTGCATCCATCTCACCGAAGAATCACGAATATTTGTCGTAGTAAATGCATATTTCAGCTGGAAACGCCAACTAAACGAAGATATCGTCGGTTAAGCATACCAAGCGCAGGGTGGTGCTGGTGATACACCAGAATACAAGTGTTTTCGCATTAAGTAGGGTGAAAGCAAGGATTTCGGTGATTCTGCGTCCTTCTCACAAAAGAATCACGAAGATTTGTCGTAGAGAATAGATATTTCAGCTAGAAACGCCAACTAAACGAGGATATTGTCGGTTAAGCATACCAAACGCAGGGTAGTGCAGGTGACACACCAGAATACAAGTGTTTTCGCATTAAATAGCGTTCAAAGAAGGATTTCGGCGTTTCTGCATCCATCTCACCGAAGAATCACGAATATTTGTCGTAGTAAATGCATATTTCAGCTGGAAACGCCAACTAAACGAAGATATCGTCCATTCAGCATACCAAACACAGGGTGGTGCAAGTGATACACAAGAATACAAGTGTTTTCGCATTAAATAGCGCTAAAACGTGAATGTCGGCGTTTCTGCATCCTTCTCACGGTAGAATTATGACGATTATCTTAGAAAATGCATATTTCACCTGGAAACGCCAACTAAACGAAGATGTCGTCTGCTAAGCATAGCAAATGGAGGGTGGTGCAGGTGATTCACCAGAATGCAAGTGTTTTCGCATTAAATAGGGTGAAAACAAGGATTTCCGTGATTCTGCTTCCATCTCACAGAAGAATCACGAGGATTTGTCGTAGTGAAAGCATATTTCAGCTGGAAACGCCAGCTAAACCAAGATATCGTTGGTTAAGCATGCCAAACGCAGGGTGGTGCAGGTGATGCACCAGAATACAAGTGTTTTCGCATTAAATAGCGTTCAAAGAAGGATTTCGGCGTTTCTGCATCCATCTCACCGAAGAATCACGAATATTTGTCGTAGTAAATGCATATTTCAGCTGGAAACGCCAACTAAACGAAGATATCGTCGATTCAGCATACCAAACACAGGGTGGTGCAAGTGATACACAAGAATACAAGTGTTTTCGCATTAAATAGCGCTATAACATGAATGTCGGCGTTTCTGCATCCTTCTCACGGTAGAATTATGACGATTATCTTAGAAAATGCATATTTCAGCTGCAAACGCCAGCTAAACCAAGATATCGTTGGTTAAGCATGCCAAACGCAGGGTGGTGCAGGTGATGCACCAGAATACAAGTGTTTTCGCATTAAATAGCGTTCAAAGAAGGATTTCGGCGTTTCTGCATCCATCTCACCGAAGAATCACGAATATTTGTCGTAGTAAATGCATATTTCAGCTGGAAACGCCAACTAAACGAAGATATCGTCGGTTAAGCATACCAAACGCAGTGTGGTGCAGGTGATACACCAGAATACAAGTGTTTTCGCATTAAATAGCGCTAAAACATGGATGTCGGCGTTTCTGCATCCTTCTCACGGTAGAATTATGACGATTATCTTAGAAAATGCATATTTCAGCTGGAAACGCCAACTAAACGAAGATGTCGTCTGCTAAGCATAGCAAATGGAGGGTGGTGCAGGTGATTCACCAGAATGCAAGTATTTTCGCATTAGATAGCGCAAACACATGGATGTCGGCGTTTTTGCATCCTTTTCACAGTAGAATTATGACGATTATCTTAGAAACTGCATATTTCACCTAGAAACGCCAACTAAACGAAGATTTCGACGGTTAAGCTTCCCAAACTCAGGGTGGTGCTGGTGATACACCAGAATCCAAGTGTCTTCGCATTAAATAGAGTGAAAACAAGGATTGAGGTGATTCTGCATCCTTCTCACAGAAGAATCACGAAGATTTGTCGTAGAGAATAGATATTTCAGCTGGAAGCGCCAACTAAACGAGGATATCGTCGGTTCAGCATACCAAACACAGGGTGGAGCAGGTGATTCACCACAATACAAGTGTTTTCGCATTAAATTGCGCTAAAACATGGCTGTCGGGGTTTCTGCATCCTTTTCACAGTAGAATTATGACGATTATCTTAGAAATGCATATTTCAGCTGGAAACGCCAACTAAACGAAGATATCGTAGGTTAAGCATACCAAACGCAGGGTGGTGCTGGTGATACACCAGAATACAAGTGTTGTCGCATTAAATAGTGTGAAAACAAGGATTTCCGTGATTCTGCTTCGATCTCACAGAAGAATCACGAGGATTTATCATAGTGAAAGCATATTTCAGCTGGAAACGCCAGCTAAACCAAGATATCGTTGGTTAAGCATGCCAAACGCAGGGTGGTGCATGTGATGCACCAGAATACAAGTGTTTTCGCATTAAATAGCGTTCAAAGAAGGATTTCGGCGTTTGTGCATCCGTCTCACCGAAGAATCACGAATATTTGTCGTAGTAAATGCATATTTCAGCTGGAAACGCCAACTAAATGAAGATGTCGTCGGTTAAGCATAGCAAACACAGGGTGGTGCAGGTGATTCACCAGAATGCAAGTGTTTTCGCATTAGATAGCGCAAACACATGGATGTCGGCGTTTTTGCATCCTTTTCACAGTAGAATTATGACGATTATCTTAGAAAATGCATATTTCACCTAGAAACGCCAACTAAACGAAGATTTCGACGGTTAAGCTTCCCAAACTCAGGGTGGTTCTGGTGATACACCAGAATCCAAGTGTCTTCGCATTAAATAGAGTGAAAACAAGGATTGAGGTGATTCTGCATCCTTCTCACAGAAGAATCACGAAGATTTGTCGTAGAGAATAGATATTTCAGCTGGAAACGCCAACTAAACGAGGATATCGTCGGTTCAGCATACCAAACACAGGGTGGAGCAGGTGATTCACCACAATACAAGTGTTTTCGCATTAAATTGCGCTAAAACATGGCTGTCGGGGTTTCTGCATCCTTTTCACAGTAGAATTATGACGATTATCTTAGAAATGCATATTTCAGCTGGAAACGCCAACTAAACGAAGATATCGTAGGTTAAGCATACCAAACGCAGGGTGGTGCTGGTGATACACCAGAATACAAGTGTTGTCGCACTAAATAGGGTGAAAACAATGATTTCCGTGATTCTGCAACCATCTCACAGAAGAATCACGAAGATTTGTCGTAGTGAATGCATATTTCAGCTGGAAACGCCAGCTAAACCAAGATATCGTCGGTTAAGCATGCCAAACGCAGGGTGGTGCAGGTGATGCACCAGAATACAAGTTTTTTCGCATTAAATAGCGTTCAAAGAAGGATTTCGGGGTTTCTGCATCCATCTAACCGAAGAATCAGGAATATTTGTCGTAGTAAATGCATATTTCATCTGGGAACGCCAACTAAACGAAGACATCGTCGGTTAAGCATAGCAAACACCGGGTGGTGCAGGTGATTCTCCAGAATGCAAGTGTTTTCGCATTAGATAGCGCAAACACATGGATGTCGGCGTTTCTGCATCCTTCTCACGGTAGAATTATGACGATTATCTTAGAAAATGCATATTTCAGTTGGAAACGCCAACTAAACGAAGATGTCGTCGGTTAAGCATACCAAACGCAGTGTGGTGCAGGTGATACACCAGAATACAAGTGCTTTGGCATTAAATAGCGCTAAAACATGGATGTCGGCGTTTCTGCATCCTTCTCACGGTAGAATTATGACGATTATCTTAAAAAATGCATATTTCAGCTGGAAACGCCAACTAAACGAAGATATCGTCGATTCAGCATACCAAACACAGGGTGGTGCAAGTGATACACAAGAATACAATTGTTTTCGCATTAAATAGCGCCAAAACATGGATGTCGGCGTTTCTGCATCCTTCTGACAGTAGAATTATGACGATTATCTTAGAAAATGCATATTTCTGCGGGAAACGCCAATTAAACGAAGATATCGCCGGTTAAGCATACCAAGCGCAGGGTGGTGCTGGTGATACACCAGAATACAAGTGTTTTCGCATTAGATAGCGCTAAAAGATGGATGTCGGCTTTTCTGCATCCATCTCACCGAAGAATCACGAATATTTGTCGCAATAAATGCATATTTCAGCTGGAAACGCCAACTAAACGAAGATATCGTCGGTGAAACATACCAAGCGCAGGGTGGTGCTGGTGATACACCAGAATACATGTGTCTTCGCATTCAATAGGGTGAATACAAGGATTTCGGTGATTCTGCACACTTGTCACAGAAGAAACTCGAAGATTATCACTGAAAATGCATATCTCAGCTGGAAACCCAACGATACCGAAGATATCGCAGTTTCCGCATGTCAAACGCTCTGTGGAGTGCTGAACACACCAGAAAACGTGTTTTTCGCATTCAATAGCACGAAAACAGCGATTTCTGTGATTCTGCACACTTGTCACAGAAGAAACTCGAAGATTATCACTGAAAATGCATATCTCAGCTGGAAACCGAACGATACCGAAGATATCGCAGTTTCCGCATGTCATACGCACTGTGGAGTGCTGAAAACAGCAGGAAACGTGTTTTTCGCATTCAATAGCTCGAAAACAGCGATTTCGGTGATTCTGCACACTTGTCACAGAAGAAACTCGAAGATTATCGTAGAAAATGCATATCTCAGCTGGAAACAACAACGATACCGAGGATATCGCAGTTTCCGCATATCAAACGCACTGTGGAGTGCTGAAAACACCAGAAAACGTGTTTTTCGCATTCAATAGCACGAAAACAGCGATTTCGGTGATTCTGCACACTTGTCACAGAAGAAACTCGAAGATTATCACTGAAAATGCATATCTCAGCTGGAAACCGAACGATACCGAAGATATCGCAGTTTCCGCATGTCATACGCACTGTGGAGTGCTGTATACACCAGAAAACGTGTTTTTCGCATTCAATAGCTCGAAAACAGCCATTTCGGTGATTCTGCACACTTGTCACAGAAGAAACTCGAAGATTATCACTGAAAATGCATATCTCAGCTGGAAACCGAACGATACCGAAGATATCGCTGTTTCCGCATGTCATACGCACTGTGGAGTGCTGAAAACAGCAGGAAACGTGTTTTTCGCATTCAATAGCTCGAAAACAGCGTTTTCGGTGATTATGCACACTTGTCACAGCAGAATCATGAAGATTATTACTGAAAATGCATATCTCAACTGGAAACCCCACGCAAACGAAGATATCCCTGTTTCCGCACATCAAACGCTCTGTGGAGTGCTGAAAACACCAGAAAACGTGTTTTTCGCATTCAATAGCACGAAAACAGCGATTTCGGTGATTCTACACACTTGTCACAGAAGAAACTCGAAGATTATCACAGAAAATGCATATCTCAGCTGGAAACCGAACGATACCGAAGATATCGCAGTTTCCGCATGTCATACGCACTGTGGAGTGCTGAAAACAGCAGGAAACGTGTTTTTCGCATTCAATAGCTCGAAAACAGCGTTTTCGGTGATTATGTACACTTGTCACAGCAGAATCATGAAGATTATCACTGAAAATGCATATCTCAACTGGAAACCCCACGCAAACGAAGATATCCCTGTTTCCGCACATCAACAGCACTGTCGGGTGCTGAAATCACCAGAAAACGTGTTTTTCGCATTCAATAGCACGAAAACAGCCATTCCGGTGATTCTGCACACTTGTCACAGCAGAATCATGAAGATTATCACTGAAAATGCATATCTCAACTGGAAACCCCACGCAAACGAAGATATCCCTGTTTCCGCACATCAAACGCTCTGTGGAGTGCTGAAAACACCAGAAAACGTGTTTTACGCATTCAATAGCACGAAAACAGCGATTTCGGTCATTCTGCACACTTGTCACAGAAGAAACTCGAAGATTATCACTGAAAATGCATATCTCAGCTGGAAACCGAACGATACCGAAGATATCGCTGTTTCCGCATGTCATACGCACTGTGGAGTGCTGAAAACAGCAGGAAACGTGTTTTTCGCATTCAATATTTCGAAAACAGCGTTTTCGGTGATTATGCACACTTGTCACAGCAGAATCATGAAGATTATCACTGAAAATGCATATCTCAACTGGAAACCCCACGCAAACGAAGATATCCCTGTTTCCGCACATCAACAGCACTGTCGGGTGCTGAAATCACCAGAAAACGTGTTTTTCGCATTCAGTAGCACGAAAACAGCCATTCCGGTGATTCTGCACACTTGTCACAGCAGAATCATGAAGATTATCACTGAAAATGCATATCTCAACTGGAAACCCCACGCAAACGAAGATATCCCTGTTTCCGCACATCAAACGCTCTGTGGAGTGCTGAAAACACCAGAAAACGTGTTTTTCGCATTCAATAGCACGAAAACAGCGATTTCGGTGATTCTACACACTTGTCACAGAAGAAACTCGAAGATTATCACAGAAAATGCATATCTCAGCTGGAAACCGAACGATACCGAAGATATCGCAGTTTCCGCATGTCATACGCACTGTGGAGTGCTGTATACACCAGAAAACGTGTTTTTCGCATTCAATAGCTCGAAAACAGCCATTTCGGTGATTCTGCACACTTGTCACAGCAGAATCATGAAGATTATCACTGAAAATGCACATCTCAACTGGAAACCCCACGCAAACGAAGATATCCCTGTTTCCGCACATCAAACGCACTGTCGGGTGCTGAAAGCACCAGAAAACGTGTTTTTCGCATTCAATAGCTCGAAAACAGCGTTTTCGGAGATTCTGCACACTTGTAACAGCAGAATCATGAAGATTATCACTGAAAATGCATATCTCAGCTGGAAACCCAACGATACCGAAGATATCGCAGTTTCCGCATGCCAAACGCTCTGTGGCGTGCTGAAAACACCAGAAAACGTGTTTTTCGCATTCAATAGCACGGAAACTGCGGTTTCTGTGATTCTGCACACTTGTCACAGAAGAATCATGAAGATTATCACTGAAAATGCATATCTCAGCTGGAAACAACAACGATACCGAAGATATCGCAGTTTCCGCATTTCAAACGCACTGTGGAGTGCTGAAAACACCAGAAAACGTGTGTTTCGCTTTCAATAGCACGAAAACAGCAATTTCGGTGATTCTGCACACTTGTCACAGCAGAATCACGAAGATTATCACTGAAAATGCATATCTCAACTGGAAACCCCACGCAAACGAAGATATCGCTGTTTCCGCATGTCATGCGCACTGTGGAGTGCTGAAAACACCAGGAAACGTGTTTTTCGCATTCAATAGCTCGAAAACAGCGATTTCGGTGATTCTGCACACTTGTCACAGAAGAAACTCGAAGATTATCGTAGAAAATGCATGTCTCAGCTGGCAACCCCACGATACCGAAGATATCCCAGTTTCCGCATGTCAAACGCTCTGTGGCGTGCTGAAAACACCAGAAAACGTGTTTTTCGCTTTCAATAGCACGAAAACAGCGATTTCTGAGATTCTGCACACTTGTGACAGAAGAAACTCGGAGATTATCACTGAAAATGCATATCTCAGCTGGAAACCCAACGATACCGAAGATATCGCAGTTTCCGCATGCCAAGAGCTCTGTGGCGTGCTGAAAACACCAGAAAACGTGTTTTTCGCATTCATAGCACGAAAACAGCGATTTCGGTGATTCTACACACTTGTCACAGCAGAATCATGAAGGTTATCACTGAAAATGCATATCTCAGCTGGAAACCGAACGATACCGAAGATATCGCAGTTTCCGCATGTCATACGCACTGTGGAGTTCTGAAAACACCAGAAAACGTGTATTTCGCATTCAATAGCTCGAAAACAGCGTTTTCGGAGATTCTGCACACTTGTAACAGCAGAATCATGAAGATTATCACTGAAAATGCATATCTCAGCTGGAAACCCAACGATACCGAAGATATCGCAGTTTCCGCATGCCAAACGCTCTGTGGCGTGCTGAAAACACCAGAAAACGTGTTTTTCGCATCCAATAGCTCGAAAACAGCCATTTCGGTGATTCTGCACACTTGTCACAGCAGAATCATGAAGATTATCACTGAAAATGCATATCTCAGCTGGAAACCGAACGATACCGAAGATATCGCAGTTTCCGCATGTCATACACACTGTGGAGTGCTGAAAACACCAGAAAACGTGTTTTTCGCATTCAATAGCTCGAAAACAGCGTTTTCGGAGATTCTGCACACTTGTAACAGCAGAATCATGAAGATTATCACTGAAAATGCATATCTCAGCTGGAAACCCAACGATACCGAAGATATCGCAGTTTCCGCATGCCAAACGCTCTGTGGCGTGCTGAAAACACCAGAAAACGTGTTTTTCGCATTCAATAGCGCGACAACAGCGGTTTCTGTGATTCTGCACACTTGTCACAGAAGAAACTCGAAGATTATCGTAGAAAATGCATATCTCAGCTGGAAACAACAACGATACCGAAGATATCGCAGTTTCCGCATATCAAACGCACAGTGGAGTGCTGAAAACACCAGAAAACGTGTTTATCGCATTCAATAGCACGAAAACAGTGGTTTCTGTGATTCTGCACACTTGTGACAGAAGAAACTCGGAGATTATCACTGAAAATGCATATCTCAGCTGGAAACCCAACGATACCGAAGATATCGCAGTTTACGCATGCCAAGCGCTCTGTGGCGTGCTGAAAACACCAGAAAACGTGTTTTTCGCATTCATAGCACGAAAACAGCGATTTCTGTGATTCTGCACACTTGTGACAGAAGAAACTCGAAGATTATCGTAGAAAATGCATATCTCAGCTGGAAACAACAACGATACCGAAGATATCGCAGTTTCCGCATGTCAAACGCTCTGTGGCGTGCTGCAAACACCAGAAAACGTGTTTTTCGCATTCAATAGCACGAAAACAGCGATTTCGGTGATTCTACACACTTGTAACAGCAGAATCATGAAGGTTATCACTGAAAATGCATATCTCAGCTGGAAACCGAACGATACCGAAGATATCGCAGTTTCCGCAGGTCATACGCACTGTGGAGTTCTGAAAACACCAGAAAACGTGTTTTTCGCATTCAATAGCTCGAAAACAGCGTTTTCGGAGATTCTGCACACTTGTAACAGCAGAATCATGAAGATTATCACTGAAAATGCATATCTCAGCTGGGAACCCAACGATACCGAAGATATCGCAGTTTCCGCATGCCAAACGCTCTGTGGCGTGCGGAAAACACCAGAAAACGTGTTTTTCGCATTCAATAGCACGGAAACAGCGGATTCTGTGATTCTGCACACTTGTCACAGAAGAATCATGAAGATTATCACTGAAAATGCATATCTCAGCTGGAAACAACAACGATACCGAAGATATCGCAGTTTCCGCATATCAAACGCACTGTGGAGTGCTGAAAACACCAGAAGACGTGTGTTTCGCTTTCAATAGCACGAAAACAGCAATTTCGGTGATTCTGCACACTTGTCACAGCAGAATCATAAAGATTATCACTGAAAATGCATATCTCAACTGGAAACCCCACGCAAACGAAGATATCGCTGTTTCCGCATGTCATGCGCACTGTGGAGTGCTGAAAACACCAGGAAACGTGTTTTTCGCATTCAATAGCTCGAAAACAGCGATTTCGGTGATTCTGCACACTTGTCACAGAAGAAACTCGAAGATTATCGTAGAAAATGCACGTCTCAGCTGGCAACCCCACGATACCGAAGATATCGCAGTTTCCGCATGTCAAACGCTCTGTGGCGTGCTGAAAACACCAGAAAACGTGTTTTTCGCTTTCAATAGCACGAAAACAGCGATTTCTGAGATTCTGCACACTTGTGACAGAAGAAACTCGGAGATTATCAATGAAAATGCATATCTCAGCTGGAAACCCAACGATACCGAAGATATCGCAGTTTCCGCATGCCAAGAGCTCTGTGGCGTGCTGAAAACACCAGAAAACGTGTTTTTCGCATTCATAGCACGAAAACAGCGATTTCGGTGATTCTACACACTTGTAACAGCAGAATCATGAAGGTTATCACTGAAAATGCATATCTCAGCTGGAAACCGAACGATACCGAAGATATCGCAGTTTCCGCATGTCATACGCACTGTGGAGTTCTGAAAACACCAGAAAACGTGTATTTCGCATTCAATAGCTCGAAAACAGCGTTTTCGGAGATTCTGCACACTTGTAACAGCAGAATCATGAAGATTATAACTGAAAATGCATATCTCAGCTGGAAACC
The DNA here is from genome assembly GCA_951804975.1 of Anthophora plumipes. Taxonomy (NCBI): domain Eukaryota; kingdom Metazoa; phylum Arthropoda; class Insecta; order Hymenoptera; family Apidae; genus Anthophora; species Anthophora plumipes. The sequence continues at coordinate 19,295,957 of OX638119.1, forward strand.
CAACGATACCGAAGATATCGCAGTTTCCGCATGCCAAACGCTCTGTGGCGTGCTGAAAACACCAGAAAACGTGTTTTTCGCATTCAATAGCTCGAAAACAGCCATTTCGGTGATTCTGCACACTTGTCACAGCAGAATCATGAAGATTATCACTGAAAATGCTTATCTCAGCTGGAAACCGAACGATACCGAAGATATCGCAGTTTCCGCATGCCAAACGCTCTGTGGCGTGCTGAAAACACCAGAAAACGTGTTTTTCGCATTCAATAGCTCGAAAACAGCCATTTCGGTGATTCTGCACACTTGTCACAGCAGAATCATGAAGATTATCACTGAAAATGCTTATCTCAGCTGGAAACCGAACGATACCGAAGATATCGCAGTTTCCGCATGCCAAACGCTCTGTGGCGTGCTGAAAACACCAGAAAACGTGTTTTTCGCATTCAATAGCTCGAAAACAGCCATTTCGGGGATTCTGCACACTTGTCACAGCAGAATCATGAAGATTATCACTGAAAATGCATATCTCAGCTGGAAACCGAACGATACCGAAGATATCGCAGTTTCCGCATGTCATACGCACTGTGGAGTTCTGAAAACACCAGAAAACGTGTATTTCGCATTCAATAGCTCGAAAACAGCGTTTTCGGAGATTCTGCACACTTGTAACAGCAGAATCATGAAGATTATCACTGAAAATGCATATCTCAGCTGGAAACCCAACGATACCGAAGATATCGCAGTTTCCGCATGTCAAACGCCTTGTGGCGTGCTGCAAACACCAGAAAACGTGTTTTTAGCATTCAATAGCTCGAAAACAGCGATTTCGGTGATTCTGCACATTTGTCACAGCAGAATCATGAAGATTATCACTAAAAATGCATATCTCAACTGGAAACCCCACGCAAACGAAGATATCCCTGTTTCCGCACATCAAACGCACTGTCGGGTGCTGAAAGCACCAGAAAACGTGTTTTTCGCATTCAATAGGTCGAAAACAGCGATTTCGGTGATTCTGCACGCTTGTAACAGCAGAATCATGAGGATTATCACTGAAAATGCATATCTCAACTGGAAACCCCACGCAAACGAAGATATCCCTGTTTCCGCACATCAAACGCACTGTCGGGTGCTGAAAGCTCCAGAAAACGTATTTTTCGCATTCAATAGGTCGAAAACAGCGATTTCGGTGATTCTGCACGCTTGTAACAGCCAGAATCATGAGGATTATCACTGAAAATGCATATCTCAGCTGGAAACCGAACGATACCGAAGATATCGCAGTTTCCGCATGTCATACGCACTGTGGAGTGCTGACAACACCAGAAAACATGTTTTTCGCATTCAATAGCACGAAAACAGCGGTTTCTGTGATTCTGCACACTTGTAACAGCAGAATCATGAGGATTATCACTGAAAATGCATATCTCAACTGGAAACCGAACGATACCGAAGATATCGCAGTTTCCGCATGTCATACGCACTGTGGAGTGCTGAAAACACCAGAAAACGTGTTTTTCGCATTCAATAGCTCGAAAACAGCGTTTTCGGAGATTCTGCACACTTGTAACAGCAGAATCATGAAGATTATCACTGAAAATGAATATCTCAACTGGAAACCCCACGCAAACGAAGATATCCCTGTTTCCGCATGTCAAACGCACTGTCGGGTGCTGAAAGCACCAGAAAACGTATTTTTCGCATTCAATAGCTCGAAAACAGCGATTTAGGTGATTCTGCACACTTGTAACAGCAGAATCATGAGGATTATCACTGAAAATGCATATCTCAGCTGGAAACCGAACGATACCGAAGATATCGCAGTTTCCGCATGTCATACACACTGTGGAGTGCTGAAAACACCAGAAAACGTGTTTTTCGCATTCAATAGCTCGAAAACAGCGTTTTCGGAGATTCTGCACACTTGTAACAGCAGAATCATGAAGATTATCACTGAAAATGCATATCTCAGCTGGAAACAACAACGATACCGAAGATATCGCAGTTTCCGCGTGCCAAGCGCTCTGTGGCGTGCTGAAAACACCAGAAAACGTGTTTTTCGCATTCATAGCACGAAAACAGCGATTTCTGTGATTCTGCACACTTGTGACAGAAGAAACTCGAAGATTATCGTAGAAAATGCATATCTCAGCTGGAAACAACAACGATACCGAAGATATCGCAGTTTCCGCATGTCAAACGCTCTGTGGCGTGCTGCAAACACCAGAAAACGTGTTTTTCGCACTCAATAGCACCGAAACAGCGATTTCGGTGATTCTGCACACTTGTAACAGCAGAATCATGAAGATTATCACTGAAAATGCATATCTCAGCTGGAAACAACAACGATACCGAAGTTATCGCAGTTTCCGCATATCAAACGCACTGTGGAGTGCTGAAAACACCAGAAAACGTGTGTTTCGCTTTCAATAGCACGAAAACAGCGATTTCGGTGATTCTGCACACTTGTCACAGCAGAATCATGAAGATTATCACTGAAAATGCATATCTCAGCTGGAAACAACAACGATACCGAAGATATCGCAGTTTCCGCATGTCAAACGCTCTGTGGCGTGCTGCAAACACCAGAAAACGTGTTTCTCGCACTCAATAGCACCGAAACAGCGATTTCGGTGATTCTGCACACTTGTAACAGCAGAATCATGAAGATTATAACTGAAAATGCATATCTCAGCTGGAAACAACAACGATACCGAAGATATCGCAGTTTCCGCGTGCCAAGCGCTCTGTGGCGTGCTGAAAACACCAGAAAACGTGTTTTTCGCATTCATAGCACGAAAACAGCGATTTCTGTGATTCTGCACACTTGTGACAGAAGAAACTCGAAGATTATCGTAGAAAATGCATATCTCAGCTGGAAACAACAACGATACCGAAGATATCGCAGTTTCCGCATGTCAAACGCTCTGTGGCGTGCTGCAAACACCAGAAAACAGGTTTTTCGCATTCAATAGCACGAAAACAGCGATTTCGGTGATTCTACACACTTGTAACAGCTGAATCATGAAGGTTATCACTGAAAATGCATATCTCAGCTGGAAACCGAACGATACCGAAGATATCGCAGTTTCCGCATGTCATACGCACTGTGGAGTTCTGAAAACACCAGAAAACGTGTTTTTCGCATTCAATAGCTCGAAAACAGCGTTTTCGGAGATTCTGCACACTTGTAACAGCAGAATCATGAAGATTATCACTGAAAATGCATATCTCAGCTGGGAACCCAACGATACCGAAGATATCGTAGTTTCCGCATGCCAAACGCTCTGTGGCGTGCTGAAAACACCAGAAAACGTGTTTTTCGCATTCAATAGCACGAAAACAGCGGTTTCTGTGATTCTGCACACTTGTCACAGAAGAAACTCGAAGATTATCGTAGAAAATGCATATCTCAGCTGGAAACAACAACGATACCGAAGATATCGCAGTTTCCGCATGTCAAACGCCTTGTGGCGTGCTGCAAACACCAGAAAACGTGTTTTTCGCATTCAGTAGCTCGAAAACAGCCATTTCGGTGATTCTGCTCACTTGTCACAGCAGAATCATGAAGATTATCACTGAAAATGCATATCTCAACTGGAAACCCCACGCAAACGAAGATATCGCTGTTTCCGCATGTCATACGCACTGTGGGGTGCTGAAAACACCAGAAAACGTGTTTTTCGCATTCAATAGCTCGAAAACAGCGATTTCGGTGATTCTGCACATTTGTCACAGCAGAATCATGAAGATTATCACTAAAAATGCATATCTCAACTGGAAACCCCACGCAAACGAAGATATCCCTGTTTCCGCACATCAAACGCACTGTCGGGTGCTGAAAGCACCAGAAAACGCGTTTTTCGCATTCAATAGGTCGAAAACAGCGATTTCGGTGATTCTGCACGCTTGTAACAGCAGAATCATGAGGATTATCACTGATAATGCATATCTCAGCTGGAAACCGAACGATACCGAAGATATCGCAGTTTCCGCATTTCATACGCACTGTGGAGTGCTGAAAACACCAGAAAACGTGTTTTTCGCATTCAATAGCACAAAAACAGCGGTTTCTGTGATTCTGCACACTTGTCACAGAAGAAACTCGAAGATTATCGTAGAAAATGCATATCTCAGCTGGAAACAACAACGATACCGAAGATATCGCAGTTTCCGCATGTCAAACGCCTTGTGGCGTGCTGCAAACACCAGAAAACGTGTTTTTCGCATTCAATAGCTCGAAAACAGCGATTTCGGTGATTCTGCACATTTGTCACAGCAGAATCATGAAGTTTATCACTAAAAATGCATATCTCAGCTGGAAACCGAACGATACCGAAGATATCGCAGTTTCCGCATGTCATACGCACTGTGGAGTGCTGTAAACACCAGAAAACGTGTTTTTCGCATTCAGTAGCTCGAAAACAGCCATTTCGGTGATTCTGCACACTTGTCACAGCAGAATCATGAAGATTATCACTGAAAATGCATATCTCAACTGGAAACCCCACGCAAACGAAGATATCGCTGTTTCCGCATGTCATACGCACTGTGGGGTGCTGAAAACACCAGAAAACGTGTTTTTCGCATTCAATAGCACGGAAACAGCGATTTCGGTGATTCTGCACACTTGTAACAGCAGAATCATGAAGGTTATCACTGAAAATGCATATCTCAGCTGGAAACCGAACGATACCGAAGATATCGCAGTTTCCGCATGCCAGACGCTCTGTGGCGTGCTGAAAACACCAGAAAACGTGTTTTTCGCATTCAATAGCTCGAAAACAGCCATTTCGGTGATTCTGCACACTTGTCACAGCAGAATCATGAAGATTATCACTAAAAATGCATATCTCAACTGGAAACCCCACACAAACGAAGATATCCCTGTTTCCGCACATCAAACGCACTGTCGGGTGCTGAAAGCACCAGAAAACGTGTTTTTCGCATTCAATAGGTCGAAAACAGCGATTTCGGTGATTCTGCACGCTTGTAACAGCAGAATCATGAGGATTGTCACTGAAAATGCATATCTCAGCTGGAAACCGAACGATACCGAAGATATCGCAGTTTCCGCATGCCAGACGCTCTGTGGCGTGCTGAAAACACCAGAAAACGTGTTTTTCGCATTCAATAGCTCGAAAACAGCCATTTCGGTGATTCTGCACACTTGTCACAGCAGAATCATGAAGATTATCACTAAAAATGCATATCTCAGCTGGAAACCCAACGATACCGAAGATATCGCAGTTTCCGCATATCAAACGCACTGTGGAGTGCTGAAAACACCAGAAAACGTGTTTTTCGCATTCAATAGCACGGAAACAGCGATTTCGGTGATTCTGCACACTTGTAACAGCAGAATCATGAAGATTATCACTGAAAATGCATATCTCAACTGGAAACCCCACGCAAACGAAGATATCGCTGTTTCCGCATGTCATACGCACTGTGGGGTGCTGAAAACACCAGAAAACGTGTTTTTCGCATTCAATAGCTCGAAAGCAGCGATTTCGGTGATTCTGCACATTTGTCACAGCAGAATCATGAAGATTATCACTAAAAATGCATATCTCAACTGGAAACCCCACGCAAACGAAGATATCCCTGTTTCCGCACATCAAACGCACTGTCGGGTGCTGAAAGCACCAGAAAACGTGTTTTTCGCATTCAATAGGTCGAAAACAGCGATTTCGGTGATTCTGCACACTTGTAACAGCAGAATCATGAAGATTATCACTGAATATGCATATCTCAGCTGGAAACCCAACGATACCGAAGATATCGCTGTTTCCGCATGTCATACGCACTGTGGGGTGCTGCAAACACCAGAAAACGTGTTTTTCGCATTCAATAGCACGGAAACAGCGATTTCGGTGATTCTGCACACTTGTCACAGCAGAATCATGAGGATTGTCACTGAAAATGCATATCTCAGCTGGAAACCGAACGATACCGAAGATATCGCAGTTTCCGCATGTCATACGCACTGTGGAGTGCTGTAAACACCAGAAAACGTGTTTTTCGCATTCATTAGCTCGAAAACAGCCATTTCGGTGATTCTGCACACTTGTCACAGCAGAATCATGAAGATTATCACTGAAAATGCATATCTCAACTGGAAACCCCACGCAAACGAAGATATCGCTGTTTCCGCATGTCATACGCACTGTGGGGTGCTGCAAACACCAGAAAACGTGTTTTTCGCATTCAATAGCACGGAAACAGCGATTTCGGTGATTCTGCACACTTGTAACAGCAGAATCATGAAGATTATCACTGAAAATGCATATCTCAGCTGGAAACCCAACGATACCGAAGATATCGCAGTTTCCGCATATCAAACGCACTGTGGAGTGCTGAAAACACCAGAAAACGTGTTTTTCGTATTCAATAGCACGGAAACAGCGATTTCGGTGATTCTGCACACTTGTAACAGCAGAATCATGAAGATTATCACTGAAAATGAATATCTCAACTGGAAACCCCACGCAAACGAAGATATCCCTGTTTCCGCATGTCAAACGCACTGTGGAGTACAGAAAACACCAGAAAACGTGTTTTTCGCATTCAATAGCACGGAAACAGCGATTTCGGTGATTCTGCACACTTGTAACAGCAGAATCATGAAGATTATCACTGAAAATGCATATCTCAACTGGAAACCCCACGCAAACGAAGATATCGCTGTTTCCGCATGTCATACGCACTGTGGGGTGCTGAAAACACCAGAAAACGTGTTTTTCGCATTCAATAGCTCGAAAACAGCGATTTCGGTGATTCTGCACATTTGTCACAGCAGAATCATGAAGATTATCGCTAAAAATGCATATCTCAACTGGAAACCCCACGCAAACGAAGATATCCCTGTTTCCGCACATCAAACGCACTGTCGGGTGCTGAAAGCACCAGAAAACGTGTTTTTCGCATTCAATAGGTCGAAAACAGCGATTTCGGTGATTCTGCACGCTTGTAACAGCAGAATCATGAGGATTGTCACTGAAAATGCATATCTCAGCTGGAAACCGAACGATACCGAAGATATCGCAGTTTCCGCATGTCATACGCACTGTGGAGTGCAGAAAACACCAGAAAACGTGTTTTTCGCATTCAATAGCACGGAAACAGCGATTTCGGTGATTCTGCACACTTGTAACAGCAGAATCATGAAGATTGTCACTGAAAATGCATATCTCAGCTGGAAACCGAACGATACCGAAGATATCGCAGTTTCCGCATGCCAGACGCTCTGTGGCGTGCTGAAAACACCAGAAAACGTGTTTTTCGCATTCAATAGCTCGAAAACAGCCATTTCGGTGATTCTGCACACTTGTCACAGCAGAATCATGAAGATTATCACTAAAAATGCATATCTCAGCTGGAAACCCAACGATACCGAAGATATCGCAGTTTCCGCATATCAAACGCACTGTGGAGTGCAGAAAACACCAGAAAACGTGTTTTTCGCATTCAATAGCACGGAAACAGCGATTTCGGTGATTCTGCACACTTGTAACAGCAGAATCATGAAGATTATCACTGAAAATGCATATCTCAACTGGAAACCCCACGCAAACGAAGATATCGCTGTTTCCGCATGTCATACGCACTGTGGGGTGCTGAAAACACCAGAAAACGTGTTTTTCGCATTCAATAGCTCGAAAACAGCGATTTCGGTGATTCTGCACATTTGTCACAGCAGAATCATGAAGATTATCACTAAAAATGCATATCTCAACTGGAAACCCCACGCAAACGAAGATATCCCTGTTTCCGCACATCAAACGCACTGTCGGGTGCTGAAAGCACCAGAAAACGTGTTTTTCGCATTCAATAGGTCGAAAACAGCGATTTCGGTGATTCTGCACGCTTGTAACAGCAGAATCATGAGGATTGTCACTGAAAATGCATATCTCAGCTGGAAACCGAACGATACCGAAGATATCGCAGTTTCCGCATGTCATACGCACTGTGGAGTGCTGTAAACACCAGAAAACGTGTTTTTCGCATTCAATAGCTCGAAAACAGCCATTTCGGTGATTCTGCACACTTGTCACAGCAGAATCATGAAGATTATCACTGAAAATGCATATCTCAACTGGAAACCCCACGCAAACGAAGATATCGCTGTTTCCGCATGTCATACGCACTGTGGGGTGCTGCAAACACCAGAAAACGTGTTTTTCGCATTCAATAGCACGGAAACAGCGATTTCGGTGATTCTGCACACTTGTAACAGCAGAATCATGAAGATTATCACTGAAAATGCATATCTCAGCTGGAAACCCAACGATACCGAAGATATCGCAGTTTCCGCATATCAAACGCACTGTGGAGTGCTGAAAACACCAGAAAACGTGTTTTTCGCATTCAATAGCACGGAAACAGCGATTTCGGTGATTCTGCACACTTGTAACAGCAGAATCATGAAGATTATCACTGAAAATGCATATCTCAACTGGAAACCCCACGCAAACGAAGATATCGCTGTTTCCGCATGTCATACGCACTGTGGGGTGCTGAAAACACCAGAAAACGTGTTTTTCGCATTCAATAGCTCGAAAACAGCGATTTCGGTGATTCTGCACATTTGTCACAGCAGAATCATGAAGATTATCACTAAAAATGCATATCTCAACTGGAAACCCCACGCAAACGAAGATATCCCTGTTTCCGCACATCAAACGCACTGTCGGGTGCTGAAAGCACCAGAAAACGTGTTTTTCGCATTCAATAGGTCGAAAACAGCGATTTCGGTGATTCTGCACGCTTGTAACAGCAGAATCATGAGGATTGTCACTGAAAATGCATATCTCAGCTGGAAACCCCACGCAAACGAAGATATCGCTGTTTCCGCATGTCATACGCACTGTGGGGTGCTGAAAGCACCAGAAAACGTGTTTTTCGCATTCAATAGGTCGAAAACAGCGATTTCGGTGATTCTGCACGCTTGTAACAGCAGAATCATGAGGATTGTCACTGAAAATGCATATCTCAGCTGGAAACCGAACGATACCGAAGATATCGCAGTTTCCGCATGTCATACGCACTGTGGAGTGCAGAAAACACCAGAAAACGTGTTTTTCGCATTCAATAGCACGGAAACAGCGATTTCGGTGATTCTGCACACTTGTAACAGCAGAATCATGAAGATTGTCACTGAAAATGCATATCTCAGCTGGAAACCGAACGATACCGAAGATATCGCAGTTTCCGCATGCCAGACGCTCTGTGGCGTGCTGAAAACACCAGAAAACGTGTTTTTCGCATTCAATAGCTCGAAAACAGCCATTTCGGTGATTCTGCACACTTGTCACAGCAGAATCATGAAGATTATCACTAAAAATGCATATCTCAGCTGGAAACCCAACGATACCGAAGATATCGCAGTTTCCGCATATCAAACGCACTGTGGAGTGCAGAAAACACCAGAAAACGTGTTTTTCGCATTCAATAGCACGGAAACAGCGATTTCGGTGATTCTGCACACTTGTAACAGCAGAATCATGAAGATTATCACTGAAAATGCATATCTCAACTGGAAACCCCACGCAAACGAAGATATCGCTGTTTCCGCATGTCATACGCACTGTGGGGTGCTGAAAACACCAGAAAACGTGTTTTTCGCATTCAATAGCTCGAAAACAGCGATTTCGGTGATTCTGCACATTTGTCACAGCAGAATCATGAAGATTATCACTAAAAATGCATATCTCAACTGGAAACCCCACGCAAACGAAGATATCCCTGTTTCCGCACATCAAACGCACTGTCGGGTGCTGAAAGCACCAGAAAACGTGTTTTTCGCATTCAATAGGTCGAAAACAGCGATTTCGGTGATTCTGCACGCTTGTAACAGCAGAATCATGAGGATTGTCACTGAAAATGCATATCTCAGCTGGAAACCGAACGATACCGAAGATATCGCAGTTTCCGCATGTCATACGCACTGTGGAGTGCTGTAAACACCAGAAAACGTGTTTTTCGCATTCAATAGCTCGAAAACAGCCATTTCGGTGATTCTGCACACTTGTCACAGCAGAATCATGAAGATTATCACTGAAAATGCATATCTCAACTGGAAACCCCACGCAAACGAAGATATCGCTGTTTCCGCATCTCATACGCACTGTGGGGTGCTGCAAACACCAGAAAACGTGTTTTTCGCATTCAATAGCACGGAAACAGCGATTTCGGTGATTCTGCACACTTGTAACAGCAGAATCATGAAGATTATCACTGAAAATGCATATCTCAGCTGGAAACCCAACGATACCGAAGATATCGCAGTTTCCGCATATCAAACGCACTGTGGAGTGCTGAAAACACCAGAAAACGTGTTTTTCGCATTCAATAGCACGGAAACAGCGATTTCGGTGATTCTGCACACTTGTAACAGCAGAATCATGAAGATTATCACTGAAAATGCATATCTCAACTGGAAACCCCACGCAAACGAAGATATCGCTGTTTCCGCATGTCATACGCACTGTGGGGTGCTGAAAACACCAGAAAACGTGTTTTTCGCATTCAATAGCTCGAAAACAGCGATTTCGGTGATTCTGCACATTTGTCACAGCAGAATCATGAAGATTATCACTAAAAATGCATATCTCAACTGGAAACCCCACGCAAACGAAGATATCCCTGTTTCCGCACATCAAACGCACTGTCGGGTGCTGAAAGCACCAGAAAACGTGTTTTTCGCATTCAATAGGTCGAAAACAGCGATTTCGGTGATTCTGCACGCTTGTAACAGCAGAATCATGAGGATTGTCACTGAAAATGCATATCTCAGCTGGAAACCGAACGATACCGAAGATATCGCAGTTTCCGCATGTCATACGCACTGTGGAGTGCTGTAAACACCAGAAAACGTGTTTTTCGCATTCAATAGCTCGAAAACAGCCATTTCGGTGATTCTGCACACTTGTCACAGCAGAATCATGAAGATTATCACTGAAAATGCATATCTCAACTGGAAACCCCACGCAAACGAAGATATCGCTGTTTCCGCATGTCATACGCACTGTGGGGTGCTGCGAACACCAGAAAACGTGTTTTTCGCATTCAATAGCACGGAAACAGCGATTTCGGTGATTCTGCACACTTGTAACAGCAGAATCATGAAGATTATCACTGAAAATGCATATCTCAGCTGGAAACCCAACGATACCGAAGATATCGCAGTTTCCGCATATCAAACGCACTGTGGAGTGCTGAAAACACCAGAAAACGTGTTTTTCGCATTCAATAGCACGGAAACAGCGATTTCGGTGATTCTGCACACTTGTAACAGCAGTATCATGAAGGTTATCACTGAAAATGCATATCTCAGCTGGAAACCGAACGATACCGAAGATATCGCAGTTTCCGCATGTCATACGCACTGTGGAGTTCTGAAAACACCAGAAAACGTGTTTTTCGCATTCAATAGCTCGACAACAGCGTTTTCGGAGATTCTGCACACTTGTCACAGAAGAAACTCGAAGATTATCGTAGAAAATGCATATCTCAGCTGGAAACAACAACGATACCGAAGATATCGCAGTTTCCGCATGTCAAACGCCTTGTGGCGTGCTGCAAACACCTGAAAACGTGTTTTTCGCATTCAATAGCACGGAAACAGCGATTTCGGTGATTCTGCACACTTGTAACAGCTGAATCATGAAGATTATCACTGAAAATGCATATCTCAGCTGGAAACAACAACGATACCGAAGATATCGCAGTTTCCGCATGTCAAACGCTCTGTGGCGTGCTGCAAACACCAGAAAACGTGTTTTTCGCACTCAATAGCACCGAAACAGCGATTTCGGTGATTCTGCACACTTGTAACAGCAGAATCATGAAGATTATAACTGAAAATGCATATCTCAGCTGGAAACAACAACGATACCGAAGTTATCGCAGTTTCCGTATATCAAACGCACTGTGGAGTGCTGAAAACACCAGAAAACGTGTTTTTCGCATTTAATAGCTCGAAAACAGCGATTTCGGAGATTCTGCACACTTGTCACAGAAGAAACTCGAAGATTATCGTAGAAAATGCATATCTCAGCTGGAAACCGAACGATACCGAAGATATCGCAGTTTCCGCATGTCATACGCACTGTGGAGTTCTGAAAACACCAGAAAACGTGTGTTTCGCTTTCAATAGCACGAAAACAGCGATTTCGGTGATTCTGCACACTTGTCACAGCAGAATCATGAAGATTATCACTGAAAATGCATATCTCAGCTGGAAACAACAACGATACCGAAGATATCGCAGTTTCCGCATGTCAAACGCTCTGTGGCGTGCTGCAAACACCAGGAAACGTGTTTTTCGCATTCAATAGCTCGAAAACAGCGATTTCGGTGATTCTGCACAATTGTCACAGAAGAAACTCGAAGATTATCGTAGAAAATGCATGTCTCAGCTGGCAACCCCACGATACCGAAGATATCGCAGTTTCCGCATGTCAAACGCTCTGTGGCGTGCTGAAAACACCAGAAAACGTGTTTTTCGCTTTCAATAGCACGAAAACAGCGATTTCTGTGATTCTGCACATTTGTCACAGAAGAAACTCGAAGATAATCGTAGAAAATGCATATCTCAGCTGGAAACAACAACGATACCGAAGATATCGCAGTTTCCGCATATCAAACGCACAGTGGAGTGCTGAAAACACCAGAAAACGTGTTTTTCGCATTCAATAGCACGAAAACAGCGATTTCGTTGATTCTGCACACTTGTAACAGCAGAATCATGAAGATTATCACTGAAAATGCATATCTCAGCTGGAAACAACAACGATACCGAAGATATCGCAGTTTCCGCATATCAAACGCACTGTGGAGTGCTGAAAACACCAGAAAACGTGTTTATCGCATTCAATAGCACGAAAACTGCGGTTTCTGTGATTCTGCACACTTGTGACAGAAGAAACTCGGAGATTATCACTGAAAATGCATATCTCAGCTGGAAACCCAACGATACCGAAGATATCGCAGTTTCCGCATGCCAAGCGCTCTGTGGCGTGCTGAAAACACCAGAAAACCTGTTTTTCGCATTCAATAGCACGAAAACAGCGGTTTCTGTGATTCTGCACACTTGTCACAGAAGAAACTCGAAGATTATCGTAGAAAATGCATATCTCAGCTGGAAACAACAACGATACCGAAGATATCGCAGTTTCCGCATGTCAAACGCCTTGTGGCGTGCTGCAAACACCAGAAAACGTGTTTTTCGCATTCAATAGCACGGAAACAGCGATTTCGGTGATTCTGCACACTTGTAACAGCAGTATCATGAAGGTTATCACTGATAATGCATATCTCAGCTGGAAACCGAACGATACCGAAGATATCGCAGTTTCCGCATGTCATACGCACTGTGGAGTTCTGAAAACACCAGAAAACGTGTTTTTCGCATTCAATAGGTCGAAAACAGCGTTTTCGGAGATTCTGCACACTTGTAACAGCAGAATCATGAAGATTATCACATAAAATGCATATCTCAGCTGGAAACCCAACGATACCGAAGATATCGCAGTTTCCGCATGCCAGACGCTCTGTGGCGTGCTGAAAACACCAGAAAACGTGTTTTTCGCATTCAATAGCTCGAAAACAGCCATTTCGGTGATTCTGCACACTTGTCACAGCAGAATCATGAAGATTATCACTGAAAATGCATATCTCAACTGGAAACCCCACGCAAACGAAGATATCGCTGTTTCCGCATGTCATACGCACTGTGGGGTGCTGAAAACACCAGAAAACGTGTTTTTCGCATTCAATAGCACAAAAACAGCGGTTTCTGTGATTCTGCACACTTGTCACAGCAGAATCATGGAGATTATCACTGAAAATGCATATCTCAGCTGGAAACCCAACGATACCGAAGATATCGCTGTTTCCGCATGTCATACGCACTGTGGGGTGCTGAAAACACCAGAAAACGTGTTTTTCGCATTCAATAGCTCGAAAACAGCGATTTCGGTGATTCTGCACACTTGTCACAGCAGAATCATGAAGATTATCACTGAAAATGCATATCTCAACTGGAAACCCCACGCAAACGAAGATATCGCTGTTTCCGAATGTCATACGCACTGTGGGGTGCTGAAAACACCAGAAAACGTGTTTTTCGCATTCAATAGCACCGAAACAGCGATTTCGGTGATTCTGCACACTTGTAACAGCAGAATCGTGAAGATTATCACTGAAAATGCATATCTCAGCTGGAAACCCAATGATACCGAAGATATCGCAGTTTCCGCATATCAAACGCACTGTGGAGTGCTGAAAACACCAGAAAACGTGTTTTTCGCATTCAATAGCACGGAAACAGCGATTTCGGTGATTCTGCACACTTGTAACAGCAGTATCATGAAGGTTATCACTGAAAATGCATATCTCAGCTGGAAACCGAACGATACCGAAGATATCGCAGTTTCCGCATGCCAGACGCTCTGTGGCGTGCTGAAAACACCAGAAAACGTGTTTTTCGCATTCAATAGCTCGAAAACAGCCATTTCGGTGATTCTGCACACTTGTCACAGCAGAATCATGAAGATTATCACTAAAAATGCATATCTCAACTGGAAACCCCACGCAAACGAAGATATCCCTGTTTCCGCACATCAAACGCACTGTCGGGTGCTGAAAGCACCAGAAAACGTGTTTTTCGCATTCAATAGGTCGAAAACAGCGATTTCGGTGATTCTGCACGCTTGTAACAGCAGAATCATGAGGATTGTCACTGAAAATGCATATCTCAGCTGGAAACCGAACGATACCGAAGATATCGCAGTTTCCGCATGCCAGACGCTCTGTGGCGTGCTGAAAACACCAGAAAACGTGTTTTTCGCATTCAATAGCTCGAAAACAGCCATTTCGGCGATTCTGCACACTTGTCACAGCAGAATCATGAAGATTATCACTAGAAATGCATATCTCAGCTGGAAACCCAACGATACCGAAGATATCGCAGTTTCCGCATATCAAACGCACTGTGGAGTGCTGAAAACACCAGAAAACGTGTTTTTCGCATTCAATAGCACGGAAACAGCGATTTCGGTGATTCTGCACACTTGTAACAGCAGAATCATGAAGATTATCACTGAAAATGCATATCTCAACTGGAAACCCCACGCAAACGAAGATATCGCTGTTTCCGCATGTCATACGCACTGTGGGGTGCTGAAAACACCAGAAAACGTGTTTTTCGCATTCAATAGCTCGAAAACAGCGATTTCGGTGATTCTGCACATTTGTCACAGCAGAATCATGAAGATTATCACTAAAAATGCATATCTCAACTGGAAACCCCACGCAAACGAAGATATCCCTGTTTCCGCACATCAAACGCACTGTCGGGTGCTGAAAGCACCAGAAAACGTGTTTTTCGCATTCAATAGGTCGAAAACAGCGATTTCGGTGATTCTGCACGCTTGTAACAGCAGAATCATGAGGATTGTCACTGAAAATGCATATCTCAGCTGGAAACCGAACGATACCGAAGATATCGCAGTTTCCGCATTTCATACGCACTGTGGAGTGCTGAAAACACCAGAAAACGTGTTTTTCGCATTCAATAGCACAAAAACAGCGGTTTCTGTGATTCTGCACACTTGTCACAGAAGAAACTCGAAGATTATCGTAGAAAATGCATATCTCAGCTGGAAACAACAACGATACCGAAGATATCGCAGTTTCCGCATGTCAAACGCCTTGTGGCGTGCTGCAAACACCAGAAAACGTGTTTTTCGCATTCAATAGCTCGAAAACAGCGATTTCGGTGATTCTGCACATTTGTCACAGCAGAATCATGAAGATTATCACTAAAAATGCATATCTCAGCTGGAAACCGAACGATACCGAAGATATCGCAGTTTCCGCATGTCATACGCACTGTGGAGTTCTGAAAACACCAGAAAACGTGTTTTTCGCATTCAATAGCACGACAACAGCGTTTTCGGAGATTCTGCACACTTGTCACAGAAGAAACTCGAAGATTATCTTAGAAAATGCATATCTCAGCTGGAAACAACAACGATACCGAAGATATCGCAGTTTCCGCATGTCAAACGCCTTGTGGCGTGCTGCAAACACCAGAAAACGTGTTTTTCGCATTCAATAGCACGGAAACAGCGATTTCGGTGATTCTGCACACTTGTAACAGCTGAATCATGAAGATTATCACTGAAAATGCATATCTCAACTGGAAACCCCACGCAAACGAAGATATCGCTGTTTCCGCATGTCATACGCACTGTGGGGTGCTGAAAACACAAGGAAACGTGTTTTTCGCATTCAATAGGACGAAAACAGCGATTTCGGTGATTCTGCACGCTTGTAACAGCAGAATCATGAAGATTATCACTGAAAATGCATATCTCAGCTGGAAACAACAACGATACCGAAGATATCGCAGTTTCCGCATGTCATACGCACTGTGGAGTTCTGAAAACACCAGAAAACGTGTTTTTCGCATTCAATAGCACGACAACAGCGTTTTCGGAGATTCTGCACACTTGTCACAGAAGAAACTCGAAGAT